>OU426980.1:106980921-108180921 GCA_911387785.2 Aelia acuminata
CAAGTTGAGCAGCAAAAGAAAGCTTCAATCCACGTCGCTATCTTCATTATCCTGCAGTATTTGATTTACAGTAAGTTAGGGGAATGAATTTTTAAGGTTTATTTGATAACCGTTGAAAGGAAAAAAAAAGATACCATAACGATACTTGAAAAACGAAATCTGTGCTACAAAATCATTTATATTTGAAAAATTGGAAAAGAAAAAACTTACCTGACCAAAATTATAAAGGACAGGGGAATGAAGACTATTAAACATAACCTCTCAAGTTTGAGAATTTATTTGCTTCTGGAGAGCTTGAATTTGTACTGAGATTAGGTTAACAGTTGGGGTTGCTTGGGGAAAGACCCCTTCCTACTGACTATATACTTTTTACTGATTTCCCGCTAGAAAAGTGAGGTGAAAATCTAATTTTATGAAATTTTACTGTACTTTGAACAAATTGGACAGAAAAAAATGTAAAAATTGACCTAGTATACAAACATAGAACTCTTACTGTGAGCAGAATCAGACCTCGGGACATGACAGAGGAATGAATTTTGACCTTTTTCTGGTGTTTTTAAGTTACGTGTGTTATATAATTAAAATAAAGCCATATGGGGTCTTGCTTTACAACTTGCCTGGATTTAGAAAATTGATGTCTTAGAGTCTTAAGCTTTTCTAAATCGCTATAAACGGCCTGGGACACAAAAGTGCCCTCTTACGTGAGAATGACCCATATATATTTTTTTTTATTATTTACTAAATCATTAACGGCATCTTTGCTGACTTTTAAATTTTTAGCAATTCACTACAAGATTTAGTTTTATGTGAAAATCCAACTATTTTTCACACATATCTGAACTTTTACTATGGCCTATTTTTAAAACTGAACCATAATATTTCCAAATTAAAAGGTAATCTATAAAAATAAATAAGCAATAGACCTTTGACAGTAATGTAAACAAACACCCAGAAACTGTTGGAAGAATTTATTAATTCTTCAAGAAATTAATCAAACTGCAAATGTTTTCCTTTCTCAAAACCGGTTTAATGAAAACTAATATTTATGTTATTAGGAAACTAATATTATATTTAATGTTTAATTATACTTTAATTTCATTCTAAATAAAATTTCTACATAAATCGAAAGTTATTTTGTTTTTAACAAGTAATATATGAACAGTCCGGAAACTTTTGACCGATAATATTTTCAACTAGGTATGATATATTATAACTAATGGCTATTATATTATTAAATATAAATAATATAGAATAATAATAAGAAATTCAACCTACATAGCAGGATATTGTGATTGTTATAACCAATATTATTTTGTTACAGCAATATCGGAATTCACTAGGATACTTCAAGATCATTTTAAGTGATGCACACAGCATTGTGAGTTCAGTTTTTAATGAAATTCAGTATAAACAATTTTGGTACTAGTCTGTTATAGCCCCTCATCGAAGATATACCGAAATTGATACATCGATACTGAATCATATGTAAAATATTGAACGAAAACTTTGTTTAGGTTATGTAAATACATTAATAGGAAATTAATTACTAAATTTATTTATTGATTAAATAAAACATTTCTATACAACATTTTTAAATTCATCATGAAAACTACAAATGTCTTTCAATATTTCTTCATCCCCATTTTCTGGTACCTTCTTTCTCCACATAAATTCTACCAAATATGAGGATAAAAAATCTCACCTTGTCCCTCTTCTTTTTTTATTGCCCCACTTGACGCTACCCCAAAGTCTCTCTATTTTTTGCTTATTCTGTAGCGTGTCAGGGTCAATAAAATTGTATCTATGGTTTATAGTATAATGTTGAAAACCTTCCCGCCATATATCATTATATGATTTTCAACAATCTGAGACAATTATTGACCCCGGTCGTATTCTTTCTTTTATTATGGGGATTAATGTTTCGGCTGAGTGGTCAGGAACCGGTATTATGAAACATTCATTTGTCTCTCGGCATATCCCCCCAAAAATCCACTGTTGAGGTAAAATTCTCCCCACATTACTTTTCCTCCGCACAAATAAACTCTCGTCTATTTCTACAAAGAGCCCTTCTCCACCTATTTCTCTGCTTTGTTTTTGCATTTTCAATACACAAACCTCCCTCATATAATTGCACCAATCCACAAACGAAGAATGGCACATTCCTAATTCTTGTTTGCAAAAATGCCCTAAATAACTAAGGTCTCTCGACCAACAATAAATAAAATGAACTACATCTTCCAGATGTAAGCCGGAGCCTTCTAACCAGTTTCCAGTTCTAACACCTACTTCTTTTCGACATAGATTCTTTTGACACCTCTACCTGCTTCTTTCTTGATTTATTTTTAAAACCCTCTCGTGTCCGTTCTCACAAATCATTCTCTTAGGGATAATATTTTTATCTTGTAAAAACTTTACAGCTGTTTCCTCATTCACAACTAATTGAAATATGGTTTTCAGAGTATATTTTTCCATGTTGGGCACAATAATAAACAATAGAAACCTATAAGGAAACGTATCTTGTATTGAAACACATTTCCTTAGGTATCGATGTATCGATTTCGGTATATCTTCGATGAGGGGCTAAAACAGACTAGTACCACATATTATTTTTTTAAAACAATGTTTTGAGACTATTAAATTGTTAATAAATTTTTATTATTAACCTCATAATTAGCGCAAGCAATTAAGAAAAAAATAGTATAAATAAAATAATTTCAAAATTTTAAAATAGGATGGTAACAATATAATGTGTTGTAATGAACACTTTCCCCAAATTATGTGTAACCATACTGTTCAAGTCAAGCTCCACCCATAATGTTCTTCAAGGTTCCTTTACACACCAAGTTTATACCACCATACTCAGCCATAGATAGGTCAATAACTAGTTAAAGCTCCAAATCTAAAACTCTGTTTCTGTTGACATGGCTCAATAGCACTGAGAGTTGGATGAAATTAGAGAGACATCAGAGTTATCTGATGGACAAAGATATAAAATATTTTGTACAGAATAGCAGGAAAGAGATTAAAAAAAAAAAAAACAGATCAGGAAAGATATGTTAAGGAAACTGATAGCAGCACCCACATTGTAAAAAAAAATTATAGGAGTTAACTAAAACAATTCGGGCAACCAAGATCCAAGAAAATAATTATAGCTAAACTGACAGGTAATAACCTAGGTTACCAACTTCAAAAAATCAACATAATTCAAGTAAATTAAATAATAAAAAAAAAAATACTTGAAAACGATATTGAAGATTACTAAGTGGAGATCATAATAAAACCAGTTGAAGATAATACAAAGGATATTGAATAAAATAATATAAAGATTGTGACAGTGACGAGGAGGAGAATAGAGCATTAATAACTTATGAATGATTTACTGTTATTAAACTACTCAATTTTAAGAAAAAAGTAATGACTGTGATATTTCCCAATATGAAAAAGTAATTGACTGCATTCAACAATAAAAATAAATAAAAAAGGAATCAATTATATGCACTTAATTATACATTAAGAAATGCGTAAGAAAAGAGTAATGCTACAATTTCAAACATATAAGATGGTAATCCCAAAAGGGAGGTTTTTTTTTTTTTTTAGCCTTTTTTCAAATTATATTTCAATTTGAGACCTCACCTAAGGTTGTGGGGTGTGAAGGGTTATGGGCTACTTCCAATGGAACAAGCAGTTGTGGTTAGTAGGGTGGGATTCGATCCCATGATCTTTGCTTTACTAGTATAGCACCTATACTAGACAATACATCATATTTCTTATTAGTCAAAAAAATATTTTTAACAACTTTACATTTTTTTAAGGTCATAAATTCACCTGATTGCAGTTGATGCATTTATGTAGACTGTGGCAGCTTTTGTAGGCCCATGTCGTACCAGCTCGCCACCAGTCCTTGAGGAATCATTGAGCCTCTACTTTCACCTCGTCCTCGAAGCTGTATCGCCTTCCTGACTAATGTTTTTCAACTGATAGTCACTGGGTACCAAGTCAAAACTATAAGGTGGGTTAGTGTTGATGTCCCATCCAAGCTCAACAATATGATGGGCGACATGGGGGGTTTAGATATGGTAAACATAGATGCATTGTGTAGAACTGGCCTCATGGCAGATGGAAGATTAGGATGTACTATTTTCTTCTTACTTTTGGCTGATGTAAAACAATTAACCCTTTAACAGGGCGGGACATATATAGACGTCCTGAAATATTTGTTGTTTTTATTATTATTTATATATGTATATATAATTATTTATTTATATACATAGATAAACATAGATACATGTATCTTTGACTAATACCTCTGTTGTACGAAAATATAAGTCCTACCAGTTCCAGGGTACAACATATATTTCAAGGACGGATTTATACGTCCCGCCCGGTTTAAGGGTTAATAGTCCAGGAGCCCAATGCAAAAAATCTCACTCATAGAACATACACGTAAAGATTTCAGCATAGTTAGAAACAAAAGAGTGTAGTGCAAAACTGAACACCTGGCAGCGATAAAATTCTTACTAACACTTTAAAAATTAATTTGAATAATTAATCTTTTTTTTACAAAAATTCACCCATAAAACATATGGCTGGAATATGGCTTAATCATTTGGTTTTTATTTCAGTCATCTGGTTGGTTATGAAGTCTTAACTAATACTCGCCAGACGTGTAAATATATAAAAAAATCAGTCCAATACTGGCGAACATTTGCATTATTTTTCCATTTAATTTTGTTTATCTGCATTCCTAAATGTTCTTAGAAATTATTTGTAGGGTCGTAATATTTATCAAAAATAATAACTTATTATCGATGCTAGTTATTTATATAGGAGTTTGAAGGCAGCAAATACTATCAGGCTTTATTTTATTTGGGACGAGGAGTTATTGCCCTGTCGATGTATTTTTTTTTGGCCATAAATAACTTCATATATGATTATGAATCAGACATAATTAAATGTCATGTTGTGAGCAAATTCTTAATAGTATTTTTGTCACCATTTAAATCTTTGTATTTTATTAATTTACCATATTTATGTTTAAAGGGTTTAATAACTAAGTTTTAAGTACTTTTTTGAGTAGATTTATGCAAAAAAATTTCCTTTTTACTATAAAAAAAATTATTATTGTTCTAAAAATACCTTGTAAAAAAAAAAATAATAAAAAAATATTTTATCATAAAATATGAGATACCGGAATCATACACCTTATTATTTATGAAACCTTATTATAAAATACCAAGACCCAAAACAAAACAATCAACGTTATAGGAAAATAGAACCTGTACATATTGACTATATAAGAAACAAGTTTTATTAAACATCAAAATATAAACATATTAAAAAATTGCACTGCATATCACAAATGGATAAAGACAAGAAGTTAGAAGAAAGTCAAAATACATATTCGTCATCGAAAACTTCATCATCCGAATGACCGATATGGTCATCAAGTTCTTTATCTACTGTAGTGCACATTAGGTTATCAATAATGAGGTGCTGGATATCTCAAGGAACAATACCATATAAAGGGCACACAAACTGTTCTATACCTTTTCGATAAATTAATTTGTTATTTAAAAATACAAAGTTTTAAGAGATTTTTAAACATTGCGTTCAACGAAAAGTCTATCTTCAATTATCAAAAAGGTTTAGAACAGTTTGTGTGCCCTTTATATGGTGTTAGCTGCTCCTCATGTGAATTAGCAAGATTATTCTTCCAAAGAGAATATGAAACAAAACCGTCATATAAGTTCCAAAAGGAAGTTGATATATCAGCGTAGCGTATCCACATTATTACTTAGTTCTTTTTTTTTCTCTTTTTTTTTTTTGGCTTTGTGTTTATACACATCTGCCACAACGAATTAAGGTCGGATATGAGATTCAGTTTTCATTTCATTTTTCTTCTTATTATTATTGTTCTTTACCTATATTTAGATTTGATTGTCAAGGACAAACTGAACTATACTGTCTAGCACCTCTATCTTCTTAATGTTTGATATCAGTTCGCTCACCTTTGTCGGAAGCGGTACCTTGTTACAAATCAGGGTTTCCATAAGCTTTTCTCTTCCTCTTTCGTATAATTGACATGCAAATATTATATGATCCGGGTCAGCCACCGTGGTATTGTCGCACCTGCAAGTGTTGGTGTTCATAATGCCGATTTTATGTAAGTGGTAGGGAAGGCGGTTGTGGTTAAGTCTAAGTCTACACAGGATCGTAAAAAATCTTCTAGGTCTGTTTATTTTCCGAAACCATGCTTTCGTTTGAATCATAGGTTGTATACTGGAATAGAAGAATCCCTTACTATGTTTAGAGTTATCATACTGTCTTTGCCATTTTTGTTTTGAATACTCCTGCAATGGGCGATTATATCTGCACTGGTGATAGAATTGTTGTTATCTCCGGTGAGTGATGCTTCATTGCCTAGGCGGTCCACCTTATTATTGTAGCGATTTCGCTATGCCCTTTATCCCATATAAAGTGAATTTCTCTGTTTATTCGTGTTAATTTAAACGTGAGTAGTTTAATGTCTGTTATAATAGGTCCAGAGATCATTTCGGAGTTTTTTAGTGCTGTTAGAACGCTTAATGAATCTGATAGAATTAAGTTCTTCTTAAGGAAATTAAAAGAAAAATGTATGTTGCATATGTCTGGCGCAACGCCAATAAGACGTTTTTCCCTCAACAAAACTTTAGCTACAGAATCAAAAACGGCAAGAACTTTACCACTGGAATTTCGAAGATATTCCTTCTCAAGATTTCCAGGACCTCATTACTTATAACCATATCAAACCTACAGTGGATAAAGAACTTGATAACCAAATCGGTAATTTGGTGATGAAGTTTCCGAATATTTATTTTGACTTTCTTTAGCCATTTGTGATATGCAGAGCAATTTTTTATCATGTTTATATTTTGATGTTTAATAAAACTCGTTTCTTATATAGTCAATATATACAGTTTCTATTTTCCTATAACCTTGATTGTTTAATTTTGGTTCTTGGTATTTTATATGTGTAGGGTGTAGGGGTTATGTACCTGTGTAGGGTTTATGTAGCTCTATTTTCCTGATTATGGTTTGATATTTAATGTCCAGGAATTCTCGTACCTGAAGGTCAGAGTGCATGGATAGCACCCGATCTTCTTCAATTTTCCTGGTTATTGCCCATTGTCCTCTCTCTACGTTTATTTGGGAGAAGTTATTTTGTTTTAATAATCTGTATGCCGATTTTAACGCTTGGGCCTCCAAATTATTTTCTCCAATATTTTCATAAGGAACGATGATAGACATATGGGCCTAAAAGCTTTCGGATCTTCATATGTACCTTTACCTGGCTTTGGTAAGTATCGTATTTTGGATATTCTCCATTCCATTGGGATGTATCCCAGTGCCAGGCTACCTCTTAATAATTTTAAGAGGTTAGGTCTTATGTTGTCCAGCCCTTTTTGTATTAGTGCTGGAAAAATGCCATCTGCACCAGCTGACTTGAATGGTTTTGTTGTCTTTACAGCCCACTCTAAAGCACTACTGGTATCAATCAAGAGGCTTAAAATTGTTAAAAGATCTTGTGCCAGGAAGAGTATGTAAATCTTTAAAACGGATTTCAAGTTTCTGCCTGGTTAAATCTACTGTTTCTTTTAAAACTAAAGAGAAATTTACTTTGTAGATCTGTGATTTACAAAATGTAAAAAGCTCTTCTGTTCTGGTTATTTGGTTTTGCAATGGCCTCTGTAAACATTCCTTCCGAACTAACCGCTTGACAGTACTTCCGATTCCATCACACTCTGACTTTCCGTGACTCGTTGCAAAAAAAGACCACTCAGCTTTAATTTTGAAATATTGTTCATGGTGGCAAAGATTTAAAAAGTTGAATTTGTTCTTGTACTGAGCAGCACATCCATCTGTATAGTAATGTACTTTTTGAATATGAGGAAAGTTATCTCTAAGAAACTTAATCAAAATGGATTGCGTTTCATAAACTATCACAACATCATGCTTTAGATCATTGGAGGTCACACATAAGGATGTAGTCAGTTTTTTCCCTTGCTCATCTTGTAGATGAATCATTACAGGATGGATAGTGCATGTATTGCAGGTCCAGTGGTAACCCTGTGCTTCATCATGTATGGTTAAAGAATAGTTTTCACTGAAATCCATTAAAACTATAGCAGTATACTGTAAAATTTTCTTTCATGTTTTTAATAAATGTGGACTGTGCCTTCGCAATATAAGAATGTGGAATTAATTTTTCAACTTTTTTTGTTAGATTGTTAATAAAATAATAAACTGTAGAAGAGCACTTTACCATTTCTGTTCTGTCTGACAAAATCAAGTTTTTCAGAAAAATATTAGTTTTTAAATGCGTAGGAATAAAAAAGCCATTAATTTTATTGTTGGATATGATGGAAAATATCCAGGAGATAATTTAAAAAAAAAAGTTTTGTTAGATTATCTTTAACCCTCAGCTAGATATTAGCTGTAACGTAAACCCTTGTAATCACATTCCGGAAATAAAATATTTGTAAAATAATAATTTATGGTAATTTTATGGTAAGGCTTAGAGTGTTAATATATTTTTTTCTAAAATCAGCATGTTTTATTTAGTTAAACTACAAATTTTCATTTGTGAGTTCTATTGATAAAAATTAAAGATATGATTTTTTTTCTGAGAAAATAAACATTCTATCTGTGGCCTCGGGTGAGCCCCGGCCGGCATTTTAGTAAAACTTTAAAGGTTTGTAAAAGGAAAACCGATGGAGATAAGTCTATAAAACTTGGCATGGTTATTTATCTATATAAAAGGGACAAATTTACCAAGTTTCACCAAAATCTGAGATAGTGACCTTGAAAATGAGAAAAAAAATCATATCTTTAATTTTTATCAATAGAACTCACAAATGAAAATTTGTAGTTTAACTAAATAAAACATGCTGATTTTAGAAAAAAATATATTAACACTCTAAGCCTTACCATAAAATTACCATAAATTATTATTTTACAAATATTTTATTTCCGGAATGTGATTACAAGGGTTTACGTTACAGCTAATATCTAGCTGAGGGTTAAAGATAATCTAACAAAACTTTTTTTTTTAAATTATCTCCTGGATATTTTCCATCATATCCAACAATAAAATTAATGGCTTTTTTATTCCTACGCATTTAAAAACTAATATTTTTCTGAAAAACTTGATTTTGTCAGACAGAACAGAAATGGTAAAGTGCTCTTCTACAGTTTATTATTTTATTAACAATCTAACAAAAAAAGTTGAAAAATTAATTCCACATTCTTATATTGCGAAGGCACAGTCCACATTTATTAAAAACATGAAAGAAAATTTTACAGTATACTGCTATAGTTTTAATGGATTTCAGTGAAAACTATTCTTTAACCATACATGATGAAGCACAGGGTTACCACTGGACCTGCAATACATGCACTATCCATCCTGTAATGATTCATCTACAAGATGAGCAAGGGAAAAAACTGACTACATCCTTATGTGTGACCTCCAATGATCTAAAGCATGATGTTGTGATAGTTTATGAAACGCAATCCATTTTGATTAAGTTTCTTAGAGATAACTTTCCTCATATTCAAAAAGTACATTACTATACAGATGGATGTGCTGCTCAGTACAAGAACAAATTCAACTTTTTAAATCTTTGCCACCATGAACAATATTTCAAAATTAAAGCTGAGTGGTCTTTTTTTGCAACGAGTCACGGAAAGTCAGAGTGTGATGGAATCGGAAGTACTGTCAAGCGGTTAGTTCGGAAGGAATGTTTACAGAGGCCATTGCAAAACCAAATAACCAGAACAGAAGAGCTTTTTACATTTTGTAAATCACAGATCTACAAAGTAAATTTCTCTTTAGTTTTAAAAGAAACAGTAGATTTAACCAGGCAGAAACTTGAAATCCGTTTTAAAGATTTACATACTCTTCCTGGCACAAGATCTTTTAACAATTTTAAGCCTCTTGATTGATACCAGTAGTGCTTTAGAGTGGGCTGTAAAGACAACAAAACCATTCAAGTCAGCTGGTGCAGATGGCATTTTTCCAGCACTAATACAAAAAGGGCTGGACAACATAAGACCTAACCTCTTAAAATTATTAAGAGGTAGCCTGGCACTGGGATACATCCCAATGGAATGGAGAATATCCAAAATACGATACTTACCAAAGCCAGGTAAAGGTACATATGAAGATCCGAAAGCTTTTAGGCCCATATGTCTATCATCGTTCCTTATGAAAATATTGGAGAAAATAATTTGGAGGCCCAAGCGTTAAAATCGGCATACAGATTATTAAAACAAAATAACTTCTCCCAAATAAACGTAGAGAGAGGACAATGGGCAATAACCAGGAAAATTGAAGAAGATCGGGTGCTATCCATGCACTCTGACCTTCAGGTACGAGAATTCCTGGACATTAAATATCAAACCATAATCAGGAAAATAGAGCTACATAAACCCTACACAGGGATCAACTGCTATACGGATGGCTCACTGACTAAAACAGGGTCTGGGGCAGGAATCTGGAGAATGGACAAACCCAATGAAGGGACATCAATTCCACTGGGAAAATATGCTACTGTCTTCCAATCAGAAGTAGTAGCAATTTGCCAATGTGCCTCAGAACTGCTGACTGAAAAGATATCAAACAAAAAAGTAACTATATTCACTGACAGTCAAGCAGCTATTGGTGCAATCAGTAACCATATAGCTAAATCAAAGTTTGTAAAAACCTGCAACAATAGGCTCAATAAATTATCAGAAAACAATAATGTAAGAGTGGAATGGGTACCAGGACATACTGGTATACATGGAAACGAAAAGGCAGATTGCCTAGCAAGGCAAGGATCAGCTAATAAACCCATAACCCCATAACCAGTACTGGGAATAAGCATAAGCTACGCCAAAAGAAGGATCGGGGAAATATATGGAGCTATCAAAAAACAATATTGGAAGGATAAAAATCACTATCACTCCAAACTCTTCTTAGACGGCTATTCAGTCAAAAGAAGCAATATGCTGCTAAATCTTGACAGGAAGGCACTTAAAAAAATTACAGCGATCTACACAGCACACTGTAAACTAAACTAACACATGTATAAACTAAAGTTGGCAGAAACACCAGTTCACCGTATCAGTGAAGATGTAGATCCCGCTTTGACACATTCATTGACTACCGGTACACTAAATCTAACTCTTATTAGGGAGAATGACTTATTTCCGGACGCTATGTGGCATGTAAATATGACCATTTATGGTACTTTGGAGTCATAACTTCAACTGACATAGAAGAGGGAGACGTGACAGTGAAGTTTTTTCACCCAAATGGACCTTCTCCTTCCTTTTCGTGGCCAAGAACGGAGGACTCTTGCTCAGTGCCTGTACCTCATGTTTTAGCTGTTGTTGAGCCTCTCATGACAACTTCTGGTAGAACATACCACTTTGACACTGAATGCATGTTGTCAATTGAAAAGAAAATGGCCGAGATGGATAAATCATCAAGAAGAAAAAATAGAGCAAGAAACTGAAGAATTGAAAGAACTTCAAGTCTATAGTTAAAAAAAGTAAATGTTAACAAATCAGGTATGTCCAATAAAGAACACTTCATCTATATTTTATATTCCAGTTATTGTATTCTTATGTTACCTCTTCATATAGGCTTATAAAATGGTTTTGCAAAAAAAAGTAACCCTGTCTGTTGAAACAAAACAAATCAAATGTTTTTAAATAAATTATTTGTTACAATACTAATATTTTAGCTGTAACAGGTTTTCTTAAGTTACAAGAAATAATTCATAGTTTTTCAGCACTTCACACTATTTAATTAAACAATATTTTATGTCCAAGGAATTAAATATGCATACCGTTTTTGTATTTTTTGACAAAATCAAGTTTTTCAGAAAAATATTAGTTTTTAAATGGGAAGGAATAAAAAAGCCATAAATTTTATTGTTGGATCTGATGGAAACTATCTTGGAGATAATTTTTAAAAAAAAATTTGTTTGATTATCTTTAACCCTCAGGTAGATATTAGCTGTAACATAAACCCTTGTAATCACTTTCCAGAAATAAAGTTTTTGTAAAATAATAATTTATGGTAAGGCTTAGAGTGTTAATATATATTTTTCCAAAATCAGCATGTTTTATTTAGTTAAACTACAAATTTTCATTTGTGAGTTCTATTGATAAAAATTAAAGATATGATTTTTTTTCTGAGAAAATAAACGTTCTATCTGTGGCCTCGGGTGAGCCCCGGCCAGCATTTGAGTAAAACTTTAAAGGTTTGTAAAAGGAAAACCGATAGAGATGAGTCAATAAAACTTGGCATGGTTATTTATCTATATAAAAGGGACAAATTTACCAAGTTTCACCATAATCTGAGACCTTGGGTGTTTTGCCCTGGTTGAGTTGATATGGAATGACCCAAGTGCTGTTAATTGTCACTAACTTTTTTTTTTTTTTTTTGGGATAAAAACTGTCCATTGATTCTAAAGGTAAAGGTACTTCTATGTTACTTGTGGACATAGGCTATTAACAAATTGTTAATACATACCATTATTCATTATTTTGACTGGTATGAAAAACCTACTATAGAGGACTAAGTATAAAAAATGAAATTCTCTTGAAACACAACTAATAATCTGGTTTATAGAGCTGCAATAAATAAAATTAACCGATAATTTTCAAAATTATTTTATTAATTTGAATATAATTTGGAAACTACTTTTTTAACTAGCCCAATAATTTATCAGTACTAAAAGAAATGAAATCTTAATAACATAAATTTTCTTCACTAATTAACATAATATATTATATATCTAACAGCTACAAAAACAACAATAATTAAAACTTATCAAGAGAAATTTAAATAATTTTCGTAAAAAGGATACGTAAAAAAAATTTTTCCCAAGGTTCGAACATGTAAATATTTGTGATTAATTCATATTGCAAATACCAATACATAAAATAATCCTTCAATAACTTAAACATTGTACTAAATGAACGATAGAAAGCCCGTAATACATGACAACTGCAACTCATCCCAACATGACCCAAGCATCCCACTTCACCTGGTATAAGCAGATTTTCTACCGGTTCGTTCATGACTTACAAAAAACAGAAAACAGAGAATCCCAAAGTGAGTAGGGAGAAGGTGAGCTCAGTTTCTAAGGGGCAATATGGCTGCTCGACCTATGACGTATTGGGACGCATCTGAGAATTGACAGCCAGCAGAGTAGGTAGGCATCACTCCAGAGCTTATGTTCAGATTTTTTTGTTTTTTTTATTGAGCAACTGACGATTTTCTAGAAGTGACTTTAAAGTGGCAAAGATTATTATTTTCCGTTATTTTAAATTCTGATTTCACAACTCAGATTTTTTCTCCATAAACCCGAAGTATATTCGCGAAAAGGAGACTTTTATTAAATAAAATATTCAGGTTATTTTAGTTTTTCATTTTTCCTAATACTGGAAGAACCTTGCAAAAAATTAATTATATTTCCATGTGATTATTTACATCCGGTGTATCCACTCATTGGACATTTTTTGCTGATTTAATAATTTCAAACAGGATAAATTTATCAATTAAAATTAAAAATAAAACTAGAAGGACATTGGAAATTATAGAAAAAGGTTTGATTTATAATTGATGGTAAAATCTCAGGTAAAATATGGGAAACAAATTCGTTGTATGTAAAGAAAAGTCAATAAAATGTATTCATTATTAATGATAATGTATATATTTAAAAAATAAATATGTGTATTAAACAATTTATTAACATAAAAGTATAAATACAAAATTCCAAATATACAATTTGGTCAACGATTTTTTATGGAAAAAAATTAAGTTCTTAGCCATAAGAGACAATTTTTTAACCAAAACAATAATTGTACTAAGAATAAGTTAAATTATGTTAGGAAAAATTTCATTATCATTATCCAAATTGGTTGTAAACAAAATTTGCCCAATTGCGATTAATCATAAGTTTGAAATATTTGCTTAGCAAAAATGAAAATTTAAAAAAGAAGAAATCTTTAATCATTTGATAGAAAAAGTTTCTTGAGAAACAAAAATGAATGATGTAACGTAAAAATATATCATAAGTATTTTTTTAAATTTGTATGGTGACGTAATTGTGTGTTTTAAATTTAGAATACTTTTAAGTACTTTAACATTGTTTTTTTTTTTTTTAATATCTACATTATCATTAATAATCAATACATTAAAATGATTTTTCTTTACATACAATGAATTTGTTTCCCATATTTAACCTGAGATTTTAAAGAAAGGCGGTTCTGAGTTGACTAAAGCCATGCAGGTATTCTAATCTGTATTTGGGAAGAGGAAAGATTACCAAAAGCATGGCACCAATCAGTGATATGTCCAATTCATCAGAGAGGGGACGCCCTTGAATGCACCAACTACCGGGGTATTTCGTTGCTGCCCGTAGCATATAAAATTCTATCTAACATACTATTTGTGAGGTTACTTCCTTACGCAGAACAAGCTTTAGGTTTGTACCAGTGTGGATTCCGGAAAGGAAAGTCAACGATCGGTCAAATATTCACGCTGAGGCAAATACTTGAAAAGCAAAGGGAGTATAAAATACAGACCCATCATTTGTTTATTGATTTTAAAAATGATTATGATACAATCAATAGAGAGCAACTATACAAGGCGAAGAAGGAATGCAACGTGCCCAATAAACTGATAAGACTATGCCGGGCTACAATGGATGGTGGTAGAAGTCAAGTGCGGATTAGGGCAGTGTACTTGGAGGAATTTTCGGTCACAGTGGGTGTCAGGCAAGATGCTTTAGCCTGCCTTTTATTTAATCTAGCCTTGGAGAAGGCTGCCAGAGCCTCAAATATACAGACTAACTCTACAATTATGAACCGAACGGTCCAAATCTTAGCGTTCCCAGACGATCTTGACATAGTTGGAAGGTCGAAAAGAGCTGTAGAGGAAGCGTTCCTTGAGCTAGAAACCAGTGCAAGAACCCTAGGGCTGATTGTGAATGAGAGCAAAACCAAGTATATGGTTACTGGACAACAAGTAGATCCTGGGGAAATAGTGCGGTTCGGCAGTTTCAAATTTGAGAAGGTGAACGAGTTCACATACCTGGGAACACAAGTGAACACAGATAATGATAATACTGCCGAAATAAGAAGCCGGATCACTGCTGCTAATAAATATTTTTTTGGCTTAAGACCTCAGCTAAGAAGCAACCTTTTCTTTCCAGGACACTACAAGGTACTAATACGCCCTGTCCTTACTTATGGGTCTGAAGCTTTGACAATAACTAATGCCGATATGCAAGCGTTGCGGTTATTTGAAAGGCGTACCCTACGCTGCATTTATGGAAGAATCCAAGTCGGGAATGAATGATAAAGGCGTACAAACCAGAACTGTATGACCTGATAAATAGGCCTGATGTGGTTAAAGTAAACAAATTTGGAAGGCTGCGGTGGGCCGGCCATGTATCCCGTATGGATGACTAAGAAATCCCGAAGAAAACACTCATCGAGGCACTCAACGAACAACAATGACAAGACGGGAACAAGACGACTTGGGCGGCCAAGACTGAGATGAAAGGACAGCGTGGCCTATGATGCTAGATCTCTCCTCGGAATGCGAAACTGGAAGGCGGCTGCACAAGACAGGAACAACTGGTTGATCAAGGAGGCCATGACTCGTTAATGGGTTGTAGAGCCGAATAATAATAATAACATTATCATTGAATAATCAATACATTAAATTGATTTTTCTTTACATAGAATGAATTTTTTTCCCATATTTACCCTGAGATTTTACCATAAAATATAAATTAACCCTTTTTCTATAATTTCCAATGTTCTTCAAGATTTTTATTTTATTTTAATTGATAAATATATCCTGTTCGAAATTAATAAATAATCAGCAAAAATCCAATGAGTAGACACACCAGATATAAATAATCACATGGAAAATATAATTAATTTTTTGCAAGGTTCTTTCAGTATTAGGGAAAAAAAAACTGTACCCAGCCAAAAATTTATTTAATAAAAGTCTGATTTTCGTGAATAAACGTCGGGTTTGAGAAGAAAAAATCCCAGTTGTGAAATCTGAATTTAAAATAATGGAAAATATTATTTTTTTTTCACTTTAAAGGCATAGCTAGGAATTTTAATATTATTCTCAAGGGAATTCAATACATCTGCCTTGAGTCATACTTCCCATGACGTAGCGGGGAGGGGTCGTGCGGTGAGTGAGCCCACCTTCTCTCTATTCACCTTGAGAGAATCCAGCTCTGGAAAAAGTAATAAAGAAACATGAACTAGAACTGCTTACCTGAAAATTTGAAGGTAATGCGAAGCTCACACAACGTTTGCATTATCGAATTTAAAGGAAATAAGACCACATTAATTTTTTTACTTTTTTTTATGGAGCCTTCATTTATTTAGATAACTAAGGAACTTAAAATAGTCAATTAAAAGAAATAAATCATTCGGTAAATATAAATATGTAAATATAAAAATGTTGGAGAGTGGGGTTAACTGGCAACACTTTCCAAGTTTTGGTTTTCACTCAAACTATTGTATTATTTTTTTATATTATTACACTTTCTTAATATCCCCAGTCAACTCGATAACTGCAAATGGACCAACGCCAAGGTCAATCTGAATTGCAGAGCTTATCCGTGCGATGATATAAATTTGCATTTTTCAACTAATCGATAAGCCTAACATTGGGGCAAGTCCACAGTATCGTCGGACATCGGCAATAACTTACAAAGAAATTTCATTAACGTCTCAAATTTTGTCAGTTTATGTTTTTTAAGGATGTGGAATTTTCATTAATGTCATTTGATTCATAATCATAATATATATATATATATATATATATATATATATATATATATATATATATATATATATATATATATATATATATATATATATACAGGGTGTCCCGAATTTAAATGGCAAAAATTCAGGAACTTATAGGGGATCGAAAAACCCAGACAAAAAGTCCTGTAGAGATTTGCTCGTTTTTGCTTAGTTTTGGGGAAAATCGCAAAAAAAGAAACAAAACAAAAATGTTATAGGTAGCGATTGTCACCTTTCAAAGTTCGTCAGGCTAGGCAGTGAGATATGTAAACACTTAATGTTATCCTTTACATTCTTTTATTTGTTTACATTTTTGCTTCCTTCTACGATTATAATTCCTAAATCAGTCTTCAGTCAGTTACTCAGATATTTTTGTGTGAATAGCATCAGCCACAATGCCGCGTACATACATATCCTAATGTTGAATACGCTGATATGATTTTTGGGTATGGTTTCTGTAACGGTAATGCTTTAGAAGCGGTGCGGGAGTATGCGCGCCGATTTCCAAATAGAGGAGTGCCTAATCGACGAGTCTTTTCGTTAACTTTTAGTAGACTACGAGAGACTGGGTCATTCTTAATACGTAATGAAGTCGACCAATTCCAGGCAGCAATAAGAGCAGATTATCGGAGAAGAAATTGTGTCCAACGCCACTTCGATAACAATCCTGAGACTAGCATCCGAAGAGCATCTGCTGCATTAGGAATATCGCGGCAAGCAATATGGCAAACTTTGAAAGATGATAATCGCTAACCATAACATCTTCAAAAAGTTCAGAATTTATTACCTCAAGATTATGTCAAGAGATTGAATTTTAGTAACTGGTTTCTTGAAAAAATTCGCGATGATAATTTATTTCCATTAAAAATTATATGGACTGATGAAGCTACTTTTCCAAGAGGAGGCATTGTTAATCAAAGAAATTATCATGTATGGGCTCTTGAAAATCCCAGAACTATTAGAGAGAATAGGTTTCAGCATGAATTTGCTATTAACGTTTGGAACGGATTACTGGTGGGACCATATTTTTTACCTGAAACATTGAATGGAATCACATATACACATTTTTTGGAGAACGACTTTTCTAATTATTTAGATGACATTCCCTTACAACAGCGGATTGAAATGTGGTTCCAACTCGATGGATGTCCAGCTCATTATAGCAGAGCTGCTCGAGCTTGGCTGGATATAAATTTTCCACAAAGATGGATTGGACGTGGAGGAGTAATACCTTGGCCACCCAGATCACCTGATATGACACCCATGGATTTGGAACCTTGGATTGGATGTGGAACCTTGAAGCAGGAAGTTTATTCGGTGTCAATCAACTCAAGAGAGCAATTAAGAGACCGAATCATAGATGCAGTGCACCAAATATCATCAGAACAATGTTTAGCTGCAATTTATGAAGTGAGTGCTAGATGTAATGCTTGCATTGGTGCAAGAGGACAACATTTTGAGCAATATTTACATTAAAAAGAACATAACATAAATATAAATGTAAATAAATAAGTATAAAAATGAAAACTTGTTTTGTTTCTTTTTTGCGATTTTCTCTAAAACTAAGCAAAAACGAGAAAATCTCTAAAGGACTTTGTCTTAGTTTTTCGGTCCCCTATAAGTTCCTGAAGTTTTGCCATTTAAATTCGGGACACACTGTATATATATATATGGCTTGATGGGCTTGGGTGTTGAATTGATGGCTTTCCAATTCAACACCCAATGGTCAGTGGCTTCCTTTTTGATTATGTCAGCCCATCTCTTTCTAGGTCTCCCACACATAGTAGGGTACCAACCACTGCAGCATTCATCCTCATGTTGGGGGAGCCTGATGGGTTGCTTTTTGCCACGTGTCCTGCCCATTTTAACCTCTTCGCTTTCACTCTTCGCATTCTCCAAAGTCCTAGCTCATTATCCCACTTCGGGTCTACAATCGTCCTTAGCACCTTCCGTTCGAATCTTTCGAATTTTGCTTGTAAGGTGCTGGTCAATGTCCAAGTTTCGCACCCATAAATTAGCACGGGTTTGATTATAGTGTTGTGTGGGCGGCAGAATTTCTTAGACCTGAGAACTCGAGTAACCGGGAAGAACGCACGATTGGCACTGCCTATTCGTTGATCGGCCTCGGTTAGTTGATCTTTTATTGAGCTTACTGTAGATCCGACGTATTTGAAGTTATCTACTTTGGGGAAGGTATAGTTTCCTACACTTATATTGTCGATTACGTGTAGATTCCGGCTTACTATCATATATTTCGTCTTATTTTGATTGATTTGTAAGCCGACGTCCTTCACCAAAGTGATCAGGGAATCGGCAAGTGACAATATCTTCTTTCTTCACAGTCACATCATCCGCATAGGCGAGGAACTTATGAATTTTTCCCACTTGCCATGGTAAATTCTCGGATGACTTTTTCCAAGGCCAGGTTGAAAACCATCGGGGATAATCATTCACCTTGTCTGAATTTTTACTTCACGTCGAAGCTTTCAGTAATTTCTCCTTGTGCCAGGACTCGGCATCCGGATCCATTAATACACGCCCGTGTCAATCGTACCAATTTCCCTGGGAAGCCCAGTTCCGTCAGTATTTTGCAAAGACAGCTCCTATCAACCGAGTCGTAGGCTGCTTTGAAGTCGATGAATGAGGTGATAGGAGTTCAAGCTAAACGTCAACCAAAGAAATGGTTTAATACACGGAGGAATGAGAACAGAAAGGTGCTGAAGATCTTCAGCCTAGGCATTAACTCAAAGATGTTTTAACAAAAACGAAGAACTTTTTAACATCGATCGTTTGACAAACACAAAGATTTTTTTATAAACATGGATGTTTTGAAAATTCAAAGATGTATTCAACATCGATGTTCTAACAACAAAAATGATTTTTTTTTATATTTGTGTTTAGACGAAATCAAAGATTTTTTTTTTATATTGATGTTTTGGAGATGTTATTTATGTCCCATCCATACTATAAAATATCCGTGTTTATACTTATATACAAAATAAAAAATATTTTCTCAATAATACCTTAGCAAGAGAAATCAAGTAAAAATTCGTTATAGAGCCACTAGCAAGGAAAGCTCAACCCAGCGTATCGCGTCCTATTGGAAATATCTCATAATGGCTTACTTTATATCAAACTCCACTAAAAGGAATTTCATCGTAAAAGCCAAACAAAATTAGAATATGCTAAAAGATCAAGCTCTTCTTTCACCAATTAAACTGGAATTATTTAGAAAAGCACAAAGCCTAATAAAGGAGGGGAAACTGAATAAAGCCTGGACAAAAAATG
Organism: Aelia acuminata; assembly: GCA_911387785.2. NCBI lineage: Eukaryota > Metazoa > Arthropoda > Insecta > Hemiptera > Pentatomidae > Aelia > Aelia acuminata. The sequence goes on from OU426980.1 coordinate 107,001,091, forward strand.
GCACAATATTTATATATATATATGCTATATATATATTTAAAAACAAACCTGCAGGATCCAAAAATAATTCGCTCATTCTCTGATCTAGAAGATCTTGAAAAAAAACAAGACTCACTTGCAATGTCACTTGCGAACACGGAAAGCGAATATTCGGCATATTCGCTGAGTTCTCAAAATGCAAAGAAAAGGAAACTCAAAACACATAAAAGCAATGCTTCTATAAAGAGTTTTTTAGTAAACATGAGAGCCGGCGAATCAAGCAACTGACAGCTGATAGTAAACAACTGAAACCTACCCCCATTATCACCAAGGCTTTAACCAACCCTCTTAATATAATGTTCTGGAATGAAAACGGATTTAAAACCTGTCAAAAGATGAAATAAAAGAACTAATAAACTATCAAATTATTTTTCTCTTAGAAACCTGACTTCACAACGACAATGTAAGAAAACCACATTTCCTCAATGAATATGATTGTATCTTAAATGCAAACTGGCAATTTACCATTGGACGCCCAAGTGGCGGTTTAGCCGTTTTCTATCGAAGAAATATATTTAAGAACGTAAAGTTCCTCAATGGTGTAGGGGAGTGGCGACCCCATCGCCCGGTCATAGTACCGCAGACAGCCACTGGCCCTCCAGGTTGGGGGAACAGTACACTCACACTCATACAGTACACTAATACAGCACACTACACTCACCCTCACACCACAGACAAAGGTCAACAACAGTACACACCCTAGGGTCACCTTCCCTAGGTAGCCGCTCCGGATGGGGGAGCGAGTCAGGGAGCTCTGAAGAGGCAGCCCCTCCACCTGACTAGGGGGTCAAGGGCTGACTACCCTCACTTCCAAAATAATTAATGTCACAAATCCTCAATTAGAAGAAGCCGGATTGTCTCAATCGATACGACCCAGGAAACGCCATAGGGACCTACGAATAGCTTTTTGGAATGTTTTAACACTTAACCGACTGGGGGCTCTACGGAACCTCCTCACGCAACTGGACTCATACAAGGTGGACATAGCAGGAATCCAGGAAATCCGCTGGCTGGGAAAAGGAATACAAGAATTAAAACAGCACACCATATACTATAGCTGCCATGAAACCCACCACACTTTTGGAACCGGATTTGTTGTCAAGGGAAGAGCCAGGCAACTCGTAAGACACTTCGTGCCATATAACCCACGTATGTGCTATATCAGGCTCAAAGGAAAATTCCTGAACTACTCCATCATAAATTGTCATGCACCAACCGAGATTGCCACAGAGGAGGATAAAGACCTCTTTTATGAAGATCTTAGGAAAGCACTAAACAAATGCCCGCCCCGAGATGTGAAGCTAATCCTTGGAGACCTCAATGCCCAGGTCGGCCGAGAACAGGCATACCAACCCATTATCGGAAAATACAGTTTACACGAAACATGCAACGACAATGGGCACCGTCTAGTAAGCTTTGCGGCCGAGCACGGACTAAGTGTGGGAAGTACGCTGCTCCAAAGAAGAAACATACATAAGCAAACTTGGAGATCACCAGATGGAAAAGTGGCCAACCAAATAGACCATATACTCATAAGCTCCAGGTACAAATCTGAACTTGTAAGCAACAGAACATATAGAGGAGCCTACATGGATGCTGACCACTAACTTAGCATAGCGAGAATCCGATCAAAATTTCCTTTCAATAAAGCTCCCAGGAAACAGATCAAGAGGATGTTCAACGCTAGGAAACTAAAGGAACCAGAACACCAGGAGGAGTATCAGAGAAAACTCACAGAGAAGCTTACGGAAGAACTACAGAGAACAGGCCCCAGCATTGATGAACAGTGGAAGGGAATTTCTAATTCCATCAAAGCAGCAGCAGAGGAAGCACTGGGACCCAGACCAAAGATACAAAGGTCTCCATGGTTTGACGAAGAGTGCCTTCGAGCTACCGAAGAAAAGAATAAGGCATATAACAAAAGAGTTCAAAGGCACACCAGGAACACGGATGAGACCTATCGCGAGAAGAGAAGGGCTGAGAATCGGCTGCACCAAAGAAAGAAAAGAGAATGGGAAAACAAGCGGATGGAGGAAATCGAGAACCTACGTAGTGCTAATGAATGCAGACTCTTCTTCCAAAGAATAAATGAAGGCAGACGTGCCAAACCAAAAGTTACATGCTGTAAGGATGAGACTGGCCACCTCCTCACAGAAAAAGAGGATATACTCAGAAGATGGAGGCGGCACTTCAGAGAGGCACTTAACAGAGCAGACTGTTTAAATATAAGCCCAGAAGAAGAAGAGGAACAAGCTCCCGTTGAGGACTCTGTGCCCCCTGACGAGGATGAGATAGAGGAAGCCATCAGGAAGCTAAGGAATAACAAAGCATCTGAGATAGACGAGATCCAGCCAGAACTCTTGAAATATGGTGGGGAGGAGCTAAGAAAAGAACTTCACAACATGATAGTGACGATCTGGAAACAGGAGCGTATGCCAGAGGACTGGGCAAAAGCCATAATATGCCCCATACATAAGAAAGGAGACCAGTCTGACTGCGAAAACTATCGAGGTATCGCACTCCTGTCATGCGCATACAAGATTCTATTAAGCATTCTCTTTGATCGGCTGTCCCCCTTGGCGGAAAGACAATTGGGGAACTACCAGGCGGGGTTTAGAAGAGGAGGTCAACTATAGACCAGCTCTTCACACTAAGAATGCTATTAGAAAAGGAATACCGGATCACGACTCACCACCTCTTTGTCGACTTCCAGGCCGCGTACGACAGTGTGGATCGGATGGAGCTCTACCAGATTCTTGAGGAAATGGGAATATCTAAAAAGCTGACAAGGCTGGTAAAAATGACCATGAGGAATTCAAAGTGTGTGGTACGCATCGGAGCCGATGTATCGGAGGAGTTCTTCACAGACAACGGAGTGAGACAGGGAGATGCGCTCGCATGCCTGCTCTTCAACCTGGCCGCAGAGGGAGCTGTCAGGAGATAAGGAATTCAGGTTGGGGGAACCTTGTTCAACAGACTGGTGCAGTTGCTGGGATATGCTGACGACCTGGACATAATGGCCAGATCCAAAGGAGCCCTAAGGGAAGCATTTCTTGCCCTTGAGAAAGCTGCAAGAAAATTCGGTTTAAAAGTAAACCAGCAGAAAACAAAGTATATGCAGGTTGGAGGGCTAGGAAACAACACCGAAGAGTACTTTGAGGTAGGTCAGTACAGATTCCAGGTGGTCAACAACTTCGTCTACCTGGGAAGTGAAATAAACTCCCAAAACGATGTCTCCCAAGAAATTAAACGTAGGATAATAACCGCCAACAGGTGCTACTACAGCTTATCCAGAAACTTCAAAAATCGTTATCTTTCAAGGAAGACCAAAATAAGTCTGTACAAGACAATAGTCCGCCCAGTACTAACTTATGGCTCGGAGGCCTGGGCCATTAAGAAGGCGGATGAAAAGCGGCTCTTGGTGTTCGAAAGGGGGATATTGAGGAGGATATATGGACCCATCAAAGTAGGCGAGACATGGAGAAGAAGAAAGAACCTGGAACTGTATGAGATCTTTCAAGAAAACGAGATCTCCAAAGTCATTAAATTGGGAAGACTTCGATGGGCTGGCCATTTGGTCAGAATGGATGATGGCGAGATCCCGAAAAAAGTAATTAAGGAGGAGATTGTAGGAACGAGAAGAGTGGGACGGCCGAACCTAAGGTGGAGGACTCTTCTCGGCGTGCTGGACTGGAGGGCTGCTGCACGGGTTAGAGCCAACTGGCGGAGACTACTTGAGGCGGCCCGGACTCGGTGACGAGTTGTTGCGCCGAACATGTATGTACGTAAAGTTCTTCAGATCAAAAGAACACTTCTTAGGACTCCTTTTCGAATACGGAAAGACGTCAATGGTAACCCTTTCAGAGTATTGTAAACCTTGTATAGAAAAAGATAAATAAATCAAACTAATCTATAAAGACATTGTTGAATTAAGTAATCAATATGATCTAGTACCTATGGTGGTCGGAGGAGATAGGAATAAACGCCTCGGAACTCTTTAAATATTGGCCAACATCTTGCTATAAGAATTCTTAGAAGCAATAAAGATATTCATTCGATACCGCGATATATACATCTTCCTATAAAATAGATATGGTAGTAATCGATTAAAACAACACTACCAAAAAATTAATAAGTAGGGGAGAGCGGGGTTGGTTGGCAACAGTTTTCACTTTTTTGATTGTTGAGTCATTCCTGTTACTATAATCCTAATAGGGCTGATACCACTGTAAACTCCAAGTATTAGAGTACTCTAAGTATTTTTTTCACCACATAATATTTAATCCTAATATCATAGAAAATTGAAGAATTGGTCAATCCAAAGTATGCCAATTAACCCCCTGTGTGGGGCAGGTTGGCCTAGAAGGTGGAGTTGTTTAGCCATCTCATTCAAGTACTGCCTGACACATATTATTGTTATTAAAAGCTGCACTATGATGGTATAATAATTTTGAATCGATTTTTAACAGCTTTTAAGGGAAAATAAAATGACAATAGAAGAAGATAGAAGTTTAGACTTTCTTCAATTTTTCAATTGAATTCAAAGAATTTTTCCAATTCTTCAATTTTCTCTACACTGTCACTTTCTGCAGAGGAAAAATAGCTCTCATCCTCCTTGCTGGAACTAAAGACAATTGGTAGTTTTACCTTTGTTTATGTTTACCTTGCTTTTGTGAATTGCTACTGCACCAACAAACCCCAGTTGAAGAGAGCCAACTAACCCCACAGGAGAGATCATATGAAAGATGGCTGCCAGTACAGGGGAGAATAATCAAACAAGAAACTGGTTAGTCGAAAGTTTAGGTTTTTCAAAGGAGTGTGGGGCTATGTGAACAGAATCAGAGTCAAATGTTTTGCCATGCCTTTAAACCAAATCCTAGACCCAGGAGTGTTAGGCAGTCTAAAAATTGCAAATTAAATCGAAAGAGTAGAGAGGACTAATTAGATCGAAATATTAAAAAAAAATCGAGCGTAGCCGCGGCTCTAAGGGTAGAAGCTAATTATCGGTGATGGAAATTGGATGAGGCAAAAAATAGGGGGTAGGTGCAGGCCCTCCTAGACCCTCCTGGGGCAAACCCAGCCTCTATAAAGTGGGTACCCTTAATTGAAAAATTAAGGGGAAAAAACCTGGCGGTTGAGCGTGATCACGGTCAAATCACCTCCTTGCACGACCGCAGACCAAGAAACAGTACTCTTCCTTACATAGTACTGAACCCAAGACCCTTTATGGGTTGTAGTGGTACAGGTTTTTTTTTTTTTAAACACAATTTACTGAAAATATAAAAATTTACTTACATGTTGTAAAATCAATCAATGAAGCAAACTCTTCTCTACACTGTAAGCATCGGATTGAAAACTCAGGACAAGACTCCCGAGGTCGAGCGGGTCACATGGTAGGATGGTGACACCTTTACAGCAGGTGTGACGGAAACTATAAGCCAATGGCCAACCTAGCCCCTATGCCAACCAACCCCCAACTGTATTAAGTGGAAATTAATAATTAATCATAACAAATCAGAAGCCATAATTTTCAAAAAACGTCGATCTCAAATAAATCATCAACTTACTATCAAATCAACTTCAATACCTTGGTCCAAATCCGTAAAATATCTCGGGCTAACACTTGACAGATCTTTCACCTTCACCCAACACATACATGGCAAAACCAACGCAGCTGAAAAAATAATTTATAAAACATATTTTATATATTAAATAAATATATTTATTTTATATATTACATAAATATATTTTAAGATTAACTTATAAAACGGATCTATGCTTTGTCTTATTTATCTACCTCTATGGTTTAAGCGGGCAATGAAGGATGAGGTTCTATTTTTTGAAAGGAATCGAGTTAACAATGTTTACTGTTTTGCTTCTTTTCTTATGACTAGGTAGTTTAATTATCTTGATTTGTGGAAAAATGAATGCTCCTCTCTTAATTAATGGTAATAATGCTAATCATTTGACATACTCAATAACCATTTTTGTATGCTTATTATTACTATCTGTTTTTGTTTCATTTGTGACTTCTGTACTGAGTTGAATAAGTTTAACCACCTTCAAATGTTATAGGAATGTTTTCGAACAATGAGTTTTTTTATATCATTCTATGTCCAAAATAACACTGTTGAGCCTTTCTTAATACATTAAGAAACAATTCTAAATCATCAGTGTTGTCTAATCTAACCACCTTCAAATTTTACAGTAATGGTTTCGAAACAATGAATTTTTTTTTTATATCATTCTTTGTCCAAAAGAACTGTGTAGAACCTCTCTTAGAGACAATTCCAAATCATCAGAGTTGTTACCTTTGACTTGGAAATTGTCAATTTTTTTACTATTATGATTGGTTTTAACACTTCACTTACTAATCGTTAAATCCTTTTTATTCAAGCACCTGTTTCCCTGATACTTATATTATGTTTTATTTCAAACTCAATATTGACTTCAGTCATTAATATTAGTATGTATATATTATATTCCAAATATCTTATCTTGTTTTGTCAAACTTGACATATAAATTGTTTATTATGGCAATGAGTTGTTAATTGTGAGTTATATTGTTTTAAATTTTATTACAGAAGCTATAAAATCTTTTCCAAATTCTGAATGAATTGATTTTTCATTTTAAATATGAGAAACAATGACTATGGCCCTGACCAAATTCCAATAAAGATCACCAATCTCTGTCATCTTCCCTGCTCTTTAATATATCTGTAAATTTTCTTTTTCCCAGAAGTCTGGAAAAAGTTATAGTTCATACCTTAAATTTTATACCTAACCCTGTATTCCAACCATATGCCTCCGAGGCGTACATCTGTCAAAAATCCTCTAAATCCTCTCTAGCTAAAATGCAGTCCTGGTATCAACCCTGTTTTTTATTCTTGTCCTGCTTTGTTACCCAGCTCCTGGAAGAGAAGAAATAGTTCTCTCATCCTACGTGAATACAAGAATTTTTTTCCAAAAGCCGCAAAGTAGTACTCGTAATACATTTTAATTGTCTTAGATGCGTGTTTTATTTTAATTAAAAAATTAGTTTATCTCTTTAATTTGCTAGTTAGAAAGATAAGATAAGATTGCTTGTTGGGATAGTGTCAAAATCAACAATGAAAGAAGAAACAATAAGAATTTTTACTTTCACTTACCTATATATGAAATATATAGTAAGTGGAAGTATTGCGATCGTGAAAATTTTCGACTTCCGGTTTTCAACGGAAATACACGTTTTGGGACCCCCTGAGTCGAAATAACCAAGTCCCGCGAAATGGTCTGTGTGTGTGTGTGTCTGTGTGTGTGTGTGTGTGTGTGTGTGTATGTGAACAGACTAGCTCAAAAACTATAAACCGTGGGAACCTGAAATTGGGTATTTAGTGTAGGTATATGCCCGCGATGTGACAGCATAAATTTCATCAAAATTGCTCAAAGGGAGGGGGTACTTTATTTAATAACTTTTTACGTTTTTTTCGATTTTCTCAAAAACGGCTCTAACGATTTTGATTAAACTGAGTATTTGATCGATTTATATGCCCATTATATGACTGTAAAAATTTCATCAAAATTGATTAACCGGAGGGGGGACTTTACTTAATAAATTTTGTTCAATTTTCACATGTTTTTTTTTATTTACTCAAAAACGGTTTTAACGATTTTGATCAAACTTGGTATTTGATGTATTTATATGCCCGAGATATGACTGTAAAAATTTCATCAAAATTGATCTACGGGAGGGGGGACTTTACTTAATAAATTTTGTATCATTTTCACGGGTTTTTTTTATTTACTCAAAAACGGCTTTAACGATTAACAAAAATAAGATATGAATGTAGAAAAATGTGTGACTTTGGGAAATGTTAATTAGCAAAACACGTCAATTTCTAATCTAAGTAAGTTGATAAGTGAAAGTTGTGTGTTGCGCGCACGCACCAGATTTTTGCACTTAGTGACATAAAAATGTTTTGTATTTTATGGAATTTTAGTGTACCCATGTCCCTAAACAAATATAATTTCAACAAACAAATATTACTAGAATGTTCCCTGATTAAAATATTTGAAAAATATTATCTGTAGGCCTCTAAGGTTGTGGTTGGCTTTTAGGCAGCTAGGCCCGCAATACGCTCACAATACTTAGTTCCTAAGTAGAGATCAAAAATCCCAAACTAAACAAAGTTGACATAAGCATAGGAAAAAAAAAAAACAATGCAGGGTTAATCTAATATACCTCTCATACATACCTTTTGCTAAAAGTTGAAAGTGTTAAAAATAAATTAATATTTATAGCCCTGATCATTGTAGTGCTATTATTTTTTCCCTGCCATGGTAATAATGAACAATTGGAGCAATAATTAATAACTTTGGTAATCATATCGGATCACATAAAAAATTATATTGGGTCATTCCATATCATGTGGTCCAAAGTGGTTGCTCGATCATTTTAGAGGAAAATTATAATTTTACCACCAATTACGTATGGAATCAGTAGTTCAAATGAATTTTTTAAAAAAATTTTAGGATCAACCATTTCAAAATGGCAGCCATTTTTGTTTCACCTTTCAGGCCGATATTTGAGTTTTTAAGCTCTCGCAGAAAACTCATTTTCTCAAGACTGGTAAGTCATAGACTAATAATTCAAACACAATTGTTTTCCTTAAAGTCTGTTCTATATTTTGTGTTCTCTTTATTATTTGAATATTTTGAAATCCAATACTTGAAAAGTGCTATTGAAAACAACTGTTTTAAATTCTCAAAACACTGTTTTTGAGGGTAAGTTTTGGGTATAAGGGCATGTACGCCAAAGCTGATTATTCCTACCCCGTATATTCTTTACCTAATTTTTTTATGAATTCTTAAAGTTCACATTTTTTAATTTTTTGTTAACTTTAGGCTCTAATGTCTCTGGTGGGCTAGTTAGTAAAAATCTCATTTTTTTACATGTTATTCTTACATGCAACATAAACCTACTGTAAGAAATTTCAACCTGTATATTTGAGTACATTGGTAGCTACAAATTTTTGAAAATGGTCATTTTTGTGCTTATTTAACAATGAAGAAAAACTCATTTTCTCAAGACTTGTACGTCATAGACTAATAATTCAAACATGATTGTTTTCCTTAAAGTCTGTTCTATATTTCGTGCTCTCTTTATTATTTGAATATTTTGAAGTCCAATAAATGAAAAATGCTATTAAAAAAACTGCTTTAAATTCTCAAAACACCGTTTTTGAGGGTAAGTTTTGGGTATAAGGGCATGTACATCAAAGCTGATTTTGGGCATGATAATAAAGCTAACTAAGTAGCTTTTATTAAAAGTACTCTTAACCCGTATATTCTTTACTTTATTTTTTTATGATTTTTTAAACTTCACATTTTTTATTATTTGTTAACTTTAGGCTCTAAGATCTCTGGTGCTCTAGTTGATAAAAATCTCATTTTTTTACATGTTTTGCTTACATAATGCAACATAAACCAACTGTATGAAATTTTAACCTGTATATTTGAATACTTTGGTGGCTATGAATTTTGGAAAATGGCCATTTTCGTGCTCATTTAACAATGCGTAAACTTGATCATACTTCATTAAAATTTTACTATTTGTGAATTTTTTACTTTTAATAACTCTTATTAATTGTTTTGTTTTTTAATTTTATCTATGTCCAACGGAAAATATTTTTAATTAATCTTTCATTAAAAAAAAAATTATAAAAATTTAATAGAGTAGTTTAAATTATAATTAGACCCAATGTTTTTTTTGTTTTGTTTTTTTTGCTTTGGACATAGATAAAATTAAAAACAAAACAAACTTACCCTCAAAAACGGTGTTTTGAGAATTTAAAGCAGTTTTTTTAATAGCACTTTTCAAGTATTGGACTTCAAAATATTCAAATAATAAAGAGAACATGAAATATAGAACAGACTTTAAGGAAAACAATCGTGTTTGAATTATTAGTCTATGACTTACCAGTCTTGAGAAAATGAGTTTTTCTTCATTGTTAAATAAGCACAAAAATGACCATTTTCAAAAATTCGTAGCTACCAATGTAGTCAAATATACAGGTTGAAATTTCTTACAGTAGGTTTATGTTGCATGTAAGCATAACATGTAAAAAAATGAGATTTTTGTAAACTAGCCCACCAGAGATATTAGAGCCTAAAGTTAACAAAAAATTAAAAAATGTGAACTTTAAAGTTGAAATTTCTTACAGTAGGTTTATGTTGCATGTAAGAATAACATGTAAAAAAATGAGATTTTTATTAACTAGCTCACCAGAGATATTAGAGCCTAATGTTAACAAAAAATTAAAAAATGTGAACTTTAAAAATTCATAAAAAAATTAGGTAAAGAATATAGGGGGTAAGAATAATCAGCTTTGGCGTACATGCCCTTATAACCAAAACTTACCCTCAAAAACGGTGTTTTGAGAATTTAAAACATTTGTTTTCAATAGCACTTTTCAAGTATTGGATTTCAAAATATTCAAATCATAAAGAGAACACAAAATATAGAACAGACTTTAAGGAAAACAATTGTGTTTGAATTATTAGTCTATGACTTACCAGTCTTGAGAAAATGAGTTTTCTGTGAGAGCTTAAAAACTCAAAAATCGGCATGAAAGGTGAAACAAAAATGGCTGCCATTTTGAAACAGTTGATCCTAAAATTTTTTAAAAAATTGATTTGAACTACTGATTCCATACGTAATTGGTGGTACAATTATAATTTTTCTCTAAAATGATCGAGCAACCACTTTGGACCACTTGATATGGAATGACCCTATAAGTATATATATACTACATTATTATATTTATTATAATATTTTGAAGCTGTATGTGGTAATATCAGAAGAAATTACTGGAAAGTTAAGAATTAGTATGCCATGTCAAGAGGTTTAGATAGTATCCATGCAGAATGTTTCAAAACTACTAGATGCACCCTAACGAAGGAACTTCAGGAACTGTTTGTATTTATATTGGTTGAAGAAGAGGGACTTTTCTGCTTTACTCCCCCTATGATTACTTGTATGGAACAGTTACCTTGGAGGTTTCTTTCAAATTATAACACATGATCAATAAATAAGAATTCATTGTAAAAAAGTTAAAAGGTTAAGTGCATATTTTTCTCATTTATTGTTTAAAAGTTAATAATGAACAGATTTGAATTGTATTCATACCTCGGAAATGATAATAAGAAAGCATTGCGAATGTTATAATACATACAATATATAATACATACAGCTAGGAAGTATCAGAACAACCACGACATGAAGCTTCTTTTTAGTGAAAAAAGAGGATTTCGTTGGCAGTTTTATAATTATAAATGTCGTCGTTATAAATTATGTTCATTTTTATGGAGAAGGAGAGGATTTATTCAAGGTTTTGTTTAAAAAAAAAATTAATGAATTTTATACTATTTAATTCATTTGGCAAGTGTAATTTGTATTTGGTTATGTATTAATAATATAATTTAAATATACATGTGTTTTTTATGTAAGGTTAATTAAAAAGTAACAGATATAGAAAGTAATCATAGGGGGTAAAGTAGAAAAGACCGTTGATGGATTAGTAAATGAAAGGAAACCTCAGAATATAAAGACAAGGCCTACGAACTGGAAACTGGCTATTATTTCTACTTTAAAGCTCTTCTGATTTTTGGTCCTATATTTTTAAATTTTAGTCCTGTAACAACTTAAATATAAAATGAAGAATTTTATATTTTACTTTTGCAATAAGAGTTGTTGTTAACTTTTTTTTATTTAACTTTTATAGATGACCATAAAAATGATTTACCTGAAAAGTGTTGGGAAAAAATCCTTAAAATAAAAGGAATTAAAAAATTATACGGTAAGTTGCTATTTTACTAAGCAATCTCACTGTTGAATAATTTTTATTCTTTATTTCAAAATATTTTTCTTTATAGCTATGGAAATTTAATATTTGGGTCATTTTATTTTCAACAATAAAAAATTATTCAATTTTCATCATTATATTATCTACTTAATTGAAAAGGTATTGTTGGTTGACATTGATATCAGAAGAGCCTAATGGATGAGCAACATTCTGCATTACCATAAGTATTTCTGACAATCATATTCGGAAGTTTGTTGTTAATTGTACATATATATGTAAATTCTTGAGTAGTATTATTTTATTTGTGTCCCCTGGTGGACCTAGGATTTTTTAAAGGGAGTAAAAATCCTTGTCTAAGCCGTCCCTCAGATAATAATAATAAATAATAAACTCTTTATTGATTGTCCCGGGAACTAGTCCCTTAGGAACAAATTATACAGATACTTATAATAGGCTTCAGTGCCTTAGAGTACTACATAAAAAAAACAAGAAAACAAATGGAGCAAATTAAAATGAAAAAAAAAATAAATAAAAAAAAAGCTGAGAAAAAAATTATAAATAATGAGGAAATCTTCTTGTGATAAAAAAAAAAAAAAAATTAAAACTAAGTAAATCCTTATTGACTTAAAATGAAAAATAACTTATATACACTTATTTACATTTACACTAAATGGAACATATATTTTAAAGATAAATAAATAATAAAGGCCTATACCAATTTACAGTTAAACTGTTTACAATTGTTCGGGAAACTGTGTGGAAAGGAGGTGATTGAACTGGCGGGATTTAAAGGTAGGGAGAGTGTTGGAATGACGAATAAAAGGGGGGATAGAGTTCCATAGGGATGAGGACCGGATAATGATAGATCTTTCAAAAGCTGACGTTCGGTGGGCCGGAGTGTATACATCTGAAGACCTGGAACGGGTATTGCGGGAATGGACAGAGGATTTGAAATGGAGAAGTTCGGTGATGTATGAAGGACGGCGGGATCGGATAACTTGGAAAAGGAAGGAAGCCAGGAAATATTTACGACGGTAGGATGGGAAGAACCACTTTAACCTTTCGTATAAAGGTGAAACAGAGACGTCTCTTGGGATCCCAAAGATAAATCGTACGAAACAATTAAATAAACGTTTTAGTTTTGCTTCGAGATCCCCAAAGATACCCCCATACACCGCACAACAATAGTCAAAGTGGGGAAATACCACCAGGGAAGTGACCATGAGCCTACGTGTTTCAGATGGAAAAAGGCTTCGGAGGTGATTTAATTGCTTTAAGGTAGAAAAGGTACGGCGGGAAATATTGGAGATGTGGTTTTTCCAGAAAGAGTTTGGTCAAAGGTCACTCCGAGGTTTTTGACAGTTGGATAAAATTTAATGGGATTATTATTTAGGAGCAGGGTAGGGATGTTAGGGACGGTTTTAAGGAGGTAATTGGAGCCTATTAAAATTGCTTTCGTTTTTTCTGCATTCAGCTTCAACTTCTTAGCCTCTGCCCAGAGACTGATTCCATTTAAATCATCCTGAAGCTTTTTTGTTGCAGAGGATAGCTGGGAAGGATAGGTATATCTGGAAATCGTCTGCATAGATATGATATTGGGAGTGATGGATCAGAAGAGAAAGGTCGTTGATAAAAATGGCGAACAGAGTGGGGGATAGAGAGGAACCCTGCAGAACACCACAGGAGAGGGGAAGTGTCTTGGATGAAGTTTGGCCTGGGACGACTACAAACTGTGACCGGTCTGAAAGAAAGGATTTGAACCAATGTAAGGCGCTGCTTGATAAATGGAGCTTTTGTAATTTGGTGGGAAGGATATTGTGGTCAACGGTATTAAATGCTTTGGAGAAATCAAGAAGGATGAGGATAGTTAATTTTCGGTGTTCGATGGACGTTTGGAGGTCATAGGTAATTTTCAGGAGAGCAAATTGAGTGAAGTAGCCATATCGGAAGCCCGGTTGGAGAGGGTTAATGAGGGAATGTTCTAGGAAGTTTGATAGTTGATTTTGAACGAGGCGTTCTAACGGTTTTGAGAGGTTTGAAAGGAGAGAGATTGGACGGAAATTATTCATTGAGGAAGGGTTTGCGGTTTTGTTTAACGGTCGGACTAGAGCGGTTTTCCAGGAAGAAGGGAATATGGAGTTTTGTAAGGAAAAGTTGTAAATGTGATAAAGAACAGGAATAAGTGCTGGGAGACAGGATCTTATTAGCTTTACTGGAATATCATCGGGACCATAATCGTTGGTGTGGGATTTTATGATAGCATTAAGTAGGTCTTCGTAGGTTATGTGAGCAAAAAAGAAATTTTCCGGATTAAAATGATGCTGATTAATATCAGCAGGTTGGGATGAATTAGAAGCGAAGGATGAGAAATGGTTATTGAGATCATCTGGAGAGAGCTGAAGGGAGCTAGAGTTATTGGAACCTGGTAAGGATAATTGTTGGAGTATTTTCCATTTGCTTTTAGGATCGTGGGCATTGTGGAAGTGAAGGGATTTAGATCGTCGGATTGGGTCAGATTTCTATGTTTTTTAAAAGACGCATAATCAGCTGCCATACGGGTTCGCCGAAATTTGCGTCTTGCAGCTTCCCTTCTTTTTATCATATCTTTTATTTCAGGAGTCAACCAAGGTGCAGCAGGACGACGTAAGGTTCGGGTTTTCAGTGGAGCATGGATATCATAGGTAGATAGGTCGTAAAATGGAGGTCCCAAGCCTGTACGATGTCAGGTACTCGTTAAAGATCCCTATCCTAATTATACCTGGATAGGTAAAATTTAGGACTCCCACTGTAGCATTGTCCGATTAGCCTTAGTGGCATAAAGTGACGTTAAACAAGCAAACATTATTTTGTTTGTAGGTTAAGGTATTTCCCCAATTTTACTATTGTACGGCATATGGGGGCTGGAATCTTTGTGGAACTCAAAGCAAAACTTATACATTTGTTATACTGCTTTTTCTGGAGAATGTTATCTTTTTGCGAAGTTAATTTTCATTTTTGCCTCCTTCATTTTTTTAAGTTTGGTCTCACCATCCTTTCTTTTCTGAATTATTCAATATACACTCCCGGTCGAAAGTATCGCAACACCTATCTGGTATTTAAAATAAAATGGGGAGTGTCTTTCTGAATTCCATTACAGAGTGAAGTATGATAACCAGTAGGATTATCTAGAAATCTTATGAAAGGATAAAGAACTTAAGAAGCCCTTTCTTCAGTGATAATTCATATATTTCGTTCAGTGCTTACATGTATTTCATTGTTTGACAGTGAGTAAGATCATATTGTGAATAATTTTGGCCTAGTGACTGTATCCAGACATTAAAATGAACAGACCTTTGCATCTCAGTCTAGAGGAATTCATTCGTATTGTCATTTTAGCCAAGGAGGACCTTTCTGTTTGTTAGATCGCGTTTCATATAAATTTCCATTATTCTACAGTCCTCAGATGCATCAAATGGCACAGGGAGAGAGGAAGACCGAGGGCTACCAGTGCCATCGACGACCGCTTTCTGTAGGTTCAATCACTCCGTAGACGGGAATCGAAGACTCCAGAGCTCCGAAATCTACTCCTTCAAGTGCGTAACTTAAGCATATCAAGGCGAACCGTTAGGTGGAGGCTTAATGAAGTTGGCCTTATCTCGAGATGGCCCGCAACTGGCCTGCGGCTAACCAGGCAAGCTCGTGTAGCAATGCTTGCATTAGCAAGAGAACATGTGAATTGTATATTTCAGGACCACAGAGGTTGGAAGCGCGTACTCTTCGCTGACGAAACGAGAGTCTATATCCATAGCCCAGACGGTTGTGGCAGAGTCTGGTGAAGGCCTCAGGAACGGTTGAGCCAATGCTGTAGCAGTCCCCATGTGCCTTATGGAGAAGGCTCTTTAATGTTCTGGGGAGGCATCTCCTGGAGGGCTTGTACAGAGCTTCTCGCGGTGCGTGGTGGGGTTCTGACGGGCCCTAGGTATGTGGAGAACCCATTCAAGAAGATGTCATCGCTTTCATACATTTCATTCGCCCAGACGCACTACTTATTCACGACAATGCGAGGCCCCACACTGCGAGCTGCATCACAGACTACCTCGATTAAGCTGAAATTGAAAGACTTCTATGGCCTACAATGAGCCCTGATTTAAATTGTACAGAGCATCTGTGGCACACACTAGTAGAGTATGGCTACAGCCCGAAATCCTGCACCCACGACTTTGGTAGGACTGGAAACAGCAGTTCTGGATGAATGGGAGCAAATTCCACAGGAAGCCCTTCAAGACCTCTAAAAATCATTCCAAGGCGCATGGAAGCATTAATCAGAGCTATAGGTGGAAACATGGGGTATTAAGAACATTCTGCATACAATCCAAAGTTTATTTACTTCAATAGTTTTAATTTTATTTTAGTGCGTATTTAGTTTTTGTTTATTTGTTTATGAAAAATACTTTTTTATTGGCCCAATTTAATTAATAAACCTTGTTTCCTGCTTCTAGTTTGTTTTTTATAATTGGCACGACACCCTAGTAGCCAAATTTTTCAATTAAATTAAGAATATGCAGGTGTTGCGATACTTTTGACCGGGAGTTTATATATGTATATATATAATGAATCCATCATATTCATACGAACCCGTTAAATTTAAATTCACTTTACACTCTTACATTGCTGATGTTTGGTTCCCATAGCAGCATACAACGGCCCTAAGAACCCCATGTTTTAAAAATCATTCATTATCCTATCCACTGTCAATTTTTGTGGGGGGGGTGCTCACTAATATTGCAAACGGTAACCTTTTTGGATTTCATTCACACGGGTCGGTCTAATATTGTATTACTTGTGGTGAAAGGTGTTTTGTGAATTTTAGTTAGGGGTGCACTAATATTGAAAATGGTGACCTTTTAGGATTTCTTTCACACACGGGTCTAATATGGTCGAGGACAGTGTTTTTTTTTTTTTAAGAAATATCAATTTTTAATTTTAGTGGGGGGTGCTATTATATTGAAAAATTAAAAAAAAATCATATCTCTTTGACATGAGGGTCTAATATTATTTGATGGAGGAAGATGAAAAAATGTGCATTTAAAATTTCGTGTGGGGCATCCTCATTTCAATTCAAAAATTAACTATTCGGATTTTTAATACACTGATTTTTACTGAAATGAAGGGATGCCCCCTAAAAAAAATCGGATTTATGAGATATGAGATTTTATTATTAGGTGTGTGGTAATATTTAACAAAGTTGAGAGGGGAGGGTAAATATAAAGAAAAGTGAAGTTGAAAAACTGCAAAATACTCTAAATAAATATAATGAAAGATTAAAATTTGCCATTGAAAAGGAAGTATAGGCGGGCGCAAGCGACGGTGCTGCTTCTTTACAGGAACTAGAGGAACGGGGATAGAAGCCAGGCCAGTACCTGGGATTAATAGGGTTTTTCAAAATATTTTTTTCATAATTGAAACCCGATTGATCAAAATATTATTTGAAAAATGTCTAATAGGTATTGCTCGGTCACTATGTGTTCAATTGGAAAATCAAAAGACATGTCATTCCATTTATTTCCAACAAATAAAAAGCTTAAAGAGTGGATTGTAAAATTAAGAATAGATAAGCCTGTTTCGAAACATATGACGACGATATGTAGTCTTCATATTAAAGAAAGTGACTATATTTATCCAGGTAAATATTAGTATTTGACATTTTATTATTCCAAAATGCTAAAAACATTGGGACCATAGTGTCAAAGATTTGTTTTTCTTTTTTAATTTTCCCCATTTTTGTCTTACATCCGTTGTGCTTAATTGTTCCAAGTTTTCAATGCGAAGCCTGAAAGTTCTGACAAATAAATAAATAATATGACAAAGAATCTAAGCTGTCATAACAGTGATTGTATGAATAGATAATTAATGTTATTACTAACCGAAAAACGTAGAGTAAAGTTACAATAAGGTGATTGCATTTACCAGA
Source organism: Aelia acuminata (assembly GCA_911387785.2). Classification (NCBI taxonomy): domain Eukaryota; kingdom Metazoa; phylum Arthropoda; class Insecta; order Hemiptera; family Pentatomidae; genus Aelia; species Aelia acuminata. The sequence continues at coordinate 107,018,923 of OU426980.1, forward strand.
ACTACCAGCTTTACGCGTACAATTACAAGAAAATTGCTTATTATTATTAATACATTTGATTTTCACTTTTATTTGATTGGGCAGTCCTTTAAGATCGCTTGTTTGAAGGCGCAAGGCTTGTTAAATAACTGTTTTTGTACTTCTAGAAAGTATTCCACATGTCATTATGTGGTTTGCATCAAGGATAGCCTGCCCTTCAATTAATGGTCTTTTAAAATCACCAATTATCTCTATCACATCAACTATGTCTATCCCCGGTGCTTCCGACATTTTGCAAAACTACTAGCGCACCCTATAGTCGATTGCGCCCGCGAATACAGTCAAATCAGATTTTTGGATTTATTCGTTATAAAAAAAAAGGTGCTAGATTAAAAATAGAATAGACTAGAAAAGAACTTTGTAGTAATAGAATGCTTAATTTCTTCTCATGCCATCCTTTCCAACAGGATGTCTTACAGTCAGAGCGGGATTTATACGCGAATTTTCGTCGGCGGCAAATTTAACGAAATTATACGGGAATTTTTATTTTTGGAGCGAAAACGCGTGAATTTTATTTATATATTTCCATAACATCTTTTTTAATTCCCAGATGAGGGACAGGATGACAGCAAAATTATTAGCTCATTATGCATTAGCTCACTTTATATATACTTATTTATGCATTTAATTCTATCTATAATTATCTTTTTTTTACTTTTTATAAATACCTACTTTATTTTATTATCATACAATTTTATTTAACACATTCAACGCCGGCTCCATATTCTCTAGGTGAGCCAGGGAGCCGGAGGGTTTTGGGTCATCAGAGTCGCCAAACAGTTTGATAACCCGCAATACACCTGTAAAAAGCGCTGTTACTTTTCATTTTCGTTATAATGTTTTCATATTACTGCTATAAAAATAAATTAAGAATTTGTTAGAATGATCTAGTAAATTTATAATTAAACAATTCTGAGTGAATTTGAAGTAAAAAAACTGAAGAGTAATTCCTTTGAAAGTGAAACTAATTGTGGGTATGGGAATTTTAAGTTAAAAAATCATCATCAAATTACTGTAATACATTATTATTTTTTTTCCTTATAAACTTATTTTTAACTGATTTTTAAAAATCATTAGGTATAAAAAAAACAACAACAACAAATAATATTAACTAATGAGATTATTTACAAGATTTTAATTAATTACACAATTGTAATCCTATACCTAATTATTTTAATACTAACTATTATTAACACTATTTACAATTGGTTTTTGACATGAAATTCAAATAAATTAGTATATACAAAACGAAAAAAAATATTCAGTTTATGGTTGCCTAAGCGCAGTTTCAGCATCGACAAATTTCCTCGTTCTTGTCCCTAAAAATTTGTATATACAGGTTTTTGTTCTTTTACTAAATCACTGTAACTGGGTAATGTAATATAATAATAAAATATAATATAAATAGTGAGAATAATTTTAAAATTAGACAAAAATTGAGTGAAAACTTTAATAATCCACAACTTTGGCTCTAAAGCAGCCAGGAGGAAACCAAAAACGCCGAAATGACCGTCATGAACCAGTGCAGGTGGCTGACTAACTAAAGTCAAAACTTTCTACCCGGCCATCGCTTTTAGAATAGAAGATACCTGAATACGTCTCTGAGACGTAGTTGGCCACCTAGGCTCGCCGAGTGGTACTTGGCGTTGAATGTGTTAACTCATTTATTTAATTTTATCCTATATTATTTTTTGTATTGTATTTAATACTATTCTTTTATTAATTAAGGTAAACGTACCTATAGTGGACACTTTTCCAGTAGTGGCCACTTGGACAATTAAATTTTGATAATAAGGTAGCTAGGCTTTGAATCAGCTTCAAACTTAGAGTGAATGTACCTACTACTATCTAGTACTGGTATATAGAAATCCACCTTCTTCAAGTTACCAAGGGATCCAACTACTATTAATTGCAAATTAATATTTCGTCCAACATTGTATTTTTTTATGTCATCTGTTCAATTTCATTAAGGAGGTAGTTAATTGTTTTTATATTTTTGTGGATTTGGCATAGTTATTTATGAAGTATTGAGGTTTTCCCCAATAAGGAAGACTTCATAGATTCCATTTTTCATGTTTCCATTAGAATGGTTATTTTTGTTTGGTCGTAGTTTAAATGGCCACTTCTAACACCAATATTTCTGAAAAATTCAGTAGTGGACACCAGCTGTCCACTACTAGCCTTGGGGGTTTAATTTTTTTCTCTTATGTCAAGGCTTTGAATGCACTAACAATGCTTTATTATTTATAATATTTTGATTTTGAGAATTTTTGACCGTTAAATCTAGTAGTGGACACCTCCTGTCCATCCATTACTAACACCAAGCATTTTTACTACTAAATAAACTGATTTGTGAAAATTGTTTTTTTTTCTTTTACGATGATCAGTTGTGATATTCTTGTGACATGACATAAATTATCTAAGAGCTTAAGAGCCATTCTACATAATTATACTTAACACAACTGAATAAGTAGAGGAAAATAGATATCAAATAAAAATATTGTTCATTATTTTCTTAAGGCTCCAATAAAAATCTTCAAATACCGTATTCGTTTACGACAGTTAACAAATATGGAATCACATTGTCTTAAAAAGACTCAAGTGATATTTTGGCCTTGGTATATTAAATGCCTTCAAGTAGAAATTGTGTTATTTTTATATGTTTGGAAGCAAATCAAAAGAGCTTTACCGGAGCGTGAGAAGATCCTACATGCAAATAAATATAAGGAGGTTTACAGAAGATTGGCTTAAGATAGCATACAAGTGAGTGAATCGGAAGAGTGTATAAGGAAACAATGACTACTTATTTAACAATCCTGTGTATAGCACATCGATAAAGCAAAACACTCTTAAATTTTGACAGAAGAGGAAACAGCAATGTTGATAGCAACCATAATGATCAATGTATCATAAAATTCATAATCATTCTGAGCACTTTCAAACGATCTTCTGTTGAGTGGCATAAGAAAGCCAATGAAGTTATCCTAACAAAGAATGTGCGCACACTACTTTAGTTCTAACATCAGATTTAGTAATAAAATAACAGAAAGATGAGACAACAGTTGGAGAAAATAGAAAGAAAATAGACAAAAGAGAAAATGTTACTGAATATAAACCTAAAATGAGAAGTAAAAGGGAAATAATCAGAAATTTCTCAGAGGACGATAATTCTTGATCACTTCAGGTTGTAGTCCCGAAGGTGAGCATCGTGATTTGGTGAACACGATGAATGAATACAATATGGATATGGAGAGGTGATAGCAGTAGAAGCAGAGAATGAAGAGGAAGGGGGAAAAGTCGGAAGTGTAGCAATTTATGAAAAGATTTTATGGACAATGCTTAGGCCCTTAGAGTCGATCATTTCTAATCAAAAGACAGAAATATGTTGGCAGTTCAGGGGCAATGGGACGCAGATAGCTGCCTGTCACACTCGGCCCATCTCTTCAGGATCAGGAATCCTGGCTCCCGCAGGCAGCAAGCAAATCTCGCTGTCCCGGAACATAAGAAATGTGAGAGCGCAGGGAGGAGATCAGACACGTCAAGTAGCATCATATACCTATATGTCATTAATTAACATTGTACTCGTTATCCACCTTTTTATGCTTTTCACTTAAAAAAAAAATAATCCTTGTCAGAATTTCTATTATTTTAGTTTACCTATTAGCCCATTACGCCAGAAAACAAGCAAGTATTAATTTATGCATTTTTAGTAACAATAATTTGGACTTTAGAAACAATAAAAAGTAGCAAAAACGTTTGTCCACTATTGAGGTGTCCACTATTGAATTTTCTGAATTTATAAATGTCCACTACCAATGCAAATTAGACCATTACATAAAAATTTAGAAAAAATATAATTTGCTTTTAATTAGTATTTAATTGGTCATAAATTGAAGGAGGAAGAGTTGTTGCATACCCCAGATGTGTATTCAATCTCATGAGTACCAATGGAAACCCTCAGCCCAAAAAAAACATTGTAAATTTCCTTAACTGTGTCCACTACCGGTACGTTTACCTTAGTTATTATTAATATGTCCTATATTTTATTTTATACTATTTCATTATTGAACATTCCTCAGTTCATTCTAGGCTACAATTATTAGCATTATACTAAAAATTAGTATTTTAATTTTATTACTATTTTACAGGGTTTGAAATTAAGTCGTATTTTCTCGGAAAGAGAATAAAAGTCAAATCCAGACTTTTATAATTCTAATAAATAAATAAAAATCACATCATGACTTTTATATTTCGGGCCAGAAAATAAAAGTCCTGATATGATCTTTATCACAACGATACCTAATATAAGAGTCAAAGCTTGATTTTAATTATTTAAGGATGAATTTATTAGTTTTTTTTTCGGATTTCTCCATATTGGTGCATATTATTGATTTAACCGTTTTTATGGAAATCTTATAGGGTATAATAAATTACCTTATATCGATCGAAAGATCGATTATTAGGTTATTAAGGCTGCTGATAATGAAAATAATATTGATATAAAACCTCAGGCTCGCTCAGGTATCAATCATTACTTATCCGATATTTACAACATTGAGGTCGCTTCTAGGTTAATTAGGGCGCTGAATTTGAAAATGATATCGATTTATCGATTACGCGGTCAGGTATCTATTTATTACAACTTACGCAATATAAACGATGTTGGGGTCCTCTCTAACAAGGGGAGGGCACAGCTATGGGGTCGTCGATCGGGCCCATTTTTTTTCTGGTGATTCTACATCGAAAAATAGTCGACACGTGTCCGAGCGTTCCGTCCAATGGGCCTTAGGTCCTGAGAAATAAAATAAAATACCTTGAAAATCCTTTATTTTTACTTTCACTTACCTATATATGAAATATATAGTAAGTGGAAGTATTGCGATCGTGAAAAAATTCGACTTCCGGTTTTCAACGGAAATACACGTTTTGGGGTCCCCTGAGTCGAAATGACCAAGTCCCGCGAAATGGTCTGTGTGTGTGTGTGTCTGTGTGTGTGTGTGTGTGTGTGTGAACAGACTAGCTCAAAAACTATAAACCGTGCGATCCTGAAATTGGGTATTTAGTGTAGGTATATGCCCGCGATGTGACAGCATAAATTTCATCAAAATTGCTCAAAGGGAGGGGGTACTTTACTTAATAACTTTTTAGGTTTTTTTCGATTTTCTCAAAAACGGCTCTAACGATTTTGATTAAACTGAGTATTTCATCTATTTATATGCCCGAAATATGACTGTAAAAATTTCATCAAAATTGATTAACCGGAGGGGGGACTTTACTTAATAAATTTTGTAACATTTTCACGTGTTTTTTTTATTTACTCTAAATCGGCTTTAACGATTTTGATCAAACTTGGTATTTGATGTATGTATATGCCCGAGATATGACTGTTAAAATTTCATTAAAATTGATTAACCGGAGGGGGGACTTTACTTAATAAATTTTGTATCATTTTCACGGGTTTTTTTATTTACTCAAAAACGGCTTTAACGATTAACAAAAATAAGATATGGATGTAGAAAAATGTGTGACTTTGGAAAATTATATTTAACAGAACACGTCAATTTCTTATCTAAGTAAGTTGGTAAGTGAAAGTTGTGTGTTGCGCGCACGCACCAGATTTTTTATCTTGAGTTTGGAAAATGATATCGCCATGATTCTTTCACTAATTCATTTATTTTAGAGAGTAGATTAAAGGAAAAATACAATCGTTAAAGAATTATTTATATTATTTCAATTTAATTTAAAAAAAGCTTCAAGTTTTCAAGTAAACTAGCTTTATAAATTTTTTCACATAAAAAAGAATAGCAGAATTGAGTTCAGCACCTCAAGAAACCCTGATGTCTTAAATATCATCCAAAACAAAAAATAAAAATTTTTTCCTGTCAGGAGCAGCTTAAAAATGTTTCAGCAAAATTGTATGTGTAGTTTCAAATTCTGCATCTCGTGTTGAGCTGATCCGAGTTTTACGTTCTTGAGCTCGTTGCATAGAAGAAAGCTTCCTTTTTCTAACCATATAAATAACTATTGTATTATCTCGGGAAGCTCTTGTAAAAAATGGTCCTCAAAATAAAAATTAAATTCAAACTTTTCTTTATATTATGTTGATTCCTGAACACGTAAAAATATTTCGATTATGTAAAAATGTGTAACTCTAGAGCCTTTATTTACCCTATAAATTTGATGAGAATCGGTAGAATTTTCTCCGAAATATGGTCGGATTTTTGGATTACCCGATTAGGGTAATTACACCGCAGAAAAATAGAAACAACATGTTGCAACCAATTCTTGCTGTTGCGATGCGGCGGTTGAGGTATGACGTGACATGTCCTAAAAACATTTCATATCCGCTGATCACTTTTCTCGTAGCTTTATGAAGGTCTGCAAATAGGCCTTAAAGAAAAACTCTGTTGCCAATAATATCAACGCCAAGCACAAAAACACCCTGCTCTGCTAGTGTTGCACATGCGGCGCGCCACCTTCATCGGCGGCGGCTCGGCGCAGTTAAAATCATCCGGCGGCGGCGGCGCGGCGCGGCGGCGTGCACGTCTAATTGGGATCCGCTCTAAGGTTAATTGAGGCGCTGATTTTGAAAATGGTATCGATTAATTACAACTTAGGAGATATAAACGATATTGGGGTCCGCTCTAAGTTAAATTGCGGCGCTGAATTTGAAAATGATGTGGATTTTTGGATTACGCGATTATTTATCGATGTATTTCAACTTATGCTAAGAAAACGCTGTTGGGGTTATAAGCTGCATAAACTTTGAATATTTTCATGAAATTTGTCATCTTTAAATAGTTACTGTTCTCTTTATCCTTAAATTTTTAGTATTATCTAATTAATTTTTCTAGACTACATCAAATTTCCAATACGCGTCATTTAAATAATTATGTTGCATCACCTGTCTCCTAAATTTCAATAACAACTAAAATTTATTATTTTTTATAATTATAATTATATTATCATATCATTGTTTCTTAATATTTTAAAATATACATATGTATACGTGATATTGTTTCAATTAAACAATATTATTAAGTTCCAAAATACATAAGTATAATTTTTATTATTTTATGCGTAACGAAATCCAATCTAGTGTTGAAATTGATATAATTTACCAAATCAACAGCTTGAATAACCAAATAGCGGACCCAAATATCGTTTATATTGCGTACGTTGTAATAAATCGATACCTGATCGCGTAGTTGAAAAATCGATATCATTTTCAAATTCAGCGCCTCAATTAAACTTACAAGGGGAGGGCACAGCTATGGGGTCGTCGATCGGGCCCATTTTTTTTCTGATGATTCTACATCGAAAAATAGTCGACACGTGTCCGAGCGTTCCGTCCAATGGGCCTTAGGTTCTGAGAAATAAAATAAAATACTTTGAAAATCCTTTATTTTTTATCTTGAGTTTGGAAAATGATATCGCCATGATTCTTTCACTAATTCATTTATTTTAGAGAGTAGATTAAAGGAAAAATACAATCATTAAAGAATTATTCATATTTCTTCAATTTAATTTAAAAAAAGCTTCAAGTTTTCAAGTAAACTAGCTTTATAAATTTTTTCACATAAAAAAGAATAGCAGAATTGAGTTCAGCACCTCAAGAAACCCTGATGTCTTAAATATCATCCAAAACAAAAAATAAAAATTTTTTCCTGTCAGGAGCAGCTTAAAAATGTTTCAGCAAAATTGTATGTGTAGTTTCAAATTCTGCATCTCGTGTTGAGCTGATCCGAGTTTTACGTTCTTGAGCTCGTTGCATAGAAGAAAGCTTCCTTTTTCTAACCATATAAATAACTATTGTATTATCTCGGGAAGCTCTTGTAAAAAATGGTCCTCAAAATAAAAATTAAATTCAAACTTTTCTTTATATTATGTTGATTCCTGAACACGTAAAAATATTTCGATTATGTAAAAATGTGTAACTCTAGAGCCTTTATTTACCCTATAAATTTGATGAGAATCGGTAGAATTTTCTCCGAAATATGGTCGGATTTTTGGATTTTTAACGAAATTGTAAGGGTCTAGCCTTAGCAAAACTTTTAATTATAGGTTTTTTTGATTGTCCTTAAAACGAATCTGAAAACTGCTATGAAACAAAAACAGTTTTGCACAAAATGATTTTTTAATGTCAGTATTTTGTCAAAATATTCTATCAACGTAACTCTAAAAAGTAATTATTTCCATCCTTTTCACGATGTTTTTATTACTAGTAAATTCATTTTACGGTGCCTATTTTGTTTTTCTTGGTCGGCTAAGAGAAAATGGGTTCATCCCGATTGTTTCACGTTCGCCTTACAAAAAATGATTTTGAACTTCAAACGAACTAAAATTTAAAACTACTTTTTCTCATTGATCTATATGCAATGTGTTTTTTCTATGCCCTCGCCATCAACAAGTAGTACTTTTTTCTGATGGATATACTTCCAATGTGAAGGTGGTATAATGAAACAAGTGCGAACTAAAATAGAAAAACGTACTTTGTACTCGTCCGCATATACTCTTTGTTTACTTACTGGTGAGGGTAGGTGGGGGATTTTAAAGCTGATACGATGTGAATCATTCCTAATTGTTATTTGTTATTGAAAACTCTTACAAACCTCTCTCTCAAAGTGATCGACTAACTTTTTATTTTCATTCATTCTTGGATTTTTTTTTAAATTATTAGTATTGTTTTTGGTTGTTACTCGGCTCATTTGTTTCATAACAGTTTTCAGATTCGTTTTGAGAACAATAAAAAAAACCTATAAGTAAATTTTGGGAAGATTAAAAAAAAAAAAAAAAATTAAAAATTGCATTAAAAGTTTCGCTAAGGCTAGACCCTTACAATTTCGTTAAAAATCCAAAAATCCGACCATATTTCGGAGAAAATTCTACCGATTCTCATCAAATTTATAGGGTAAATAAAGGCTCTAGAGTTACACATTTTTACATAATCGAAATATTTTTACGTGTTCAGGAATCAACATAATATAAAGAAAAGTTTGAATTTAATTTTTATTTTGAGGACCATTTTTTACAAGAGCTTCCCGAGATAATACAATAGTTATTTATATGGTTAGAAAAAGGAAGCTTTCTTCTATGCAACGAGCTCAAGAACGTAAAACTCGGATCAGCTCAACACGAGATGCAGAATTTGAAACTACACATACAATTTTGCTGAAACATTTTTAAGCTGCTCCTGACAGGAAAAAATTTTTATTTTTTGTTTTGGATGATATTTAAGACATCAGGGTTTCTTGAGGTGCTGAACTCAATTCTGCTATTCTTTTTTATGTGAAAAAATTTATAAAGCTAGTTTACTTGAAAACTTGAAGCTTTTTTTAAATTAAATTGAAGAAATATGAATAATTCTTTAATGATTGTATTTTTCCTTTAATCTACTCTCTAAAATAAATGAATTAGTGAAAGAATCATGGCGATATCATTTTCCAAACTCAAGATAAAAAATAAAGGATTTTCAAAGTATTTTATTTTATTTCTCAGAACCTAAGGCCCATTGGACGGAACGCTCGGACACGTGTCGACTATTTTTCGATGTAGAATCATCAGAAAAAAAATGGGCCCGATCGACGACCCCATAGCTGTGCCCTCCCCTTGTAAGTTTAATTGAGGCGCTGAATTTGAAAATGATATCGATTTTTCAACTACGCGATCAGGTATCGATTTATTACAACGTACGCAATATAAACGATATTTGGGTCCGCTATTTGGTTATTCAAGCTGTTGATTTGGTAAATTATATCAATTTCAACACTAGATTGGATTTCGTTACGCATAAAATAATAAAAATTATACTTATGTATTTTGGAACTTAATAATATTGTTTAATTGAAACAATATCACGTATACATATGTATATTTTAAAATATTAAGAAACAATGATATGATAATATAATTATAATTATAAAAAATAATAAATTTTAGTTGTTATTGAAATTTAGGAGACAGGTGATGCAACATAATTATTTAAATGACGCGTATTGGAAATTTGATGTAGTCTAGAAAAATTAATTAGATAATACTAAAAATTTAAGGATAAAGAGAACAGTAACTATTTAAAGATGACAAATTTCATGAAAATATTCAAAGTTTATGCAGCTTATAACCCCAACAGCGTTTTCTTAGCATAAGTTGAAATACATCGATAAATAATCGCGTAATCCAAAAATCCACATCATTTTCAAATTCAGCGCCGCAATTTAACTTAGAGCGGACCCCAATATCGTTTATATCTCCTAAGTTGTAATTAATCGATACCATTTTCAAAATCAGCGCCTCAATTAACCTTAGAGCGGATCCCAATTAGACGTGCACGCCGCCGCGCCGCGCCGCCGCCGCCGGATGATTTTAACTGCGCCGAGCCGCCGCCGATGAAGGTGGCGCGCCGCATGTGCAACACTAGCAGAGCAGGGTGTTTTTGTGCTTGGCGTTGATATTATTGGCAACAGAGTTTTTCTTTAAGGCCTATTTGCAGACCTTCATAAAGCTACGAGAAAAGTGATCAGCGGATATGAAATGTTTTTAGGACATGTCACGTCATACCTCAACCGCCGCATCGCAACAGCAAGAATTGGTTGCAACATGTTGTTTCTATTTTTCTGCGGTGTAATTACCCTAATCGGGTAATCCAAAAATCCGACCATATTTCGGAGAAAATTCTACCGATTCTCATCAAATTTATAGGGTAAATAAAGGCTCTAGAGTTACACATTTTTACATAATCGAAATATTTTTACGTGTTCAGGAATCAACATAATATAAAGAAAAGTTTGAATTTAATTTTTATTTTGAGGACCATTTTTTACAAGAGCTTCCCGAGATAATACAATAGTTATCTATATGGTTAGAAAAAAGAAGCTTTCATCTATGCAACGAGCTCAAGAACGTAAAAATTGGATCTGCTCAACACGAGATGCAGAATTTGAAACTACACATACAATTTTGCTGAAACAGTTTTAAGCTGCTCCTGACAGGAAAAAATTTTTATTTTTTGTTTTGGATGATATTTAAGACATCAGGGTTTCTTGAGGTGCTGAACTCAATTCTGCTATTCTTTTTTATGTGAAAAAATTTATAAAGCTAGTTTACTTGAAAACTTGAAGCTTTTTTTAAATTAAATTGAAGAAATATGAATAATTCTTTAATGATTGTATTTTTCCTTTAATCTACTCTCTAAAATAAATGAATTAGTGAAAGAATCATGGCGATATCATTTTCCAAACTCAAGATAAAAAATAAAGGATTTTCAAAGTATTTTATTTTATTTCTCAGAACCTAAGGCCCATTGGACGGAACGCTCGGACACGTGTCGACTATTTTTCGATGTAGAATCATCAGAAAAAAAATGGGCCCGATCGACGACCCCATAGCTGTGCCCTCCCCTTGTAAGTTTAATTGAGGCGCTGAATTTGAAAATGATATCGATTTTTCAACTACGCGATCAGGTATCGATTTATTACAACGTACGCAATATAAACGATATTTGGGTCCGCTATTTGGTTATTCAAGCTGTTGATTTGGTAAATTATATCAATTTCAACACTAGATTGGATTTCGTTACGCATAAAATAATAAAAATTATACTTATGTATTTTGGAACTTAATAATATTGTTTAATTGAAACAATATCACGTATACATATGTATATTTTAAAATATTAAGAAACAATGATATGATAATATAATTATAATTATAAAAAATAATAAATTTTAGTTGTTATTGAAATTTAGGAGACAGGTGATGCAACATAATTATTTAAATGACGCGTATTGGAAATTTGATGTAGTCTAGAAAAATTAATTAGATAATACTAAAAATTTAAGGATAAAGAGAACAGTAACTATTTAAAGATGACAAATTTCATGAAAATATTCAAAGTTTATGCAGCTTATAACCCCAACAGCGTTTTCTTAGCATAAGTTGAAATACATCGATAAATAATCGCGTAATCCAAAAATCCACATCATTTTCAAATTCAGCGCCGCAATTTAACTTAGAGCGGACCCCAATATCGTTTATATCTCCTAAGTTGTAATTAATCGATACCATTTTCAAAATCAGCGCCTCAATTAACCTTAGAGCGGATCCCAATTAGACGTGCACGCCGCCGCGCCGCGCCGCCGCCGCCGGATGATTTTAACTGCGCCGAGCCGCCGCCGATGAAGGTGGCGCGCCGCATGTGCAACACTAGCAGAGCAGGGTGTTTTTGTGCTTGGCGTTGATATTATTGGCAACAGAGTTTTTCTTTAAGGCCTATTTGCAGACCTTCATAAAGCTACGAGAAAAGTGATCAGCGGATATGAAATGTTTTTAGGACATGTCACGTCATACCTCAACCGCCGCATCGCAACAGCAAGAATTGGTTGCAACATGTTGTTTCTATTTTTCTGCGGTGTAATTACCCTAATCGGATTATTATCTGTTCTCGTTATTGTTTAAATGACTGATAAGGAATTCCATAAGTTCTTTTATTTACACTCATTTTCCCCCTCAAAAAAAAGTAAAACATTGATTTTATTTATTATTAATTTTAACGACTACTACCACTTTACCAATTTACTTAAACAATCATCAGTGCTATATATATCTATTTCATCAGTGCTGTTGTATTCCATCTCAGTGATCCAGTATGTTTCAGATGAATCCTATAATACTCCACCATTTAACCCCTCCCTCCGTCATATCTCCATCTCCTTTCCCATATGACTAATGTTCTTCTAACCTGTCATGTTAACGCCCAGTCCCTTCTAACCCATATTGATGCATTCCAAGATTTTTTTCTCCACAACTTTTACCGTATAATTGCAATCTCCGAAACTTGGTTGAAACACACCATCCTACCCAAGTTAGCCTCCCTAACTACACCCTGCTCCGCCATGATAGAGTGTATAAGACTAGTGGTGGAGTAGGTCTCTTTGTCCACGATAGCCTTAAATAAAAAATTCTCCTTCTTTTCCCCACTTCCCTTTCCCCGCATATTGAATATCTGTTTGCTGAAATATCCACCTCCCCACCTCCGTACTCTTTGGTTTCATCTACCTGCCTCCGAAAGTTACCTTTGATGAAACATTCGAGTCCATCCTTTACAACATGATCTCTTGATATTCCAAAATTTTTCTCTCCGGAGACCTCAACACCAATCTCCAGATACCTTCTCCTAACCAAGCCTATCTTTCAAATATCCTCTATTCCCTTATTTATAGTCCCTTACGACCCGACTCTTAACACCCAGCACTCCATCACTTGGCTTGTCGTTTATGATCTCGATTCCCTAAAAAACTCCTCGCCTTAACACATTCGGTTCCTTTACAGTCTTCCCACGACCTCATACAATTATCCTATAACCTTCCCATCCTGCTGTTTTCCTCCACAACTGAATCCTTTCGAAACCTTGATTTCCTATCACCTGCAATCCTAGCGCCTGATCTTGAGATGATCCAATAGGACCCCATTTACACCTCAAACGCCATTGACTCCAGGGCGGAAACCCTTACCACTTAAATTCATACCATCCTAGAAGAGACGCAGCTAGAAGAAGATTTTAGGGCACCTGACTTTCTGAAGATTATACTACCATCAAGCTCCTCCGAAATAGCACTCAATCCTTAATATACCGCGCCAAATCTTTCAGCAATCCTTATCCAGTACCCCCGACTCCAAAGCAAAATGAGTAATTCTCCGCAAACTGTCCTTAGGTAAACCCACTCAAAACCAATCAATTCCATTTTCAGCCGATGCACTCAATTCTCACTTCGTCTCCAACACCTCCCACCTAAAGGTGTACCTCAGAGTTCCTCTTTGTCCCCCACGCTTTTTTCTATCTGTATCAATGAACTTCCATCCTCCACCCATCGCTGTCAATACCATCTATATGCCGATGATGCCCAGCTTTATCTCTCCTTTGCCCCGCTGATTCCTACGACGATATCCTAAAAATACAGGAAGATATCGACAGAATATGTGCTTGGGCAAACCTCAACGAATTCACTCTGAACGCGAAGCAGACGAAAGCCACCATGATTGGATCATCCCTTTCTCCTCAAATCAACTTCTGTCGCTCCAAATCTAGTCCTGAACAATTCATCTATCTCATTCCACAATTCTGTCAAAAACCTTGGCGTTACCTTCGATCAATCCCTCTCTTGGAAACCACATATCTCACAAATTTCCCGTCGCACTATCTCTACCCGGAAACAGTTCAACCGTCCTCTCTCATCTTTCCCCACTTTGACTACGGCTGTATGGTGTACAGCGGACTGTCTGGGGCACTCGAAGCCTATCTTAAACACCTAATGAATTATGCAATACGTTTTGTTCCTATACCAGGCTATCAGAACTTAATGACCCTACTATATCCTACAGAGCCTCTAATTTAAATCCTCCAACCAATCCCGCCAAACTAGATCCCGTACGTCCGATATATATCCTCCATCCCATCGAACTTATACATACAAATCCTTCATAATGCAAGCAACATCCCTCTGGAACTCGATCCCCTCCGTTATCCGACACGCTCCATTAACTTCCAGTTTCAAATCGCTCCTCTTCGTGATCCTATTCAACTTCCAATTCAACTGATCACTGAAGGAACACGATGGATCTTTAGAAGTAGGAGGGGGGTAAAGAAAGTTCTAAGCCTGATATACATACATATACAAATATATTTTCAACTTACATATTTTTATTTTTCAATATAGTCCCCTACAACAGAAACACACTTTTTCCACCGCTTCTCTAACATCTGTAACCCTGGCAAAATTTTTTTTTTAGAAACCTTCCAAAACGACTTTGAGAGCTGAGATCACCTCATCGTCTGACGAAAACACTCTCCCAAACAAATGTTTTTTCATATTAGGGAAGAGGTAGAAGTCTGAGGGGGCCTGGTCTGGCGAGTAGGGTGGGTGCGGGAGCAGCTTGGCCGTCTCCGTGGTAACTCTTGATTTGTGGACGGGAGTTTTGTCCTGCAGTAGCAGCACACCTTCGGTGATCTTTCCTCGGCGTTTCTCTTTGATGGTCTCTCGCAGTTTCACGAGAAGGTCTGCATAGTATTGCCCTGTTTATTATCATGCCATGCTGCAGAAAATGCCAGCAAAACTCCTTCCGAGATTAACGTCGCCCAGATCGGTCATCATCTTCGAGGTTTCCTCGGCCAGCTTTGAAGAGTGTGGCCCACTTTTTGACAGTGGCATACGATGGGGCAGAGTTCCTCAATTTTGCATATGTCTTCAAAATTTTCCCTCGGCCCCATCGCATTTTTTACAAAATATTTTATTACTGCACGGTGCTCAAAATTAGACATTTTTAAAGCGACCTGTAACTCACAACAGTCTGAAAGAAACTGACCTGAATTGAAAGGTGGAATTAGAGAGATAAGAACTTATTATAAGCAAACAATGACCTTTAACCCCATTCAGCTAATCTGTTTTCATTTCATTTCAAAAACTAGTTATGTATGTCACAAGACTGTAAAGTATGTTTTTTACAAGTGAAACTCCTTAAATGTACGGCCTTAGCATTAAAAATTCAATTCAACAAATAAAATAATAAATGAGTACTCCCAGATGCGTCCGCAGGATTTCCTCTAGGGGGGGGCAGGCTGATAAAATTTTAGAAAAGGTCGAGTACTTATTCTGACCTTGTAAAGCTCAATTAATTATCAAAATAAAACTTACTGATATTTAAATGTTATAATAAGTGTTTATATAATGCTTTATGAATATAGTAAATGAATAGGAATTTATTTATTGGTAGTTTTTGTTTCTCAAAATTTGTAGAGGGGGGGCAGCTGCCTTCGCTTGCGTACGCCCATGATACAAAAATCTAGCGAGCATCGGCGCGCCGGTATAGGCGAGCGCAAGCGACGGTGCTGCTACTTTGAGGACCTAGAAGGAACTAGAGAAACGGGGATAGAAGCCGTGCAATAGACTGGAATTCATAGGTTTTTTGCCGTTTTTAATTTATTTTTCCATTATTAAAACCCGATTGAGCAAAAAATTGTTGGAAAAATGTCTAAAAGGTATTGCTCGGTCCCTCAGTGTTCAATTAGAAAATCAAAAGACGTGTCATTCCCTTTCATTTCCAAAAAATAAAAAGATTCTTAAAGAATGGATTGTAAAATTAAGAATAGATAAGCCTGTTTCGAAACATATGACGATATGTAGTCTTTATTTTAAAGAAAGAGACTATATTTATCCAGGTAAATATTAGTATTTGACATTATATTATTCCAAAATGCTAGTTTTATGCAAATAACATTGAGACCATAGTGTCATAGATTTGTTTTTCTTTTTTAATTTTCCCCATTTTTCTATTACATCCGTTGTTCTTAATTGTTCCATGTTCTCAATGCGAAGCCTGAAAGTTTTGAGAAATAAATAAATAATATGACAAAGAATCTAAGCTGTCATAACAATGATTGTGTGAATAGGTAATTAATGTTATTACTAACCGAAAAACGTCTAGTAAAGTTACAATGATGTGTTTGCATTTACCAGAACTACCAGCTTTACATGTACAATGACAAGAAAATTGCTTAATATTAATAATACATTTGATTTCCACTTTTATTTGATGGGACAGTCTTTTAAGATTGCTAGTTTAAAGGCACGAGGCTTGTAAAATAACTGTTTTTTTATTTTTAGATATTACTCCACATGTAAATATGTGGTTAGGATCAAGAATAGCCTGCCCATTAATTAATGGTCTTTTAAAATTACCAATTATCTCTATCACATCAACTAGGTCTGACACCTTTCTTTCCGACATTTTGCAAAACTACTAGCGCACTCTATATTCGATTGCGCCCGCCTATGCGCCGCCGCCGCCGGTAAAAAATCATCAGCGGCCCGCCGCCGAAGATTTTTCTGTGGCGCGCATGTCTAATCCCAATATCGTTTATATTGCGTAAGTTGTAATAAATCGATACCTGAGCGCGTAATCGAAAAATCTATATCATTTTCAAATCAGCGCCTCAATTAACCTTAGAGCGGACCCCAATATGATTTATATTGCGTAAGTTTTAATAAATCGATACCTGAGCGCGTAATTGAAAAATCGGTATTATTTTCAAATTGGCGCCTCAATTCACCTTTGAGAGGACCTCAATATCGTTTATATTGCGTAAGTTGTAATAAATCGATACCTGAGCGCGTAATCGAAAAATCTATATCATTTACAGATTCAGCGCCCTAATAAACCTAGAAGTCGAAAGTCATGATGTGTTTTTTATTTATTTATTAGAATTATAAAAGTCCGGATTTGACTTTTATTCTCTTTCCGAGAAAATAAGAGTTAATTTCAAACCCTGCTATTTTATGAATGCTTAATTTTTGTTGTTTATTTAAACATTGTGTGTATTAAGCCATCGTCCACCAATTGTATCTTTCAGCTTCATTGATATTTCGTTTATTTAAATCTTAAAGTTTTGTAACAATTTTATGTTTTTTGTATTTATCTTCTTACTACATCCCAATTTTAATAAGATGTTTGATTTTCTTATGTATATCAATGCCTATAATATGCATAATATATATACAGTCCCTGGCCAAATTATCAGACACACTGCAAGATTTCATGTAAATATTAATTATTGATTGATATTGTTTTTAATTGAATTGTTTTTTATTTTCATATTATCCAATCAAGACCGATTAATTTAACATAAATAAAACAGCATTAATTTAGAAAATCATATGTTTATCAAGTTTTAAAGAAAAGTGAAAATAATGTAAGTTAAAGTCAATATTTAATCGAGCCACATTTAGCCAATGTCAAGGGCATAGAAACAAAATCACAGTTTTTGTTACAAAATATTAGCAACCCCTCAAACTCAACTACCCAAGAACATTCTTTTTGAAGTAAGCATATTTCAAGGTACTCTATGTCTTGGCAAAAACGTCATTTTTTTCTTCATTCAAAATACCGTCCTTTGACAAATTCGAGGATCGTGTTCTAAATGTTGTCACGTCTTGTATCGTAAAATTAACTTCGTTGACAAAAGGTAATCCTGGGTGCATGGGTACTTGAAGATTGTGATATCACTTTCCTTTAAATCCTGATTCCTTGATATTAACAAGAATTAGCACAATCTGTAATGGAACCATCCTCTATTTATGGAAATGTTTATCTAGTCCTCTAATAAAAATGAAAATATGAGAGGGCAAATGAAAACGTTCATTATAGCTCCTATCGTACCTAATAAAAAATTTAGCAATTCTGTCCCCCCCCCCCCCCCCCGGTCATCACCAAATACTATCGATAGTTTTATGCCCGATACTATTGAAACTATCGATAGTTTTACATTACTACTCTTCTGTCTTTGACCCCCCAGTATCCTCCATTGCGGCATGCATCAACCTAGGAAGATGTTTTCCTCTACACCTGATAGTACTGATAATGGCCTGGCTCATTGTTTTTCTAGTATCTCATCCTCTGATATTCGAGCTTCTTTGCCAAGCCACCTCAATTTTACTATCCTTATTTGCTTCACAACGTCAGATTCACCAAGGATGTTATATAGTTTTTGATTATATATCCTGAGGAATGTTTGACCGACCCTCCAAGGTCCATAAATGCACAGCATAATTTTCTTAAAAGCCAGTAAACTTGGCTCATCCTTCCATGATATCATCCATGACTGGACTGTACACCAGAACCAATCTGATCTATTTCAGATATTAACTCTTCAAATGCCTTTCTAGCCCAAAGTAACATTGGTTAGCAATAACTTTCTAAAATAAATTCTCCTCTCAACTCTAAAGCCCACCATTTGTATTGCTACGTATTGGGGATGATACCTGGCAAGTAAATTGAATTAATAATTTAAAATGATATGTAAAGTACTGTATATGCGCAAACCTGGTGGTCAGTTTTACCTGAAGGCAGCAAGGTACTGAGAATACCGCCTTGGAAGTTATTGGGGCCATGAACCTGTTGTTCGAAATTTAAAATAAGTTAACCGAAGTCCGACAATGCTGCCGACAAACACCAAGAGAAATACCCAGAAAGATTGTTATCTCCTTTAGAGAAATTTGGGTCCATAAACCCTGGTTTTGCCCTGACAATGATGCCGATGAAGAACATATGAAGAATATCATGGAAGAGAATTTTAGGAGAGGCTAGCCAATCAGAGCAAGTCTGAAGAGAGATGGGGAAAAAATATTTATATGGAGAATTGAAAGAGAAAGGGGGAAGTTGGAGGAAGTGCAGAGGTGGAGACGAGAGTTCGTGCGGGGGAGGAGGAAGAGTAGTCCAGGTTTCCAGAGAGAGCTGAAAGAAGATGCGGCGCTGAGTCTAAGAGAGCGTCAGAGATGGCAGAGACTGATCCACACCAGAGACTTAAAGTGATCCAGAGAGAGTGCCCACCAGATAAGTTTAATATACTAATTGTAATATTGCGTGGCATGCATTCAATAAATTATGTTAACTTGTCAGTCAGCATCCAGTAACTAATTTGTGTTATTAAAATACTTTATAAGATTTATTACAAGGGGGTATTAATGATTTACATTCTTAGTCAATAAAATTAAATATGGAGAATAATTTAGATTTCTTTCTTTATTTTCATTCATCCCATGCCACAGGTTTCTTAAAATAAATAAAATTGGTAAACACGTCACCTCTGGAAAAGAATCCAATATACATTGATACATATTAAATATATAAATATGATATATCCCGTTTCTGGTGACCCTCCTTAGAAAAGCGGCAGCCAGAAACGTAGCAGTATTATTCATAAGAGGCTAGTTAAATAAAGAATTTATTTATTATTATATCATACATAGAAATTTAATAAAAATTTAAATAGTAGTTCTTGGATTTAACCTTAGTTTAAAAAAAAAAAAATAAAAAAAAACAAAAAAAAATAAAAAAAAAAAAAAAAAAACTTTACCATTATCCCAATAGGTTAAGTTGCTTGGGTTCAGCCTTATTTAAGTTACTAATAGTAGCTGGTTTGCTCCAGGAATGTCTTTCGTTTCCAGTTGACCAACAACTGATAAAACATAAAATAAATTATTATATGACAAAGTTTTCATAACAATGTGGGTACTGTTTAAAGTCTTATTGGTTTTTATTATTAGTTTATAGTTATTTTTTACATTTAATTCATTGAAAACTCATCAGTATTTTTTCCCATTTGAAACAGATTGGCAAATAGATTGTCTTCAACTTCAAGCTGTTAAAGAAAAAAAGAATTTAATTTATAGTTTACCAACTGGAGGGGGTAAAACACTGATAGCTGAGATTCTAATAGTAAAAGAACTTTTAGTCTACAATAAAAATGCAATTTTTATATTACCTTTTAGAGCAATTGTTCAGGAAAAGGTAATTATTTTTAATTATCACTTTTTTAAAAACAGTAGTTTTTGCACTCTGTCACTACTAAGAGATGTAAGTTATAGTGCTCAATGTTATCATTCCCATGTATACAGAATATAATATACATCCTTCATTTAAATTCTGATCCTTTATATACAATATAACTAACATGTTTAAGAATCTTTCACTTTTGACAGTCTTTGAATAAATAGGGAATTTTCATTGTGAGTTTTTTTTATTTATTTTTTATTGCTGTTGTACATATCAATGCCAAGTGATATAATTCCTTTTATTTTACTCAGTGGATGTTTTATTTTCTAGAATTTTGATTGTTTCATGTTGGAATCAAATTTTTATTTATTATTATGTTATCCAATTTCTAATTTATGTTTACATATACTATTATTTTAAATATTTTTTATAAGAAGAGAAAAGATTGGCCTTGGCCATGATTTGAACCCGGATTCTATGGAAATCTGGGTTCATATACCGGCCAAGGCCAATCTTTTCTCTTCTTATAAAAATTATAATAATAAATTTCATGTTATCATGACATGATTATATTATATTGATTATTATAAATTATATCAACAGAGAAATAATTGAATTACTATTATTTTAGTTTACTTTCAATGGTTGATGAAGTAATTTTTGGGAATTGTTATTTCAAAGGGCTTTATTTCAGATTAAAGTTGATTTCTTACATTATTATATTTTCTGGATAACTATCAACTCTTTAAAATTGTTTTCTAATTAATTTATAGTTTTGTGTGTTTAAATTTCAGATTACTTCATTGGCTTCCCTTGGACTTGATTTAGGGTTTTTAGTTGAAGAGTATGCTGGAAATAAAGGAATATATCCTCCTAAAAAACGTCGTAGAAAGAAATCTATTTTTGTCTGCACAATCGAAAAGGCCTTAGGACTTATTAACAGTTTAATTGAAGAAAAAAGGATTATGGAAATAGGTTTAGTTGTGATCGATGAACTTCATTTTATTGGGGAGAACAAAAGAGGAGCTATATTAGAAAATATAGTATTAAAGCTGCTTTTTTTTTCTGGTTTGTATTTATAATATTTTATATAGCTTTATATAGAAATGTTTCTACTTAAAATATATACTGAAAAACTTCTCTTAGCGGCAGTTTTATAATTCTCTTCAAATTTTCAATCTTTTTTACAATATCGAAGAATTGTAAAATACGAGCTCTATCTTTAGCTTGGACATGAAAAGGATTTAGATTGAAAAGATTCTCCCTAACAGATAACAGGAAACTAGACCTAATTCCTACAGTAGATTAGTTCAATTATGTAAATCTGTTTCGTTGTAGTGATTATAGATTTAATCTTTTATTTGTAGTTCTGATTCGCAATGTGTCAAATATCATCAGTTTAACTTTTAATGCGAGAAGTGCTTAACTAAAGTTTTCACTCTAGGGAGACTCTAAATCTCATTGTGCCGCCTCCCAAATAATCCTTTTTTCAAATTTTGTACTTAGGAGTTTATTTTTCAAAGATCTCTATGATTAGATTGAATATTCCTATTTATTTTCTTTACGAATAGTTGCCATGCATGTCTTAAAACAGATAAACTGTTTTAGAGATATAGGAGTTGACAAAAAATTATAAAAAAAAGCGCAGTAATTAGATAACTTTGTCACTTCGCCTTCTTGAATGTAGCTCTTTCAGAAAATATGATCAGTTGAGCAGTTTTTTAAAAACATAGTGGCTCTTGTGTAGTCATAAATGTTTGTCTTAAATGAGTTTATTTTTAGTGGAATTAGAGTCCTATTTTGATGAAATTTTCATTCTCTTTCTGTCTCAAACCTTTTGAATTACTATCATGCTCATTCCTGTTGCTGCTTGTGGTGTTATCTATGAAAGTGTTGGTTGAATAATGCTTAAGTCAGGTTTGTAAGAAAAAAATATATTCATTTCTCCTTTTTATTTTTCATTAATACGTACAATGTTTCGGACTTTTTTGTCCATTTTCAAGTACCTAAACATTTTTTCATGCTATACAAAACAATATATAAAATTACATTACACTTAAAATCAATCCAAAAACAATAAATAACAAAATAAAAACATATAAAAAATCTTTCTCATTTCTAAGTAATCTATTTTATTTAATATTAAAAGTTCTTTTTTTTTTTTTTTTTTTTTTTTTTTTTTTTAAACAGCCAATATCACAAAAAAATCAAATTGGATATACCTTTAGTTTTTATTGAAAATTTCTTTAAAAATGTTACGTCATTACTTTATTTAAATTTTTCCACCACACAACTGCTCACTGCTTTCTTGTGGACTAGTCCTTATTCCCCCCCCCCTATTCATCCTAAGCCCATATCTTTATATCTACACTTTTTTCCATATTGTAATCTTCCTAGTTTTTATTTTTATATATTTTATTTTTAAAAAAACTTTTATATTTTAATTTTATTAATAATTTCAGCGTTGTGGGTACCTATTCCACCTATACTGTAAGAGTTTTTCATGAGTATATTTTTCTGCTATTATTAGTAAATCATCTATATTTCATCATATTTTATTATAAATTTCGGTTTATTAATTAGTTTTCCATTCGTTCATCTATTATCTTATTTAAATATAATCCACTTATTATTAGTGCCCATATACTTCCATAGGTAACCCTTCCACTTGTTTATAGTAAATTTCATCAAATTTAAAATAATTGTATGTTATACATAATTTTATGCCTTCCATGAATATTTTTTTATTTTAGTGCTACTTTTTATTAGTCCCAGTTTTCTTCTATTATTTTTAGGCTTTCTCCAATTAGAATGTTTGTAAATAAATTTACTGCATCAAAACTGATTATTTCCTAATTTTTATTCTCTTGTAAATACATTTTTCTAGAATTGTTTTTACTTCCTGGGCATTTTTCGTGTTAAATTTATACTTGTTAATTTTTTTGGCCAATTCTATTCTCGGATTTATTCTAACCTTCTTATATATTTCTTTGGCTTCCAATAAATTTAACATTTTATTTTTATGTTAATTTTTTTCTATTATTACCAGTTTCTTTGTTTCATCTGATTTAATCACTATCAACTGATCAACTGATCAATGTTTTTATTTTTGTTTAAAAAGTCTTTAAATTGTTTAATATCTTTATTAATTTGAGTGTTTAATTTACTAATTTCTTTTTTTTTTTTTTTTTTTTGAAAGAAAGAAAGAATTTTTATTCTGGGACATCTTGTCCCCTTATTTTCTGTATTATTTCGTTAATTTTATTATTTATATAAAATATAAAAGTTTTTTTTTAAAATAAAATATATAAAAATAAAAAACTACAAAGATTACAATACGGTAAAGAAAGGGTGTATAAGATATAGGCTGAGGGATGAAGAGGGGGGGGGGGAATAAGGACTAGTCCACAAAAAAGCAGTGAGCAGTTCAGTGGTAAAAAAATTTAAATAAAGAAATGAAATAACTTTTTAAAGAAATTTTCAATCAAAACTAAAGGTAAATCCAATTAGTTTATATCCCAAGGTATATCCCTTTCCATCGTGGTATCTTAATTTCAGAAATGCAAGCAAGAGTTTTCAATCACTTCCTAAAATATGTGGCAATATCATCAGAAACGTCCTGGTCCCACCCTAGTTTCAAAGACCAAATCCTTTGCAATGGAATCTTTGGTAGCAGAGAAACACAACAAGTTATACCCAATGGATCAAACAGCAGATGAGTTATAGAGAGAATTCTCCTTTTAGTTATTCTAGCGAGGTCATTCAGCATTGATCCTAAATTGCCTGAATTGATGGACAAAGTATCGTTTTATTTATTCCACAATAGCCCCAAAACATTCGTTACTTCATCCTCACCACTTTGCTCCCAACCTCTCAAATCAAACCCTATTATGCTCATAAGTCTAACAGCCTTTGATTTGAATTTCATAGCCTCCTCCTGTGAATTAAAACTAGAAACACAATTATCAACATAGAAGGAACTAGATAATTTCAAAAAATCTCTGTCCTTTTCTACCTCATATACGGATTCCAGATGCGTATGTATCACGGCTGCTAAGAGGAACATGCTGCACGCTACTCTAAAAACAACCTGGCAGTGCCTAAAATGTATTGTCTCACCTGAGTCCACATCAATCCACAGAAATCTCAAGAAATCTCGAACTGCTCGCTTCAAACCAATCTGCAAAAAAGCCTTTTTTATGTCTGCAGTAACTCCCACCCTTCCAACTCTGAAATTAGCTAAAACAAAAGATATGTTTTCAACCAAATTAGGCCCTTTAACTACGCAATAATCGTTCAAGCTAGGATGCTTACCTTCTCGTGCAGAAGCATCAAACACCGGTCTTACCTTGGTGGTACTACTTGACTTGATAACTGGACGGTGCGGCAAATAATGGCATGCCTTGTTCATCTCATTCTCAGGGACTTTCTCGATGATGCCTTCTTCCAACCATTCGTCAAATACAGCTTGATATTGTGCACGATCATTTTCACGACCTAGCCTTTATATTTAATGACACCAATCTACGCTCGGCTAACTCATAGTAGTTAGGTAAAGGAAGATGATCTTCCATCCAAGGTAAACTTATACATAACGATCGGAAGATATAGAAACATTAAAGAAATGCTGATACGCCTCCTCATTCAATTCCTCAGCCCTCTTTTTCTCACTTGGCTCTGTAATGCCCAAGGAATCCAATGACCACAAGTCCTGGATTGAAGCCTCCTTCACAAACATAGACGTAATTTGCTTGCCTAAGCATTGTTCCCCAGGCACACGACCCATCAACGTCCAACCCAACTTTGTCTCCATTGCGACTAACCCATTTTTTAACCCACATTTTTGGGCTGTAAAAAGCTTCCCCGCAACATCTGCCCCAATTAAAATCTCTATGGGCCCACTTTCGAAGTTGGTTAAGGTTATCTTTTCCCTCGCCAACTCCTCCAACCAAGAACCGAGTTTTAAAAGGGCAATATCACCACATATGGGGTTTTGCTCGGACACAAGAAAGTTGCAGGAGTAACTATGGCGAACATCAGATAAATAGATCCTATACTGATCATGAGTTTGCACCTCTGTGCTTTCCCCACCAAATAATGAATACTGGATTCTTTCCCTTTTAATGGCCTTATATCCCATCGCTTTAGCTAATTCAGTCAATATGTGACTCCTCTGAGAACCCGTATCAACTATGGCTCTAACATTCCTTGATACACCCGACCCATGGACTGTTACCATTAGCATTTGGAGAAGTATCCTTTCACCCCGATTTTCTAGGCTAGCAAGTTGTTCACTGGTTTCTATTATTTCGGTTTTGTTTAAATCTCTCTTCTCCTCAGAATCCGCTTCGCATAACAATGTGTGGTGCCTTCTCATACATCTGCTACAATTTTTTCACTCCCTACACTTAGAAACTGTATGATTCAATTTCAAACATAAATAGCACGCTCTTTTCCTTCGAACAATTTCCCTACGCTGCTCAACTCTCATCTCTCTAACTAATTTGCAGTTAGAACTTTTATGATCACCCTCACAAAAGATACAATGAAACAATGAAGAACTTCCCTTAAATAAAGCAGCAGCTGTAGATCTATCCTCTGTCCTGAGATAACCTTTCTTAGAACTTGAACTAGAACCCATCCCTAAACCATCTTTAGCTAATTTTAGTTGCATCTCACTTTCAACTTCTTCCCTCAAGAATGCCATCAATTCATCTAGCCTAGCTCTATGCCTATCCACATCAGCTAACCTACTACTTTCTTTGGTCCTACGGTGCCAAACCTTTAAAACCTCCGAGGGAGTGGCGGACAAAATCATTGGCATCAAAATAGCAGCATAACTCCCCCTGGCAACGCCTAATGTTTCTAATGCTCTAATTTGGCATTCCCATTTATCATATAAAGATGCTAAATTATGTGTCTTATGTTCATTACCAGTGTTTTGCAAAATTAATTTTAAGAGCTCCCTAATATAAACATCAACTAATAAGTCATTGTTACCATACCTTGCCCTTAGAGCCTCAATCGCCTTGACATAATTTTCTCCCATAGCTGGAAAACTCTCCACAATTTCTCTAGGTTTAGACTTCTCTACCATGCATTGTATAAGATATTGAAATTATTCTGCATTTTCCAGTGACTCATCCCTGTCTATTTTTTCAAACTGCCCAAAAAGGTAACCATTCTAAAATATCCCCATTAATTTTTTTCAATTGCAGTTTAGGAAGCTTAACATTTGTAAATCTTTTCCCTTCCCTTTCAGATTGACAACTACTGGATTTCCTTTCATCTATCTCTAAGGCCCTTACCTTATGTAATACACTATTATACTGTACCATATACTCCTCAGTTACCTTAAAAGTCGGACTCTAACATCTCGTCTATTTCCTCTTGAGTTTTATTCTCCACCGATATCAAGCCTTCCAATATAGCCTTATCCGCTTCTTGCAGCTCATCAAATCTCTTATTTAGAATGTTGAGTTTATTAGAAACACCCAGTTTATCAACCTCACCTGAAACATCTAATAAGCTATTAATTTGATAACAAAATTTTGTTACCAGCCTCCTTAAAGTTGGTCTGACAATTCTTGCTCTTTCCATATCCATTCCCAATCACTGTCCTGTCACGGTCGTCAGACGTCAAAAATAGAGCTAATAAATTTCAAACCAGCAAATCTCAAAGTTGACAGAATATATTTTAACAATTTAACAACTACAATAATACTGAATGTACAATTAATAGAACGTATGTTCAAAACATATGGCCTATGCCAAACAAATCTTCCTCTTCTTAATTTGCGTATATAAAGTATTTTCTCACATCAGCATTATTTTTTAGCTCATGTAATCTCAAAAAAAAATTGAAGATACATTAAAATTTGAGAATTGCGAAAATTCCTTATTTCCATGCCATTCTTCACTCATAGTTTCCATTGCCCTTTACTTCACTGTGTATAATTTGGGGAGTAGAGGGAGGAAGTATGTGAGATAGATTAGCTGTGTGATATGCTGCTAGAGGAAGATGTTCATATTTTCAGGAGTTCTTAATGTTTTTAGTGGGATTGGATGGGAGGAGGTGCATGGGGATGTTTAGAGAACAATTGGTGGTGTCGGGCCTTCGGGTTCATTAATCCTTATTCTATTCTATTCTTTAATGACTGTGGAAAGTGAAATATATGAATCTTTGTCGTCTATTTGCTCATGATAATTACATTAAATTTCATATTTTGTTTTACATTTAAATAGATTCAATTCAGATATTGAGTATGAGTGCAACAATTGGAAACCTTGAAGAGATTGCCTGTTTTTTAAATGCAGAAATTTATCAGAAAGATTTTCGAGCTACGGAATTGTCTGAGCACATTAAAGTAAAGGATGAATTGTTCATTGTCAACCATAAAGATTATCCCTCTCTTTGTTTAAAAAAAATTTATCCTTATGATGTAGGTAAGTTGCCCTAAAATTGTATGCTCTAATTCTGGTTATAAAATGTATTAATAGTATCTCTTGATTTTTAGTCGTCCAAGAACAATATTGATGTGGATGGTATTGGAAATTTGGTTGATGAAGTGGTTCCCCAAAAGTCATGTTTGGTTTTTTGTCAGACCAAAACAAATTGTGAAAATGTATCAGTTATGATTTGTGAAACATTATCTAGGTATTTGCATCATTGCATTGCATTGTACATCTATCATATTATGAGTCACTTTGAAAATACATAGGGTAAACAGTTATAATCCATGGAGTATCGGTTGTTTGCTTTGATAAGGTTTCCAATATTTTACGAATTACTATTACAGTAAACCCTCAATTATTCATGGTATGAGGTGAATGTTACCACTATTGATAGTCCGCTAAATGATAAAAGGCAAAAATACTTTAAAATAATTTTTAAAAATATATTTTATTCAATGCACATATATATTTAAAACAATATTCTAAATTGATTGAATTTTAATAGAATACAAAGTATAGCATTTTTGTTTTCATTTTTTTCAAGAGCTAAATATAAAATATACCTCCTAAAATACAATATCATTTTGCAAAAACAATATATTTTTTATTTTTATTTATCTTCTAATTTAGTAGGGAGATAATTAATGAAATATTAGCAAAGTTTCTTCCATTTTATATTTCTTTATTTTCTTACATCTTTATTTCGGTGACGTTTCGGGGTTCTGTCCCCATTCTCAAAATCTGTACAATATCTTTATACTTATTTAACCCTTTCATGGCTCCAGACGAGATATCTCGCAAAAATGTCACAACCAAACGACAAGATTACTTGTAGCTGGCTGCCAGTCTCCAGTAGCGAAGGACGCATATCTCGCAACCTTATTGTTGCGCGGTTTCCCACTTACTTAACGCTACCAGCTTCACACAAGATAACTTTTCGTGACTGAGGCACATTCTAGCGGATCCTCGGAGACTTAATAAGTACATCTAGCAGCCACTAGGCTGCAGGGGTATCTCTATTTCTGTTCTGGATGTTCTGGCCCGGTTGCTGTGGAATACCTGATTCCTCAGATGAGGGAACCCTGTCCCACCCCTTTCAATTTAAACACTGCTAAATTATTAAAATATTATTTCAAATAAAAAAATATTACTTCTAATAAAAAAAAATTGTATATAAAGTAATAAAATTATAATTTTGTTCATTATTATCTTCATAAATCACGTAATCTTTCATTACAATCAATAATCTAACATTTTAATTTATTGAAATAATGATAAAGGTATTATAGAATCATAAAAAGTGGGGAGGGTAAAGATCGGCCGATCCGCCTAGATTCTCAGTGCAACTTTCGTCCAGCACCCTTAGCTGCTAAAGGGTTAAAGTAAACCATTTAAAAAAATGCATTTTTCTAAGAAAGTATTTTTGTAATTTTTTTTTATTTAACACCCTTCCCAGCCGTTCAGCAACATTAATTTATAATGCCGAATATGTGTAAAAATGAAAACTGAAGTTATCAAAAGTATCTTACTTAAATTAGCAAAAATGTATGAAAACCCATAGCTAAATTGACACATCATTGTAAATCATTTGATCGTGAGAATAAATGAGATAAAAACTATTGGTTTGCTCAGACTGTTGCCCTTTGTCACTTTCACCATGGCTTCCATACATTAGGCATACTTTAATGGCCCTAACTTTACCCATTCCACAGAACCTTAAATTTTCTATATTTTTTTTCAATGGTGACAATCGAAATGGAAATGGTTACAGTTAAAATCGAAAGGGTGGCGATTAAGTTGTAAGTGATTAAATTTGCTTTGGAAAGGGTTACGTTTGAAATGGAAAGGGTTCAAATAGACTTGGAAATGCTATATAACAAAATTATTACCATATTACATTTTCAAATTACACTGCTATTCATTGTTATATATTAGCTTATACTTGTCTTATTATATTCTTATCTGAACTTGTTGGACTTTGTCCTCAATAGTTTCTATATCAACCTTGCTAATAATCTGATATATTATTTTTTATTGATGTAATAATTATGCTGTTATTTCTTTTTTTGACTAACTATTATTAAAAGTTATCAAGCAACTTTTTAATGAAAATGTAGTGTCCAATAACAGTAATGATAACAATAAAATGTTGAATTAAAAAGATATTGAATATCAGCATAAGCAATTCTACAGAATGTCTTACGTCCCGGGCTTAACAGATAATATAAAAAAGACTTTACAAGAATATGATCTAGAAAATATGCTGCGCTAGTGCGGATGTATTCATGGTTTTTATATTTTTACAGTTTGAATCATGTTGTTTTAATCTAGTCTTTAGTTTTTTTTATGCCCCCTATATATATTTTTTCACAATAACTTTATGAATAACATTTTGCTTTTCCCAATCCTATATCTTATCCTTCATATTACTTTTATATTTATTAATTTTATTATTATTATATAACCCCAATTTTATATTTTCTATATCATATTCTATATGTGGAAAGGCATTCATTCTATGTCATTCGACTCGACAGCCCTGATGACCTGAATTTCAGGTTGAAACGACGGCACATCATATGAGGGCAGGCCAAAAAGTTATCGGCCTGACAATGAAGGAGGGCATTAATATAAAGGACTAATTAATCCCTTATCATGTTTACCTATTCAATAGTTATATGTACACAAACTTTTATCATTCTACTGTCTCTTTTCTATTATTTATAATACTTTTTGTTTTACCAGTTTGTTCTTGCCATTAAAATGAGTAATGTTGAGTACAGAGCTGTGATGAAATTTTTAGTTAAAGAAGGCATAAAGCCTTTAGAAATTTTTGAATGTCTGAGGAATATGTATGGGGACTCTTCCCCTTGCTATAGCACTGTGAAAAGCCACTTGTCAAGTTTAAAGTCACACCCTCGGGCGGAAAAATCATGGCCACAATTTTTTGGTATTCAGAAGGAATCCTGATGATTGATTACAAAGACAGAGGCCTAACAATTACAGGAGAATACTATTGTAATGTTTTGACCCATTTAAGAGAATTAATCAATGAGAAGAGGAGGGAGAACCTGAGCCCAGGAGTAATGCTGCTTCATGTCAATGCCCCTGTGCTCACCTTTTGTCAAGTGATAGACACCTTGGGCTTTGATGTGATCAACCATTCACCCTACTGCCCAGATCTAGCCCCTAGTGACTACTTTCTATTCCCAAACCTCAAAAAGGAGCTAAGGGGGAGGCGATTTGAAGTTAAAGAAGAAATTTATTATTTGGGGGGCTTAGAAAAATTAATAAATAGGCGTGAAAAGTGTATAAGTGTCGAAGAGCATTACTTTAAAAAATAATCATTTGCGTTTTTATTTCATTCACTACTATATCATGCCGAGAACTTTTTGACCTCCCCTTGTATGTTTTTTCACATATATTGTTGTTTTATTTGACCGCACCCCCAACGATTTCCATCACATAAATCATCTACCTACATTATATATATATAAACTCCTGGACAAAATTAAAATTAAAAATTTAAAATTAGCTCATCACTTCCTTTTTTCAAATTATGTGACAGATACACAACAGCCTCCCATATTTGTCCTTAGAAATTAATAATAAAAACCATATATGGTAACATGAACAAAGTTAGAATGGCAAATTAAGAAAGATAGGGTAGGAAATAAAAAAATCAAGAAAACGTTAAAGGCAATTTTAATTAATCGAATTCACAAAGATGGAATCAATATTAAAAAATGTTACCCTATAGAGTCAGTATCTTGTAACACCTCCTCTTGCTTTTCTTACTGCTTCCAGTTGTCTTGGCATTGACCGGATGACTCGGGCAATGTCCTCTTGAGGGATGTTATCCCACTCTTCCAATATTGTGGTTTCAAGTTCAGTAATTGTTGGGGGATGATTCCAAACTCTAATATGCCATTTCAGCATATGCCACATGTGCTCTATAAGATTAAGATCAGGACTTCGTGCAGGAAGAGGTAGAATATTAATTCCTCCTTCCTGGAAGTAATCAGTTACGACAGCAGCAGTATGCGGTCTCGCATTATCTTGGAGATAAAGAAAATTTTCCCCAACAAATGGTGCAAATGGCATTACAAATTGCTCCAGGATACCTGTCACATACCTTTCTGCAGTCAGTGAACCCCTGCATATGATGTGTACCTCTGTGCGGGCTTCCAAACTGATGCCAGCTCATACCATTACAGAACCTCCTCCAAACGCAATTCTGGAAAAAATGGAGCAGGCAGCAAAGCGTTCTCCTGGGCGTCTTAGCTCTCTCGTCCGTCCATCTGGAGAATGTAAAGCAATCCTCGACTCATCATTGAACGAAACTGCTCCCCAATAATTTGCATATTGTTGTGAAAACTGAAGTCTGGCTATTCGATGCTGTCTGGTGAGCAATGGGCAAGTGGCAGGACGTCTGGAGGTCAGATTCGCTTCACTGAGGTGTCTTCTTATTGTTCGACTTGAAATCATCACGTTTCTGGAAGAATGAAATTCATTAGGAATTTGAAGACTTGTTTGGAACCTTTGCCTTAAGGCAATGAGCGATATGAAATTAGCATCTCTATCTGAAGTAACCCTTAACCGACTTTGTCCAGGTCTCCTACTGTTGCTCCCAGTCTCCCTGAATCGATAGAATATGCGACTAACCAACGATTGGTTTATTCCCAAGTGTAAGGCCACTTGCCTTTGGGATAAGCCTTCATCCAATAGTGTCAATGCTCTAACTGCAATTTCTTCAGATCTATCCACATTAAAATTTCAGAAAACGTAATAAAAACTTGAAAAGACAATGTAAAATGAAAAATTATCTCTTTGATGGTAAGTTGCAACCTCGTTCCGAATGCAAATACTGAGTAATACTATTGAGGTAATTTCTTCTTTTAACTTACAAAGATGAAAATAACGATTAAGTAGGGATAATAACTAACACAAACAACAACAGTAACAAATAATTGCTGATTAGAGCGATTTCATTTAATTGCAATGAATAAGTAAACAAACAAATATGAAGTACAAAGTGATGCGCTAATTTTGTCCAGGAGTGTATATATGTATTTATATATGCATGTATATATGTATGTGTGTATTATACATATATATGTGTGTATTATATATATATATATATATATATATATGTATATAGTCATGCTGATACTTAGGAGATGTCATACAATTTTGTGGAATTATTGTTATACCAATGATCTGTTGTTAAAAATATTAGTAAGTACTGTTTATTTATAATATTTTTTCCTATTGCTAAATTACTAATATTAAAAATTTATGATTTTAGATTTCAAAAAACATTGGTATTTAATTCATATGTTTGGTTTAATATGAAAACCTAATCTTTACCACTTTGGTGCTATAAAAGTTTAGTTTCATGGAAACTCGAGTTTATTTCTAAAATTGGATTAGTTTCAATAATAACTACATATGTATAAGTTTTCATTTATTTTTTTTTCAGAAGAAGCAATTATGAATGGATGACTGCTGAAAAATCAGCTTTAATTAAAGCTCTAAGGTCAGAGGGTAATGGAATAATATGTCCAGTTTTAAAGAAGACCATTCCTTTCGGTGTTGTTTACCATCATTCAGGTATGCTTTGTCGATCCATATTATTTTTTTTTTCTTCCCAGTATGATCTAAACTTTGTGTAATGAAGTTGGCTATAACAACATACTGTCTATGAAGGTTAAAGTCTGAGTAAAAGTTCAGTCCCGATTAGGAACATTACAGAAAAAATATTGTTTATAACAACAGTATCTATAACAACCAAATCAGTTATAGTAAGGGCGGATTCACACTATCGCTCCGCTCTCGGTCTGGCAAAATATTCTAAAGAGAAATAGAAAGAGAGTATTCCACTATCGGTACCGCTTAGCTCTCGGTCCGGTCTCACTGGAAATATATTCTAAAGAGGAATATAAAGAGGGTAATCACAATATTGGTACATGTCAGGTCTCGCTCCACTCTCGCTCCGCTCCCGGTCCACTCTCGCTCTACCCCATTCACACAAACGCTCCGCTCCCGCTCTGCTCTCCTAAAGTCTTGTCATATTCACATTATATAATTTTACACCGTTCACGATTAAAGTCATTAATAATCGAAGCCATCTGTATTTGTATTTTAATTAATAATTAACTTTCAGTTATTAAAGTATTTATTTATTCATCAATTTTATGGCCAAAAAAAGTTCAACTTTTCGTTTGTAGAAATAGCTGTTAAGTGAACTTTTCTTGATGAAGAAGATAATATTATGAAAACATAATAAGAAGAATACTTTGCAACACTATGATCATTATTAATAATAATTGTAAATTAATTTAATTAATGGTGAAGAAATAATTTAATTTTTTTTCCGAATACGCTTGAAATGATCAAAAAAAAAAAAAAAAAATCACCAAAAAGAAAATAAAAGACAATCTTGTTGTGAAGCGGTTTTTCTACGAGAAAAATTTTATGTTTGAGATATATTTTGCAATGAATTAATGTAAAAAACGATCACCGATTTCTTTATTGACTACATACTTATTACTATTATAAAATAACGTTCAATTTTAAACGAATAAAAATGCAATATATTATGAAAAATGTCAGATCATTAACAAAAAAATATATTAAAGCAAAAAATAATTAAAATATGAATCAGGAAAAGAAGAGAACACAATCGGTAAATTGCAGCATTTACCGATTTCAAGCGTATTCGATACATTCGGAAAAAAATTTAAATTATTTCTTCACCATTAATTAAATTAATTTATAATTTATAATTATCATAGTGTTGTAATATATTCTTCTTATTATATGTTTTGATATTATTATCTTCTTCATCAAGAAAAGTACACTTAACAGCTATTTCTACAAACAAAAAGTTAATCTTTTTTTGGCCGTAAAATTGATGAATAAATAAATACTTTAATAACTGAAAGTTAATTATTAATTAAAATACAAATACAGACGGCTTCGATTATTACTAGCTTCAATCGTGAACGGTGTAAAATTATATAATGTGAATATTATAAGAATTTAGGAGAGCGGACCGGGAGTGGAGCGATAGTGTGAATGGGTTAGAGGGAGAGCGGAGCGGTAGGGAAACCGATAGTGTGAATAGGCCCTAATGCAGTTTTAGTCATTTTCAATTATTAAAATTTGTTTATAACGACTGCCAGGAAGTACACAAATATTGGTTTGCAGGGGATGGGGTTCACAAAACAGTTACAAGAACTTTAAATATTTTTATAGAATTTAGATTGTTGAGTGATGTTTATCAGTTATATTACCTCAGTCACTTTTATGTTCTGATCAGTAATATCTGTTAAAAAAAATCTTTAACAGCTAAAGAAAAGGCTAATATTGTTTGAAAAAGTGAAAAGGGTATGTTCGATTTATCTTTATAAAAAGGGTCCGGCGTAATTTTCAACTATATCTATTTTTTGAGCTAGAAAAGGAAAAACTAAGACAAAGATCTGAGGAGGAGTCTCTTTCTATTCCGAAAATCAGGAAGATCCTTCATACCGATTTCGGTAATATATTGCTTTAGTTGGTTTAAAGCTTATCGGAAGAAAAATGTTCTAATTAATTGCACTATTTTTGATAATAAAAGGGCAAGAATTTTCAGTTATACTCAAAATAGATTCAAACCTGACAGGATTTGGAGATTTTGAAATTGCTGTAAACTCGTCTTTGCTAAAGTATCGAGTGAATCTGCAGCAGTAACTCCTAGAGTTGAGTATCACTGGCTTAGAAGTGTTGGGCTTAAAATTTTAAGTTTTATTCTGATGAAATTTTAGTTGTGAAAAAACCAATCTATGTTATAAGGTCTCTACCGATAAAATGTTTCAGAGGAAAATAATCAAAACAGTGAGTCATTTTTCTCATAGCTCCTTGTTTTAGGGTAAAAAAAAAAAAAAAAAAAAAAAAACTGTTAGGAAAATTAAAACCTGTATGTTTTATAAATGTCAAAACATCCTTCATATTCTTATGAGCATAACTCAAAATCTTGAATCTCAGCCGTTCGTAAAATTTTACACTCCAACCTTGGACCAAAGAGTGATCGAAGCCTTTAAAGAAAACTTTTAATGCTGAAAATGGTTGAAAACCATTAAAAGGGATTGGGGTAAATATATATTTGCTGGAAGCCATGATAATGATTTTAAAGGCTTGAGAGAGGGTTGTGGGTGAAACCATAGCTCATTGCTTTCCCTGCCCTAACTTTCATGGCAGACGCTGACTGGCAGAATTGATCGCCCTAACAAATAGCAAACAGTAACATTTATCGAACTCGGCCTGCACTAAACCAGACTTGATCTTAGCGCTTACCTTCTTCTGCTTGGCTAGCCAGTAGAGGTTTTTATTGGACGTCATTGCTTCGCTCAGTTATGCGTGGTGCTCTTCCTTATCCCTCCAGCCTAGGTGCTGTTAGAGAACTCCCTTTTTGTTTTTATCAGTTGTCGTAACTCGCCTCGTACGGTTTGATGGGTGAAACGAGCAATTACAGGCCCTCAGGTTTCTTTCTGCTTTGGCCTGAGTCATGCTGCATGGTCCAAACTGTTGAAAGAGAGGCTCTAGTAAACTACCTGGTAGTTTGGATAATAGAGCAATATTCTCCTCTCTCTAGAGATCCTTGTAGCAGTTATGGTTGCATTAACTTGGGTCTGACTTGTTTTTCATACATTTCTAGGAATTGGTTTTATTACCTTTTCCAGTTTTCGAAAGTTTAACCCAAATCTGGCTCAAATTGTTCTGGTTTGCTTTGAAATATGTATTTGCAATAAATAGCAAAATTTTGAGTTAAAGTGTGTGTTATCATGCAAAATATGTTCTTTTTAAAATGGACTACATATACTGTTTGAAAACAATCCGAATATTTTTAAACGAAAAATAAAAGAAACATTGGAACTATATAAACAAATGCTAATAAATATAGATTAAAATTCCTTTATAAATACTAATTACAGTGCCTATTACAAATCTATCTACAATCCCACCCTATAGTTACAGCAACATTTATCTTTACCTCAGCTTTCTTTTAATATAGTCAAAATAATAACCCAAGCTCATCAGGCAAGTATCAGATAAAATTTACCCATAAAAATAATGTATATATAATCAATCCACAGGAAGTATGCACTATATGTAATATGAAAACATCTGAAACTCTATATCATTTCATTTCGGTTTGCCCTATATACTCCTCTCTCCGCAATCACTACATACCGTTTATTACTAATTCAACAGAAGCTGAATTCGCGAATTTCTTTCAGTTTAGTGATCCATTAATAATAAAAGCAACATATTATTATATAATCAATATTCTGAGAATTAGATCTTTTATTATTAATGAGTAAACATCTAAATCAGCTACCCATATAACTACTTATCTAAATAAATAAGAGGATAATAACAATCGAATACAAGTCTGTTTGTGAATTAGTATAAACTTAGTTCATTTACATTTGTTTATGCTGTACCTTTTTAAAAAACAATATATCATAATATTTAGTTGATTAATATCTTATAATTTTAATTTTTACTTTCACTTACCTATATATGAAATATATAGTAAGTGGAAGTATTGCGATCGTGAAAATTTTCGACTTCCGGTTTTCAACGGAAATACACGTTTTGGGGTCCCCTGAGTCGAAATAACCAAGTCCCGCGAAATGGTCTGTGTGTGTGTGTGTGTGTGTGTGTGTGTGTGTGTGTGTGTGTGTGTGTGTGTGTGTGTGTGTGTCTGTGTGTCTGTGTGTGAACAGACTAGCTCAAAAACTATAAGCCGTGCGATCATGAAATTGGGTATTTAGTGTAGGTATATGCCCGCGATGTGACAGCATAAATTTCATCAAAATTACTTAAAGGGAGGGGGTACTTTACTTAATAACTTTTTAGGTTTTTTTTGATTTTCTCAAAAACGGCTCTAACGATTTTGATTAAACTAAGTATTTGATCGATTTATATGCCCGAAATATGACTGTAAAAATTTCATCAAAATTGATTAACCGGAGGGGGGACTTTACTTAATAAATTTTGTACCATTTTCACATGTTTTTTTTATTTACTCAAAAACAGTTTTAACGATTTTGATCAAACTTGGTATTTGATGTATTTATATGCCCGAGATATGACTGTAAAAATTTCATCAAAATTGATCTACGGGAGGGGGGACTTTACTTAATAAATTTTGTATTATTTTCACGTGTTTTTTTTTATTTACTCAAAAACGGTTTTAACGATTTTGATCAAACTTGTTTAATCAAGGTCGTTATATTTGTTTATTTTATTTATATCAGGCATATATGTTTAATTGATCAATTTTATATGTATATAATCATATGTAAGGTATCAATTGTATTATTAACTTTTTAATTTAATTTAATTAAGTGTAATTTTATTGTAATAATTTTTAGTTATGATATTTTGTACAGGCTGTCTTACTCTATTTGTATGGGGTAATATCCCCAAAGATAAATAAATTATCCATATCCATATCCATATCCAAATGGACTACATTTTTATTTTCACTTACCTAAATATAAAATATAAAGTAAGTGAAAGTATTGCAAAGGTGAAAATTTTCTTCAGAAATACTCATTTTGAGGTTCCCTGAGTCCATAAACCAAGTTCCGCAAAATCGTTTGCGTGTGAGTGCGTGCGTATGTGGTAGAATTAAAGAAATAATAATATTTATTTTATAAAGAAAATAATAATTTCTACTTTCAGATTATTTAATGGAAAATACTGGTTTCCATGGCAATTAGTTGTGACTCTCTTAAAACTAAATCAAAACTTAAAGAACCTTTTTTTCCATTTTACAATGCAAAGCAAGGAAAACTACTTAGAGAGAAGCAGATAGGATTTTTCTGAGAGAAGGTGAAGTGCATGCTGCTCAAAATGTTTATAAATCTAAAAAAACATTCACAAATTAATGAATAAAATTTACTCTAATCACCTTTTCTTAACTATCGATTTAAAAAAAGAATATTTCTGTCCATACCTGAATAGAATAAAATATTGCTGTATTTTTCTGAAAAAATACTCAAGTGCTCAACATTTTAAAATTGATTTCCAATTTATTATTGTCCAATATTATGAACCCCTTCTATCGATTCTTATTTATGATATATTGTCGAAAAACTTGATCATGTAGTCTAAAACTCAATTGTTATTTCTACAATCCCCTAAAACAAATATTTATATTTTTAAAAAATAGTTTATAATTTGTTTTTGTATATTTTTGATTATTATGTGTATTTTATTTATTATTAATTTGGCGCTACAACACCTTGACGCGTCCAGGCCTCCTCAATCATCAGCCGCCAGAAGTCTCTGTCCCGTGCTGCTGCCATCCAGTTGCGGACTCCTAAACTTCTTGCATCCGCAGCCACACAGTCGATCCATCGAAGTCGGGGTCGGCCGACTCTCCTCTCTGATCTCCGTTAGTAATCGTTTTGGCCTTTCATCGTCTTTCATTCTGGCCACATGACGAGCCCATCTCAGGCGAAATCGTTTGATGAGAGTCACAACATCGGGCTCCCCATACAGGTCATAAACTTCTTCATTGGACCTCCGTCTCCATTCTTCACCGACTAACACTGGCCCAAATATCTTCCGTAGGATCCTGCGCTCGAATATAGCTAGATCCTGGTACGCATGTTTAGCCATTGTCCAGGTCCCCGCTCCATATGCCAGAACTGGGCGTATTAGGGTCTCATACAGGATGATTTTTGTTTTCCTGGTTATTGCCCTACTTGATAAATGTTGCCTCAGTCCAAAGTAACACCAGTTTGCGGCCAATATCCTTCTTCTGGTCTCAGCTCCAATGGCATTGTCACATGTGACCTGTGATCCCAGATTACCAGATACGTGAATTCGGAAACCCATTCGAAGGAGTATGTTCCAAACCTTACTTTCTCCCCAGGATGCCTTGGGCGCTGGTCAGCTACCATATACTTGGTCTTATCATGATTGACCACTAGACCGAGACTTCCTGCGGCCTCTGCTAGAGGAAGGAATGCCTCCTCAACTGCTTTTATTGAGCATCCAACTATATCAATGTCATCGGCGTATGCTAGGAGCTGCACGGATCTGTTTATGATGGTTCCCGTCGTCTGAATTCCAGAATCTCTTATTGCCTTTTCCAGAGCAAGGTTAAAAAGCAGGCAGGCTAGTGCATCCCCCTGACGGACCCCTCTTGTGGATGGAAACTTTCAGAGCGATCGCCCTGAACCTGGACAATGCATTCGAGGCCTGTCATAGTCATTCTTATTAATCTTATCAGGCCTTCTGAGACATTCATCTGTGGCCTTCTGAGACATTCATCTGTCTCAGTGCTCCATAGAGACACTCTCGATTAATACTATCATAGGCCGCTTTAAAGTCCACAAACAGGTGGTGAGTTGTTATACAAAACTCACGTCCTCTTTCCAGTATTACCCTGAGGCAAAACATCTGGTCCCCTGTGGATTTGCCTTTTCTTAATCCACATTGGTAAGGGCCTAGTTCTCTTTCTGCGAGTGGGAGTATTCGTTTGCAAATAATGTTCGAAAGCACTTTGTATGCATTGTATGGGGTAGCAGAGCTGTGCCCCGGTAATTTCCACAATCGAAGGGGTCCCCTTTTTTGAATATGGGACATATCAAAGATTTCTTCCAGTCTGCCGGTATGTCTTTCTTTTCCCAAATGTCCATAATCAGATTGTGAAGGGCTTATTCCAGTCTTTCTCCACCAAACTTTTGTAATTCAGCGGGGATATCATCTGCTCCAGGTGCCTTGTGATGTTTTAGCTTGTCTAAGGCATCGGTTACCTCTTCGATGTCTGGTGGTTCTACATCTTCTGGGGTTAGTGGTCCCGCTATCCGAAATTTAATCACTACGAAACCTCAAAAATAAATTATGTGTATACTTAATGGTTTTTTTTTCACACTAATCGTTCTTATGACTAATAGTAATTTATTTATTTATTTATTTTTTGCACCTTTATTATTCTTAACTGACTTCATCATATTAATTTCCTTTTTTTACTTTCACTTACCTATATATGAAATATATAGTAAGTGGAAGTATTGCGATCGTGAAAAATTTCGACTTCCGGTTTTCAACGGAAATACACGTTTTGGTCCATAACCAATAACCAAGTCCCACGAAATGGTCTATGTGTGTGTGTGTCTGTGTGTGTGTGTGTGTGTGTGTCTGTGTGTGTGTGTGTGTGTGCGCGTGTGAGTGTGCGCGCGCGTGTGTGTGTGTGTGTGCGTGTGTGTGTGCGCGTGTGTTTGTGCGTGTGTTTGTGCGTGTGTGTGTGCGTGTGTGTGCGTGTGTGTGTGCGTGTGTGTGTGCGTGTGTGTGTGCGTGTGTGTGTGCGTGCGTGTGCGTGCGTGTGTGTGTGTGTGTGTGTGTGTGTGTGTGTGTGTGTGTGTGTGTGTGTGTGTGTGTGTGTGTGTGTGTGTGTGTGTGTGTGTGTGTATGAACAGACTAGCTCAAAAACTATAAACCGTGGGAACCTGAAATTGGGTATTTAATGTAGGTATATGCCCGCGATGTGACAGCAAAAATTTCATCAAAATTGCTCAAAGGGAGGGGGTACTTTATTTAATAACTTTTTAGGTTTTTTTTGATTTTCTCAAAAACGGCTTTAACGATTTTGATTTAACTGAGTATTTGATCTATTTAGATGCCCGAGATATGACTGTAAAAATTTCATAAAAATTGATTAACCGGAGGGGGGACTTTACTTAATAAATTTTGTATCATTTTCACGCGTTTTTTTTATTTACTCAAAAACGGCTTTAACGATTTTGATCAAACTGAATATATATTGTATGTATATGCCCGAGATACGACTGTAAAAATTTCATCAAAATTGATCAACCGGAGGGAGGACTTTACTTAATAAATTTTGTACCAATTTCACGTGTACATATTTTTTATTTACTCAAAAACGGCTTTAACGATTTTGAAGAAACTGGGTATTTGATGTATGTATATACCAAATTTGTAAAAGCCAACATTTCATCAAAATTGGTCCAACTGAGGGGGCACTTTATTTCATGACTTTTTTTTCCAATTTTTACCTTTTTTTCGATTATCTCAAAAACGGCTTTAACGATTTTTATCAAATTCGTCATGTTTAATGAAAATTAGGTTTACTTTAATATCAGGTAAGCTTTATCATTATTAAAATTTTCTGAGGGGGCTTTTTTTTTGGGGGGGGGGCTTCTTTGTTTGTTTGTTTCTTTCTTATAAAGTACCTTTGTTTTTGTTTATTTACATGGAGAAATTAACTGTTTCTTGTTACGCCTAAAAATAAGAAATGGCTAAATATGAGATATGATAAAAATAAAGAAAACATAAAGAGGAGAAAAAAAGAAAAATATTCAGTGAACTCATAAAACTCGTTGAGCCAACGCATGCGGAGTACGCCTTTAATAACAGACCATTGTTCATAATTAAAGCCGTTCTGTTCATTTGAGAAGTGGCAATTAACAAAAGGCATTAATTTCTAATCTAAGTAAGTTGGTAAGTGAAAGTTGTGTGTTGCGATCACGCACCAGATTTTTTTTTTTTTTCTTTTGCTCTATTGAGTAATGATAAAATATTTTTGTTGCTAATTGTATTCTTTCTTTAAATTAGTTTTGAATTTATATTTATTTTTGGAAAAATATTTATCAAGAAATCATGTATAAAAATGACTTTTTTAAAATGATTTTTGAATCAGAATAAATCAACTTTGAAAATGTATTGTTACGTGGACAATCACTTCTGAAAAGCTTAGCAGGTCATTGAACCTTGGAGACCCTGAGAGAGAGGGGAAACTCCTAGAAGAGGCAGGCTTAGGAAAGAGGAGGGGCAGTTACTGTCAGGCGCAGGCAGAGCCAGGCATAGGCAGTTTGAG
Source organism: Aelia acuminata (assembly GCA_911387785.2). NCBI lineage: Eukaryota > Metazoa > Arthropoda > Insecta > Hemiptera > Pentatomidae > Aelia > Aelia acuminata. Next base: position 107,061,644 of record OU426980.1, read on the forward strand.
CCCGGGGACAGTCTGGGCGAAGAATCCTGCTAGCCTAGTGGGAGTCTGGGCCTGGAGGCAGTCTGAGGCTGGAGATAGTATGTTAGAGCAGCATAGAATTGATGTATTCTGATATATAAGTATTTTCAATTACTTATTTTATGAGACCCTTTGGTAGTTGGGACATGAAAGAATAGTACATTGTACCAAAATATACGATATTTTAGTTTGATTAAGTTTTATTAAAATCGATTATCACACAACCCCTGCTCAAAGATCCCTGTGTTACAGGATGTCAGAATGCATTGTTAGATTTTAGAAGAGAGGTGACAGTATAAATTAAATTATATTTATACAAGTGTTGATTTAATAAAGATTTTTCCACTTATTCTTTTGTAGAAGCCAAGTTTTCTTCCGGGGGTAGGAGGATATTTGACCATCAAGGGAAGGGTTTTTGCTTATGGTTTCAAAATTATTTTTTGGCTTCTAAAAGTCTTTTTTATCTTGTATAAAATAATTTAAACAAAGTATGGGTGTGAGGCTAAAAGGGGAAAATAAATAAAGCAGACAGTGATAAATCTACATCCTTTTAGCTCCTCACAAACCTCATATTTATTTTTTAACTTTAAAAGTAATCTTTTACAGTTGGGGAGAGTGGGGAACAGTGAGACGGCTAGCTCCTAGACTAATTGCAAGGTTCCAGTTAGTGTAGGATTCGTTTGAGTGTAGAATGTTAGTCAAATAAGTTTTTCCAGGAAAGAAACCAACAATATCGTACTTTCGTGACTATTTTTGTCTTATTTTGTTTTCGAGGCAAGTAAACTTTTTTTTTGTGACTTGCTTTCTAGTTGACAGTATGGGTAGTACTGTTCATTTCACCGAATTTCTGTTAATGCCTTACTCACCAATTATTATTATTATTTATGCCTTATTCACCAACTAAAGTTCTTTTTATTAACCTTTAAACAACCAATGGTTGTTTACTTTGGAAACGGAAATTCTTAATGAAAGATAGCAAGGCCCCTTGGGGAAGAGTGCGACGGGAACAGTGAGACAGCCGGAGAAGATGTCACTGTTCCCCACTCATCCAATAGATTAAGTAAATACACTGACGATGAATTTATAATGCCTGAAAGTTAATCTTAGGTTATATATAATGAATGTAATTTATAACTTTTTTAACTCAGCCCATTCATTCATGCTGATTAAATTCATTAGGTAATACCTTTTAATATTTTATATTGCTTAAGTTGCATTATTTCATTTTAGAGAAAATGTAATTATTTTACTTAACCAGATAATTTTTAATTCCATTTTATTTATTTTAGTATTTGTAATTATGGAATTCCTATCATCCGAGGTTACGAAATCGCTCTATGGATTCTATTGATATTTAATCTATTAAATATTCTCTGGAATTTTATTAAAATGTTCATTTTTAATATGGTGTCTCACTGTTCCCCGAGCAATGTCTCAATGTTTCCTGCAGTGGGGCACACTGAGACAAAAACCTTCTTCTGGTTCCATGAAAATAAATATTTTCGTGTTTATCGTTTTCAGATTTTACTTCTACTAAACAGAGGTCCTTTGTAGTAAGATGTACTATATAAATTTCAGAACTCCAGCTATATTTTTTCTATTATTTTTGACAATTTGAAAAAACCCGTCTCATTGTTCCCCACTCTCCCCTAAAAAGGTATCTATCTAACCATCATTTAATGGTTTTTTCTGGTATTCATTACATTTTTCTCATCTTACAAATTTATTATCATAAGCATGTGAAGTCTTTTTTTATTTTATATATTATAGTTACTTGCTTACATTTTACAATTTTTTATTTTAATCTTTTAGGGTTGACAAATGCTGAGAGAAAATTAATTGAAGAAGCTTTCTTATCAGGCACTATCACCTGCATCTGCTGTACTTCAACACTAGCTGCTGGTATCAACTTGCCTGCTCAAAGGGTAAAAAAATAGTATAAATACTTAAAATGTTAGATAGTATGATGCATTAATTTTTTTCTTAATTTTAAAAAGAAATACTCAATAATTTGTATCACCGATGTGATTTGAAGTATAAACTTCATATAGAAACATTATAACCTTAGGTATGCTGTAGTTATATATTTGTTATTATTGTTATATATTTGTGGAAACGTTTGCATCCAAACATTTTCGCAAACATTTCTCTTATAATCTGTGCATACCATTTTTGATAATCTGTTAATGCCTTTGAAGCATAACTGACTGGCTTTCTTTCTTGCAATAGGCAAGCTCCAACACCTGAGCTGGCCTCCACCGAAATCGTTATCTATTTCTTGGGGTCAAATATTTTACGAAAACACTCTTTTGATTTAATAAATGCGTTTTCATGTAAAATTTCCCAGCAGAACTCATTGTGTTTTTAATGAATTCATGTAATGGCTGAATAATTTATAATAAATTTTGATAAATAATTTGTCAATCCTAGAAATCTCTCTACATCTTTTCTATCTTTTAATGACTTTATTTCAGTAATGGCCACAACTTTTGAAGGATCCGGTGAAATTCCATTTTTTTATTAACTACCATTTGTAAAAATGTTATCGGTTGGTTGGTTGGTTTGGTTTAAAGGTGTAAAATCACATTTCGGTCATCAACGCCTGTAAAAAAATGTTATATCTTCTTTTTCAAATTTTGACTTCTCTAAATTAAATCGTATGTTATGTGAATTAGCATTATCCAATACCTTTTTTAATCTTCTATTATGTTCTTCAATGGAGTTGGCATAAATTACGTGATCATCCACATATATCGATACTCCCTCTACACCCTTGAATGCCTATTCCATATGTTCCTGGAAAACTTCTGTTAAGGCACATAAGCAAAAAGGTAATCTTTTAAACTTATACCTACCGAAAGGTGTTGAAAAAGTGCATAATCGAGAACTGGCCTCATCTAATTGCACTGTCCAAAACCCACTATTGCAGTCTAAAGTGGTAAAATATCTGGCACCTTCTAATTTTTCAACAATGTCATCAACAGTTAGCAACAGTTTCTGTTGCCTTATTATAAACTGATTGAAATATCTTAGATCTAGACATATGCATAATTGGTTATTATTTTTCTTTACAATAACAATAGTATTAGACCATTCTACTGGGGTATCAATTTTTTCAATAATATCCAAACTACAAATTTTATCCAATTCCTGTTTGAATGGTTTTTCAGGCGTAAATGAAATACGCCAAGGTGGTTCAACTCTGGGTCGTGCATCTTTCTTCAAACAAATTGTGTACATCTGACTGAAGCATCCTACTCCTTAAAATAAATTTGTATACTTCTCAATAAGGTTATCATAGTTATTACCTTCAACAAAATCAATATTTGCAATATTTCTTCTAATCAAATCTAATTCAATGCAAGATTGAAGCCCCAGAATTTTAATGCATAGAACTTTAATAATAACAAAAGTGATAATAGCTGACTTCCCATTAGTAAGAAAACATTTGATCTTATATGAACCAATTGTATTTACAACTTTGCTATCCAAAAGTGGTCAGTTTAATTTTGGAATCATGAATTTCTGTCTCAAATTTAATTCCTTAAACGTGTAGCGGTGCTTAGAACAAATAATTGCGTCCCAACCTCCTTGCAACTACGGCAATTACACCGCCAAAGATAATTGTCCACTTGGCGAGGTTACTTGCTGTTACTGTACATGGGTTGATGTAAAGGGGTTCCAATTACAGGCTTGTAATTTATTTTAATTTAAAATTATTTTTATTAGTAGCTGGTGCACCATTTGTGTAAGTAATAATTTGTAGATAGAGTATATTTATTTGAGTTCAGTTTAGTTTAGTTTGGTTTGTTTGTAGTGGTAGTTATTTAGTTTATTTTAGTTAGTTCACAGTTAGTTCTTTTTGTTTTACAGATTATTTATGTACAGATTAAACAAGTTGTTTATTTAATTTCATGGTCGATTTTGTATTTATTTTTTTGTTTAATAAAACCTATTATTAACTGAGTAGATGTTATATTTATAGAGTAACCTATTATCGATAGGTAATTAAGCCATAGAGCTAATAGTGGTGACCCCGTGTTTTAAAAGAAACATATTTTACTCAGTAAATAATAGATTTTTGTATTTTTTTTTTTTTTGTAACTTTTAACCGCTAAAATGGTTGATAACGTACCAGCAGTAGAGGAGGAACTGAAGCCTGTAATGTCGGCGGAATCTATTTCCACAGATAAGAAAATTCCACGCTTCTGGAAAACAGAACTAGAATTATGGTTCATTAGGCTGGAAGCAATTTTTTCATGCGCCAAAATCACAAACAGCGTGACAACATTTGAAATTATGATACCTCTTCTTGACTTCGATGTAATTAAGCAGGTAGCTGACTTAGTAAAGAAACCTTCCGCAATCCCTTACGAAGATATCAAGAGAAGACTTATCGAGGTTTATGCGGAATCAGAAAACTGCCGGATTCAACGTCTCCTGGAAGGTAAACAAATAGGGGATGAAAAACCTTCCCAGTTCCTTCGTGAAATGAAGAATTTTACGGGCGAGGCGGTATCCAATGATGTAATCAAAACACTATGGATGCGATCTCTTCCAGCTCACACACAAGCTATATTGCTGTCCACAACCCATACGGAACTCGATTTACTTGCAACGGTGGCACACAAAATAAACGAGGTCGAACCCCCTCCTAGAACGGTTGTGACTATTGCGACATCCTCTAACAGTATCGCAAGTCTGGAGGAGAAAGTCGAAGGGCTTGCTGAACAAGTAGCCGCCCTTGCCGTAGGGCGCAATCCTCGAGGACGTAGCAGAAGTAGAAACTCGCAGAGGAAATCAAGGTCTGTCAGCAGGCAGCGGAAGACGAACTCCGAAAATTGGCTCTGCTTCTACCACTACCGCTTTAAGCAGAATGCCCGAAAATGCGTCCAGCCCTGCGCTTGGGAAAAGATTAGCAAGGAGCAGGTAAACTAACAGGCGAACCGGAAGTGGCGTTAACCGGTCCCGCCAATACCCAACGCCGCCTATTCGTCAAAGATCAGCGGTCAGGACGGAATTTTTTGATAGATACAGGGGCAGCGATATCAGTCATCCCTCCTAACAAGATGTCGAAATCGGAGCTGCAAGATTTTGTATTGTACGGCGCAAACACAACGAGGATAAGGACCTACGGTACCCTTCAGCTTAGACTAGACTTGAGACTTGGTAGAATCTTCGTTTGGGGCTTTGTAATGGCCGAGGTCCCTAAGCAAATTATAGGGGCCGATTTCATGTATCACTTCAATTTGATAGTAGATCTCAAAGGCCTGCAACTTATTGATAGATCTACTCTACTATCATCGAAAGGCAAAATAGTAGACTAGATCCCAGTTTGCATCTCTGCCGTTCCGGAGAATCACCCGTTCGCCAATCTGCTAAGGAAGTTCCCAGCCATTACAAGACCTTCTGCAAAGAGAACAACTAAACATGACACAGAATATGTGATAGAAACCACTGGCCAACCCGTCCATGCTAAAGCCCGAAGACTTCCACCGGAGAAATATCTCATAGTGAAAGAAGAATTTCATTGGAGCAAGACATATGCCGACCTTCACGCAGCCAGTGGAGCAATCCCCTGCACGTCGTAACCAAGAAGGATGGTTCTGTCAGGCCCTGCGGGGATTACATTACCCCGGGGGATTATAATACCCCGGATCGTTATGGGGTACCGAATATTATGGACTTCAGGAATAACCTACAGTACCAGTCAAAAGTCTAGACTCACCCTTAGATTTTGTAAAATAAATAAGTAACATTTTATTTATTGAACAACGTAACAACTATAATTTTATTTTTAATTTATTTATAACTACCTTTAATATCCCGGTTTCACCCACGGAATTTTGAAAACAATGAGAAAAGCCGTGGGTCCAGAAAAGTTCGTTAAGACAGAAATGAGATTTTTTTTACTCCAACGGTTGATTTTGTAAAAATCTAATGTAAAGTGAGATCATAACGATTTTTATAACAATAAAGAATATACCCAGAGATTGGTTGTTATGCAATTTTAATATGGACTGGTGTTCGCACCTGGTATGAAAGAACCACTAAGCGAAATTTGGAGAATTTAGGACAAACGGTATGTATTTCTATAAAGAACAAACAAAAAAACAAACTAACAGAATTACATCTTTATTTATATAGATTTTATTCGAAACTACCATATAATTTTTGAAATGTTATCTCTTGAGTTACAATTATTTTTTTAAACTTGAAGATTGTGAATTAAATACAAGTGAGTCTAAACTTTTGACCGGTACTATATATGGGAAGACAATATTCTCAAGACTTGACCTTGTGAGGGCATACTACCAAATACCCATAAAAAAGGAAGACATCCCGAAAACAGCGATTGCTACTCCTTTTGGAATCTTCGAATTTATGGTTATGTGTTTTGGCTTGCATAATGCGGCCCAAACTTTCCAAAGATTCATGGACAGCAAGTTCGGGGACCTAAAATTTTGTTTTGTCATGCTAGATGACTTATTAATAGCTTCTTACGATCTGGAGGAGCATCTTGTTCATCTAGAAGAAATATTTAAACGATTGGACGAAAACGGCCTAACCCTGAACCCTGAGAAATGCGAGTTTGGACTTCAAGAGATTGATTTCCTAGGGTATCACATTACTTCAGCTGGTATCAGACCTCAGATGGATAAAGTACAGGCCATCATAGATTATCCCAAACCCAAAGATGTAAAATCACTGAGACGCTTTCTGGGAATGCTGAATTTCTACAGACCCTGTGTACCCCAAGTAGCCCTAAACAGGTACTTGCATGTCAGTAAAAAAAACGACCGCAGCATTATTCAATGGAACGACGAAAGCAGCACAGCATTTGAAGCGTGTAAAACTAGCCTACGAGACGCAGCTTTTTTAGCACATCCGAAGCTCGACGCAGACCTCTCTCTTGCTTGCGACGCTTCGAACCACACGATGGAAGCCGTAATACAACAGCGGGATGGTGGAGCGTGGGTTCCCTTAGGCTTTTATTCTAAAGCCCTGTCGGACAGCCAGAGAACATACTCCGCGTACGATAGAGAGTTGCTCGCGATTTACTCGGCAGTTCACTTCAGAGCTATCATCGTGGGAAGAAGCTTTTCTATATGGACAGACCATAAACCGTTAGTTTATGCCATGTTCCAGAAATCTTCTTCGGCTTCGCCAATGAGGATACGATGGCTTAATTTTATAAGTCAGTTTACTACTGACATTAGGCATGTGGAAGGACACAAGAACCAAGTCGCAGATGCCTTATCCCGAGTAGAGGAATTGGATCTCACGAATGACCTGGACAAATTGATTGCTCTTCAGAAGGTGAATCCCGTGATTAAAGATCTTAAAGGACAAGCCAATCTCTGCCTTAAGCTGCTTACCTTTCCTGGATCTTCCCAGCCAATTTTATGCGAGACCTCAACATCAACTGCTCGCATATACTTACCGAAGGAAATGCGAAGGGTTATGTTTGATGCAGTCCACGGTTCAAGTCATCCTGGTGTTAGGGCTTCTCGGAAACTTATGTCTCGAAAGTACTTCTGGCCGCAGATGGATAAGGATGTTTCTGAATGGGCTAAATGTTGCACTCCTGTCAAAAGGCCAAGGTGACAAGGAACGCAGTCACACAACCAGGAAGATTCGAATATGTGGGACGGTTTAATCATGTACATATAGGTAACATAGGCCCATTTCCTCCGTCTCAAGGCAAAAGATATTGTGTAACCATTATCGACCGTTTCACTAGGTGGCCTGAAGCTATACCGATTGAGGACAAGGATCGCGAGATTTGGAGTTCCAAGTAAGCTAACCAGTGACCAGGGGAGACAGTTTGAAAGCGATTTGTTCTCTAGTCTCACCAAGTTCCTAGGAACAGAAAAGATCCGGACGTCTCCATATTATCCTTAAGGGAACGGATGTGTAGAGAGGTGGCATAGGTCACTAAAGACAGCTCTGGTAGCTCACCTGGATGCCAACAACTGGTCGCGTATCCTGCCAACAGTCTTACTGGGGCTTAGAGCGACAATCAGAGAAGATTTGAACTTCTGCGTCGCAGAAGCTGTTTTGGACAAACTTTACGCCTCCCGGGCGATTACCTGATTCCTTCTCGAACCAGCACCAATTTACCTTCGATGGTTCGTGAGCTGAAGGAATATATGAACAATCTTCGACCTGCCGAGTTTGGGCAGAGCTGCAGAAGTATCTTTGTGCACCCGTATGTTCCTCAGGGAAGATAAAATCAAGAAGGCATTGTCTCCTCCTTACACCGGCCCATATCCGGTAATAAGCAGAAGTGATAAGCTTTGCACCCTGAGACTGCCGAATAGAGAACTAACCGTCTCACTGGACCGAGTAAAGCCTACGTTCCTTTTAGCTACCCCAGAGGATCCATCCATCACCTTTAAGCCATCATCTCAGACCCGCTCCGAGCCTCCGGAACCCGAACCGGCATCCATCCAAGACTACAACAATGGGAATGGACGAGCTACTGGACCTCCTCCAATACTCAAGACCCGATCAGGGAGGACCATAAAACCTAATGTCCGCTTCTTGCACGCAATTATTTGGGGGGAGTACTGTAGCGGTGCTTAGAACAAAAAATTGCGTCCCAACCTCCTTGCAACTACGGCAATTACACCGCCAAAAGTAATTGTCCACTTGGCGAGGTTACTTGCTGTCACTGTGCATGGGTTGATGTAAAGGGGTTCTAATTACAGACTTGTAATTTATTTTAATTTAAAATTGTTTTTATTAGTAGCTGGTGCACCATTTGTGTAAGTAATAATTTGTAGATAGAGTATATTTATTTGAGTTCAGTTTAGTTTAGTTTGGTTTGTTTGTAGTGGTAGTTATCTAGTTTATTTTAGTTAGTTCACAGTTAGTTCTTTTTGTTTTACAGATTATTTATGTACAGATTAAACAAGTTGTATTTATTTTCATGGTCAATTTTGTATTTATTTTTTGTGTTTAATAAAACCTATCATTAACTGAGTAGATGTTATATTTATAGAGTAACCTATTATCGATAGGTAATTAAGCCATAGAGCTAACAAACGTATTTAATGATAAACAGTTTACCTGAGCCCCGGAGTCTAATTTTGTGAGTATCCTTTTTCCATTAATTTCTATAATCTCAAACCAATCCTTTTGTGCAAAACTGCTTTCTAAGCTTCCAATAAAAAACCGCTCACCCTCTCCTTCCACCTTTAAATCATGAATCTGCTTCCGATTTGATGAATTGCGACACACACGAGCAAAATGATTTTTAAGACCACATCTTTTAAAAGTTTGAGAAAAATCCTAGTAATTGCCACATCTTTTATGTGATCGCGGCTGCAGTTGTGACTGCAATGGTTGTGTCTCTTTTTTTCTTGACCGCATCTGGTTTTCTCATCACTTGAAGCACAGTCGAATCCTTAACATATTTCACGCATCCGCTTCTGTTAACTCAGCAGCCTTGCAAATTGTAACGGCCTTTTATAGCGTTAAATCTTCTTCTAGAAGCAATCGCTCCTTAACATAAGGGTCATTAATAAGAACAATCAAAATATCTTCTACTAATTGTTCCCTCATGGTCCCAAAGTCAAAGGTTAGACTTTTATTGTTCTAATCTGTTAGAAAATTATTAATAGATTCATTTGGAAATTGTGCCCTAGTAAAAAATTTGAACCGTTCGACCGTGACATTATTTTTTGGAACAAAATGATTTTTAAATAATTTCACAACATTGGTAAATGTTTCATCTTCTTCTGATAAATTAAATTAATTATATTTTTCTATACTTTAATCTCCGATAGTATGCTACAGTTAAGCAATCTTCGGTTTATCCATAACTCCTTCTAGATCTCCAGCTGTAATAAAAAAATCAAATATTTGAAACCAACTTTTCCATGCTACAGTATTATTATCATCATAAATTCTTAGCTGTGCGAGTCCACTTAAACCACTCATGCTTGTGCGAGACGTGGTTGAAGTATTCAAGTCCATTTCAAATTATTTTTACCTGTCACCATGTTTTGATTAAGAATTAATGTTATTAAAGAAGTTACATTAACTATGTTAACCGTTTATTAATGTAATAACATGTGATACCAATACAACTTGTTCTAACTTTTACCAATATCGATCTATCGATATTTAACAATATATCTACATTAACTATCTTATTCTACTACTTCCGCTGTCCACAGTTTAAATACAAGATCCCAACCTAATGATTTATATATCCCATCTTACGAAACTACATCCTTCAGTAAATCCTTTGTCATCATGCTACCTCCATCTGGAATGCTCTACCTATCCCTTTTTCAATCCCCCACCCTTTTTTTCTTTAACACGTTCACGCCGGTGTGGGCCACCGGTGGCCCGCACTAGACTAGTGCATCGGACACTTTAGTCAATCACTAAACTTTCCACGACGATGTATAACGAGGTAGGACTGTATTGTTTATTTTATTAATGTTGGATTGTCAATATTGCATAATGCCCAGGAATAACTCCCGTCCGATAGACAGAAAATAATTAAGGTTAGCCGCCGATGTGCGAGGAGCATGAATTACAGTCCCGGCGTGAACGTGTTAAGCAAAAACTATAAAGACTACATCAGTCAAACAAATGTAACTACAAAATATTGCAAAATTGTAAATATTCTGAAGGGTTATTTGTTCCAGAATAAAATTATTTTTTCATTTCATTCTCTAAATTAAAGAAGATATGATGGTCTTGAATTTGAAGAAATTGAAAATATTTGTTGCAATAACTATCCTATTAAAAACATTAATGGCAGTTGTTTTTTTTTTCAACAATTTTTCTGTATAATCCTAATTGTATGCTCTTCAGTTTTTACGTATCTACTTTTGTGAGGCATGTGCTTATTACAAATATTTACATACAATGTATGATATAAATACAAATTATAAAATAGGAAGAAGCAATGTTATTAAAAAATATAAGTGATTTGTTGTTAACCCTCTGTTGTTTGCGCCATCGAAGCAACAAAAGTTCTCGTGCTGTAGCCATGAGATATCTTTTCCTCATATATTATCAGTAATTATTTCTTGAGTCAAAGCTGCTGTGCGGAAATGATGAAATGAGAGAGAAATAACTTATTATTCTAGTCACTCTTTATTTCTGATACAAAATGGCTGTGGAGCGAAATGTGTTTTATCTATATAAATCCAAATACACTGCTGAGTCATGCATTATGAAAAAGGAGGGTACTGGTCAGGACTGAAATCTAATCCACCATCACCAAGGTGTTAATAAGACAAATTGTCTTGTATCTCTCAGATACAGTGGGAGTAGGGGAGTCTTAAATGTGAAGTTCTGATAATTTTTTGTTAGAAATTTAAGTTATAAAAAAAAAAAAAATTGTGCAAGGTTACTACCATTGATTATCATGTCCAGATTTTCCTGTCCCTTGGTGGAGATTTTAAACAACTTCTAACGCAGTTTAATAATTTTTTTAGTTTAGAAGACTACTTACTATACTTTACAGCTTTATCACTTCTAACTGCTGGACCCTCAAGAGCTTCAAAAGCTAATAGAGAAAGAGGTTATGTCTTTATCTTAGCTCTTAGATCACGATTCATTGCCTTTTGAAAAATCTGAATTAAAATTTTCTTATTTGAAACAAAATTATTGTCGACCAATCATTTAATGTTTAACTTCACAAAACTCTTTTTTACTTTCACTTACCTATATATGAAATATATAGTAAGTGGAAGTATTGCGATCGTGAAAATTTTCGACTTCCGGTTTTCAACGGAAATACACGTTTTAGGACCCCCTGAGTCGAAATAACCAAGTCCCGCGAAATGGTCTGTGTGTGTGTGTGTGTGTGTGTGTATGTGAACAGACTAGCTCAAAAACTATAAATCGTGGGAACCTGAAATTGAGTATTTAGTGTAGGTATATGCCCGCGATGTGACAGCATAAATTTCATCAAAATTGCTCAAAGGGAGGGGGTACTTTATTTAATAACTTTTTACGTTTTTTTCGATTTTCTCAAAAACGGCTCTAACGATTTTGATTAAACTGAGTATTTGTTCGATTTATATGCCCGTAATATGACTGTAAAAATTTCATCAAAATTGATTAACCGGAGGGGGGACTTTACTTAATAAATTTTGTATCATTTTCACGTGTTTTTTTTATTTACTCAAAAACGGTTTTAACGATTTTGATCAAACTTGGTATTTGATGTATTTATATGCCCGAGATGTGACTGTAAAAATTTCATCAAAATTAATCTACGGGAGGGGGGAATTTACTTAATAAATTTTGTTCCATTTTCACATGTTTTTTTTATTTACTCAAAAACGGTTTTAGCGATTTTGATCAAACTTGGTATTTGATGTATCTATATGCCCGAGATATGACTGTAAAAATTTCATCAAAATTGATCTACGGGAAGGGGGACTTTACTTAATAAATTTTGTATCATTTTCACGGGTTTTTTTATTTACTCAAAAACGGCTTTAACGATTAACAAAAATAAGATATGAATGTAGAAAAATGTGTGACTTTTGGAAATGATAATTAGCAAAACACGTCAATTTCTAATCTAAGTAAGTTGGTAAGTGAAAGTTGTGTGTTGCGCGCACGCACCAGATTTTTTCTATTTGGGATAGAACTGCGGCCTCTGCCTGAAAAGACAGCTGAGTGAAATAGGGTAGGCTCCAGGAGTCTTGGTTTTTAAAAGGGAAATGATATGGGAGGATCTCCTAAAAATGTTTTCCTAGAAATACTAAATAGTTCAAAAAAAAAAAAATAATAATACTACTAAAAATTAGTATTGAAATTAGATTTTTTTTATTTAACTTTTATACTTGGGAGAGGTATTTCCTGGTAGGAGGGAGCTGGTATCACCAGGCACTTGTTTGGCCAACCAGAACATTTGGTTTACTACGGAAATGGCATGCCCTTGTGTTTGCCTCTTATCCTGTCTCAGGTTTTATATTTTTTCTTCATCAGTTCCTCTCTTATTACAATTTAATTGCTGTTTTAATTAATTCTATATTAGTCTTGAGGCTAAGAAAATAGTAGTTCAGTCTTTTAAATTTGATCCTTTATTGGCCTCACACTATTTTTACAATAGTTGGTTCAACGTTTCGGCACTAAGCCATTTTCAAGAAGAAGACCTAAAATTTAGAATTTCAATACTTTTTAACTCAATAAATTAAAATAAAAAACATTCAAGTGAAAAAATATTTGTTTTTACCCACCTGTGACCACAATTTTTAAATAAATTAGGCTGACTACTGTTTTAATGTTAATGGTAGTTAACCTAACCTGCATTTTTCTTCTTTCAGTTTCCTCATACAATTTTAATTATTATAACAGCTTTGTTTTGTTGCATGAAAATCACATAGTTGGAAATCATTTTGTTATATGTTTTATATATTGAAATCTGTTGTTTTTCCAACAAAAATGGTGATGTTTTCCTTCCAGGTTATTATTCGATCCCCTTATGTTGGAAAATCATTTATTACAATGAGTCAATATAGACAAATGATTGGTCGAGCAGGAAGAGCTGGATTAGAAAGTAGTGGTGAAAGTTTTTTGGTTTGCCAGCCATCGGATACTGAAAAGGTAACTAATTAAGAAAATTGTGTGCAAAGGCATACATGTATTAAGCATGAGTAGACATATTTGTACACACAATAATAATACAATCAATATATTATAATTTGATTAATTATTTGGCCATTGCTACCAATTCAAATCTATCATTCTACATCTAAGGGGAGGGGTATTATTATTAATTTAAATACTATTCTTCTTCCCTAATATTCGCTGATTTATCTCTATAAATTTACTATGTAAGGAATAATTATGTTTTCGTTGATTAATTATATTGTTTATATCCAATCAAAATTTTTTAAAATAAATGTAATTAAAATAATGATAATAAATAATTCAGTTATTAAAAAATTTATAGTTGCACAAAAAGTTATTGTATTGTATTAATCTTACTGTTATACAAAAATAATTCTACAGAGTAAAAAAAAGAAAACACACACATAGAGCTTATTTAAAATTAAACAATTAAAAAAATGAACAACAAAAAAATAACTTCTTCTTTGGTTTTAGATCTAAAGTAAAAAAAAATCTAATTGATTCAACTGTTTTATTATTTTTAAAGAAATGTTTCTATATTAAAACAAAAAACTCAGTCCCTTCAAAATTAAAAAAAAGTTCATGACCTTGTATTGCTATAGGCCGATGTTTTAATGGCGATGAATGAAGGCCGGGCCCAGTGGTAGGGTTGGCTCTGTGGTGGTCTTCCAAAAATAAGTTGGTAACATGAATTAAAAATGCGCTCGGTGCATAGTCTTTGTAACGAGACTGGCACACGAGTGGCGTTAGCTGTTTATAGTATGTAATACTGTTCGATGTTATAAACAATGCGATTGCAATAGAATGCTCAAAATAATCATAATTAAAATTAAATTTTATTCTAAATTAAAAAAAAAAAATTCAGGCTTTAACAGACGTTTTACTCACTTTGAGCTATTTTCTATTGTGGAAATTGTTACATTTACATTTCATTCATTGCATTAAAATATGTTAATTTTAACACTTATATAATTTCATTTTAAATATTTTAACTAACATTGCATTATTTACATGTGCGCAGTACTTACATTTCAGTATTTTTATTTGTACTTTTGGTTAATGACTGAAGTACTGGCAGCAGCTAAGAGTAAGGGGGGAGGAAGGGATGTGCACCAGCAGGTTATCATAAGGCCAATAGCGATAACCCTGTATGCCCTAGGAAGTAGAGGCGCATGAATGACCCAGGAGCAGCCCGGCTGGATTTTGCTGTGACCCTATCATCTCAAATTCTTCAGCAGAAAGAGTGGAGGGCGAAGATGAAGTCGAGATGTCAAGGCGAAACCCACAAGTACCATGTGGGCAGGTTGATAACAATCCTGCTCTGAGTGTGTTTTGGTACTAATCCACCTGAGCAGGGGATAATTCCATGTGTGCTACCTTATATCATCAGTTCATCTCCCTGATTTTTAATAAAATGTACCTAACTAATATCTTTATTTATTTTATTATTTATTCCTAAAATGTTAAATATGTATGTTGCTAAACTATGTTAATAAACTATGATAATTATAATAATAGGGTTAGTAAAAAGGTCCGTGGATCTTAATTATATCAAATAATTGGAACATAAGCAAAAATACAGAATTCACGCAGTGGAAGTAAATGTGTCTTTATTATTGATCAATAATATATACATATATAAACAGACAATGAATATAACTAATAATTTAACAATACAGGCCTGAAATAAGGAAGTGGGGTGGCCAGGGCACACAGGGCAGCAAATACGTCTATCTATATCAAGATTCTCTTAGAGACTGTTTCAAGAGTCCTACAGGAGTGGGCGATAAGGAGGGCTTAGGGTACAAAATTTGGCCCAATGTTATTATTTAACATATTTATATAACTAACATGATCAATTACTTAATTTGGCACCTAATTGCAATAATTATTTCAATAAAATAGAATCATTCCATTAATATCTACACACAATTATATAATAGCCCTCATACAATATATCATAATATAATTACAAATAATTATTTGTGGGTCACCACAATCCTCAATGTCTACAAAAGACACTTTAAAGGTTCTAGGAAAAAAATTATTGAGGAAGATTATTAATGAATAACATCAGTAATATGCAGTACTATATCAGGTGATTGTGATTTAAGGATAGTCATTATAACAAAAATGTTCAAGGTATTTTTTTTATTTTTTTTATTTTAGGTGGGGCAACTATTATCTTCAAAAATAGAAAGATGTTGTAGTCAGTTGCATAACAATGATTTTTCTTGTTTCCTGATGAGTTTAATATCTTTAGAACTGGTAACAGATAAAAATTCGATCATTCATGTGATGAAAAAATCTCTTTTATATATGCAGTCTAACTTATTAGGCATAGACATCGAACAATATCTGCAGAATACCCTTGATTTACTCTTGTCAAATGGTATATTAGAAATTCTTAATGAGAAATTAATTTTGAAAAGCTTTGGAAAAGCAGCTGTCAAAGGTATGGTAGTACTTTCTTTGCTCAATTAATATAAATTAAATCGTTGATAATATGGGTCATTTTCCCAGAAAGGGCGAATCAGAACTTAAGATTTCTGAAGATGGAAAATCTCAAATTGATGCCCGGAAAATATTTAGGGATGCCCTTTACATAACACTGATTTAACTTTAATGCAAGTTATACAAGAGGTGGGCGCATTAATCAATTAATTATTAATACAAAGAAAACTCAAAAATGCAGGATAAGACACCCTGGGTTGGGGGGGGGGGGGGACAATATTTCTTCCAAGTGTTGAAACAGCCATTAATTTAGGTGATATAAATAGCAGTACTCATTAATAATTTTTGTGATTAACTCTTCCGAACATAACAAAAAAATATTTAAGGAACTACAGCAATTTTTCATCATAACTGATAAGGCACGAGAAAATTTGAACATTCATGTTTGTAAATTAGTGATGCAGTCTTTTTTAAGTTTTCTCTAAAAAAAAGTCTTAAAGACAAATGTAAAATAACTAAAGTACCCATCGCAAAAAAATTTAAATGACTCTCCAATTACTTGTTAAACCCTGAATCCAAAATATGAAAAAAACACAAAGTTCAAATAATATTACAAGATGTGAAACCAAGTGAGGAAGTTTAAATGAAATCAAAATGTACGAGGAACATGGAATCCAAA
Source organism: Aelia acuminata (assembly GCA_911387785.2). Lineage (NCBI taxonomy): Eukaryota > Metazoa > Arthropoda > Insecta > Hemiptera > Pentatomidae > Aelia > Aelia acuminata. The sequence continues at coordinate 107,078,412 of OU426980.1, forward strand.
AATAACTGACAAAAATCTTACGCCAGCCAACTACCATCATACTAAAATTTTATCACAATTTTTATAGCTGAACACATTAAAAATTGCTTCGAATCAGGTTGAACGCACATGGCAATCTTTTTGGCATATATCACAGGTTAATCCACTCCTGATACTGATGGCACTTACACAATAGAAACAAAGCCATTTCATGCATACCATCCAGACTTGGTTAGGGCCTTCTCCCATCAGGTAGAAATCCTTTACTTCAGGATGATCATTTTGTGGTGGTGCGATACTTTTCACATCACAAGCCACTCAGTGAAAATCTTGAATGCCGATTATCATTTCTGGTTCTTTATCGGTGATATGATCGGTGACTGAGTTGTCTACATTTATTCCTGAGCCTCTCCCCTTCGATTTAGTGTTTTTTGGCGTTTTATTTTCTTCGGTTTTTGTCTCTATTGTTAGGCTGGCCATTTTTTCATACCTGGCAAGGTCTCATGAGACCCTAGATATTGCTTTTTGCACTTATATGTAAATGAACTACATCTCAGTTTTGGAGGTATTGGTAGAGGGAAAAAAATATATTTGAAAGCCTAGATTTATGGCATGTACTTCATTTTTTGACCAGTTTTCCTTGCTTTACGACAGGTTGTGAAACCATATCTAGTTGATAAGTTAAGTATGCAAATGTAGTTGTAAATAATTATTGCACATAATTCATCAGACAAATCACATCAATATTCTCAACAAGCTCTAGAAATAGAAAGCTATGAAAAAACATTGATACAACTAATTACCAAGTACATGAAGGCGGCTGAAAAATGCGGGTTTTATGCTGCCCCAGGTCACAGATGTTAGTGCTCTAAGATTGTCAACACCCGTGTTGACGAGATGGTAGGGAAAAAGTAAAAAATAAAGTCAAAAAGCATAATTACAGTTTCTTTGATGTACCAAACTGGTGAGGGGGTTCAGAATTCATCGCCAAGAGCGTTGGGCCTTTCTGGGAAAATGACCCATGTATTACATTTTAATATACTTATTATTATCTTTATCCTTAATGCCAGTCTAACTGGTCCTTTACATTTACGTGATGAATTTAATGCCTTTTTACATATTTCTAACATTATTTTTGATTCTATTTCTATTACTTTGTTTTTGAGATAGTCTCTTTTTTTTATTTTTAAGCAATTCAGTCAATTCGTTCCTTATGTATTGGAAGTAGGCATGATTTTCATCGCTGGGATTATTTAAAACTTTGAGTTTAGCGGCTTTTTTTTTCTCACATGAGTTTAAAGTCTTCATCGAACCACGGTTTATTCCCATTATTTTCCCTTTTTCCCATACACAAATTACTGACCTCTTGAATAATATCCCTAATCCCTGCTTAATTTATCGATGTCTTCACCATTCTCGGTAGATTCGGTATCGGTAGACTGACCGAAGTTTCGGTTTCGGCCAAAAATCCCGGTTTCGGCTAAAAATCGGCCGAAACCAAAACTTCAGTCAGTCACTAATATATTTCGTTTTTTTTAAGACCCTGTTATTATGTATTCAACAACTTATTACTTAATGTTTTCTTTATAACCTAAATTATTATTTTTATAGATACAGTTATATCATTTTTATGTAATAATTTGTATTATTTATTAGTTAATAAATGCGTGTTCATTCAAATGTTTTATTATGAGAAAAAACATTTTCTATCTTCTAGTTCTTACTTATTCATCTTAGGTTATTCAATCCAAGCCATTCACACAGTAAAAGTGTCTTCATAGGCTGTCTCACTGTTCCCATCTCACTCATCCCCATAGGGCTTTGCCGTCTTTCTTTACCAATATCTGTTTCTGAAGTGAACAATCATTGGCCATTTAAAGGTTAATACAAAGAGTTTTAGTTGCTGAATAAAAGCATTAACAGAATTTTGGTGAAATGAACAATAACACCCACACTGTCAACAAGAAAGCAAGTCATAAAAAAAAGTTTACCTGCCTCTAAAACAAAATGAGACAAAAATAGTTACAAACGTATGATAATGTTGGTTTCTTTCCTGGAAAAGCTTATTTGACTAATATTCTACACTACAACAAATCCTACACTAACTGGGTCCTTGCAATTGGTTTATGAGCTAACTGTCTCACAGTTAACTGCGTCTCACTGTTCCCCACTCTCCCCTACCCTTAATTGTTAATTCAAAGGAGTTAATGACTCATAGATTTTAAAAATTTTCGGATCACTTTGATATGAAGGTCAATTATTACATTTTAAGGGAGTTTAGTTTTTAAAATATTATAGGTTTTATATTAATTACTCATTTTACTTTTTCATTTATACTTTGAAAGATTTTCTCCCATTATTTTTATCTCCTTCTTATATTCCTTTTGATGTTTGGGGGCTTTCATTGGGGTCTGAAATTGGTTTCAGGACTATTTCTTTTATTAAGTATCTAATTTAAAACATTATACAGTTGCTGCCGCTTATTCTGTTGCAATCCTGTCAGGATAAAATTCAATGAATTAACCGAAAAATGAGATATTGAGGGTAAATTTTTAAATGAACATTCTCTTATTTTTTCAAATAAATATGAAAAAATATTTCATAAGTATATATCGCGCTAAATACAAAGAAGATATATATTTATACACACATATACAAATGTTTATGTTAAAATTAATTTTTTTTTACTTTCACTTACCTATATATGAAATATATAGTAAGTGGAAGTATTGCGATCGTGAAAATTTTCGACTTCCGGTTTTCAACGGAAATACACGTTTTGGGGTCCCCTGAGTCAAAATAACCAAGTCCCGCGAAATGGTCTGTGTGTGTGTGTGTGTGTGTGTGTGTGTGTGTGTGTGTGTGTGTGTGTGTGTGTGTGTGTGTGTGTGTGTGTGTGAACAGACTAGCTCAAAAACTATAAACCGTGCGAACCTGAAATTGGGTATTTAGAGTATGTATAAGCCCGCGATGTGACAGCAAAAATTTCATCAAATTTGCTCAAAGGGAGGGGGTACTTTATTTAATAACTTTTTAAGTTTTTTTCGATTTTCTCAAAAACGGCTCTAACGATTTTGATTAAACTGAGTATTTGATCTATTTATATGCCTGAAATATGACTGTAAAAATTTCATCAAAATTCATCAACCGGAGGGGGGACTTTACTTAATAAATTTTGTATCATTTTCAAATGTTTTTTTTATTTACTCAAAAACGGTTTTAACGATTTTTATCAAACTTGGTATTTGATGTATTTATATGCCAAAGATGTGATAACCAACATTTCATCACAATTGATCAACCGGAGGGGGGACTTTACTTAATAAATTTTGTATCATTTTCACGTGTTTTTTTTATTTACTCAAAAACGGTTTTAACGATTTTGATCAAACTTGGTATTTGATGTATTTATATGCCCGAGATATGACTGTAAAAAGTTCATCAAAATTGATCTACGGGAGGGGGGACTTTACTTAATAAATTTTGTATCATTTTCACGGGTTTTTTTTTATTGACTCAAAAACGGCTTTAACGATTAACAAAAATAAGATATGAATGTAGAAAAATGTGTGACTTTGGGAAATGATATTTAGCAAAACACGTCAATTTCTAATCTAAGTAAGTTGGTAAGTGAAAGTTGTGTGTTGCGCGCACGCACCAGATTTTTTTTAATAAGCTTAGTTTTTGAGAAAGGACTCTAATAAATTCAAGGCAGAGTAAATTGGTAAAATGCTATTTGCTCTCCTCATTTTCCTTAACGGTTTTCCTACTTTGCCGCATACGTTTTCTATTTTCTGGTATACATATACCCGTCTTATGAGGAACAGTTTTAAAGATCATCTGACAAAGAAATATGCTAAGGTTATAGGAATATAAAAACAAAATTTGAATTCGATATTTAATAAAACAAATGGTCCTGAAGTTAGGGAGCAGGGGACCAAAACATTGTTGGTAAGATAAGAAATTAAAACAAATACAGTACGCTTTTGAAAATCTGGTTGATTAGTCTGGCATGTTTGGTAATCGTCAGTCTCAGGCAGCCTGTCTGTCTTCCGACCCCACTACTGGATGTTAATAATTAAATACAATTGTACCTTTCTGATATTTCATAACAGAGTGATAGAATAATTAAGTTTTTGAAAAAAACAAAACACATTGAAGACACTGTTCCATTTAACACACAGCTTTAGCAAAATTAAAAGTGACACTAATGAAATAAGTTTAGGCCAATGCCCATTGCTTTCAATTCTGAAGATGTGAACTTGATGTTACAATTGAATTCTCAATTCTTATGAGAGTTTTCAGCTGACAAGCTGTTTTCAGCTGACATAAAACAAGAGTTTTCAGCTGACATAAAACAATTATATCATTGATACTTTCAAGGGAAAAATAAGGAAAACTTTTGGACCCTATCAACCTAATTTTAAAATAAATATTTGCTTATTAGCCCAATTCAGAAAGGAATCAATTAAAAAACCCCTTTTTATATAGCAACCCTTGACTAAGAGAGTCTAAAAATAGAATAGATAAGTGGAACAACTTGCCCAGAAGTCACAGTGAAGGATAGAGGGGCCTGTTTGACTCTGTTTAACAGCAGGAGTGATGGAAGGCTAACTAAAACTATCACTTCTACCAGAGAGTCAAACAATCTTTTTCAGCTGCTCCATAAGTAAATAAAATAAGACCTGCTTATATTCTGCTCTACTGCTTATGTGATAGGCAACACTTTAGAATTAGTTTTTCCTTAATCCCCTCCCAAGTTCCATCGCTTCTCTCCAAGCTGCTTTATTCTGTTTTGTAATAATATTCTTGAGCATTTTAAAAATAATCGGTTCAAAATCATTATTTAAAAGCTCTAAATTTAACATGTTTTTATAATAAATTATGAATTTCGACTAATTCTTATTACAAAGCTTTAGAATTTGATTTTGTTACTTTGTTTTACATATGCAAAGTTTATTCCAATTTTTTTAAAACATATTTAGGTAATATTCCTTTTGAAGTGGCAAAGGAATTGTATGAAGACCTTATAAAAGCTCAGAATTCTTTAGTGCTTGTTAACGACCTTCATTTGCTTTATTTAGTTACACCTTACTCTGTTTTGGATGAAGTTAATCCGACATTTGATGTGATTTGGAGTGTGGTAAGATCAATTACATTATTTCATATACTAATCTTAAATTTGAAATACTCTTTTGCATATTTTAAATGTTAATTAATTACCTGCATGTATACTATTTTACAAAGCAATTGAGTTTTTCAGTGTGTTGCCACTAATTTTAGGAACTAATGGTTCGACATCAAGTATTCTTTTTGTATTAGATAGACCGTAACAACATTTAAGCTTTGCATGCTAACCTCATCGGTTAAATTTAGACTTCTAATCTCAGCTTGTGCAATTAGTTTTATAATTGCTTCTTACACAGAAAAAAAAAAAAGAATAAATAAAAAAATTCAAAAAGTATGAATATGTTACAAAATAATTTTGTCAAAAGAAGGAAACTTAATCCTATTACAACTTCAAGTCATAAACCTGATATGGCATCATATTAATCAAAATTAGTCCTTTCGATGAGCATTCCCCCACTAGTATTATTATGTTACCCAGCAACTCAGAATAAGGAACTCACCTGCCAGCTATGCTTTCAGTGATCACAACAAAACCAATGCTCGCTGATTATTTTGAAACGTCCACAAAATGAATCTAGATCTAGGAATACCATCCTTTACTCGTAAGGTTCTCAGGCAAACAAAATATATCAAACTCGAAAAATACTATCTCTAAACTAGTGTAAAAAAATCCCCCGGTGCTGATGGAATTTCGAACATATTTTTAAAAAAATCGTTAAAAAAGTCAATAATTCATCTAACAAAAATAATAAATCATATATTAATGTTTGGCCCCTTTCCCGTTGGAAAATAGCAAAAGTAATAACTATTCCCAAACCAAGTAAAAATGTATCTCTTCCTAGCAGTTTTCAGCCAATATCATCGCTCAGCTCAATAAGCAAAGTGGTGGAAAAAATTATTCCGATCAATACGATTGTTTATTGATGAAAAGCAACTGATTTCTCCTTTCCAGTTCGGCTTTAAGAGAATTCATTCTATCATCAGTCAACTTGCTGTGGTAACTGATAACATAGCTCATAATTACAATATTAAAAAAGACACGGGTATGGCACTATTAGACATTGAATATGCTTTTGACTGCGTTGGTACAGGGTTCTGATATATAAACTCATTGTTTATAAATTTCCTTCATATCTTATTTATTTAATAAATAGTTATTTGTCAATTCGTAAGTTTTTTGTACAAATTAACTATTCAAAATCCTATTTAAAAATCATTCAGGCTTGTGTTTCACAAGGCTCTGTGCTAGGTCCTATTCTGTTCAATCCTTATATCAATGAAGTCACAGCAATGAAAGGTAAAACTGAAATAGCTCTTTTTGCCGAAGATACATGTTTCTTCACCTCATCATACAGAATGGACACAATAGCAAACCATTTGAATATGGGAATATCCAAATGTTTTAAGTATTTTAATAAATGGAAAATGCAACCTAATAAAAATAAAACAAAAGCTATTCTTTTCACCAAGCGCAGGCCTACAATAGACTGTTTCGTATTTATAGTTGGAAACGCCGTACCTTGGTCCAAAAATATTACTTAATTGGAACTTAATATAGATTCTCGACAAACATATTCCTACCACATTACCACTCAAATAAGTAAGGCCATAGGCGTCTTACATAAATTATTTCCATTATTTTTAAAATATTCCTGTTTAAATATTATAAATAAAAAATTATTGTATTATTCTTACATACGACCTATAATATGTTATGCCTGCCCTGTATGGTCTAATACCACTAACTATAGAAAATTGCAAATACTACAAAATAAATGTTTGCGGTTAGTTGGCCATTTCCCTACATGGACCCCGATGAGGCTTGATTCATTACAGTTTAGATGTGCCCAGCACCTCCACTTATATTTATAAAGATTTCATGAAAACAATAAAAACAGAGGTATATGATATACTAAAAGAAAACTTTTATCCGATAAAATTAATTAATAAATTGTGGTTTGGCATAAACAATAAAAAACAAACAGAAGTGTAGCATAGGATAAATAAAAAATCCAAGAAAATAATAGAAAATGAAAAAACAATACTAAAAAACAAAAATAAAATTTAACAACTAATTACAAAATTTTTTTATGAAAATGTAAAGACCAATGGAAATAATAATCATGATCAAAACTTGATTAACCTAAGTAAAACAAGGAGTGATGACACTGGGAATAATACAATTTCAAATAAAAAGAATTGTGGATATCAATATAGGCAATATTATAAAATGTCATTCATTCCGGGATTAACAGATAGTATAAAAAATACTCTAAAAGAATAATGAAATGATGAATATGGTGAATAAATATTTATGGTGAAAAAGGAAGATACTTAGATAGATTAAGTTTCTTAACTTAGGCAATAAAATAGGATAATGAAAAATAAATGGTTTAACTAACAGAGCTACACCTCTAGCCTCATTGCATCTGTAAACATTATAGCCAGGAGTTTTTAATTTTTGCTTAGTCTTTAGATTAGTAAATCGGCTTCATTTTTTTGGTAAATCAATAACTGTTCCATTTTTATTCTGAGCTTTTTTGTAATTGTCTTCAATTTTTATTTTATTTTTAAGTTCGTAATTAGCAGGGTGGGGGCCACTGCAATTAGCGCATTTAGGCTCAGCAGATGAGTTGATTTTGCAGTATTTAGTTGAATGTTCCCCGGTGCATTTTACACATTTCGGCCTTCTGTAACAATTTAGGCAACGTGGTAAAACGACTGACACATATAACATTGTGTGATACCTGATATATTCTTGTAACGCTCCTACGAAACGATACACTGACAATTTTTTTTTACTGACATTATTTTCTTAATTTCGACAGTATTTTTAAAAGTAACAATAAAAACTGGTAGTTTTACAGATTCGTTTTCCCCGACTTTTTAATCATCTGGGTTACTTTGAGCACTGGTAATTGGTAATCAATCAGATCAGCCGTTATCTCTTCACACATTATATTAGATAGAATATTTCTTAATATTAAAGTTTTATTCGCTTCATTGCTAGGTGTATTCATATGATATTCTAATTTTGAATTCACGACTTCTTTTAAAATGAAATTGTATATTAAATTAAATTAAAGCTATAAATCAACTTAAAAAATTACTGTATATAATTAATGTATTGTGATGTTTCTATTATTCCTTTTATTACCTACTTTTTGGTTTTAAAATCATTTACAAAATAAACTCCTAAGACTGTTTTATGATAAGTTAATATTTTATTTTCAGCCTTAGTTGGATTATCAAGTTACTTGCTAATTTTACTTTAGGTTTATTTTCAACTTCTCTATTTTCTTTCAGTTATTTTTTCATATTATCATTATTTTTAAAAGGTATATTATTATGAAATTTAAGCCTGCCTTGTCTAATTTACCATTGCTTGTCACCTATTGAGATGTTCAAGAGGGTATTATATATAAATTTGTTTTATCATTGTGCTTTTATTTTATAAATATACAGTACACTCTTGATAATCCTGTGGTTGGCTTTTCTGGCACATTCAGTGATATAGAAGCCTCAGGAAGCAATTTTATCCTTTGACCCCACCACTGAATGTAAGCGAACATGTTCGCTCTTGCCCCTTGTGTATTCCACCTTCTCACCCCATTTTCCATTAATGTTGTAATTTGATCCTCCGAAGATGAATCAAAAGGCAAACGGAGTTTCTGGTGAACTTAACTAACAGCAACTCATTCAACACTCTTAGTGTAGGCCCTCAATGGGCAGACACTAAGAGTGTTGAAAATGGCTTCTCAAGTGATGATGTATTGTGATATTAAAAACGTTAAAAGAATTGTTTGTTATGTATTTCTGTATTTTTCATGACAAATTTTCTTTTCTGTTATAAAAATTTATATAATTTAAATTTGTATTTTTTTATTTGTTTACTTAATTATCCTGTTAATTTGCCAGTTGTCTGGCCTCATATATGTCGGATTATCAAGATTGTACTGTAATAATTTTTCATTTTATTGTTTTACTCATTATTAACTTTTATATTCAAATTTGAACTTTTCTTTTTTAAACTTAATAGCTCAATGAATAATTCAACTAAGATCATGATTTGATTTATTTCATATTAAATTTGTGATTTGGCCTTCTGTTCATTATTTACATATCCTACATTTCCTTTGGATTCATAATTTTCCTTGACTCCTGGAATCCATATATCTTATATTGTTGAAAATTAAAATATAATGAGAACTGATTTTACAACTAATATCTTCATTTTCCCATATTCTTTGGAATATAATCTTCAGTGTTTTGTTTTTAAAGAAAATTTAATTATGTCATTTTTTTAGTTCAGTGAGATGAATAGAAAGAATATGCAAGTAGCCAGAACTGTCGGAATCAATGATGCTATAGTCCATAGAATTTTGGCTCAACGTTCCATTAAGGTATTCATTGATTAAATATTTTTAAATTCTATTTGATGAATGAAAAAAAAAAAAAAAAAAGATTTTACAGTACTCTTTGTAATGCAAGACCACTTTAACACATCCAAATAATAGTGATCTTTTACAGTCCATGTATAAATATAAAGATTTTGTGTGCTATCTTGCTACACTCTTTCTCCAAGACTGGGAAGGCTGTACTGGCGGTTGTTGTGTGACTATATTGGTTCATGATAACCTGAAGACCCGAATCCTCGATTATTCCTCACCTTCCGATCATCCACAAGCTATATTTCTAATCGTGAAATCTCCATTAACTCTTTACCATTCCTTTATAACATAGTTTATTGTCCTCCCCACGTTCCATGTGATTCTTTTTTTGGATCCACCTAATTTAACTTTTTTCCCCTGTACTCCAAAATCATCATCTCTGGTGACCTGAGCACTAATTTCCTGACCGATTCAAATGATAAATCCAACCTGGAAAACCTATTTTTCTCTTTTCATCTCTTTGTTGTTCCTTTCTCTCCCATGCACTACACCAGCAGGACTGGTACATGGATTAATCTATTTATTATCGACTCCATACAGAACCTCCTTTTCTTTTCACAATTGCCTGTAGCCTTTCTATTCTCTTATCTATCCGCCAAACTAGAGATGATGTCTCCCTAATCTAGTCTTTCTATCCCATGTTGACCGATTTGGGATTCTGATCAAATCCAAAAAAAAAAAAAAAAAACTCCAATTCAACCCAAAATCATTACATTCCACCCTCACCTCTGAACAAATCTTGGATTCATGGATTGAAATGGAATATCACAGAGGATGACACAAAAGTTTTTGTCAGTTTTTTATTGAATTTTTTGTTTATTTGTCTTATTCTATATTCCTAGAAATCCTTAGAATAGTCTACTGCTGGCAGGTACTAGTAGATGCATTTTCAATTAACTGCTCTTTCTGTAGCCTCAATCAATTTTCAACTACATGTTTATTTTTAAGAATGGTTTTGTTGCTGTTGTGAGGCTCAAACCAACATTGCACAATCCTTTAATTCTCAATCCCCACCCTCAAATTTACAAATTTTTTGGACAGTTGCCGCTCCTCAAAATCTTTGTTTCCTAACTGAACGAACAATTTTTTTAAGGTTCTCATTTTGGTAAACATGGCTAGTTAAGAGAATATAGGACTGATATCGGACAGGAAAGATAAACAGTCAGTTCAATAAACAAACCGACCAAACTTTTTTGTCATCCTCTATATTACTTTGTCATATTTTTTCATAAAATACCTATGCATTGTAATTCTAGGCTCTTCCTGAAAAGATCCTCAAAAGATTTTTTGTTAGTCTAATTTTAAATGAGTTATGGACTGGACAAAATGTTTGGAGTGTCTCAAAAAAATATAAACTTTCTAGAGGATTTGTTTATAATTTGTTATCAACTAGTTCTTCATTTGCGTCTTCTGTTATTCGTTTTTGTGAAGTAAGTGATCTGATCCTTTTTTATTCATTATTTATTTATTGTTTTTGTAAACATATGAACAGCCTTTTATATATTTATAAAAATATCGGTACACTATAATATACTTAAAATGCATGAATAAGTGTTTGCTATTTCGTTACTGTTGTTGTCAGTACTCAGGAGCAGATTAATCTGTAATCTGACTAAGCAGCAGTCTACAACCCTTAATAACAAAAGTCACTAAGGTATTGAAATATCTCAATATACAGATTTTCGAAATTACCTAAAAGAAAATGGTAGAAAAGATCTAAAGACAATATATTTAATTTATGGCTTCTGATTTTTTTTTTAAGGGTCACCACATGTTGAACCTACTCGTCTTGATTCATCGCAGTTGGTACTGTTAACCTAAATTTCTTGTACATTACTTCCTTTTTGTTTTTTCTTGATTCATAGATCATATAAGAAAACAATTCGCTAATTATTGTGAAAATTTCTAGTTTTTAATTTAAAAAAAACATTTTACCATTCGCATGAAAAAAAAAATTCAGCCAATTCCAAATTAAGCTTCAGCCACTTCCAGAGTGTGGCTTCCACTTTCATCTCTTTCCTGAAGTTAGTTTGTAGACTGTCTTCAAATCATTGAATTGCGGCCCCTAGTATGGTAATTGGAGCCCATTATAGGCTTTCTTTCTTTTTTTTTTTTTCTTTTTACATTATATTTAATATAATGTCTGTCTAAAACTCAATCACAATATATTTTCATTGTTACATAGAAATGAGCCTATATATCAAATTATGTGAAATGGAAATATATTTTAGAACCTATCAGAATACAGACTCAAAAGAAATATGGCTAAAATAGGTGACTGTGAAGCTAAGAAACAATCCTGGGAGGAATTCAGCAAATCACAGGATTAAATGAAAAAATTAAGATATTTTTGAAGAAAGCGTAAGCCCTGAGAAGTAAAAGTATTAAAGGGATAAGAAATGTAATGAACCAAGATCATAAAATTCATAGCAAACCAGAGGAAATTCTAAATAGATAGGTGGGAAAGACACTTTGAAAGTGTTTTTGCTGAAAATAGTAAAACCCAGAAACCTAGCGAGATGATAATTGAAAGAAGCCTGGACAACGAAGATGCTATCTGGGATGTAGAGAGAGCTACAGAGAAAATCAACAGCAAGATATGGTGCATTACACCACAAATTAGTAAGTATGGAGGAAAAGAGACTATTAAGTTCTATGGACCCTATTTCAGAAAATATAGGACAATAAAATGATAGTAAAGGATTGAGATATCAATGCCAATGTTCCCATTCACAAGAAAGTGAAGCTGAGTAAGTGTACCAACTACAGGCTGATATGTTTATAAAATGTCTACATAAATCCTCCAAAACAGATTTAGAGAACTGATAGAGAATCTGTTGGAGGAGGAATAGGCTGGCTAACTTTCAGGATGGCAAGCACAGGATACTTATTGTCCTAAGAAATATATTAGAAAAAACATGGGATAGAATAAGGACATATATCTTACATTCATAGACAATCTGCTTTTGATTATGTTCCTAGGAAGTTAATATGGGAAGGCCTGAATGCCAAGAAAGTCCCAAAAAACTTATAGATGAGACAAAAGCAACAAACAAAGACCCTAAAGGTGTAGTATTTATAAACGGGCAAGCATCTAAACCATTCCATATGGAACGAGCAGTGAAGCCAAGATATAGCCTGAGTTCATGACTATTACGCCAATAGATAAAGTCCATAAGATTTACAAAAGAGGACAGCCTGGGCCTGGGCATCTATAGAAAAGTGGAATCTCAGGACAATCCTCACAAAATATACTGCAAAATTAGAAAGCACTATTGATTATTCTTACCTGGAAACTAGTATTAGCGAAATTTCCTATTGCCTAAAAGCAAACCAGATCTATTATCAGATTTGCAATACTATTGTGGGGTAGGGATGCGACATCGATGTCGATGTTTCTGTAACATCGATGTTTTTTACATCGATGTTACGTAGCCGATGTTTTCCGACCATCGATGTTTGTGGGCCGACGTTAACTTCAATGTTTTAAGTAGTTATATTTTTTTTATTTTTTTTTTAGCTTTAACAAAGTTGTTTTTAACGTCGATGTTTTTGACAAAACTAATATGCTCTTAACATCGATGTTTTAACTATCAAGCTGTTTTTAACATCGATGTTCTAACTATCAAGCTGTTTTTAACATCCATACTTTTGTCCGAAACATCGATGTTAAAACAGGTTTTTTTTTGCAGAAGAAATCGATGTTTTGATAAAAGTGGTTTTTAACATCGATGTTATGACAAAAACAAACATATTTTAACATCGATGTTTTGGACAAAGAACATCAATATATATGCTCTTAAAATCGATATTTTAGACTACATCAAATATTATTTAACATAGATGTTTTAACATCGATAACCAACAACAATAACTAAGTTCTTTTTAACATCGATGTTATATACAAAAAAAAATATGCTTTTAAAATCAATGTTTTAACTATTACAAACTTGTTTTTAACATCGATGTTAAAAACAATTTTTTAAACCATCAATGTTTTCTGCAAAAACAAATATGATTTTAGATCTAATTTAATCTAATTTAACTATAACAAAGTTGTTTTTAACATTGATGGTTTTGTCCAAAACATCGATGTTAAAACATTGTCGTTTTTGTCAAAACCAGCGATGCTAAAAACAACTTTGTTATAGTTAAAACATCGATGTTATGAGTATATTTGTTTTTTTATATAATATCGATTTTAAAAATATAAACATCGATGGTAAAAAATATTTGATGTTGTCTAAAACATCGATGTTAAGAGCATATATATTGATGTTTTTTGTCCCAAACTTCGATGTTATATGTTTTAACATCGATAACCAACAATAACCAAGTTCTTTTTAACATCGATGTTATATACAAAAACCAATATGCTCTTAACATCGATGTTTTAACTATAACAAAGTTGTTTTTAACATCGATGTTTTTGTCCTAAACATCGATGCGGAAACATATTTGTTTTTGCAGAAAACATCGATGTTTAAAAAAAATTTGTTTTTAACTTCGATCTTTAGAACAAAAAACATCAATATATATGCTCTTAACATCGATGTTCTAACAATAAAAAATTGTTTTTAACATCGATGTTTTTGACAAAAAACATTAATATATATGCTGTTACATAGATGTTAAAATCATTGATGTTTTAGCAATAAAGAGTTGTTTTTAATACCGATGTTTTCGACAAAAACAAATATGTTTTAACTTCGATGTTTTGGACAAAAACAAATTTGATTTAACAATATCCAAGTTGTTTTTAGCATCGATGTTATATACAAAAATAAATATGCTCTTAACATCGAATTTTTAACTATAACAAAGTTGTTTTTAACATCGATGTTTTTGTCCAAAACATCAATATTAATACATATTTGTTATTGTTAAAACATCGATGTTAAAAAATATTTGACGTAGTCTAAAGCATCGATGTTAAGAGCATATAAATTGATGTTTTTTGTCCAAAACATCGATGTTAAAATATATTTGTTTTTGTCATAACTCCGATGTTAAAATCAACTTTTCTTAAAACGTCGATGTTTTCTGCAAAAACAAGTATGTTAAAATATATTAGATGTTGTCCAAAATATCGCTGTTAAAACATATTTATATTTGTCAAAAACATCGATGTTAAAAACAACTTTTTATTGTTAAAACATGTTTTAACATCAATGAGATCAAGAGAATATATATTTATGTTTTTTCTCCAAAAAATTGATGTTAAAACATTTTTGTTTTTGTTAGAAACAGCTTTTTTTAAAACATCGCTGTTGTTTTAATTATTGATGTTTTCTGCAAAAACAAATATGTTTCCTCATCGATGTTTCGGACAAAAGCATCGATGTTAAAAACAACTTAGTTATAGTTAAAACATCGATGTTAAGAGTATATTTGTTTTTGTATATAACATCGATGTTAAAAAGAACTTGGTTATTGTTAAAACATCGATGTTAAACAACAATAAACAAGTTCTTTTTAACATCCATGTTATATACAAAAACAAATATGCTCTTAACATCGAATTTTTAACTATAACAAAGTTGTTTGTAACATCGATGTTTTTGTCCAAAACATCAATATTAATACATATTTGTTATTGTTAAAACATCGATGTTAAAAAATATTTGACGTAGTCTAAAGCATCGATGTTAAGAGCATATAAATTGATGTTTTTTGTCCAAAACATCGATGTTAAAATATATTTGTTTTTGTCATAACTCCGATGTTAAAATATCTTTTCTTAAAACGTCGATGTTTTCTGCAAAAACAAGTATGTTAAAATATATTTGATGTTGTCCAAAACATCGCTGTTAAAACATATTTATATTTGTCAAAAACATCGATGTTAAAAAAAACTTTTTATTGTTAAAACATGTTTTAACATCAATGAGATCAAGAGAATATATATTTATGTTTTTTCTCCAAAAAATTGATGTTAAAACATTTTTGTTTTTGTTAGAAACAACTTTTTTTAAAACATCGCTGTTGTTTTAATTATTGATGTTTTCTGCAAAAACAAATATGTTTCCTCATCGATGTTTCGGACAAAAGCATCGATGTTAAAAACAACTTTGTTATACTTAAAACATCGATGTTAAGAGTATATTTGTTTTTGTATATAACATCGATGTTAAAAAGAACTTGGTTATTGTTAAAACATCGATGTTAAACAACAATAAACAAGTTCTTTTTAACATCCATGTTATATACAAAAACAAATATGCTCTTAACATCGAATTTTTAACTATAACAAAGTTGTTTTTAACATCGATGTTTTGGACAAAAACATCGATGTTAAAAACAACTTTGTTATAGTTAAAAATTTGATGTTAAATGTTAAATGTTAAATGTTATATACAAAAACAAATATGCTCTTAACATCGAATTTTTAACTATAACAAAGTTGTTTTTAACATCGATGTTTTTGTCCAAAACATCAATATTAATACATATTTGTTATTGTTAAAACATCGATGTTAAAAAATATTTGACGTAGTCTAAAGCATCGATGTTAAGAGCATATAAATTGTTGTTTTTTGTCCAAAACATCGATGTTAAAATATATTTGTTTTTGTCATAACTCCGATGTTAAAATCAACTTTTCTTAAAACGTCGATGTTTTCTGCAAAAACAAGTATGTTAAAATATATTTGATGTTGTCCAAAATATCGCTGTTAAAACATATTTATATTTGTCAAAAACATCGATGTTAAAAACAACTTTTTATTGTTAAAACATGTTTTAACATCAATGAGATCAAGAGAATATATATTTATGTTTTTTCTCCAAAAAATTGATGTTAAAACATTTTTGTTTTTGTTAGAAACAGCTTTTTTTAAAACATCGCTGTTGTTTTAATTATTGATGTTTTCTGCAAAAACAAATATGTTTCCTCATCGATGTTTCGGACAAAAGCATCGATGTTAAAAACAACTTAGTTATAGTTAAAACATCGATGTTAAGAGTATATTTGTTTTTGTATATAACATCGATGTTAAAAAGAACTTGGTTATTGTTAAAACATCGATGTTAAACAACAATAAACAAGTTCTTTTTAACATCCATGTTATATACAAAAACAAATATGCTCTTAACATCGAATTTTCAACTATAACAAAGTTGTTTGTAACATCGATGTTTTTGTCCAAAACATCAATATTAATACATATTTGTTATTGTTAAAACATCGATGTTAAAAAATATTTGACGTAGTCTAAAGCATCGATGTTAAGAGCATATAAATTGAAGTTTTTTGTCCAAAACATCGATGTTAAAATATATTTGTTTTTGTCATAACTCCGATGTTAAAATATCTTTTCTTAAAACGTCGATGTTTTCTGCAAAAACAAGTATGTTAAAATATATTTGATGTTGTCCAAAATATCGCTGTTAAAACATATTTATATTTGTCAAAAACATCGATGTTAAAAACAACTTTTTATTGTTAAAACATGTTTTAACATCAATGAGATCAAGAGAATATATATTTATGTTTTTTCTCCAAAAAATTGATGTTAAAACATTTTTGTTTTTGTTAGAAACAACTTTTTTTAAAACATCGCTGTTGTTTTAATTATTGATGTTTTCTGCAAAAACAAATATGTTTCCTCATCGATGTTTCGGACAAAAGCATCGATGTTAAAAACAACTTTGTTATACTTAAAACATCGATGTTAAGAGTATATTTGTTTTTGTATATAACATCGATGTTAAAAAGAACTTGGTTATTGTTAAAACATCGATGTTAAACAACAATAAACAAGTTCTTTTTAACATCCATGTTATATACAAAAACAAATATGCTCTTAACATCGAATTTTTAACTATAACAAAGTTGTTTGTAACATCGATGTTTTTGTCCAAAACATCAATATTAATACATATTTGTTATTGTTAAAACATCGATGTTAAAAAATATTTGACGTAGTCTAAAGCATCGATGTTAAGAGCATATAAATTGATGTTTTTTGTCCAAAACATCGATGTTAAAATATATTTGTTTTTGTCATAACTCCGATGTTAAAATATCTTTTCTTAAAACGTCGATGTTTTCTGCAAAAACAAGTATGTTAAAATATATTTGATGTTGTCCAAAACATCGCTGTTAAAACATATTTGTATTTGTCAAAAACATCGATGTTAAAAACAACTTTTTATTGTTAAAACATGTTTTAACATCAATGAGATCAAGAGAATATATATTTATGTTTTTTCTCCAAAAAATTGATGTTAAAACATTTTTGTTTTTGTTAGAAACAACTTTTTTTAAAACATCGCTGTTGTTTTAATTATTGATGTTTTCTGCAAAAACAAATATGTTTCCTCATCGATGTTTCGGACAAAAGCATCGATGTTAAAAACAACTTTGTTATACTTAAAACATCGATGTTAAGAGTATATTTGTTTTTGTATATAACATCGATGTTAAAAAGAACTTGGTTATTGTTAAAACATCGATGTTAAACAACAATAAACAAGTTCTTTTTAACATCCATGTTATGTACAAAAACAAATATGCTCTTAACATCGAATTTTTAACTATAACAAAGTTGTTTGTAACTTCGATGTTTTTGTCCAAAACATCAATATTAATACATATTTGTTATTGTTAAAACATCGATGTTAAAAAATATTTGACGTAGTCTAAAGCATCGATGTTAAGAGCATATAAATTGATGTTTTTTGTCCAAAACATCGATGTTAAAATATATTTGTTTTTGTCATAACTCCGATGTTAAAATATCTTTTCTTAAAACGTCGATGTTTTCTGCAAAAACAAGTATGTTAAAATATATTTGATGTTGTCCAAAACATCGCTGTTAAAACATATTTATATTTGTCAAAAACATCGATGTTAAAAACAACTTTTTATTGTTAAAACATGTTTTAACATCAATGAGATCAAGAGAATATATATTTATGTTTTTTCTCCAAAAAATTGATGTTAAAACATTTTTGTTTTTGTTAGAAACAACTTTTTTTAAAACATCGCTGTTGTTTTAATTATTGATGTTTTCTGCAAAAACAAATATGTTTCCTCATCGATGTTTCGGACAAAAGCATCGATGTTAAAAACAACTTAGTTATAGTTAAAACATCGATGTTAAGAGTATATTTGTTTTTGTATATAACATCGATGTTAAAAAGAACTTGGTTATTGTTAAAACATCGATGTTAAACAACAATAAACAAGTTCTTTTTAACATCCATGTTATATACAAAAACAAATATGCTCTTAACATCGAATTTTTAACTATAACAAAGTTGTTTGTAACATCGATGTTTTTGTCCAAAACATCAATATTAATACATATTTGTTATTGTTAAAACATCGATGTTAAAAAATATTTGACGTAGTCTAAAGCATCGATGTTAAGAGCATATAAATTGTTGTTTTTTGTCCAAAACATCGATGTTAAAATATATTTGTTTTTGTCATAACTCCGATGTTAAAATCAACTTTTCTTAAAACGTCGATGTTTTCTGAAAAAACAAGTATGTTAAAATATATTTGATGTTGTCCAAAATATCGCTGTTAAAACATATTTATATTTGTCAAAAACATCGATGTTAAAAACAACTTTTTATTGTTAAAACATGTTTTAACATCAATGAGATCAAGAGAATATATATTTATGTTTTTTCTCCAAAAAATTGATGTTAAAACATTTTTGTTTTTGTTAGAAACAGCTTTTTTTAAAACATCGCTGTTGTTTTAATTATTGATGTTTTCTGCAAAAACAAATATGTTTCCTCATCGATGTTTCGGACAAAAGCATCGATGTTAAAAACAACTTAGTTATAGTTAAAACATCGATGTTAAGAGTATATTTGTTTTTGTATATAACATCGATGTTAAAAAGAACTTGGTTATTGTTAAAACATCGATGTTAAACAACAATAAACAAGTTCTTTTTAACATCCATGTTATATACAAAAACAAATATGCTCTTAACATCGAATTTTTAACTATAACAAAGTTGTTTGTAACATCGATGTTTTTGTCCAAAACATCAATATTAATACATATTTGTTATTGTTAGAACATCGATGTTAAAAAATATTTGACGTAGTCTAAAGCATCGATGTTAAGAGCATATAAATTGTTGTTTTTTGTCCAAAACATCGATGTTAAAATATATTTGTTTTTGTCATAACTCCGATGTTAAAATCAACTTTTCTTAAAACGTCGATGTTTTCTGCAAAAACAAGTATGTTAAAATATATTTGATGTTGTCCAAAATATCGCTGTTAAAACATATTTATATTTGTCAAAAACATCGATGTTAAAAACAACTTTTTATTGTTAAAACATGTTTTAACATCAATGAGATCAAGAGAATATATATTTATGTTTTTTCTCCAAAAAATTGATGTTAAAACATTTTTGTTTTTGTTAGAAACAGCTTTTTTTAAAACATCGCTGTTGTTTTAATTATTGATGTTTTCTGCAAAAACAAATATGTTTCCTCATCGATGTTTCGGACAAAAGCATCGATGTTAAAAACAACTTAGTTATAGTTAAAACATCGATGTTAAGAGTATATTTGTTTTTGTATATAACATCGATGTTAAAAAGAACTTGGTTATTGTTAAAACATCGATGTTAAACAACAATAAACAAGTTCTTTTTAACATCCATGTTATATACAAAAACAAATATGCTCTTAACATCGAATTTTTAACTATAACAAAGTTGTTTGTAACATCGATGTTTTTGTCCAAAACATCAATATTAATACATATTTGTTATTGTTAAAACATCGATGTTAAAAAATATTTGACGTAGTCTAAAGCATCGATGTTAAGAGCATATAAATTGTTGTTTTTTGTCCAAAACATCGATGTTAAAATATATTTGTTTTTGTCATAACTCCGATGTTAAAATCAACTTTTCTTAAAACGTCGATGTTTTCTGCAAAAACAAGTATGTTAAAATATATTTGATGTTGTCCAAAATATCGCTGTTAAAACATATTTATATTTGTCAAAAACATCGATGTTAAAAACAACTTTTTATTGTTAAAACATGTTTTAACATCAATGAGATCAAGAGAATATATATTTATGTTTTTTCTCCAAAAAATTGATGTTAAAACATTTTTGTTTTTGTTAGAAACAGCTTTTTTTAAAACATCGCTGTTGTTTTAATTATTGATGTTTTCTGCAAAAACAAATATGTTTCCTCATCGATGTTTCTGACAAAAGCATCGATGTTAAAAACAACTTTGTTATACTTAAAACATCGATGTTAAGAGTATATTTGTTTTTGTATATAACATCGATGTTAAAAAGAACTTGGTTATTGTTAAAACATCGATGTTAAACAACAATAAACAAGTTCTTTTTAACATCCATGTTATATACAAAAACAAATATGCTCTTAACATCGAATTTTTAACTATAACAAAGTTGTTTTTAACATCGATGTTTTGGACAAAAACATCGATGTTACAAACAACTTTGTTATAGTTAAAAATTTGATGTTAAATGTTAAATGTTATATACAAAAACAAATATGCTCTTAACATCGAATTTTTAACTATAACAAAGTTGTTTTTAACATCGATGTTTTTGTCCAAAACATCAATATTAATACATATTTGTTATTGTTAAAACATCGATGTTAAAAAATATTTGACGTAGTCTAAAGCATCGATGTTAAGAGCATATAAATTGTTGTTTTTTGTCCAAAACATCGATGTTAAAATATATTTGTTTTTGTCATAACTCCGATGTTAAAATCAACTTTTCTTAAAACGTCGATGTTTTCTGCAAAAACAAGTATGTTAAAATATATTTGATGTTGTCCAAAATATCGCTGTTAAAACATATTTATATTTGTCAAAAACATCGATGTTAAAAACAACTTTTTATTGTTAAAACATGTTTTAACATCAATGAGATCAAGAGAATATATATTTATGTTTTTTCTCCAAAAAATTGATGTTAAAACATTTTTGTTTTTGTTAGAAACAGCTTTTTTTAAAACATCGCTGTTGTTTTAATTATTGATGTTTTCTGCAAAAACAAATATGTTTCCTCATCGATGTTTCGGACAAAAGCATCGATGTTAAAAACAACTTAGTTATAGTTAAAACATCGATGTTAAGAGTATATTTGTTTTTGTATATAACATCGATGTTAAAAAGAACTTGGTTATTGTTAAAACATCGATGTTAAACAACAATAAACAAGTTCTTTTTAACATCCATGTTATATACAAAAACAAATATGCTCTTAACATCGAATTTTTAACTATAACAAAGTTGTTTGTAACATCGATGTTTTTGTCCAAAACATCAATATTAATACATATTTGTTATTGTTAGAACATCGATGTTAAAAAATATTTGACGTAGTCTAAAGCATCGATGTTAAGAGCATATAAATTGTTGTTTTTTGTCCAAAACATCGATGTTAAAATATATTTGTTTTTGTCATAACTCCGATGTTAAAATCAACTTTTCTTAAAACGTCGATGTTTTCTGCAAAAACAAGTATGTTAAAATATATTTGATGTTGTCCAAAATATCGCTGTTAAAACATATTTATATTTGTCAAAAACATCGATGTTAAAAACAACTTTTTATTGTTAAAACATGTTTTAACATCAATGAGATCAAGAGAATATATATTTATGTTTTTTCTCCAAAAAATTGATGTTAAAACATTTTTGTTTTTGTTAGAAACAGCTTTTTTTAAAACATCGCTGTTGTTTTAATTATTGATGTTTTCTGCAAAAACAAATATGTTTCCTCATCGATGTTTCGGACAAAAGCATCGATGTTAAAAACAACTTAGTTATAGTTAAAACATCGATGTTAAGAGTATATTTGTTTTTGTATATAACATCGATGTTAAAAAGAACTTGGTTATTGTTAAAACATCGATGTTAAACAACAATAAACAAGTTCTTTTTAACATCCATGTTATATACAAAAACAAATATGCTCTTAACATCGAATTTTTAACTATAACAAAGTTGTTTGTAACATCGATGTTTTTGTCCAAAACATCAATATTAATACATATTTGTTATTGTTAAAACATCGATGTTAAAAAATATTTGACGTAGTCTAAAGCATCGATGTTAAGAGCATATAAATTGTTGTTTTTTGTCCAAAACATCGATGTTAAAATATATTTGTTTTTGTCATAACTCCGATGTTAAAATCAACTTTTCTTAAAACGTCGATGTTTTCTGCAAAAACAAGTATGTTAAAATATATTTGATGTTGTCCAAAATATCGCTGTTAAAACATATTTATATTTGTCAAAAACATCGATGTTAAAAACAACTTTTTATTGTTAAAACATGTTTTAACATCAATGAGATCAAGAGAATATATATTTATGTTTTTTCTCCAAAAAATTGATGTTAAAACATTTTTGTTTTTGTTAGAAACAGCTTTTTTTAAAACATCGCTGTTGTTTTAATTATTGATGTTTTCTGCAAAAACAAATATGTTTCCTCATCGATGTTTCTGACAAAAGCATCGATGTTAAAAACAACTTTGTTATACTTAAAACATCGATGTTAAGAGTATATTTGTTTTTGTATATAACATCGATGTTAAAAAGAACTTGGTTATTGTTAAAACATCGATGTTAAACAACAATAAACAAGTTCTTTTTAACATCCATGTTATATACAAAAACAAATATGCTCTTAACATCGAATTTTTAACTATAACAAAGTTGTTTTTAACATCGATGTTTTGGACAAAAACATCGATGTTACAAACAACTTTGTTATAGTTAAAAATTTGATGTTAAATGTTAAATGTTATATACAAAAACAAATATGCTCTTAACATCGAATTTTTAACTATAACAAAGTTGTTTTTAACATCGATGTTTTTGTCCAAAACATCAATATTAATACATATTTGTTATTGTTAAAACATCGATGTTAAAAAATATTTGACGTAGTCTAAAGCATCGATGTTAAGAGCATATAAATTGTTGTTTTTTGTCCAAAACATCGATGTTAAAATATATTTGTTTTTGTCATAACTCCGATGTTAAAATCAACTTTTCTTAAAACGTCGATGTTTTCTGCAAAAACAAGTATGTTAAAATATATTTGATGTTGTCCAAAATATCGCTGTTAAAACATATTTATATTTGTCAAAAACATCGATGTTAAAAACAACTTTTTATTGTTAAAACATGTTTTAACATCAATGAGATTAAGAGAATATATATTTATGTTTTTTCTCCAAAAAATTGATGTTAAAACATTTTTGTTTTTGTTAGAAACAGCTTTTTTTAAAACATCGCTGTTGTTTTAATTATTGATGTTTTCTGCAAAAACAAATATGTTTCCTCATCGATGTTTCGGACAAAAGCATCGATGTTAAAAACAACTTAGTTATAGTTAAAACATCGATGTTAAGAGTATATTTGTTTTTGTATATAACATCGATGTTAAAAAGAACTTGGTTATTCACTTATAAGACATCAAGTTCTTGAGACTATATTTTTTAACAGGTTATCAGAAGGGGACCAAATTAGTCTCAACAATAAAGTTTTTTATTTAAAAGACGTTTCGGCTCTTTTGAGCCATCTTCAGTTCTAAAACATTTAACAATCCAATTAATAAATCATAAATATTTGTAATACAGTCATTTAGTCATCTGTATTTAATATATACAAACCAGCAAAACAGGTAGACAAAATCATTTGAAGTCACACAGGGCCACTATTAACCACAATAGAATTTTAGGAAATACACAGTTAAATAATGATGTGGTTCAAGGTAAAAAACCAGTAATAAAGAAATTCCTTAAATGCACATATGTAAAGGGGCTGTCGGAGACAATTAATAGGTCATTCAAAGATTATGATGTGGATGACATTAGCCTGGCCTTCAAACCAACAAACAAAATACAAAACTTGTACACCAATCTGAAAGATAAAATAGATACAAATCTACAGTCAGGTCTGGTTTACAAGATTGATTGTTTGAGGTGCCCGGCTACTTATATTGGTGAAACTAGGCAATATCTAAAGGATAGGCTCTATCAGCATAAAAATGATTGTAAAAAAAGTGAAGAGAACAGGAAAAAGTCAGCACTAGTTCAGCACCACCATATAAGCAAGCACGAATTTTACTTTGAGGGGGCCCACATTTTACATAAAGAAAGCAATAACAAAAAGAGGAAGTTATTAGAAGCAATGTATATTGCAGAAAATATTGACAAGTCTGTCAATTTTAAAACAGACACTAAAGGTCTCAATATGCAATATGGTGAAATATTAAGAAAAATTAATACTTAAGTTTATATGGATTGCATGGGTCTTTAATTTTTATTTTGGAGGTATACAGCTGATGTACATCATATAGTTTTTGGGTTTTTCTAAATAATAGGCCTTTGCTGGAGGGTGTACTATAATGAATTGGACTTTGCTCACCCTGAGTGTTTTGGGTGTCTTGGGGTTAGGGAACATTGGTTGAGAGTTGTATCTGCCCTGTGTGACTTCAAATGATTTTGTCTACCTGTTTTGCTGGTCTGTATATATTAAATACAGATGACTAAATGACTGTATTACAAATATTTATGATTTATTAATTGTATTGTTAAATGTTTTAGAACTGAAGATGGCTCAAAAGAGCCGAAACGTCTTTTAAATAAAAAACTTTATTGTTGAGACTAATTTGGTCCCCTTCTGATAACCTGTTAACTTGGTTATTGTTAAAACATCGATGTTAAACAACAATAAACAAGTTCTTTTTAACATCCATGTTATATACTAAAACAAATATGCTCTTAACATCGATGTTTTTGTCCAAAACATCGATGAGGAAACATATTTGTTTTTGCAGAAAACATCGATGTTGTTTTAAACATCGATGTTTTAAAAAAAGTTGTTTTTAACTTCGATGTTTAGAAAAAAAAACATCAATAAGTATATATGCTCTTAAGATCAATGTTCTAACAATAAAAAATTGTTTTAATCATTGATGTTTTCTGCAAAAACAACTATGTTTTAACAATAAAAGGTTGTTTTTAACATCGATGTTTTAGCTATAATTAAGATGTTTATGTCCTAACAGTTGAAAATTTAATAAATGATTATGTAAAACCAACTATGTAGAAAACATCGATGTTTTTCTATATATAAAGAAAAATAAACATGCTTTACCCTTACACATAGATTTAAATACGTTTGGGCACTAATATGTTAATGTTTAAAGAACGTATAAATTAAAAAACATCGATGTTTTTTGGTCGATGTTTAATCGACATCGATGTTTTGTTGCCTTCGATGTCGCATCTCTATTGTGGGGAAGCCAAAGTTAACTATGATATGAAAAACCCAATAAGCAGAAAATAATTATGTTATTTATAAAAAAAAATACTTATATTAATAATTATATATAATATTATTTGTGTAGTTCATTGAAACATTCTGAACACGTTGCAGGTTTATTAGGACATTGCTAACACAAAGTGCAGATTTTTTTTTAATTTTATGGTCAGCTTCTTTTTTCCCCAAGGCTTTGAAAAATTTATGTAACATTTTGTTCAATGACCTCTTGCAGTTCTCTCATGGCCTTCTCTTTTCTATAACAAATTCTTCTGTAGTGGTAATGATTTAGGGATATCTTCACCTGTTCCAAGAAGGAACTTCATCAGGTTTTATCGAAATTTTCGAATGGGTATGCTACTCTCATCCACATATTTATACAAATCCCAAGCGTTGACAACCAATTTGTCAAAAAATTTTTGTTATTTTGAATAAAACGAAGAAAATTGGTCTGATAAATCTACTTTTTTTAGCTTCATTATAAAATTATACAGAATCGGGTTTATTTCCTCTCCTGAGCAGCTTTTCACTCTTTTGTCCTGCATTTCTCTTTTATCCCCATTATATGTTGTCAATATTAGTACTTGGCATTTGTCCATCCACTTGATTAGCATTACTCCTAATGATCATATCGATAGTATGATGTGGTGACCGGAGAGGGGGGGGTTAGAATATTCAAATTTTTCATTTGAACCAATAGGAGCTATAATGCACGTTAATAGATGAACATTGTAAATAAAGGATATGTTATATTATAACTTGAAATAATTTTTATCGTTTAAAACTATCGTATTTTATAGTTTAAAACTAATAATAATAATAATAGACTTTTATTATGTACATTTAAGGAATAAATACAAATCAGAAATTAACATAAATTAAATGAACAATCATCTTCTTTGTACATAGGCCTTCCCATATCATTGGTAATAATAAGTAAAAATTATAATAAAGTCTTTGCTATTAATGGGAGTAATGGTCTACACTGTCCCAGGTGACCAACCTATTGGGGAGCAGTTTAAAACTATCAATATTACTATCAATAGTTTTACATCACTAATTACTCCTTTTTGATTTTGAGTAAAATCTATTTCACCATTTTTTTGCTTATTCCGACAAAATTCGTTTGGTAGACCCTTTATGTTGCCTCTCACTGTTCCACAGTAAAATGTGTTTGTTCATTGTTAAATCATTGTTCTGCCAAGGGAAGACCAGAATGAAAATTTTCTCAGTGTAAAATTCTCTCTTCATCTAATAAGCCATCCATCAGTGCTATTAATGTTTCATGAGCTTGACCCATTTCATTATTATTCGAGTCAATTTTCCCTGTGTACCCTCGAAATTTATAAGTTTAACCCATGGGATGTATTGTCGAAAAATCAGACGCCCCCGCCATGGAATCATAATTTCATCGACAACCAACTCTCGTTCAAGAACTGATTTAAAATTCCTAATGAACAATTTTACAACGTTATGAATTTCAGAAAGATTTTTGCTGTCAGAATTTTCATTACTAGTATAATATTTATAGACTATCTGGTTCGAAATCTATTTATTAACTGAAATATTTTGAATGCTTTTCCATTGTTGTAAAAACAATCTGATCTCATATATCCCAGTGACCTAGAACTGTTCAAGATTTGGGAACCTAATTCTAAACTTCTCCCCCCTTCACTAAAATGACTGGAATGATTGTGTCACATGTGACAAGTACGTTTTTTGTTGTCTGACGTCCATGTTGAAAAACGCATTCTTCCTTTTCGGTCCACCTCCATTTCACCTTACTACCAGTCAACTTAAGGAGTAGGAGCCTCCATAATGGCTTGAACTTTACATGTTGTTGTGTAGATCCTTTGTACTTGGCCAAATTCGGGCATCCTAACTTCTCCCACCAATGTTGATTGATAGTGGACATACATGCCGGTGAGTCAAATTCCACTCTGCACTGCTATCCATAAAGTTCTATTGTTATCCTGAGTGCCTTTTTCGCTACTGTCTAAATTGTTGCTACTGAAGTGGAAACTACCTCCTCTTCACTTTCGCTTACAGCACCTAGCACAATGTCTTATTTTTGAACAGTGCCTACGAACTACCTTCTCGGCCGGACAGTTTCTACCTTGGTGCTTGTCAAATCCAAAATTTTGGAATTTTCTCCTCTTCCAAATGTGGTTTTTACTAATCTTTGATAAACTTGCGGTCTTAGTTTCCTTCTCTGATTTTTCGTGAACTAATGCTAACTGCAATACCTTATGGAATGGAACGGGCTTATTTTCTGTATCGACCCAATCTGGCCACCTTTGTCACACCTCGGTCTCAAACTTATGATGGCCGACACCAGCCACAAAAGCATACATCCAAGCTTTTTGGAACAAAATAATTCTCAACCGCAGCCAAACAAGAGGTTCCCACATATGCCAGCAATAGCTCTTACCTTATTTCACTTTGATCAGAGAATCCAAAACCTTTTAGTCTGCAAATATGTATAAGGATTTCAAAATGATTGAAATCAGATTTCCAAATAACAGAGTTATCGAAGGCCTGGAAGCTGAAGGTGGCAATTCAACATGCCTCACTTTATTCCTTCTCCTTTATTACTGGGTCCTTTTTTTTTTTTTTTCGCCATTTAATAAATATTTGTAGACTATCTGATTCGAAATCTATTTATTAACTAAAATATTTTTAATGTTCTTTCCATTGTTTTAAAAACAATCAAAACAATGTGATCACATACGCCCCAGTGACCTAGAACTTTTCAAGATTTTGGAACGTAATAGTGTGTAATGCAACATGCCAATTTTTTAAGAAAGATAAAAATCAGTCACATGGCATTGTTATTTTTATTGCAGGATTTGAAAAATATTCTTTGTTTGATCACTACAGCTTTGTGTCTGGCAGCCGATTAAAGCCCATTAGCATAATAATCCTCCAAAACTTGTAACATTTCGTCATGAGTGATGGCCACCTAGGGTGCTGATAAACTAGAAGAGTAGTAAAAAAAATTTAAAACAATCAAATGGAACCACTATTGATTTTCCTTCGAATAATATTATATCATCTCTTTGAAAAAATGGGATAGGAGAACTATTTTTGAGAGGTCCCCACTCTGGAGCCTGAATTGGTTGTTGATCCTCCTCTTCCTGTATATTACTTCTTCTTCTTCGTTCTTCCCTTAGATGGCCAAGTCGAGAATTAAAATAAAGAATTGGGTGGTCCTCCTGAGGTCCTCCCGGCTGCCGTAGAGCTTTCTTTGCATTTCAGTCGGGGTGGGCCTGATCTGCCTCCTTAGGTTGGAAAAGAGCCTGCACGTCAGCATTTTGTTCACCCTCTCCACAATCGCAGAAGGGAATGGAGCCAATGTGAAACTTTTTAAACAGGTGGGCTCTGAGCCTATTGTGTCCCGTACGTAGTCTGAATATAAGGACCTGTTCTCGTCGAGTGAGTTCGTGGATGGCATCCCCCGGGTCATGATGTGGATGAGTACTGATCCAACGGTGGCTAATTGCAGCTTTATTTATGGTTTTTTGTTCCTCCAGACTAAGAGAACATTCGAAATGCGGGCTTAAGGTTCCCTCCTTGGCCAGTTGGTCAGCCCTCTCGTTTCCAGCGAGGCCGCAGTGTCCAGGAATCCATTGCAGGGTAACTTCCTTGTGCATGGCAATCAAGCTTTCCAGTTCTTTGGCCAGTTTCCTAAAGCCTGCACCCAACTTTGACTTTAGGGATTGCAAGACTGATCTGGCATCCGTCAGGAAAACAATTTTTGAGTTTTCGGGTCTTTTTAGTGACCTAAGAAGTCTCGAAGCTACACAGATGGCTTCCTGTTCAGCCTGATAATTTGTAGATATAAAGCCAGTTGGCACAGCCTTCTCAATAATGTTGCCTCCAGGAAATTGTATGTGGATACCAGCCCCTCCATTAGTTCTTGCATCTGTGGCCGATCCGTCGGTATATATTCGGATCCACAGATCTTTTGGTGTTTATCCACAGATATATGGTGTTTATATGCATAACAGCTAATGATTTCATTTTGTTAGCGGGCATGTTCTCCTTGCTTGTGATGTCAGGTATCGTGAGTAATATTTGCGGTTTCGGAGATTCAAACCAGGGAGGGTTGTCCTCCGCCACTGTTGAAAGTTCTGTGATCACCTGTCTTCCGTGGATTTCAGCCACAAGCTTTGATTTGATTTAGAGAAGACTTTGACGTTTGATTCTACTGGTGTTTGCTGTTCCTATCCTTTTTTAGAAGGAATGATTTGGAGTAGATTTTGCTTTCGCTTCCAGATGAAGGAGTTTCAGATCTCGTCTGTCTTCTATTGGAGGGATTTTTGCAAGAGACTCCATTTTTCCAATCGGTGTGGACTTCATAGCTCCTGTCATAATCCTTAGCCCCTGATTTTGCACAGATGAAACCTTTTGAAGATTCGAGGCAGCAGCAGTCCCCCAGCTGGTAATACCATACTCTATGGAGGGCCTGACATAGCCAGTGTACAGCGACCTTAGAGTTCTTAAGTCTGCACCCCAGCTAGATCCCGCTATTTTCTTCATAAGCGCAGTTTTTGTCATCCCCTTTCTAATAGACTGCTCGATGTGTGGTTTCCAAGTGAGTCTTGGGTCTAGCTTAATTCCAAGATACGTTGGATTTTCTTCTTTCAGTAGGTTGTCCTGTTGGAATTTGAGGTTTAGGGCTTATGGCATATTTGTGGATAGGCTAAAGATTGAATATTTTGTTTTTAGTGGATTGACAGTCATATCCCATTTTTCAGTCCACTGGCTGAGACTATCCAAGGTCATCTGCATACGGTAGTTCGCTGCAAGTATAGAGGTCGATCTGTTCCACAATGCAATGTCGTCGGCAAAAAGAGACGCTTTGACATTATTTGGCAGTTCTTGGATGTCATTTATAAATATTAAGAAAAGTACTGGAGAAAGTACTCCGCCCTGAGGAACGCCATTTTCAAATTTCCTTGCCCGGCCTCTTACTCTTCTTACATTGACTCTCCCTTTGCGATCCTTGAGATAGTCGCTAAGCCATCTGAGGGCTTTCCCATTTATGCCAATGTTGGCAGCTTTCAAGATTAAGCCTTCTGTCCACACTTTATCGAATGCCTTTTCCAAATCGACCCAGACTGCAAGAGTGTGCTCCTTTTTTTTGAAAACCGTCTTCTATTTCTTGGGCAATGTAAGCAACTTGATCTTCTGTAAAGCGAAATCTGCGGAAACCGGCCTGCTCAGGAACTATCACCTCATTTTTATCAAGAAGCCAGATGAATCGGTAGTTTACAAGTCTCTCAATCAGTTTTTCCATGCAGCTAAGTAAGGTAATGGGACGATAGCTGTTTGGGTCGGTTTTTTGTTTACCTTCCTTCAGTATTGGAATGATTACTCCTTCCTTCCAGGTCTCTGGTACTTTGCCTATCTTCCAACTGGTATTGAAGAGCTTTAGGAGACGCCTTTTAGTTTGGAGCCCCAAGTGAGAGAGAAACTCATTCAGGATGCCATCGATTCCAGGAGCACTCTTCGGTTTCAGATTCTCGATGGCATTATTTAATTCTTGCAAAGTAAACGATTGATCCAGCACCCCTTTCTTAGATTTTGTGCCCCGAAGGATTTTCTTTACTTTTTTCTTCATTTCCATTTTCCTTGCAGGACTTATATTGATATTACCACTTTGGCACATATGGTCGATCAGGACATCTCCTGCTGCTTTTCCGGAGATTAGCTTGCCATTTTTTTCCAGAGTCAATGGACTGTTTTGGTTTGAGTCTCCAGATAATGATTTTGCCTGTCTCCAAAGTTTCCTTCCCTCTCTATCCAAGTTGAGCCCCTCTGTTTTTTCACGCCAGGCCTTCCTTTTAGATATCTGGGTCTTGTAGCGCAATTTTGCAGTAGCTTCTTTTAGCTTTATATTTTTGTAAGAGGATGGGTGTTTTTCAGCCTCATCTCGCAGCTGCGAAACAATATTTTCTAACTTGTTTAGTTCCTCCGTCCAATATGGCTTCTACTGCTTTCTGCAACCTCTGGGAATACTTTCCTTTGCTGCTTGTAATAGTGCTGAGGCAAAGCGTTTGGCAGATAGGTTGAGGTTCTTGGATGTTACATTAATATCAGATGTGTATCTGTTTGCAAGATCAGTATAGATGTTCCATTTGGCTTTTTTGAAATTCCATCTTGGTATGAATGAGGGTCTCCAGGATTGTTGATAAGTTGGAGGGAGGCTTCGATGTGCCATGTTTCAACTTCTTCACCACGCTGGTCCAGATCCCGATATCCCCATGAGAGGGAGTGAGCATTAAAGTCCCCTATTACTAGGCAGACGTCTTCTGGAACATCTATGGCTTGAAGGGAAAGCATTTTATCATTGGGGCAATAGTAGTTGTACACTTTCAGTTGTCTATCGCCAATTTGAACTAATGTACAAAGGATCTCAGCTTCAATGTTTTCATATTGATTGTGCACAGGTTTATCTTTGGGTAGAAGCGAGTTTTTTTCCATTGTAATGATACCTCCCTTATGACGGCCGACACTATCTTTCCTGAAGACCTGATAATCCCTCACACTAAATTGTAGATTGGGATTTAGATGGTCTCCTGTATGCAAACTATGTCCATACCTTCTTCATGGATTCTATTGATCAGGCTTAGTTTTTTTGTTTAGCAAGCCTTCTGCATTCCATTGCATGATACGGAGGCTCTTTTTTTGGTCAGTAGCCAGGATCCCCTGTCCGACCCTGACTCCACGACCGGGGGGGATTTTACCACCGGTAGCATAGGAGCGGCCCCCCGGAGTAGGGCCAGATGCACTACTTGCCCGGCGGGAATTTGCAAGAGTAGCACCTCTTTCCAAAATAATTCGTCCATTTGTAGCCATGATGGGAAGTAGGTGCGTGGAGTCCTATTTTTCATCTGCCTCGAATAACTGATGAGATTATTTGCACCTTGCGGTTGAACTCCTCCGAACTTCAGCCGTACTGTAAATCTCCTACTCCGCCTGAAGATGTCTGTTCATGGGCCCATCCAAATCTTACTGTTTTCGGCCCCATGAGAGTACTGGTGAAGCTGCTGCCCATCACCAGGGATGTTTTTTACGACCTCCCGGTCGAGATCCGCCGTGTTTAGTAAAAGCAGGGTCACTTCAAGCAGGATGCGACTAAGGTCGCGCACGGACGGTCTTGGGACTAGCGTCCTAGGAGATTTCTCTTTTCTCCTCAGCTGTTCCCCTGGGGTCTGGGGAGGACCAATCCCTTAGGTCGACCCTAAGTGAAGGTACTACCTCCTCACAACCCCTTAACCCCAAAATATATATTATTTATAATCCTGATTAATAGCAGGCACTGTGCATCAATTATGAGATTAGAAACTATTTCTTCGTTGTCACTAGCAAGTATGTAGGGTCCTCGTCAGAGTCCTTAATGGCCCTGGGGGCGAACCACTGAGGGACAAAATTATTTTATTTATGAATGAGCGTCTATGTTGTACATGGGGTACTAAAAATGGGACATAAAATTTATTATAACTTGACATAACTTCTTGACTCTCCTAAGATGAAATAGGGCTTTATTATTACCTAATAATTTATACAAACCTTAGTGGATATCAATTATTCTAATTTTAGCGAAAACATGTAATTTCTTGTATACATATATGACGACTGTTCTTGATCTGGGATTAATGGTTGCCTGGAGTCAATTGTTAGCATTGCATATATTGTATTTATTTTTTAAGGTTATGGTAGAATTCAAATGTTTTGTGAATTTACTTGGAAACTTCCCACAACAACTGGGCTTTTGCTGTTCTCCCGAGTTGTTACCACTTCTTGAATTGCCTTCTGTAAACAAGGTATTTTTATTTATTTTAATTTTTTTTTTTATAATGAAATTAATCTGATTCATTTCTAGAATGTTTTAATTTTAAACATTCTTGTATTTTATTAAATTATTGCCTATTAATGATTTGATTTCTTATGGAAGAATTGTTTTAATATTTAGAGAAATTTTTTTTTACTTAACATAATAGGTTACTTATTCCCACACAAGTTTAAGTTTTATCAAATGCCCTTTTAATAGTATTCACACGCAACCCACTCCAAATAAAACCATGTGATTCTGGAAATTGGTTGAACCTTACCAATAATGATACTTTCAAGTTTCTGAATATAAAATCATCCAGTTGTCATAAGGAAATTAATAAGGTAATTAAATGACAAATATATAAATGAACAATTTATTCAACATACTAAATTTGCAAAAAGGAAAAATGAGCGTAGTAACTAAAATTATAAACATTTGGAATTAGTTTTCGCAATAGTTGCTCTGAAAAAGTCAAGAAATTCTTTCTTGACCTTTTAAATCATTAATTTATTACCAACACGGGATAGGGATAAATAACTGTTAATTTTAAACAATTTATATATTTTTATCTATTTTATATTATAATTTTTGCTATTATATGTTTTGTTTTTTCTAACCGACTTGAACGAAAGAGGAGGTTACTCAATTCCATACATATGTGCCTTTTTTTTTTTTTTTTCTATGTATGTCCACCCATTACTCCGAGATTGAGGGAACAATTGGAATGAAACCTTTTGCATCTTGTAGAATATTTTCCCAAGTTGGTCCCATTAAAACCTTTTTTGGGTTCTTAATTTATTTAAGAAGTTATCGGGAAAAAACATGAAAATAAATATTTAATTATCACTAAAAATTTTTACTTATTGGAAAAACATATGGCATAAGTAACATAAGGTACGCTCCAACAAGCTAGTAAACTTATTAGTAACTAACAAATCTCAATATTGTTTTAATGCTGGATGAATCATGTGGGAAAACTAACCAATCAAATTTAGAATCAAAAGAGTGGGGGGAGAACATGAGCAGTCTATTAGTTATCGACGTGTTATAAGTGCTTGTTGGAACCAACCTATACATAACCTTAACTAATTTTTCAACAGTAGATTTCAATAAAGATATTTAATATCCGCAAAATATAATATCGCTGTCGTTTCTGTAGCGATATTAGTATACATCTTAGATAGATATATATATATATATTCACCGATAACAGTGAACCTTCTTAATTTAGATCTACTGGACGGTTGGACACCATAAACGTAAGACCACGAAATTCGTGGAATTCCAAGAAAGAGTGAGTATTGATAACCGTTTTAAAGCAGAATTTCAGTCTAGTGTCAACAGCCGAGCTGTACGGATCTAGGTGTTTAGTGCTTCTCCAGCTGAATATTCAGATAAGAGTTTTATTTTAGTTTCATATAAATTGGCTTTCTTTTCTTTTAGTTAATAAGTATATAATTTTAATTTTAATTGGGTTATTTTTTAATTTTTACTATTTATTTATTTTTTTTTTTTTAATTTAATTGTGATATGTAAGATATCATTCTATTAAAATGTCTATGAGTAGCGATGGGCGGGGGGAAATTCCTCCAGATTTGAAGGATAATAATAAACAATTAATTGAATCTGATGAAAAAAATAAAGATATTATTTTAGATGTAGAAATGGCCAGTACAACAGATAAAATAAATTCTCAACCTAAAATTAATTTAGAAATTAATAAATTAAAAACGGAAAGATATTATGAAACAACAGATGTAGGACCATATTTTGTTTTTATGGAAAGTAATCCTACGGAAGGAGCAGGCCTAGGTCGATTACACCCTATGTCCATAGGAAAACTTTTGCATAGTTCTTGCCCCGAAATATACAATGATATTTTAAATATATATAAAATAGGTAGAAATAGAATAAAGGTAGAGACCCGGCTAGGAGAACAAGCAAACGCTTTAGTAAAATCGGAAAAGATAAAAGCAAAACAAATTAAAGCTTATATTCCGAGTTTCTCATTAGAAAAGAAAGGAGTTATCCGGGATGTAGATTTAGAATTATCGGAATTAGAAATATTAAAAACTATAAAAGCACCATATTCTGACACTCAAAAAGTTATTAATGTTAGACGATTTAATAAAAAAATTATTAATAAACAAACGAACTCCGTCGAATATAAACCAACTAGATCAGTATTAATAACGTTCAGAGGTCAACTCCTGCCAAGGTATGTTACGATACATCATGTTAGATGCGAAGTCCATCCGTATATCCAATCCGTAATACAATGCCTCCATTGTTTACGTTACGGACATAGTACCACCCAATGTAAAAGTACATCAACAAGGTGTAGGAAATGCTCGGATAGGCATGAAACTGAAGAATGTCCGCCTAACACATTATTGAAATGTATTAATTGTAAAGGAATTCACTCTCCACTGGCTAAAGAAATATGTCAGGAATATATTAAACAGGTTAATATTAAGGAACACATGAGTAATTATAACCTGACTTATAACGAGGCTAGGGCCAAAATCGAGGGCAAATCATACAGTTGGGTAGCGTTAAGAAATACTCCGGATGCCTTTCCAACACTAGAACAATCGAAGAATAATGCGACCAATAACGCTAAAAATTACGTTAGAAATAAAATTACGGTGGTTAAAAGACAAAGGATCTCGAGCCCAAATAAAGAAAATAATAATTCGGAACAAAGAGGAAATATCATCAAAGATTTTTCTGTTCCCTTATTTCCATCGCAGCCTATCAAAGAAAACCCATATAAAGATAAAAATATTACCTTAAAAAAAGAAGATAAATTAAATATGTTAACGGATGCACTTCTCGCAGTTGTAAATACCGTATTAGTAAACAAAAATGAAAATGTTACTGAAGACGAAATTAAAAACATGATAAAAGATCGAACTAGACATTTATCCGTAGGGATATAATAATAATAGTTAATATTAATAGTACATATTAATTAATACTACTTCTTAATTAATACTACATCAAATAAAAATAAATATGATTAATTCATTAAAATTACTGCAGTGGAATGCCAGATCGGCAATTGCTAACAAAAATAGTTTAGAATATTATTTATTTTCAGAAAAAATTGATTTTGCTCTAATTTCTGAGACCTGGTTCAAACCAGGTAAATATATAAATTTTCCTGGTTATAATATTGTAAGAACGGATCGAAATGACGGTTATGGAGGCGTTGCAATATTAATAAAATCGAACTATCATTTCGAAGAAATCTCGAATTATCCTAAAATTAAAGATATAGACACAGTTGCTGCGAGAATATCTATATACAAAAATTACAAATTAAATATTTTGTCGTTCTATGCTAAACCGGGTAACAAAGCAACAAAAAATAATTAAGAAAATCTTTTAAGTAGCTTTCAACACCCTGTAATTATCGGCGGAGACGCAAACGCTCACCATTATCAATGGGGGTGTGATTCATGCGATAAGAAGGGAGAAAACTTGGTTTCAGCAATTGAAAAAACTAATCTCGTACTTTTAAATGATGGCACCCCAACTTTGATAAACAATATCCGTCAGAAAAGAAATACCGCAATAGATATTACATTAACATCCGTCAATAACGCTGACACTTGCTCATGGAAAGTACATGATAATCCTTTGGGTTCAAATCATCTTCCCATAATTATAAATATTCAATAGAAACAGGATGAAACTCAAAATTACAATTATT
Organism: Aelia acuminata; assembly: GCA_911387785.2. Taxonomy (NCBI): domain Eukaryota; kingdom Metazoa; phylum Arthropoda; class Insecta; order Hemiptera; family Pentatomidae; genus Aelia; species Aelia acuminata. The sequence goes on from OU426980.1 coordinate 107,115,850, forward strand.
CTAACAGGAAATGGCGAATTAAATCAGCTAATTGGTCCGAATTTGAAAAAATCACCCAAGAACATGCTTCATTACTACCAGATAACCCAACATATGACGATTTTTTTAAATTTCTAAATAATGCATGCGAGAGCACGATTCCATCATACAAGGCACATTTTAATAAACGATTTAGTAAAAGCTGGTGGGACAACGAATGCGGGCAACTCCTTAATCAAAGAAAACTGGCATTTAGGATATATAAAAATAACCCTACAGCTAATAATTTAATAAAATATCAAAGGTCGGATGCTGTATTCAAAAGGGTCACTAGAACTAAACAGAGGGAATCATGGCGAGAGTTTACTTCGAGTATAAATAAAAACAATCCAATTAAAGAGGTTTGGAATAAATTATCAATTTTGAAAAATCGGAAACTCTCTAATAGGCTATCCCCCCTCATAGGAGATTGGTGCGAGGAGTTTTTAGACATTTTAGCCCCTCCCTTAGCTGCGCCTCAAATCACACTTAGAAGTGAAAACTACAGGGATAATGAGGATAATCACAAGCGACTTTCGGATAATTTTATCTTGCCGGAACTATTAAAATCAATAAAAAATAACGCTAACAGCGCCCCTGGCAAAGATAATATACATTATATAATGCTAGACAAATTGCCTAAACATATAAAAATATTATTATTAAACATATTTAATAATATATGGCAAACTAATACAATACCAGACTCATGGCGGGAATATTGTGTAGTACCTATTCTAAAACCAGGAAAGGATCCAAAATTGGCTACATCATACAGACCTATTTCATTAAGTTCTTGCATACTTAAAACTTTCGAAAGAATGATTAAATATAGACTTGAATGGTGGTTGGAATCTCAAAATAAATTACCTGATTATCAATATGGTTTTAGGAAAGGGAAGTCAAGCATAGATAGTTTATTAGTACTACATTCTAGCATAAATATCGGTTTCACGGAAGGTAAAAAAACAGTAGGATTATTTTTGGACGTAGAAAAAGCATACGACTTAATACCTATACATATACTTTCACAAAAAATGGAAGCCATAGACGTCCCCCGAAAAATAATTGAATTCATAATAAACCTCATCAGTAACAGGAAATTATTTTTAAAGGTCAAAAATAACATAATCGGGACGAGAAAGGCACAAAATGGGATACCGCAAGGTGGAATTCTTAGTGGACTACTTTTCGCTATAATTGCAGCCGATCTAAGAAAATACATACCAGAAGAAGTAGCCATACTACAATTCGCTGATGACACCTGTCTATATGTAACGCATAAAAACATCAGTCGTTGCCTCGAGTTATTAGAAGAAGCGGTAAGAGGTTTAAAAAAAATGGCAGCTTGATACAGGTTTGAACATATCAGTCTCTAAGTCGGTGGTCTGCCCCTTTAGTAGAGAACGCACTTTTCCCCTAGGAGATCAAGTTGAGCTGGCAGGGATTAACTTCCCGTGTGTTACTTCCGTACGATTTCTAGGTCTCCGTTTCGATAGAAAATTAAATTGGAACCAACACATAACAGAAATTAAACAAAAAGCTGAAAAATTAATGGTACCAATAAAAATGATTTGTACGAACAATAAGTGGGGGGCCGATCCCAATATGTCGTTATTATTTTATAGGAGTACGATTAGGGCAATGTTCGATTATGGGGCTACAATTTATGGCGAAGCGTGTGATAGTTCATTAAAGAAATTAGATATCATACAAAATAGATGCTTAAGAATGTGTTTAGGATTACTAAACTCTACTCCAATAGACGTGCTTTATAATGAGGCGGGGGAAACCTATTTAAAATTTAGAAGACAAATATTAGCGGACAGAATATTCTTTAAAATCAAATCTAGGAATAGCAAATGCTACAGTAAAATTGTGTCCTTAAGCATCCTTATATTAACCTCGTCGTATTGGAAAAAGAAAAAATATGTCCCTCTTATCTATAATAGTTTTATAAAATACCAATCCATAGCCGAAAATGTATTTAGTAGTAATATACTACCAGTATATTCGCTGGAATATGATATGCTATTTCAAACATATAATATAATAATTAATAATAAACTATATTCATCTCCCCCTATTACCATTAATTCAGATTTAAAAGCCCTTCTAAAAAATAACTGGCCTCAACACATCAATATTTACACTGACGGGTCCAAAACAAGCGATAATACCGTGTTGCGGAAATGAGTTGACTCTTAGTAAGAGGTCAGGAGCTCACTAGCGCTGCTGACGCTTAAAATTAAAATTGCCAGATTCTTTTGTTTCCAACACTACCTTACCTTTTAATTGTATCAATAATTACTAATAGTAATTATGCATTAATTGTAGTAATAAATAATAACTCATAATAAATAATAATTAATCTAAAAAATTACCTTCTGAAATAAGGGATAATAGAAATAAAAATAAAAATATCATTCGATTTTAAATGGCAATAATTATCATTTTATTGAAATAGCAATTAAAGTAAATAACTTGACGTTTAACTTAACTTATAATTTTATTAACTGATGAATTTAATCTTAATCAACCAATTTTACAAAACTAACGTTTCTAAACACTAATTCAAATTAATATCAGTTAAATAGTTTTATAAAACTAACAATTTTTAATCTATAGACTAATCAAAACAAGAGATATTTAAATTAATTAAATTATAAACTAATACACGTTATAAAATACTGATAATATTTTAAATAAGAGAATAATTTAAACAAATTGTAAATTAATAATATTGGCCAATCTAATATATCAGTTCATAAATAAATTATCTAGGCCTTCAAATTAAATTATTGTAAACAATGTTTTATTAATCAAACACAAATAATGAAATGGTACCTTGATCAAGGGTTTTGAGAATTTAGCGTGGTGAAAATGGCGAACAACGTCGAGCCGTAATGATAGTCGCTAGTTCCATGCCGTGTTTGGATGAAACCCGATGATCTTAATAATTTCCTTTCAATTCATTAATCCAGTCCAATAAACTCTTCATTCCAGTTCCGGGTTATAATTTATGAGATATGACAACGTATTAAAGTCTTGTACGTTGTTATAATAATAACAAAATATTAGCCGGCCGGCGTGAAAACTTAAATATGCTATCGGTACCGCGAGTGGACGACAACTGAGCGGCGTTTGTTTTTCACCTGTTTCTCTCTTGAATAAACATATGATTGACATCAAACGGTCGATCAATGGAAAATTAATTAATTTAAATAAAATAAAACATTTTTCAAACATACATAATATAAATTAGTCATTTGTATCCTAATCTTAGAATAAAAATAAATACAATATTGATATGATAGATCTATTAAATGGTATAATTATTTTATAATAATTACATATTATTACTAAGTTTAAATATATGTAATTTTTAAGCCTTTTGTGCCAACATACCGCCCACCAAATTTTACGTGAGTATAAATTTTTATTAGAAACAAAACAATACCTTAGAAGGAGGATAGCACATTGTCCCAAAGTGACATATAATCTCCTACAGATGGGTTTTTATGCCATTTTACTAGTTGTTGCAGTGTATTCAAATAATCTCCAGCAGGACTAAAATTGCTGAGTGCGTAGTTGAATAAGCTTCCAGCGTGTGAATCAATTATCGGGCTTATTGTCTAGATTTTTCTCAGCTCTTGAAGTGAATGAGTCCCCAATTAAAATCGGCAAGTGTCAGAAAGATTAAATCATCTGATCCGATGAAAGATGACACGTTCGTTAATTTAGTTTCCCTTCAATATGGTTGAATAAGGTAGACAACTCTTCAAATGTGAATGGAGAATCTTTTGTAACTCCGCAAATGGTATTTACAAATTACAAACGTACTATCCCAGCCAATCATCATGTGGGATGGAAGACTTCAACGGGAATGAACTCTATCGAACGATGTAAGGAAGGCATCTGTTGTGAGATCCGAGATTGTCTCAAGATGAATTGCCTTGGTTGATAAGCAAATTAATAAACAGAGGTACACTTTTTCAAGTACCGTCTTTCGTCGCAATAATGACTGTAATAGCTGTGGGGCGGGATACAAGATTTCCAGATGGTAATGATAAGAAATTATCGTAATATAGGAGGTCGCAATTGGTAAGATCATTGAATGTTTAGCTGAATCAGAAGCGTCTATGCGGCCGCCCACCCTCAGGACTCCAAGTTGGTCCAGAAAAAGGTGATACTCTTTTTAATCTTGCTGATGTAACTTCTAAACCAGGTGCAATCAAATCTTTGAAATAATGTTGTTGGTGTAATTTATAATATCGGCTTTTTGCATCCTCCAGTTCTTGTTCGCTCAAGTTTCTCCTTTTCCTAGAATCTTTGATTGGCTGTTCGAGAGCTGGGGAAGAATTGAAAACCAAGGATATAAAAGGTGGATTCTCTTCACTAAAGTATGAACCTGTTATTATGAACCCAAATATTGTTTTGATTTTAAAAAGAGATGTCTGGCCCACTCTCGATGCACCACTCTTTAAAATTTGAGGGTAAAGATCAGCACCCAGTAAGAACTCTATTGTACCTGGCTGCCCAAAGTGAGGATCAGCTAAATGAAAATTTTGACAATATGATAAAATGTTCAACGGTAACTTAGTTTGTGGCAGTTGTGAAGCTATTTTCGGAACTATCAGTGCGGATGTTGTAAACTTGGTCTTGGAAAATGTTCTTGGTTTGAGTGTACAAATTACGCGACCTGTAGCTGAAATTTCAATGCCCCCGATTCCGGTAATATTTTTATCGTTGCATTGAGTAGGACTTAATCCAAGTTTCTTGGCACAATCTTCTGTGATCAATGAGGTCTGTGCTCCAGGATCAATAACGATTCTTATTCGCTGAAACATGTTTCTAGAGTCTAGAATGTTAACTTCAGCTGTGCTTAATAAAACATTTTTGACAGAGGTAGTACTCGTTGAAGCACTGAGCAGGACGCGTTTAGGTTCACTAGTAGATGAATCGGTTGGTCTACTTTGAGTTACAAGATTGGTTTCCTCGGAATCATTTTCAGCAAACACATGAGGTGCGTTATCGGAAAAATGTAATAAAAAATGGTGGGAGCCTTGACAAAATTGGCAAGTTACGGGCACTCTGCATTCATGTTGAGTATGCCTTTGTGACAAATGATTACGACATCCCGGAAATCCTTTCAAGGAATTATATCTTTCCTTTGGGGAAAAATTGAGAAATGTAGGGCATTTTAGCAAAACGTGCTGCCCCTTGCAAATAAAGCAACTGTCGTTTGGTATGCGAGAATTAGAGTTTCTTGTACCAGTTTCACGATTTACTTTTTTAAAATTTGTTAAAGAGGAAGAATTTTGCCCGGATGTGAGAAAAACTGTTTTTGATAATGTTCTTCCAACTTGCTTTGAATTTGATGCCGACGCTTGGCTAAGAACATGTGAGTTACCACTTGTCATAGCAGAGGATAACTCAAGCACTTGACATTTGTCCTTTACAAACTCAACCAAATCGCTGAACTTTGGAAAATCTTCTTTTATATGTTGAGACTCAAAAACTTCTCTTGACTTGCTATCAAAACATCGGATGGCAAGAGTAAAAAGAATAAATTCAGTTGCATTCGGTAAATCAAGCCTCTTAAATGCGTTAATATTGTCGGCAACAGTATTTAAGAACGTCCGATAATTTTCAATGTTTGCTTGACTAATGGGTTTAAAGTCTAGTAGCTGCTTCAAATATACTGAAGCTAATATTCTTTTGTTATTATATCTTTCGTTCAAGGTTGTCCAAGCTATATCATAACCGTTTTCCGTGAATGGAATGCTTTGAACGGTCGCTAAGGCTTCACTTGTTAATGAGCCATGTAAATAATGGTACTTTTCCATATCTGATAGGTTAGGATCCTAATGAACTAGTGAACGGTATGTATCTCTGAAATGAGGCATTGCCAATGGGTTTCCATCAAAAGTCGGGATTCGTATTTTTGGCAATTTACTTTTTGCTTCAGAAAAGCCTGTAAGTGACGAATGTTGGCATACTGTAGCAGTTGGATTAGGGTCCGGCGCTGTATTAAAAGTGTTAAAAATAGTTACGGCTTCATAGTAGTACCGTTTTATTGTATTGGATAACGATTTTTCTTTATCGGTAGGAAATTCAATTTCGTTTAGCGCGGCAATACCGTCCATTTCTTCGTAGATTTGGAAGAATTTATCTCTATAGGTAACCCCGTCTGGAAACATTGCCCGGAAAAGTGGGACTTGATCAGGGCTATTTTTTGCTGCGCGGGCTTGTTCTACCAAACTTTTCAGGTCCGTAACAAGGGAAACTAGTCTACGATTTAAAATTTTAAGTTTAGTTTCAGGTTGAGCCGCGTCCATTTTTGTTGGTTATATGAAAAAACTAAAAAGGGTGGTAAATTGGCGTTGGCAAGACAGATATGGAACAGATCCGGCCCGGAGGACCAAATGTTGCGGAAATGAGTTGACTCTTAGTAAGAGGTCAGGAGCTCACTAGCGCTGCTGACGCTTAAAATTAAAATTGCCAGATTCTTTTGTTTCCAACACTACCTTACCTTTTAATTGTATCAATAATTACTAATAGTAATTATGCATTAATTGTAGTAATAAATAATAACTCATAATAAATAATAATTAATCTAAAAAATTACCTTCTGAAATAAGGGATAATAGAAATAAAAATAAAAATATCATTCGATTTTAAATGGCAATAATTATCATTTTATTGAAATAGCAATTAAAGTAAATAACTTGACGTTTAACTTAACTTATAATTTTATTATCTGATGAATTTAATCTTAATCAACCAATTTTACAAAACTAACGTTTCTAAACACTAATTCAAATTAATATCAGTTAAATAGTTTTATAAAACTAACAATTTTTAATCTATAGACTAATCAAAACAAGAGATATTTAAATTAATTAAATTATAAACTAATACACGTTATAAAATACTGATAATATTTTAAATAAGAGAATAATTTAAACAAATTGTAAATTAATAATATTGGCCAATCTAATATATCAGTTCATAAATAAATTATCTAGGCCTTCAAATTAAATTATTGTAAACAATGTTTTATTAATCAAACACAAATAATGAAATGGTACCTTGATCAAGGGTTTTGAGAATTTAGCGTGGTGAAAATGGCGAACAACGTCGAGCCGTAATGATAGTCGCTAGTTCCATGCCGTGTTTGGATGAAACCCGATGATCTTAATAATTTCCTTTCAATTCATTAATCCAGTCCAATAAACTCTTCATTCCAGTTCCGGGTTATAATTTATGAGATATGACAACGTATTAAAGTCTTGTACGTTGTTATAATAATAACAAAATATTAGCCGGCCGGCGTGAAAACTTAAATATGCTATCGGTACCGCGAGTGGACGACAACTGAGCGGCGTTTGTTTTTCACCTGTTTCTCTCTTGAATAAACATATGATTGACATCAAACGGTCGATCAATGGAAAATTAATTAATTTAAATAAAATAAAACATTTTTCAAACATACATAATATAAATTAGTTATTTGTATCCTAATCTTAGAATAAAAATAAATACAATATTGATATGATAGATCTATTAAATGGTATAATTATTTTATAATAATTACATATTATTACTAAGTTTAAATATATGTAATTTTTAAGCCTTTTGTGCCAACATACCGGTTCTGCAATATACATTCCCAAATATAAATATACCGTACCTACAGTTCAAACTACCTAGCAATGTATCTGTTTACAACGCCGAATTATATGCAGTACTACAATCTCTGAAGTTCATAAATAGGTCAGATCAAAATAGATTTTTAATTTTAACAGATAGTATGAGTGCGTTATTGGCAATAAAAAACAATAATAATATTGATAAAAATAACATTTTAATAGACATAATCAAGGAACATTTTTATGCAGTAAATCAAAACAAAGAGATAATATTTGTATGGATAAAGGCCCTTGTGGGAATTCCAGGAAATGAGAGGGTTGATCTCCTCGCTAAAACTTCCGTTGACTTACCGCACCTAACTGACATTAAGTTACCTTACACAGATTGTTATTTAATGATTATAAAAGATATAATAAATGAATGGTCAAGGTATTATCAAGAGTCTCACACAGGCAGATTTTATAAAACTCAAGTACCAAAAATTTTAAATAAGCCCTGGTTTTTTAAAATGAACTTATCAAGGGACATAGTAAAACATTTTTCTCGATTAAGAACAAATCACGGTTTATGCAAAGTCTACCTGCAACGGATAGGAGTTGAAAATAATTCTGAATGCGATAAATGCAAGCAAAGAGAAAACCTTCGGCATATAATTTTGGAATGCCCTGCATACAAAAACCAAAGGAAAAAGTATCTAAATTTTTTAAATCCGGATAATTATGACATCCAATATAAAAAATTACTAACAACAAACAAAAGAGAAGAAATTATTAATATATCCGAATACCTCCGCTCAATAAATAAACAGATTTAACATTTATCAATTAAAATATGGATCAAAATATCTTATGATAGTGTATAAATTTGTGTATATAGGTGTATAATGTATGTATATATGGGTGAAGTGTATATATATATATATATATATATGTGTGTGTAATGTATGTGTATGTGTATATAAAATATGTAAGTGTGTATGTATGTATATGTATAAATGTATTGTAGTAGCTATAGATAATTATTGAACCAAAACACATGGTTGGCTGTATGGAGTAATCCAATGCCAAAAAAAAAAAAAAAAAAAAAAAAAAAAAAAAAAAAAAAAAAAAAAAAAAAGCAGAATTTAAGACTTCTTCAAGTTCCCTAAGGGTTCGTTTAAATTTAAAATCGTAGCCATTATTGCTTTAAATCATATTTTGATTTCCGACTTTCGCTATGAACGTTAAAAAGGAATACAATAATTCCTGGAAAAACTTATTTTCAGTTGATTTGGGGGCCTTAACATTCAGGCACCTCTCTCTTCTTCCGGAATCACTCGGTCATGTTAATATACAATGTAATCACGAAATCTTGTGCCCATTCTTCATGGAGCGACACTTCTGTTATGTTTTCCGGATTACTACTATAGGTTTCTAATTTTGTTTCTCCAACTAGAATAAATTAGAAAGGCTGTCAGTGCCAAATCATTTATTTTGAGAAGACGAAAATCTGCTATCTAAGCTCAAATGTGGCTCGAAAAAATATTAGGGGCATATCCAGTTATGAAATAATTTACGTTCTGCTAAATAATTTCAATATTAGTTTGTTCCATCACCGATTTCATCTATGATGGCTAATTGTCTAATTTTGTTTTACGTTGCTAGCTGGTGGCACACAGGCTTTGCTATTGTCTAGATATAAAAATCTTTAAGATAGGCACTTATTAGGAATTATTTCCATCATTCATTTTCCAGTTGATTTTTCGATTTTTTACACTTTTCCACTTGCCTAAATTGTGATTTGTAATTGTTTGCTGTGTATTAACTGAAATGTAGTAGAAGAGCCAGACTGTCTTAAGAAAATTTCCATTGATTTTGAGGTTGCGATCGATCTTTATTAAATCGAAAGAAATTTAAATATTCGATATTCTAAAGGTTGCCGAAATTTTCAAAAGCCAAACCGTCATAAGTTCAGTGTTTGCAGTTCTTGAGAGCCTAAGAGTGTTGTTAAGAGCCTAAGTCCATTAATAAATGAATGCATTTTATTGAAATAGGCAGTGAAAATGAGCTTGCATGTGTTTAGGGGTTTTTCGCGTTCGAGGTAGTCATCTCTCAAGTACCGAAATAACCAACACAAATATTGTGTATTGTATTTCCCAATTAATGAAAATTTTCCTATGACACTTTCCCCATACAGACATTACATCATTTAACAAAGATATTAAAATTTCAATGTTTGCTGATGTTCATCCATCAATAAAAACTGCAAAATAAAAGTTGATATCTCCCAGAAACAACCTCTTTGTATGAAAGTCCCCTCAGCGAAAATTTGGCAGCCATGAAAATGCTTAATATCATAAATGCTACCCCACTAGAATTGAAGAAATTTATTTTCTAAATAATTTTTTATTTACGAAGGATATTATTCTTAGTACTTCGCTATTAAATTTAGTCAAAAATTCATCTAAAGGAATTACGAACATAACTGACTCAACATTGATCTTATTTTTAAAAAAATCCAATTATAATCGTAGAAGGTAAGGTGTAGAAGTTGTATTATACAGGCATCGCTTTTCAACTTTTCTGTGTTTACTCATAAAATTGAAAAGGTGACTGTTTATATAATTATGTATAATAAAAAAGCCCGGGAAAGACGAAGGTCGTAGAGCATAAAAAATTTCCAATTTTTGTTTTACCCAACTTACGGTTTTCTACATTTGTTATCTTCTCCAACTAAAAAGCATGAAATAAAAAACATTTTATAAAAAACAAAAAAAAATTAAACCGACTTCGAAACCTGGGAACCAGTAAAAATAAATTCACTGAAAAGTATGAAATAATTACCTTCTGATTTTTATGAGTACACAGCAAAATTGAAAATGGTATAAAAAGCGGAGAAATGCAATAAGAGGAATAATTTTATTTTTATTTGTACAAATACTAACTGTTATTAAAAATTGTGAAATTAAAATATTAAATACTATGTTCAATACAACACAATCTTTTCGTAGGCGGCGCAAAATTTAAAATTTTTAACACTAGACATTATGAAATCGTAAAATGGATCTTCTCTTCCCATCTATTGATTTTAATGCCTACTAATGGAATTGTATCGGTAACATGTCATTTATATTTGCGCCGCCTCCGAAAAGATTGTGTTGTATTGAACATAGTATTTAATTTTTTAATTTCACACTTTTTAATAACAATTAAGTAGTATTTGTATAAATAAAAATAAAAATATTCGTCTTATTTCATTTCTCCCCTTTTTATACCATTTTCAATTTTGCTGTGTACTCATAAAAATCAGAAGGTAATTATTTCATACTTTTCAGTTCATTTATTTTTACTGGTTCCCATGTTTCGAAGTCGGTTTAATTTTTTTTTTTTGTTTTTTATAAAATGTTTTTTTTTTTTTTTTTTTTTTTGTGTTTATTTACTAGAAATAGAGGAATACTTTATTAAGAAATGATTCTGCCCTACTTCATAGAGTTTCTATGTAGGCGAGTCAAATATAAACCGGACTTTCATTTTAAATGCTAAGATGTTGTGCTAAGATGTGATCTAAAAATCTATATCATTTTCAGATTCAGCGCCGCAATTAACCTTAGAGCGGACCCCAATATCGTTTATATCGCATAAGTTAAAATTCATCAATAAATAATCGTGTGATCCAAAAATCTATATCATTTTCAAATTCAGTACCGCAATTAATCTTAGAGCGGATCCCAATATCGTTTATATCGCATAAGTTAAAATACATCGATAAATAATCGTGTGATCCAAAAATCTATATCATTTTAACAATCAGCGCCCTAAATAACCTAGAAGTCGACCTAAATGTTGTAAATATCAGATAAGTTATAATCGATACCTGAGCGAGCCTGAGGTTTTATATCGATATTATTTTCATTATCAGCAGCCTTGATAACCTAATAATCGATCTTAAGATCGATATATTATACCCTATAAGATTACCATAAAAAAAACGGTCAACCCAATAATGTAGACCAATATGGAGAAATCCGAAAAAAAGCTAATAAATTCATCCTTAAATAATTAAAATCAAGCTTTGACTCTTATATCAGGTATCATTGTGATAAAGATCATATCAGGACTTTTATTTTCTGGCCCGAAATATAAAATTCATCATGTGATTTTTATTTATTTATTAGAATTATAAAAGTCCGGATTTGACTTTTATTCTCTTTCCGAGAAAATAAGAGTTAATTTCAAACCCTGCGGCCAAGTGCTTCCTTCCTTCAAAGGTCCAGATGAAAGTCACAGGGGGACAAGTCTGGGCTGTAGGGAGGGTGTTGAAGTGTTTCCCAGTGCAATTGGTTCAATTTTTCAGAGGAACCCATCTTGCACAAACTTTTCGGAAGCCCAGGTGCTATACACAGGTGGTGATGATGCTATACACACTATCATGATATTACCTCCATAATTTGACCTCGCTAGCAATTTCATAAACTGAGCATTAAGTCTAGTGAGAATTTCACTGGGCTTAATACCCTCATTCGTCAAAAACGTAATGATAACGTGTTGCGCAACTTTCTTTTTTTTTTTTTTTTTGTTTGTTTTTATTTGGTTTCTCGCCTTGGAGGCTATACGGGGTTCCCCCGGGCCGTGGGAGAGGGTGGTGGATTGATGCCGAGATTAATTAAATTTTCCCCTGGCTCCGGGTTTTTGACTTGCTATCTTCATGTTTCCAAACAGACGTTGCCATGGGCAACGCGTATTTTCTGACGCGTTTGCCCACTCGGCCATCCCGCCACCCAAACGTGTTGCGCAACTGCAGGTTTACCTCTTGCTCAGATATGGCTTAAACAGAACCAAGGCTGCACCGGGGAAGAGACTGACCCCCTCCCCTCACCCCTCTCCCTTCTCAACTACCCCACTTCTACCCATCCGCTCCTCTCAACATCTTAGCATTTAAAATGAAAGTCCGGTTTAATTTGACTCGCCTACATAGAAACTCTATGAAGTAGGGTAAATTAATGATTTAAAATGTCAAGAAAGAATTCCTTAATTTTTTCAGAGCAACTATTGCGAAAACTAATTCCAAATGTTTATAATTTTAGTTACTACGCTCTGCTTACGGACATCATTTTGAAAGCAATGGCAGTCTAGAGGTGTTTGTATGCAATTGGTTTAAGTCACATCCTCAAACTTTTTATCTAGAGGAGATCCAGAAGCTCCCAACCCAATGAGAAAAATGCGTAAACGTGGAAGGTGTCTATATAGAAAAACTATAAAATATTTTTGAAATTTAATTTTAAACAAATAAATAATTCTGGAAAAAGTCTGGTTTATATTTGACTTGCCCCCATTCTAAATCAATTGACAGAATTCTAAATCAATCCATAAAGACATAAATTATGTTGTTCTATTTTCTTTTTCACCTTCTTTTCTGATTTCTTGTCTCTGCTATCTTTCACCAAGCTCTAATAAAACATAGTAATGCTATACTAGTATCAACTTCTTTAGTAGCAAATAGCCGGTAAGGCTTTGGTTAAAAATATGCAATGAACAAAATAATATTATTAGTTCAATTAAACAACTTTATATATATATACAGGGTGACATGCAACTCGTGTGACAAACTTCACCAGTAGATTCTCCACCATAAAATTAATAAAAAAGTTCATATTGACCATGGTCCGATACTCAACCATTTCGGAATAATTTCACTTTTTATCGATTTTGAAAGATATCACGACCTGGCATCGGAAAACCGAGATATCTTTAAATCTGAAAATCTCTCCGTAAAGCTGATAGCACCGTTGAAATCTACATTAATTGTTAAATAATAAAATGGTCATTTCAAAATTTTTGGGCCAATTTTTCGTGTTTTATTTCAGCCAGAACAACAAAATAAGTGAAAAATTTAATAAATCGCAAAGTGTTTAACATAATCCAGAGTTTCTAATTTTAGGTTCAGAAGGCAACAAATTTGAGGGAAAATACCTCATTTAATAACGCTTCTAACGCACTCTTCATTTTTTAATTTGGTGTTTCTAAGACCAAGATATGGATGAAAAAAAGTTATGGTTTATGAATTGTTAATGTTTGAGAATTTACATTTTAAATTTGAAAAAAACAAATACAACTCACCAATATCTTTAAAATAAATTTATTTTTAATCATTTTATTTATGTTAAAATTGGAAGCCGCTCTCTGCAATACACAAAAGTGCCCGTTTTCTCATACTCTCAACTGTCACACCAAAAGTGAGAACACGTCGAAGTTTTTCAGCAGCGGGGAAGATCCTTGCTCTCAAATTGTCTATGTTTGTCACTTTAGTGCGATAGATCAGTTCCTTGAGATATCCACAGACGAAATATTCCATGGGGTTGAGATCACGAGATCTTGGTGGCCATAGAACTGTCCCATCACGGCTGATCTACGGTTCGAATGTTCTGTCAAATACGCCTGAACTATTCTAGAGGAGTGAGGAGACGCACCATCGTGCTGAAAAATTATGTTTCTTCTCAATTGTAAAAGAAGCTCCTCCAGCAAGGTGGGCAGCGTGTTTTCGATAAAATTTAAATAAATTGGGCCAGTTAATCTCGCTGGAAAATCTAAGTAGGGACCGATGAGTACATCTCCAATAACTTCCGCCCAAATACTGATTGAAAAACGCCTTAGGGAATACAGTTTTTCTCTTTTTGTCATCGATATCGTGGTCTTAAAAACACCAAATTAAAAAATGAAGAGTGCGTTAGATGCGTTATTAAATGAGGTATTTTCCCTCAAATTTGATGCCTTCTGAAACTAAAATTATAAACTCTGGATTATGTTAAACACTTTGCGATTTATACAATTTTTCACTTATTTTGTTGTTCTGGCTGAAATAAAACACGAAAAATTTGCCCAAAAATTTTGAAATGACCATTTTATTATTGAACAATTAATGTAGATTTCAACGGTGCTATCAGCTTTTCGGATGTATATATATCATTTGTCTTTCGGGGTCTTTTTATTATGTCCAACTCCAACCCTTTGTAAACTGCACTTGAATAGGACTTTTTCTCAGAGCTCTTACGCTACAGTAGCCCTGATCTACTTCAAGCCTTTCAGCATATTCAGTTATTTCTGCTGTTTATAGTAGAATCCGACCCATAGTAAAAAGGAATAGAAAAAATTAAATACATTTTTGAGGAAAAAATTTTTGCTCTATCATGAGAACTGAATTTTTCAAATCAGCTGACGTAACATACAAAAGTTTTGCTTAACAAGGAACAACCCAGAAGGAAAAAAACGTATGAAGACTAACAGGATATCAATTAGCTTATATTGTATGAAGCTAAAAAATAAAAAAAGAACTATTTTACTAAACTTTTAAGTATCACTTAAAAGTTTATCTTTATTTTGTTAACTCTTAGTTTGGTTAAAAGAATAATAATGATAAATGAAAATGTGATTTCTATTACAACTGAACAATTATTTGAACACTTGAATTAAATCATATATCTAAAATTTTTTTTTTTAACGAATTGGATTTATTTTTGTTTTGTTTTTTCTTTTAGTTTCACTAATATAAGGTGAATGGAATCTTCATAAACTTCGCCATTTATAAAAATTTCTTATTATCAATGTTTTGGCGAGCCGCACATCTTCAAATCAAGTTTAGAAGAGAATATAGAGAGGAATTATTAGACCTGAAGATGGCCGACTGGTCAAAACCTTACTAAAAAAAAAATGCTTATAAGTAGTGAAGTTTATGACACGGATAAAAATTCTTTTCTTGATAATAGAAATTCTTGTCTATATATTTTCTTTATCTGAATAATAAAAATAAAAAATCAAATATTATTTGATTTTTTTTTTTTATTAAAGTGTGTACATTTTTGATATTTCAGGGACGAGCAAAACTTCTTTTCAATGCTGGGTTCAAGGATTTGAGTATGATAGCAAAAAGTGATCCAGAAACATTAGCCAAATCCGTTTATTACCTACCTATTAAACATGCCAAAAAAATCATCGATGGTGCCAGGGTAAGAAAATATATTTTGTTGGTAAACAAATAAAATAAATTGTTCATATTTTCTCACAATGAAATATACTATTTCCCTTACGTTTGCCTTAATCAGGATCAGGTTTTAGATATTTTCCCAAATTAGCCAGCTAATTCCATTTCTATTTTTCCTGGGCTGATATTTTCTAATTCATGACGTTAAACTAATATAAGGTGAATGGAATCTTCATAAACTTCGCCATTTATACAAATTTCTGATTATCAATGTTTTGGCTAGCCGCACATCTTCAAATAAAGTTTAGATATTAATCGTTAATCAGATTTTAGATATTTTCCCAAATTAGCCAGCTAATGCCACTTCTATGTTTCCTGGTCTGATATTTTCTAATTCATGACGTTAAACTATCCTTTTAAACATAAATGATATAGAAATAATTATGTATTATAACTCTTGCCCCCAGACTCTACAGGTTTAGATGATCCTTGACCCCTGAATTTTTCTATGTCCTATTCTTCATTGATCTGGTTGCAGACACCCAAATTCATTTTGTCCTTCATCTCATTTTGTTACTTTGTTACCTTTAAAAGTCTATGTTCTACTTTTTATAAAACTTTTATTGGGTTAAGGAAAAAGTATTTTTTTTTTTTTTAATGTTTTTCAAAAATTTCAAACTCTTCAAAATGATATATTTTGCCCATTAATTTTGCCACTTTTCTTTTATTGCTGAAAGTCTGTAACTATAAAAGTTCTGAGATTTCTAGGCAAAAAACTATACCAGTGATTTTCTTAATCCTCTTTTGATGCCAGCTTTACACCATTAAGAGAGTTCTGCAGAGACCAAAACAAATGGTCGTTAGTTTTACGGGCAAGCTCCAGGCTATAAGGCGGATGCATCAAAAGTTCACTGCTTATACCCCTTATTAAATTTGTGTATCTAGCTTTATCACTACACTTTTTCTATTGATTAATTTTTGCCATTTTCCTTGAATCGCCTGCTTCAATCGTACTAGTTGTTCACAGGGGATGTTGGCCAATGTTCAAGCAGCTAATAATGAATGATTTCTTTACAATTCCACCAAATACTCAGCATCTCCTTCCTTCTCCAGGCTTTAACCCCCAACCTTTTTCGCACATTATTATTGTATGTAATCCACTTATCATCATCCGTGATCAATCATTTTGAAAATGGCTTGATCTTGTTTTGTTTTTGCAGTGAATCACAAATGGAAACTCGGCTCATAAAATGTAATGTTAATGTTTCTCTGTTGATTCTTGTGGAACCCCACTATAGAGCTTCTTTTGGTATACAGCCTTATTTTAATGGTTCAATACTGTTTTCTAATCGATATTTAGTTCAATAGCAATGTCACAAGATGAAATGGCTGGTCTACCTCGATTTTTTTATGAATTTCATCGAATTTTTCAAGATTTTGGAATCAAAATATTTCAAAACCAATCAAAAGATTGGTTCATCTTTAAAATCAAAATTTCCAGAACGAAAATGAGATTGGCGTTTACTTAAGCACACATCATTATAAACATCATGCAATTTCTAAATTGAACATTTTATACTTTATATATTATATTTTAATGTTCAATTTAGAAATTTTAAGGAGCTTGATGAAGAAGGACAGAGGGTCAGAAATATTGCGCATAAGATAATAAAAATATTATAATAACATATAATTGGATGTTAATAAGCAGAAACAAAAGATGAATAAAAGAATATCAAGAAGCATCCAAAGAAAAAATATTAAGAAAAGAAAAAAAAAAATAATAATATATATATATATATATATATATATATATATATATATATATATATATATATATACACACATTTACTGAGTAATTATATCTGCTTATTCCTTTGCGTATTACTTATTGCTTATTTACTTACTAATTATATCTGCTTTCTTTGATTAATTGGTTGATTTATTTCTTGAATATGAAAACATTAGTTTTAAATTTTTTTCAAAAGGAATCTATGAGAGCCTGAATGAGAATTAAAGAAAACTTCCTCCTACTTTTTTTATTGTTTATTTTTATGGTAAAGATTTATTTTATAATTTTATGATTCCTCATCTTCTCTTGATTTTATTTTAGTTACTTCAGCTTATAACATATGAAACTCTTCAAGATGAAGTTGATAGTTTACGAGAAGGTATTGGTATCTAAATTTGTTTGTATTGCAATTTGTAAAAAAAAAAGGAAAAATATTCCTTCGTAAACCATGCAGTAATTAATGATTTCTCGAACTTTTCATTGTTATGTAGTAATTTTATAGTTCTATTTTTTCAAAGTGACATAATTTCTACATCAATAATTATTTATTGATTGATTATTTTGTATTAATTTCATTGATCACGTCTATACAATTTTTATTTATGTATTTATTTTTTGTAATTTTGAAATAGACATATTAAAACATGAAATGTGTTATTTTATAAGAATAATGAGTAAGGGAGGATTGAAATAATTACTTTTTTAATTTTTTTGTTTTTTTATGTATATAAATTTTATAGTTATATGTATGTATAAAATAGTTGTTGATAATATTTATCTGTTGCTTTTGTTAGTTACAATAAACTTTTAATTACTAAAAAATAAATGTTTAAAAATTCCTACTTCTTTTTTTTTCCTACCTATTTTTTTATAAGATACAGTTGATCACATCAAGGATTTACGATTATATCAGACTTCATTTAATGGTGATTCCTTACGAAGGTTCATTATATGGTGATTAACTCATTGTTTTTTTTCCATTTTGTTTGTTATTGACTACTTCTATTTCTTCTTTTTTAAATAATAAAGTGGTAGATAAACTTAACCGTAAACTTAGCTTTCTATGATGACATTTTAATCGTCTTCATAATGAATGAAGTAGTCCGTGGTTTGGTTGACTGTTATATGGTTTGATCCCTTTTTTAAGTCTTATTTCCATTATGAACAAAAATCCGTTATACATACTTTTAATTATGTTGGTATCAAAATTTATATTAAATTTCATTTGTTTCATACTCTTATTTCCGAGTAATATGTCTAAGTCTGGCTAAAATGAAAGAAATAAAATTTTATTTTTTCAGGAAATTAGATTTGCAAAATACAAATATTGTTTCTGAGCCGATTTCTTTTCCTGTTGCCTTTTTTATGACAAAATCTTCCTTTTTTCTTTCAACGTTTGGAGGTACAATCCGTGGATTAATAAAAAATTTTCACGAGCCAGTGTCTATTAACCATTTTCGGTTTGCATGGTTTATAAGATAGGGAAGTTGTTTTAAATCTTCTTTCTCAATGTCCTTTGGTCGTCCGGCGGGTGTTGATCTAAAAAAGAATTTCTACTAGTTAATTTTTCTAATTGTTCCCTCAGCTCTTATTTCTTGATCCTTGGGATCTTGCTGTTCTATCTGAAAATGGGGTTCCTTTGGTGTACTTCCGAAGGCACTAACTGTTCTCATTGAAACTGTAGGATCTTTATCCTTGTTATAATTTTTTCTATTTATTCCTATATTTCTGGAACCGTTGAAGTATCTCTGTTGATCTCTACAGGGCCATTCCTTATTGAGGTTTCTCATTGTTATGATGATTATTGTTGTTATTATAATTTTTATAATAATGTGGAGGTTCTTGTTGCCAACTTTGTTGTTCAGGTTGTATGGATTATTTGGATGTAGCCAATTATTAAATTTATGGTGATTCTCATGTCAATCAAATTTTTGTTATTTGGACAAAACGTGTATTTCCTTTGAAAATTGGAAGTCAAAATTTTTCACGATCGCAATACTTTCCCTTACACTATATATTTTATATATAGGTAAGTAAATGTAAGAATTGGGAAAAAATTATTATTTATAATCGATAAAAAAGTTTGTGAAAATGCGTAAAATAATTAAGATGAGGTATCTTAACCGGATCAAAGGAGAAGAGGGAAAAAAACAAAGCTTTCTGATAACAAAAGTTGCAAAAATAAAATGGAATAATTAAAAAGTATTTATTTATTTTAGTAATTTAATTAAAATTACAATCTAATTTTTTAATTAACTGTATTATTCTTCACAAATAATTTTGATGATTTATTTAATTTAATTTTTTTGATTATGGATTAATACATTTTAAAAAATGTACACCAACTGAGTATGTAAGTAAAACAAGAATGAAAAAATATATGAGCTCCCGCTAAAATTTAGTTGTTTTATAAATTTTATTTAGGGGTTCAGAGTTCAAAAAAACTAATAACTAGTAAGTTTTAATAAATTTAATTCAAAAAAGCCTAAACATGAACTGCAAAGTTTTGATTTTTTTAAAACAAAATATTGGACTTTGGACCCCTGGACCATTTTCGGCCCTAACTTCCTTCAGTGTCATTTGAACCTAGTATAAATCAATCTAGTGTGCTGCTTTCCAAAAGAAAAGATGGATGTGATCACATGCATTACCATTAGGTACCAAATCACCAGTTTTTCCTGGCCAATTTTGACCCATTGACTGGGAGACAGTATTGATCCTATGTGATCAAATAAAATGGATTCCTAATAGGACTTGTTTTAACACATTTATCTGCGGAAATTCATAAATCGATCAGTCTTTAACCCATTTTGTCATAGAGATGCGTTTACACATTATTATGAGATTTTTTATATTTTTAATTAATTTATAAGGTTCTAAATCATTTTTAAAAGATAGTTTAGTTTTTTCAAAGTATAGGTTTTTTTAGTGATTCGAGTTCTTTAGGGTAACTGTACCATAAGATGACAGTTCTCCAATAGTTGACATTTCGTATAAAAAGTGTGAATAATAAGATTCATAGTAGATTGTCTTGGTTCAAAATTTGGCGGTAATTTCCCACGTTTTACTAGTTGGCTGTGCTGCCATCTGCATTAGTGTGATGAAAACTGAAACTTATTTGTGAGAGGTTATAATGGAAAATTTTCTAGTGGCCTCAACAAGTGGTTTCTGCTTCCCTGTTTCATTAGTGTGGTAAGTCACATTAAATAAGCTTTTTAGTTCGTTTATTTGTGTGGGGGGATTGATGTTTATTGGGGATTCCCGGGGAGGAGAGGGTGGGGGATAATGCCGAGTATTATTAAATTTCCCCTGGCTAAGGGTTTTGAACTTGCTATGTTCTGGTTCTCAAATCATATGTGTGGTTGTCCGTGGCAACGATTATTTTCTAACGCGTTTGCCCATTTGGCCATCCCGTCACCAATTAATGTTGATCAGGGAATATTTCTTCAAGAGGAGGAGCAAGGTAGTTTAAATGTTGATGAAGGAAAATTTATAATAGTTGGGCTCTCAAATAAGAGATTTAAGCGTAAAAAATGTCTGGCTCAAGTTGCTAAAGTTGTCAGTAAATTAGAGAGTCTGGTTTTACTTTTACAACCATGCAATCGGATGAAAACAAGTTTTATTAACACCGATACATGTTGCACAGTCCCATCATATGATATTATATCCGCGATACATATGCCCAAAGTTTTTACCTTTAATGGACAGCAAAGGTACCATTTTAGTTTCCCACTTGAGGTAGATTGATTTAAAATGATTGTTGTTATATGGTATCTGTATTATTCTCAATTCGATGATCTCATTTTTCAGTTTAATATTTTTTCTTTTGTCTATAAGGTTTTTGTGTATAAAGTAATTAAATTGTGGAAATTTTATATGTTTCGTTTCAATTTTGAATAGTTTATAAATAAAAATTGATTAACTTTTATTGCAGCCCTTATTACCTAATATTTTCCTCGGGAAATTAAAAAATAATGTAAGTTTCAACTATTGAAACAATAACTGTCAACATTCCAAACCTTTCCATTTTGATGTGTCAACTATTGGCACATTTTAGAAGGTTCAAAGAAATCATTTTTTATAAAAACCGTAAATGTAGACCTTAGGATATTGTATTCCCAGTTTTCTAGAGGGATTGGCCTAACTAAATTCATAACAAAGATTAACCAGACATTAATATTTTAGTAAAGTGTCAATAATCTAATATTTTTTTCTTAACCTGTCAACTATTGGTACAGTTACCCTAAATGTAAAAAAAAAAAAAAAAAAAAAAAAAAAGAGTGTTATAGATAACTTTTTTTTTTTTTTTTGTCGATTCTATAGATTTATTATTACAGAATGATATATCAGAGCATTATACTTTTTTTCAGATAATACCACCATGTTTTTTCTGCTAGCTAAACTGGTGAATTAGCGTGTAAAACTTGAAAATAGATGTTGGCTCTCTTTATTTTTAGAGAATTTTAAATATTTTTAATTTAGTTTTTCCTAAATGTATGGCATTATTATATCAATGAGCAGTGTTTGATAATACTGTAATCCTTTACTGTAGTACCTTTGTGTTTTCATCACCCGTCTGAAGAGATATATAATCTCTAATATATATAAATTCAAATATATATATAGTATTCTATAATATAAAAATATAATAATAATTAAATATAATATTTTATACATCCAACAATATAATAATATTTTTGGATCACTTTATGCTGAGGCTGTCCTAGTGGAAGGATATTGGAAATCGATCCCCTCTTCCAAAAAAAATTTATTGATTTTTATCAATAAATAAAAAATGGGAGAAAACAAGTAGATTAAATTTACCATAAAATTATTTGTGTGGTAGTATAAATGTACATGATTTTAATAAATTCCTTATACTTTTTGTAAATAAATAGGTTTGCTGTTTTTACGCTTTATATACACACCGCTTTATACAATTTTTTTATACCGACCAATATCCCTATTTTTTTCTGGAACTACTTCTGCTTTGAGCACGCAGCAAGTTACTACAACAATAATTAACATTATTATTCCATCTCCCAAATCCCTCTCCCAGGGACCACCACTTTCTGATTGATTCTCATAGTATGATTAAATTTGCAAAGGCCATTAGCCTGCATAGACAAGATACTGCATGGGAAACAATAGGCAAAATATTCTGGAAATTAAGTCTGCTGGAAATTTTAAAAAAAAATTAAGAGAAAGAATGTATAAATAGAAAATTTATTTACCCCTTTTTTCATAATCATACATACCTTATTGCATAATTTAATGTTCAAAATACATTACTTAAATCTAAGTAGTAGTTATTTTACAGGATTATGACAAATTACTATTGGCACTGAACATGAGGAAACAGGATGCTAAAAAGTTTACGTTTTAATATAATTATGTTAAACAAATAAAATACTTTATGAAGAATGTCAGGTTGTCAAGAAATTAAATTAAACCAATAATTACAGATTTAATGGAAAATTCATAAGATATGAATAAATAATTAAAAAGAAAAATTCGTCATAGAACTAAAGGTTATTTTGTTAATTCATTATTCATTTAATACTCGTAATATATTTTCAATGCATAACTCATATTATTTGGGAATAACCAGATCAATTAAACATATTTAATAATTTTTTTTACAAACTCAGGCTAAGTATCAGAGAAAAAAGAATAAATAACTTCAATCACTTTTTTTCAATTATAGGTGAACTATTATTGACAAACATTATATTAAATGCAATCGTTTATTTTTATTACATATTGTAATATTTTACACCTTGAGTGTTGAAAAAAGCTGTAAATAACATTTGTAACTTTTATACAAATGTATATAAACTGCTCAGCAAAAACTCTTGCGCACTTCAAAAACTTTGGTTATATTCATTCTTATGTTATCAAACACAAATGTTATTTGTGTTAACTTGAAGCATTGTCAAAAATAATAAATTGAGTAAGCAATCCTGACTGAGTATATCTGTGCTCTTTAATCCTTGAACTAAAGGAACCAGTTTAATATAATAATAGTAATGGACTTAATTTGGTGTTTCACTCTGTTCTGTTTGTTTATTTAGGTAGAGTAGGTTTTCTTATCATTATTTCAGCATGAATCAGGAACAAGAGCCACATGTTATTTGTCTTATTGGAGGACTAAGCCAAAGAGTGTGCACAGGTTGCTGTGCTGTGCTGTTGGTGTACCCAAATCAATTATTTGGTTTGTCCTTAAGGGTTACAGGGAGACTGGAGTTCAGCAGGAAAAAACATTTAGCTTGGTTTGGGTGACAACTCCTTGAAGATTAATTAACATTCTGGGTGTCCATCTGAGTGGGACATCGAAGCTAGATAAAGAGCAGTTAAAAATCCATCAATCGGTATCCATTATCTGTAGACTGTTCTGGGCCCTTATAGGGATGCAGAACAAGACAAATAAATAAATAATCCATTTAAGAACCGACAAAAATCATCCTCTGTAATATCAGCATAAAACCTCTAGATTCACTAAGTTTCTTCTTATTACTATAATTATGGAGGTTAAAAAAATAATGTCTAATCCAGTGTTTCCCAAACTGTGCACCGTGGCTTATATATTGAAGCAACGTGAAAAGTTTCCAATACAGAATATTTTATTAATTATATTATTAATTTATAAATTGCGTAGGGAACAACAAGCTCATCCATCCCATTATGTATTTTAATGCCTATACAATACATTAATTGAGGACCTGGGTGCAAGAAGGGCACTTCCTCCGAAGTGCCCTTTTTGCGTCAAATGGATTTTTGGAATCACCAACTCCTGATGTGTCTACCTTCCAAATTTGGGTTCAATATCTCATTCCTGGAATTCAGGAGAAGCAATTATTTTAAGTCCAATGAGTGCCCTTCTTGCATAAAACCCAGTAACTTCTTTATTTTCGTCCTGTTTCTCTAACTATTGAGTTGACTATGGCTGTATGCCAAAGGCATCAAAGTTCAATGATAATTGGAATGTAGGATTAACAATTGCTTTAGTTTTGTCTGTGCTTAGCTTGTGGCCAGGTTGTGCTAATTACTTAAAAGTGGGACGTTTATGGTTTTATTTTATCATGAGCGAAGAATCATCTTTTGGAAATGAGTTTGCAGTACCAAGGACAACTAGAGAGTTGAAGAAGAGACGGCAGGAGAGTAAGTGGAAGAGAAATCTAAGTAAACGTAGGAGAGCTGAAGGTAAGAATTATATATCTACTCGTGGAACAACTGTGCAGGAACTGAAGTTTAAACCTGTTGAAAAATGCTGCTATAAACGATGCTATTTAAATTTGGGAATCTTTACTCAAAATAGCTGTTTTAAATCCTTTTATAAAATGGGTGATAAATGTTCCCAAGACAGTTACCTAGGTACTCTCATGAAACCTGTTCAGCATAAAGAACGTACTACAACACCTAAGATACGAGATAAGATAAGAACCTGTAATTGGACTTATGAGTTCAAGCTCCATGATTTCAAAATACCGGTCTGCAAAATGTTTTTGGTTTCACTTTTCCAATTGGGTGTTAAAAGACCTAAATGAAGTTTTATGCAAGAAGGGAACTACTCGAAGTATTAATTTTTAGTATATTAGCATGTTATTTTTAAACTTAATTATTATTAGACAATCAAGGTGAGACTTTGTATTTTAATTTCCAAAAGGAATTAAATTTTTATCAATAAGCATTAAAAAGTTGTGATCAATTCAATTTTTCAACTGCAATTTTCTCGAAACTTCATTTTCAGAGTGCCCTTCTTGCACCAAACTCCTCAATTGTGAATTTGAAATGTGAGTACAAACCAAACCACAACAAATGAGCAGTTTAACTGTGTGACGTAGCTGCATTGAATGCATTCAAACATACGGATAGTCACTACAAATGGTGGCTGTCCAGTATTAAATAATATTTTTTAATTATTAGTTGAAAATTAAATGCAGCAGCGTTAATTATTTATTAAATAAAAATTGAAACATAAGAAGTACAGTAGGGTTCCGATTAACCGAGGTCCGTTCAACTGAGATGCCAAGTCTGAAGGGGGGGAGTATGTGTATATATATGAGTTCATTTAAACAAACTACAATAAAAGATTTCTTTTTAAAAAAAATAGTTTCATAATTTCTGTTATCATTGTTGTTATTATGCATTATTATTATTAAATATTTATTAGGTTTCAAAGCATATATGTAGTTTATTTAAAAATAACCTACATTATCAGTTGGTATTGGTGTAGTTCCGATTAACCGAGGTAACCTTGGTCCCCATCGGCTCGGTTAATCGGAACCCTACTGTATAGATATATCAATCTATCTAGCTGAATTCTAAATTAAGAAAAACTATTAGTAATCTAAGTTTTACCCTGAAATGTTACATGAACAGTTAGGGAACCCCTGGTCTAAACTATAAATAATTGGAGGAAAATATAAATAATTATAATAAAACTAAAAATATTCATCAAGAAAATTGTGTCCCCTTCTGTAAAGTGAAAGAGGAAATACTGTCAATCACATACAGTTTACTTGAATCTTCTGTATGCCACCGGTGGAATGCAAGAATGTTTCAGGTGGTTAAACATCAGCAAAATAAAAATGCACGAATAAAGATATGATATTAACACATTTACAGTGGGATTAGAATTCTTTTAATTAATTATACTCATTTTAATGTCTCATTCATTAAGTGAAATTTGATAATCTTTTTATTTTAGGTTTCTGAACTTTAGTATCAACTCATTATTTTCCTAAGTAAATTTACTGCAATATATCCTCTTATTTGTTAAAAAATTATTAAAAATATTTGCATACTTTTTTATGAAGACAGGTGTCATAATAAAAGGTGGTAATTCCAGTTATCTGAAATATATAAGTAAAATACAGTAATATAAAGTCTGAAGAACCTCTGCATGAGCTATTGGAATATAATGAATTACTATTATGTACTCTCATAAAAATCCACCTTCAAACCAACATTATTATCACAGTATTTGCTAGTTGTCAATAGTGCATTCTCCTTTAAGATATCTCAGCATATTTTCATTTTATTAAAGTTTAAAAAAAAGTTCTTCCAGACTAAATCAACAATCCATGAAAAAGTATTGATTAGTAAACATTAAAAGAGCTTAGATATGGTACACTCAACCATCCTGTCACTTTATTAGAAAACTGGACAACTTTCAAAAGTTTTAATAGAGCCTGATTCGTTTCAGGTGTTAATGACCTCAAGGGTTTAACACTTTAAGCTCTAACAAACAACAACAAGAGCCTGATTGATTGATCAAATCTTCTTTAAATTAGCTGTTTAAATTAATCTTCACTTATTAAATTTCGGACCCATAGCTTGCAATATATTTTAGATTAATAGAATATTTTTATATGCAGCAGAAAATATTTTCATTGACTGCGAAAAAAATGCTAATGGAATGTAAGAAATAATAAAAAAATGTAAAAAAAAAAAAATTAATCATAATATTCATTTGCTACATCAGTTCTATAGGGCCTTCATTTTGTTTTGAAGGTCTTCCAAAGTTTCTTCCCCAACAGTAACTTCTTCGTCCTCATTACAGGTTACTGATTCAACAGTGAATTCCCTGTTGATTCCTGATGGCAAAGATAAATCTTGATCCTGACTACTTTGAGGTTCGGATTCCGACAACAAGGTTATTCCTGTAGAAGAAAAAATAAATAAAAAGAGAATGAAAGGGAAATATAATAAGTATTTACCAAAGAGTATAGAATTACATAGAGGGGTCACCAAATAATTGGAAATGTGCTCCGCTTCCCCACTCCTTGAGGTCCCTGAGTGCTCACGCCTTTTTCCTTCCCCAAAGTACCCCCTCAATAGTTGATCATTTATTGTTGATTTTTATTTTTCAAAGCTGTTTTGGAGGGTTTTATTTTTGTGTTAATTAAAGTTCATCAAATGTCTATATAATAGAAAGTCAATTTTTCACACATCAAAATTAACTTTTCACAGGTAAGTGCTCGCAATTATATTTTTTCTTCAATTGATACGATTATGTTCCATCTTTAGTTTAAATTTCAGTACTTCTAATTTTAGATTTCAGGTTAGTGCTGAATTAAAAAGAAAATGGATAAAAGCAATAAAGAGAGAAAATTGGAAGCCCACAAAAATATCCAGCCTCATTCGTAGTGATCATTTTAAGGAAGAAGATTTCGACAAAACATCACCGTTTAGAAATTCAGTCCTTCACTTAAAATTTAATCCCTTCAATATTTCCATCATTTACGATATATCTAAAGCAAGGTTCACCAAATATATATTTTTATGTTTTGTTTTTCAAATTTTAGATATAGTTTCATAAAATACCATGAAGTTTCTGTTTTTCATTTAGCCATGGGGTTGTTTGAAAAGAAACCACCAACTCTTGAAGTTATGCCAGAAAAAAATCTCAAGATTAGAGGATAATGTAAATTTATTGATCTAAATGCAAATTGATTTCAAACAGAAAACAAATTTTAAAACACGAAATTGAAAAATAAAAGACTGAATGGAAAAGTTGCTAACTTAAAAAATATTATGCAATCTCTAGAAAAGTAAAATTTGATTTTTACGGAACACTATGATTTATTGAACAATATTTCCAAAATAGTAGAGGTGAGAGATAGTCACCTGACCCTTCTTTGGAAAAAACTGAAGGAGCTCTATCAGTTTGTAACTGAGCTACTATTATATATATAGTTTTATTTTTGTTTAAGGCATTACATTTTTTTCTGTAACACTAAAATAATAAGCTTCATCAACATTCAAAACTTAGTTAAAAAATAAATTTAACTAATATAATTGATTACCCCATGAGTTATCATCATGTACGACAGTTTTTTCAAGTTGAAAAGATTCACAGTTTTCTGCTGGCTGCTGTTTTTCATTTAGTTTGTACTCCTCCTGACGTAATAAACAGTATTTATCTTGACAAAATGGATTCGGTTTCAAGGTCATAGTGGGAAAGTAATCTATTAGGGCCATATACCCAAGATATTCTGAAACTTGTCCAAACTGAAGAAGCTTCCTAAATACAAACAGTTTTAATTAAACAAAGAATTAATATATGACATTCTAGAAGAGAATGTCATATAAAAAAATTTCATGAGAAATATGAAATGTAAATCTATGAAAAAGAATCTAGGAAAATAATCAGTGACACTATGAAATTTAAAAAATAATAATAATTAGTAGGTACTAATTTGAGCTACACTGGGCATTCCCTAAATCAAATTTGATTGTACGAATGGAAATTTGATGTAAATGCCTTTTTGCTAAGTATTGATTATTTACAGAGTTAAAACCATTTAAAATATAAATATCTGCGACTAATTTATTGTTTATAATAATTAAATCTTGTTCTCTAAATAGAACAAGATAGTCCCTACTTCTCAAAATAGAACAAAAGGTAAAAAGTGTCATCTTTTCTCTCAATAAAATATTTACAGCTACATAGGCTTAATTTGACATTCAAAATAATATCTTAAAACTTCTGTAAATAAATAGGGGTCCGCTCATTGGTTAATTTAGGTGCTGAATTTGAAAGATGAGCAAACCATTACGAAATATAAAAGATGAGGGAGGCAGATTGATTACCGGATACCAAGGTATTTTGGAAAGATTGAGACGCCACTACAAGGAAGTGTTTTCTGGAGATGCTGAGGAGAGTATGCCTAGAGAGGATATACAAAGAGAATATGATGAGATGATATGGGAGGAGGAGGTGGAAGCAGTGGTGAAGAGATTAAGACTCGGAAAAGCTCCAGGAAGAGACGGCATCACCCCTGAATTCATCAAATTTGGTGGGGCAGAACTAATGAAAGCATTGAAGAGTCTTTTTCAGAAGATATTCACTGAAAAAACGATCCCTAAGGAATGGGAATACAACATATTTGTACCGATTCACAAAAAGGGCAATGCTAGCGAATGTGATAGCTATAGACCTATCCGTCAATCCCAGGTTGCCTACAAGCTCTACACCTCAATATTGGAAAAGAAGCTGCGAGAGCTAGTGGAGGACGACTTGGAAGAGGAGCAGGCTGCTTTCAGGCCTCAACGCCAGACTCAGGACCATATCTTCTCCCTCAGAACAATAATAGATAAGTCATGGGAACGGGGTAAGAGTATCTTCTTAGCATTTATAGACCTGAAAGCTGCATTTGATTCGGTCTCTAGAAAAGAACTGTGGAATGCTCTCTCAAGAAAAAACATCCCCCAAGGATTGATAGAAGCCATTAAGTCGACATATCACGATTCCAAAGGAATAGTAAGGATTAATGGAAGAGATTCCGATGTGTTTGCTATTAAGAAGGGTGTAAAACAAGGAGATAGTTTGAGCCCCCTCCTGTTAATTGCATACATGGATGAAATCCTGAAAATATGCAAATGTAGGACAGCCCGCACTACTATTGGAAACTGGAATATGAGGACAATCCTCGCCCAAGTAATGGTATTCGCGATGACATTGTCGCGGATTCTAAAGAGAGCCTGTAGCAAGCTGTAATCGAATGGGAAGCCGAGCTAGAAAGAAAAGGAATGAAAATTAATGTCAGGAAAAGTAAAGTGATGCACATTGGCCGGGAACAAGAACACGTCGAAATATTTGCAAAGGTGAAATAATGGAAATGGTGGACGAGTACACTTACCTCGGAACAGTGATCAGCAGAAATGGAAAGATAGACCAGGAGATATCCAATAGGATAAAAAAGGCAAACGCAATTTACTACCATCTCTGCATCACACTTATAGGGAAAAGGGAGGTGAAGAACAATGT
This sequence comes from Aelia acuminata, assembly GCA_911387785.2. Taxonomy (NCBI): domain Eukaryota; kingdom Metazoa; phylum Arthropoda; class Insecta; order Hemiptera; family Pentatomidae; genus Aelia; species Aelia acuminata. The sequence goes on from OU426980.1 coordinate 107,146,044, forward strand.
TAAGCTGAATATCTTCAAAGCTGTTTACCTACCTACCCTTCTATATGGAAGTGAAAGCTGGGTACCATTAGATAAGCACCTAAGCAGAGTTACTGCATCGGAAATGAGGTACCTTCGAAAAGTAGCGGGCCGAACCAGAAGGGATCGTATCAGGAATGATAGGACTAGAGAGGACCTAGGGATTACTTCTCTAAAGGATATTCTTGAAAAGAGGCAACTTAGATGGTTCGGACATATCTGTCGGATGAAAGAGGACCGGGATGCAAGAAAATACTTCGAGGCCAGACCAACAGGAAAACGCCCCAGAGGAAGACCCAGAACTCAATGGACAGACTACATCTCCAGTGTGGGAGAGAAAAGAGGTAAAAACTGGAATGCCATGAAGGCGCTGGCTCGGGATCGGGAGGCTTGGTTTACATGGACAGAGGCACCTCCACGCTGAAAGGCACAAAGGAGGAAGAGAAAGAAGAAGAAGAATTTGAAAATAATATAAATTTTTCGATTATGCGATCAGGTATCAATTTATTACACTTTTACGTAATACAAAGGATATTGGGGTCGGCTCATAGGTTTATTAAGGTGCTGAATTTGGAAATTATACTTATTTTTGAATTAAACGCGGTTTATTACAATAATACAAGAGTATTGATTTATACCGATTTGGTAACCTTAAAATCTATATTATTTTTGTAATAAGTGACAACCTTGTAATACACACTAAAATTATTTATATCAGAAAAGTTGTAATATATCGGTACCTAAACGCGTAATCCAAAAACAGACATCAACTGAATTTCAAAATTCAGGCCCTCAATTAACCTATGAGCCGAACATAATGTCGTTCATATCGCTTAAGTGGCGATAAATCGGTACCTGAGCGCATAATCGAAAAATCGATATCATTTTCATAAACAGCACCCTAATTAATCTAAAAGTCGTTTTTAATATAGTTTATATCGCGTAAAGTGTAATAAATTGATACCTGAGCGCGCAAAAGAGTAATAAATCGATACCTGAGCTCGTGATCGAAAAATCTATATCATTTTCATAATCAGCACCCTAATTAACTATGAAGTCGTTTTTAATATCGTTTATATCGCCTAAAGTGTAATAAATTGATACCTGAGGTTTTAAATCGATATTATTTTCATTGTCAGCATCGTTGATATGCTAATTATAGATGTTAAGAGGTAACTTATTATACCTTAAAAGGTTTCCAAGAAAATGGTTAACCCAATGATGTATACCAATATGGATAAATCCGGAAAAAAGCTTATAGGAGTATATTTATAATTAAAATTAAGCTCTTATATTAGATAAAATTGTGATAAGGATCATATCAGGACTTCATTTCTGGTCCAAAATATAAAAATCATTATGTTATTTTTTCTTATTTATTAGAACTATAAAAGTCCAGCTTTAACTTTAATTCTCTTTCCGAGGAAATAAGAGTTAATTTCAAACCCTGTAGAAAAGTTGATAGATGATAATATAACTTGTGTTAAATAATCAATAATTATATGTTATCCCTTCAATGAAAAACTCCACTAATGTACTTATACCCTATATTATAAAAGAATTTGTTCATAGAACCAGATTAAGATTGAATTACTTTATTTAAGAAATTTTTAACAATTTAAAATAAAAAGCAAATACACAGTTGCAATTAGATAAGTAAAACCATTCTATAACTTACTTTAAGGCATTTTGCACCAGAAAACCAGCTACAATACCCATTGTTGTAGGCAAGCTTGCAGCACACACACCTTCTTTCTTAATGGATTTTTCATCTATTCCAGAAGAAACCATCAAAGGTGGAGCACACTGTCAGAAAAACAAAAATTATGCTTTATATTAATATTTTCTTTTTCAATAATACTTTCAAAATTTCAATTTATGAAACTTTGAACTGATAATTATATTAATCAATGAAATCACGGGAGTTGCTAGAATTATTTTAATAATTCACCTAATCATGCAGATTACATGCCAGATTTTCGCCTATTCAGGCATCTTCAGGGCTACAAGGGTTCTATAAGCAAGATAGAAGCAGACTTTGTTTCTATCTTGTAAAATATGTAAATCTTCTAGAATATGTACATAGAAAAACATATTACATATCTATGTAATATGTTTCTATCTTGCTTATAGAACCCTTGTAGCCCTGAAGATGCTTGAATAGGCAAAAAGTTGGCATGTAATCTGCATGATTAGGTGAATTATTGAAATAATACGAGACTTTGAGGCCTAGAATTGTTTTTCAAATTTAGTAAATCTAATGTAATGATATTTCTTAAACTGATTTTTGCAGGAGAGATAGGGGTCCCCTAGCAGAGTTGGGAGTATTCTCATTCGCGAATAAGAATACGAATATCACCCGAAGCACCCCCAACCTGCGAATACGAATACGAATATTCGTATTCGCATATACGAATAGGAATATATTTGTATTCGCAAATGTAAATACGAATATTCGCAGGGAAAATCTGCGAATAATCGTATACTAGCAGCTGAAATATAAAAATACGTTCGTATTTACTTGATAAAAATACAGATACACTCATATTCGCTACAAAAATATACGAATACACTTATTTTCGCAGGAATAAATATTAAAGCAGCTATATTCTCAACTAATAGAAGTAATTAAGGTATTCCATGACTAAACATTATATTTTTTGGATTAAATTTTACGTTAATATTAAAGTAATTATTTAATTGTTATTTATTTATTACTTTCACTTACCTATATACGGAATACATAGAAAGGGAAAGTATTGCCATCGTGAAAAATTTCCGGTTTTCAACGGAACCGGACGTTTTGGGGTCTCTTGAGTCCAAATAACTAAGTCCCGCGAAATGGCGTGTGTGTGTGGCAGGTCTAGCTTAAAAACTATTTGTCGTACGAACCTTAAATTAGGTATTTGAGGTATATAGGTGCCCGCTATGTGACAGCCAAGATTTCGTCTAAATCGAGTAAGCATATTTAGCACTTTATCCGAACGTCTATTTTTCTATTTACGATTTCTAAAAAACGGTTCTAATGATTTCGATTAAACTTTTCAAGTTTAATTTTAGTGAGGCATTCTTTAATATGAAGTAGGTTTTAACGAAATCTATTAGGTCTGATAGAGCTTTAACGGCTACGGAAAAAATCTTCCTTTAAAGTATTTTTATTTTTTTTCATTACGTGTAAATAACTGTCCCTTGTCATCCCTATTTACAAGAAATGGCTAAATATAAAATACGAAAGAATTTATGATTCAAATAAAATAAAAATAAAATATATGATTTACCAAAACAAAATTTCCGATTTCCGATTATATTATTTGTAATATATATGTATAATATATCGTTCGAAAGTTTGGAATTTAACAATAAGTTTTGTACCAAGTATGAAGTTGGTCTCATTTACTTTAGAACTTCGTTTGACTCTCCTTTTTTATAAATAAATATATTTTTAGATTATAGAAAAAATAATCGAGTTTTAGACTGAACGATCATCTTTTTTGAGGAACTATCGTAAATAAGAATCGATAAAAAGGGTTAATCACAACGGCCGATATTAAATTGGAACTAAAATTTAATTTTTAATTTTTAGCACGTTAATATTTTTCAAAAACCACCATGAAGATATTTTATCCTTCTAAGGCAGTAACAAGTAATAATGCTTTATTAAAGTAAATAGATTACTGATATGACAACTAGCTCTTAAAACACGTTGACTCTTTTCGCACGCTCAGTGCGGCTTGTCTTGTTAATAATGAGCAGTTATGATAATAATGAGCATGCGAATATTGTCATCGTGTTTCAAATGCTTGTTGGAACATAACTTTGATTCAATAAGAATCACCATATGTTTTTTTCCGACCGATAAAATTTTGAAGATCACGCTCTTCGCCCGGCCTTCCACCAAATAATAAACTTGAAATTATTATTTCTTAAATTCAAAGCTTTCAAACGATATATTATACATACACATTACTACTTGTATTATCGGAAATTGAAATTTTTATTTTGGTAAATCATATATTCTATTTCTCTTACATTTAATTCTTAAATTCTTTCGTATTTTATATTAAGCCATTTTTTTAAATAGGGATGACAAGGGACAATTATTTACTCGAAACTAGAAATAAAAAAAAATTACTTTAAAGGAAGATTTTTTCCTTAGCCAATAATAAAAGCAATATCAGACCTAATTGATTTCGTTAATATTAAAGAATGCTTCATTACAATTAAACTTAAAAAGTTTAATCGAAATCGTTAGAACCGTTTTTGAATAATCGTAAATAGAAAAACAGTATTCGGAGAAAGTGCTCACTATGCACACTCGATTTAGAAGAAATCTTGGCTGTCAAATAGCGGGCACCTATATACCTCAAATACCTAATTTCAGTTTCGTACGACAAATAGTTTTTGGGCTAGTCCTGCCACACACACACGCACGCACGCAAGCACGCACGCACGCACGCAAGCACGCACGCACGCACGCACGCACGCACGCACACGCACACGCAAACACACACACACGCACACGCACACGCACACAAGCGCACACACACCTACACACACACACACACGCACACGCACACACGCACACACACACACACACACGCAAACACACACACACACACACACACACACACACACACACAGACCATTTCGATTTACGTAAAATTTAATACAAAAAATATAATGTTTAGTCATGGAATACCTTTGTTTGTTTGTTTGTTTAACGTCCATTTTTATGCTACTTAGGCTAATCGGACGATGCTACAGTGGGAGTCCTAAATTTTGCCTATCCAGGTATAATTAGGATAGGGATCTTTAACGAGCACCTGACATCGTACATGCTCGGGACCTCCATTTTACGTCCTATCCGAGGGACGGCATAGCTAAGGATTTTTTACTCCCATTAAAAAATCCTAGGGCCACCGCTGGAATTGAACCCGCGATCTTTAGTATTGTAGGTTGCCATGCTAACCACAACACCACAGGTGACCCCAGAGAATACCTTAATTAATTCTATTCGTTGAGAATATAGCTGTTTTAATATTTATTCCTGCGAAAATAAGTGTATTTGTATATTTTTGTAGGGAATATGAGTGTATCTGTATTTTTATCAAATAAATACGAACGTATTTGTATATTTCAGCTGCGAGTGTACGATTATTCGTAGATTTTCTCTGCGAATAATCGAATATTCGCAGATTTTCCCTGCGAATAATCGAATATTCGCTGATTTTCCTGCGCCTATTCGAATATTCGTATTTAAATTTGCGAATACAATTATAATCGTATTCGTATATGCGAATACGAATATTCATATTCGTATTCACAGGTTGGGGGTGCTTCGGGTGATATTCGTATTCTTATTCGCGAATACGAATACGCCCAACTCTGTCCCCTAGTTGTTAATGGTTAGATGGTTGTTTCAGAAATGGTGAAGGGAGGGGGCAGCCCTATCGCCCAGTCATTCACCGCTGTCAGCCACTGGCCTTCCAGGTTAGAGGAACAGTACACTGACACTCATACAGTACACTGTATACAGCACATACAGTCATATTCATCCCCATATTACTACCAAGGCCGCGAGGAAACAGACCTACCTATTTGGGGACTTTCAACGTGGAATGTGAGAATCTTGCAGCCTGGTGGCAGTATAATTAGTAAAGTAGTATAGTATATTCCAGAAATGGTATTAGTAAAGTATGAAAAAGATATTGTGGCATTGCAGGAGATTCAAATGCAGGGATAACAAAAAAATTAAACTGCTAGATTTTGTTCTTACCAACAGCGGTCATAAAGTTAATTTCCAGGAAACGGATTTCATGAGTCAAGGTTGTTCTCTTGAACATCTTCTTTGTCTTCCTCTAAATGCTATTGCTAGCGTTGAGGAGCCAATGCAGCCATACCTCTTGGTCTATGCTAAGCTACCTCATTTCTTTGAGGGTTTTGCCTCTGTTTCCTGCAATCGGCTGGATACATTCTTGATAGGAAATTATTGGAACTTACAGACTCCTTCCAGTTCCATCTTCTAGCTTCCATGACTTTCCTTGGCTCTCTTACTTCCTCCATCTAACAAATGTAGCCATACTACTTTATTTAGCTGTCTGTTTTTATTGAAGTTCTTAACTCCATTACTTCAGTTCCTTTCTTGTGTGTTTCTCACGTGGTCCCTCCTGGTCTTTTCTATGACTCTACACATTTCATTTCAGGAGTTGTGCACTGCTAGCTTACTTGTGACAGCATCACCCAGCTTTCACTTCCATAAGAAAGGATTGGGCGGTGAACCGATTTGTATATGTGGTTTTTTGTATCCTTACCAACTTCCCTATGCCCAACATTTGCAGATAAGTTAATAAACCTGGTTGGCATTGGATATCTTATTTGCTACTTCCGAGTCATTGCCCCTCCTCCAAATATGTGAATTCATCTCTTGAACTATAGTTGCGCACCAATGAAAGGATTTGCAGGAAAGGCAAGTTCTGCATATGTTAAGTGTCCATGCCACAAATGAGGATGATGATGAGGAAGAAAAAAACTGATTTGGACTAAATGAAGCCCAAAAAAGAATGTACAACAGCTTGCCAAGATAGGATGTAAGATTGTTTTGGGTGATTTTAATGCCCAAATAGGGATGAGAATGTTTTTGGACCAACTATAGGAGATCATAGTAAAGATAATGATTCTAATAATATAGGCTTGAGACGTACTGACTTTTTTATGTCGAGAGGTCTAATAACAAAAGGGATATCTTTTGCACACAAAGAGATACACAAAGAAACATGGGTATCCCCGGATGGCCTTCCCTTAATCAGATAAATAATGTTCTAATTGATAACACGTACGCAAACATCATCAAGTAAATGTAAGTAATTAATTGCATAAACATACTATTTTCTGAGTTCAGAACAGGCCAAGCCCAATCTCTAAAAGGAAGATGATACTAATTTTTCAGAGAATCATTAATTTTTTCCAGCATCCAGCAGAGAATGTATTATAAATTATAACAGTTTTTACTGTCCATAATTTTGAGAAGTTATTTATTAAATCTAGAAAATTTTGCAAAAAATAAGCGAATAAAAAAAAATTATATATTAATATAACATTATTACAGCAAAGCATGCAGTTTTTCCAGGCACTATCATCTGAATGTGTCCTGAAACAGCATTTTCTGCCACCCCAGACTCAAACCATGTAATGTTTTTCTCATTGCATGCCGAATTTATGGCCATTCTTGCCTCAAAATTATCAACACAGCTTAATACCAAATCAACTGGATTGCCTAATCTGGTTCCATCAGTTCTGAAAATAAACAATTTCAAGAAAATAGAAAAAAGAACAGCTACATTCATAAATATCTTTGAAAAAATAATTATTTCTTACAAATGAATTCAAATTTTAAGATACTAACTATTAACCCAACTTAATACTACTAACGTATAAATAGAATTTCAATATTTTGAAAAAGTAAAAATAATAATGGAGACAATGGTAATTGTGCTTTCTGGAAGGTTAGCAAAGGTACTCATAGTCCACGGAAAATGAACATTTTACCTTGAAAAGATGGGGTAAAAGGTTTTTATTCCTTAACTTGTATATAACCAGGCCAGTATGATAAAAACGAGTTGTCCACCAAAATTTTTCAACTTCTGTGGCCTAAATCCACGAAACGTTAGGACTTTTTAAAGTTTTTTGCTAATAAATCAAAAGCAATTAAAATTTTATCCTCTTTAATATCAAATAACATTAAATTTGGCGTAAAATTACATATTTGAAGTTCAAATCGGTTTAGTCGTTTAGCCGAAATTGATTATCAAAGATCGGCAGCTTTTTCCATTTTACCAGCATAAAAATTAATTTCGCTCATGCTCAAATACCTCCAACTGAAAAGCTACTCCAAATGAAAAATGTTACGGTTAAAAGTTTTAGAGCATTATGTTTAAAATGAGCTCCTTAATTTTAAAATTAAATTATGTGGATAAAAAAAAATAAAAGCTTGAAAGTATTCACAGCCCTTCTTAATTCCTGCAAAGAACTTTTTTGTGAAATAAAATTACTTTTTAAAATCAAATAATCCACTTTCTTCCATGGGTTTATATGTAATATTAATTTGACTAAGTACATACCTACTCGTAAATAACTTCTAGATAATATTTTTTCATAACACCTGATAAAAAAAAATAGAATAATGTTTTAATAAAAGGAATATTTTCATTACAAGGATGTTATGAAAACATTATTAGGGCTTCAGACCATTAGCCCGGTTTTAGTTTTCTTAATTATTTACATAGGTTTATAATTAAGAACTCGTGCGGGTCTCACTACAACGTATGGGGATCATCCCTTGGGTGGCGGATGCAGGGATGGTTGGTGGAAATTAGCCTACCGGCTAAGTCTGTTGTACTCGCTGACCAACAATGGAGGGTGAGATGTAGGTTTGAATGCCCTAATCACATATTTTTTAGTTCCCCCCAAAAATAATAAAATATTTTAGTTCCTCCGTAAGGTAAAACGCTCATTATCCAAAAGTAAACTAGTCCCCAGTTCGGGTCTCTGGGTGAAGACTGCTTTAGAGGATTCATGGCGCAATTTGAAAAATATAGATTTAAGTATAGGGACGTGGAACATGAGGAATTTAAACACAGTGGGTGGGTTAAAATCTGTTGCAAATGAGGTTATGGGGTATGGTTTAGATATCGTAGTGCTGCAAGAGGTCCGCTGGCCAGGGGAAGGTTATAAGGTAAGGTAAATACACTTTGTGGTACGGAGGGAGCGGAAACTATAGTTTAGGCGCCGGATTTCTGATTAGAAATAGGTTACTGTCCGCGTAGAGGGACATTCAATATTTCGGAGATAGGTTATCATCGGTGGCTATATTTCAGGGGCGATGTTTAAAATCGCTTTGATCAACATACTTTCACCTACCAAAGATAGTGACGATGAAGTTAAAAGCGAATTTGATGATAAACTAAAATCGGTTTAAGATAAAATACCGCGAAACTACATGAAAATGATTCCAGGAGACAAACGCAAAAGTAGGGAGGGAACAAGTATATTATCTTAAGCTCGGTAAAGAAAGTTTACATGAATATAGCAAATGATAACAGAATATGACTAATAAATTTTGCTACCTCTAAAAAATTAATACGTTTAAACATAAAGATATACATAAATACACTTGGACGTCACCGGATTTGCAAACCCGAAATCAAAGCGATCACGTCTTGGTTCTTGGGCGTCAGCAGGAGGGGGCAGCTGCACCCCTAGAAAATATGAGAAACAAAAACTACAAACTAAATAACTATAAACTAAAATTGCATTCATTCACTAAACTTCTTCAGTATTATATAAACAAATATTTTAATTTTCAAATATCAATATATACTATTTGAACAATTACTTGGGCCTTACACAGTCAGAATATCTCCCTTACTATAAAAAATTAACCAACCTGCCCCCCAAGATGAAAACTTTATACGCCTGCCACCCCCCCCCCCTAGACGAAAACCTGCGGACACCCTTTTCTTGGTTCATCATAGGTGGTAAAATAGGCGGGCGCAAGCAACGGTGCTTCTTGTTGACTGGAACTAGAGAAACGGGGATAAAAGCCGGGCCATTACCTGGGATTCATAGGGTTTTTAATTTATTTTTCCATAATTAAAACTCGATTGAACAAAAAATTATTTGAAAAATGTCTAAGAGGTATTGCTCGGTCCCTCAGTGTTCAATTCGACGTGTCATTCCATTTATTTCCAAAAAATAAAAGCTTCTTAAAGAGTGGATTGTAAAATTAAGAATAGATAAGCCTGTTTCGAAACATATGACGATATGTAGTCTTCATTTTAAAGAAAGTGACTATATTTATCCAGGTAAATATTATTATTTGACATTTTATTATTCCAAAATGCTAGTTTTATGCGAATAACATTGGGACCATAGTGTCATAGATTTGTTTTTCTTTTTTAATTTTCCCCATTTTTGTATTACATCGGTTGTGCTTTTCAAGTTTTCAAGGCGATGCCTGAAAGTTTTGACAAATAAATAAATAATATACAAAGAAACTAAGCTGTCATGAAAATGACAGCTGCCATAACAATGTTTTTATGAATAGGTAATTAATGTTATTACTAACCGAAAAAAGTAGAGTAAAGTTACAATGATGTGTTTGCATTTACCAGAACTACCAGCTTTACACGAAAATTGCTTATTATTATTAATAAATTTGATTTCCACTTTTATTTGATGGAGCAGTCCTTTAAGATCGCTTGTTTGAAGGCACAGGGCATATAAAATAACTGTTTCTTTTTACTTCTAGATATTATTCCACATGTAATTATGTGGTTTGCATCAAGGATAGCTTGCCCTTCAATTAATGGTATTTTAAAATTACCAATTATCTCTATTACATCAACTATGTCTATCCCCGTTCTTTCCGACATTTTGCAAAACTACTAGCACACCCTATAGTCGATTGCGCCCGCAAATAGCATAATTTATGTTAGATCTTATCGTAGGGCCGTATGCGGGTCGGATCATGAACTAGTTATTGCGAAAATTCTTCACAGACTTAAAATAAAAAATAAAAATCTGGTGCGTGCGCGCAACACACAACTTTCACTTACCAACTTACTTAGATTAGAAATTGACGTGTTTTGCTAAATATCATTTCCCAAAGTCACACATTTTTCTACATTCATATCTTATTTTTGTTAATCGTTAAAGCCGTTTTTGAGTAAATAAAAAAACCCCGTGAAAATGATACAAAATATATTAAGTAAAGTCCCCCCTCCCGTAGATCAATTTTGATGAAATTTTTACAGTCATATCTCGGGCATATAAATACATCAAATACCAACTTCGATCAAAATCGTTAAAGCCTTTTTTGAGTAAATAAAAAAAACACGTGAAAATGATACAAAATTTATTAAGTAAAGTGCCCCCTCCGGTTGATCAATTGTGATGAAATGTTGGTTATCACATCTTTGGCATATAAATACATCAAATACCAAGTTTGATCAAAATCGTTAAAACCGTTTATGAGTAAATAAAAAAAAACATGTGAAAATGATACAAAATTTATTAAGTAAAGTCCCCCCTCCGGTTGATCAATTTTGATGAAATTTTTACAGTCATATTTCAGGCATATAAATAGATCAAATACTCAGTTTAATCAAAATCGTTAGAGCCGTTTTTGAGAAAATCGAAAAAAACTTAAAAAGTTATTAAATAAAGTACCCCCTCCCTTTGAGCAAATTTGATGAAATTTTTGCTGTCACATCGCGGGCTTATATATACTCTAAATACCCAATTTCAGGTTCGCAAGGTTTATAGTTTTTGAGCTAGTCTGTTCACACACAGACACACAGACACACAGACACACACACAGACCATTTCGCGGGACTTGGTTATTTTGACTCAGGGGACCCCAAAACGTGTATTTCCGTTGAAAACCGGAAGTCGAAAATTTTCACGATCGCAATACTTCCACTTACTATATATTTCATATATAGGTAAGTGAAAGTAAAAATGGGGTTGGTTTCTATTGTGATAATTTAAATACGGAAAAATGAATGATTCCGGCAATTAGAAAACAATTCGAGCAAAAAGTAAAAATAGGTTGAGGCTTTAGAATCTTCTGATGGGGATAAGGAAGACACTGACAAGTTATAGGAAGGTATCAGGGTTAATATAGAAGAAGTCGGTAACTTGTGTCTCGGAGTTGAGAAGAAGAGGAACCAACCGTGGTTCAATGAAGATTCTGTTAACATGTGCGAAAAAAAGAAAAACTGCTAAATCAGAAGCGCTAAATAATCCTAAAGAAACTTTTAAGTATTAAGAAAAGAAACTAATAAATTGCTCAAATTAAAAAAAAAAAAAAAACGAGATTACCTCAAAAACAAAATAATATCAATCGAAAGTAACAAAATTGAGAATAACTTTAGAGTCATTTAAGAAGGCATAAACAGAATCCACAAATGGTCGGAGCAGGTTACAACTGGAATTAGGGATGAAAATATAAATATCTTGGCCAATCCAGTAGACATATTAAGTCAGTTCAGGCATTATTTGGATAATATTTTAAATTAGGAAAATAATAGTTTATCTTCTCTTTTGCAATATCAGAGTGCTGAATCATTAATAGCAAAAACAACAACATTAAATTATATTAACTAAATACTCAGGTGAAGGTCGAAGGTTGAAACAGAAGGGAATGCACAGTATGATCAACAGTAATTGTATGTTCAAATCAAAAAATTGAATGTTCAATCAATTGTAAATGTATGATTAAATATTGAGTAATCAGCATTAAATTTAAATTGTGTAAAAATTATTTTTGAGCTAGAAGAAGAGGCAGACCACGACTGAGATGGCTGGACGACGTGGAGGACGACCTGCGGCGGCTTGGGGTGAGGCGATGGAGGAATATCGCCCAGGACCGAAACGAATGGAGAAGAATCGTTGAAGAGGCCAAGGTCCTATCAGGACCGTAGCGCCGAGGGAAAAAAAAAAAAAAAAAAAAAAAAAAAAAAAAAAAAAAAAAAAAAAAAAATTATTTTGTTTATTTTAATGCTTAAGTCATTTTCTTTTGAGAACAAATTGAGATGTTGGTTACACAGTCCTAATCCTTCAAGGAGAACACTTCCCCTCATCTATATATGAATACCTGCTTGAAGCGTGGCAATCTAAAGAGCATAGAAGATTATCTACCGACAGCGGGAGTAGATAAGGAGGCATCACTAATGTGACTGCGTTAGGGATCATTATTCCCTGAGACCGAAGGCTTTGTCTTAGTCATTCAGGACCAAGTGATAGCTACCAAGACTTACAGGCACCGTATAAGAATAGGAATAAGAATAAAGGCTTAACAAACCCGAAAGCCCGATACCGACACCACCAATCGCTACATATACACCTCCATCCACCTACCCCGTACAATCCCAACGCCACAAGATCAGCCTTCACCGAATCCTCCCACCTTCGCCTGGGCCAACCTCTCGGGCGTTTTCTAGTCGACAAAGCGTTTATCAATCTTTTAGGTATTCGTTCGCAACTAAGACTCGCAATTTTGCACGCCTAATTTAACCGACGCACGACTATAACTTCGATTACGTTTACCGAGTACAGTTCATGCAATTCTGCATTGTGTAGCCGTCTAAATGCTCCTGTTAAATCATCCTTCTTCGGCTCAAATATTCTACGCAGTACTTTATTTTCAAAGACATCAAGGCGTTGCTCTTCCCTTACTGTAAGCGGCCATGTTTCACATCGGTAAAGAATTTTAGTTTTGTTAATTCTAATTTTCAAATTTCGGAACAAAAGGCGTGAGCTAAGTAATTTTGCAACCGAAAAATAACATTAATTTCCCGCCTTTAGCCTTTGCTTAATTTCCTCTTCAATTTAGTTTTTTCTAGATATTGTAGGTCCAAAATATCTTAATTTTTCCACGGCTTCAAATATTTTCTCTTCTACTTCAATATCGTCACTGTTTCGCTACTGAACTAGTTAATCTAGCCTTGATTTCTCAATGTGTTCAAACACATGCCCCTTATTTCAATATCGCCGAAATCGTCACCGTTTCTACAGCTAGCCATATATATTTTGTCTTTTCCGTATTTATATCTAGCCTTTCATCTTTATCTGCTTTCATCAACGTTTTTGTTTTATCTTTCCATGTCATCGCCAAGCAAAACAAATCATCGGCATAACCTTGTACGGATATATTTCCACCCAGATTAAAACCCTTTCCGGTTCTTATCACCTCCATAATGTCATATTCTAGAGCTAAATTAAATAAAACAGGGGATAGCGAATCCCCTTATTTTAAACTAGAGTGAACCTGAAACCTTTTAGAAAAATAATTATCGACTCTTAAATTTATTGAAACTTTCTGTCATGAACATCTTAACTAGATTTACTCTTTGGTATCCCTAGTTCAATCAAAATGTTGTACAGCTTATTGCGCTCTATAAAATCGCAAGACTTTGTTAAGTCGATAAATAGCTGATGTACAATACTGTTATATTCTATTTTTTCTCTGGCTTTTCCCACACTAACTGTCTTCACCATTCTCGATAGATGGTTTTAATACATAAAATCTATTCTTGACTTCAATTTCAAATTGTTTTCTAATCGTCGGAATTTCAAGTTTTTCCAGATTGAAATATTCGGTACGAGATCCAGTTTCAAGCCTTTTTTTGATAGAAAGTTATTATTTCTATTATTAAGTTCTATTACTAATGATTATTAAGTTTTTCGAAATAGCAAAAGTAATCAATCTGATTCCGTTATCATTACTAATTTCGTGTACACTTTCTTTACCAATAGACGGATAGTATACTTCTTCTCTACCCACCTTTTCGTTAAATTCTCCTAAAATTATCTTCATGGAGTTTCGCGGTAATTTATCGCACATCCACTCTATTCTATCATAAAATCCCGACTCAACTCGTCATCGCTGCCTTCGGTCGGTGAATGTATGTTGATTAACAGGATTTTAAATCACCGCCCCTAAAATCCTATCCCTGAAAAATTGAATGTCCCTCAATGCGGATATTAACCTATTTCTAATCAGAAACTCAGTGCCTAAACAATAATTTTCGGCCCCTCCATACCAAATAGTGTCCTTACCTTCTCTTAATTTGTCCTCCCCTGGCCAGCGGACTTCTTGCAGCGCCATGATATTTAAACTGTAAATAAAAAACTTTTTTCATTTCGTTATCCGGGTTACATTTGTACAATTTATTCAATTTTCGCTTGGGTAATGTATAATATAAGCCTTTCAATCGACAGAATGTCCAACTCCAATTTCAAAATTTTGCAGGAAAGCATTTTCCACGAGAACCCCCTTGAATTTCTTTTGGGCAAATTTTAATCAAGTGTTGTTTTAATATTTTTTTCATACTATTGCAAAATCAAAAGGTACGATGTACTGGTAGTGGGCCAATTACGCATTGCGAGTGGGGAACATTTTCAACCTTTATATATACAATATCACACCCTTAAGATAAAAACGGAAACCTTCTTTATACATAGGGTTTATAGGGATACAAAACCATACAACTTTCTTGATCTTACCTGTAGTCGTTTTTGAGTTTCATCGGCAGCAGGAACATTGTACACATTGCTTTATAATATGTATTGATTGATTTCATTTCATATGAATGAAATAATAAAGTATTAATTTACCATAAAAGACAAACATGTAAATATATTGGATAAAACATACATATTTTTTATAATATGACATGATTTCAGACAGATAAACATTGGAATAAATTTTTCAATTTTTAAAGTAACATGTAGCTTTTATAAACTATAAAATATAAAACTGAAAAAACTTACTCTAAAATTTCAAGAAAAATTTCATAATTATCAACGGTGGTTATGTCCATATTGTGCGTTATGATAACAACATCTGGATTTATCCCTGATAATGTAAGCCCAGCTGCCTTCACCTTAGAAGAACCTATTTGATGAGGCTGATAAAATAGCCTATTCATATTTGACCATTCAACCTGGTCATAGTCAAACAAAATGATCTAAAACAAGGAGAAAAAAAAGGTACTAACAATGATTTATTAAAAGAAAATAGTATAATGGCATATACTCCATTATTAATAATCATCACAGCTTTAACACCCCAGTATGGGTCATGGCCACATCAAGGAGCTGCCTCTTCTTGTACTTGTATTTTGTAATTAACTTGTAATTTTGGTTTCTAGGGGAAATATAAAAATATTGACCTGAATGAAAATGCAAACTGGGAAATATACTGCACAAACCTTGATGAACTGTTGGGGCAGTTTCCGAAAAGTATGAATAATACATGGCAACTTACTTGCTTTAACTCATCAGTTACAAATGCAATGATTTCATATCAACATAGAGTGAATTCCATATCAAATCAACAAGGGTCTGGAACTTTATGTCTTGGATTTTGATCATTTTAAGGTAATTTGTTGCATTCATCAAAATAAAGAAAAATACAAAATTTTAGATTATTTGGACTTATGTTTTTGAGATGTAAAGTCTGCCTTGAATTGGATTTAAATAGAGTACTTCCTCAAAAACAAATCCATATCACAGACTTTAAAAAAATAAGTTGATTTTAACATATGTGTATATACATATTAGTGTTCTTCTTTGTATTTAGGCCAATAATACTAACTACAAATTAAATATATTAGAAAAAAATAAGAGAATGTTCATTTAAAAATTTACTCTCAATTTCTCATTTTTCGTTTAATCAGTTTTTCAGTGTATCAGTTGAATTTCATCCTGACCCAATTGCAACAAATTAAACGGCAACCACTGTTCTTTCAATTTGGGGCTTCTCTTTATCTATTCATGTAGAGGTTTAGCTTCTACAGTTTCAGGTACTAAAAATGTTTTATATAGAGTTGCTTTCACTTTCTCAAGCTTCTGCTTGGTGTAAGAATTTGAAATTTTTAGGTTCTTTTTCTTAAGTGGAACTGCACCAAGTTACAATGATTTGATGATGATGATCAAATATGTAAAGACTGCAAGACCTGATAACACAGCCTTAGGAGCAACTGGGGGTCATACAACTGGGCAAAGGTGTTTATCCGAAAGGACATTAGAAGTATAAGATATAAGAGCCTGGAAAGGGTATTTCAGAATGGCTCAACCGAGAAATAGAGTATAGAAAATGGGAGACAGACAAGATAGATAATTTGGAAAACTAGGAGATGTTCCTTAAAAGAATATATTAATCTTTCAATATTTAATAATATTGATATATTTAATATTTAATAATAAAATGATACGTGAGGAGCATATAAAAGCCAAGGAATAATTCCTGTATCAGAAGCATAAATGGACACTAAACTATATTGTAACAAATATATCTATTTTTGTTTATATTAATGCATGAAAAGTAGAAATGATCAAAATCCAAGACATAAAGGTTCAGACCTTAGTTGATTTGATATGGAATGATCCCATAGTAACAAGCCCAATAAAAGGAATTTCCACTGAAGTCACCATGAAGAATAATGGCATTATTGGGTAATACCGGATCATATGCTAAACTAGACAAAACACATCAAAATCACGACTAAGAAAATCTTGAAGTACCTGTAAAGAACCGTAGACAAGAATAGAGGACTCAAACCAAAACTGTTCTATTGGCTGTATTTAATGGCAAAAAGATCAATGATCTTATGCTCAGTTCTATTCCAGTGGCATAAGGGAGGAGTTAGATAGATTGAAATCTCATTAGGAAAGTTTCAGAGACTGGTGTGTCTCAGATGCCATGACCAATGAGGAAGACACAAGCAGCTAAAATGGAAGTAATGCTAAAAATAGTACCAATGCAACTGGAGGTGTAGGTCTAAGCTCTAAAATCTTCCTATAAGATTGCCAAATAGACTAAAGGTTTATGGGTATATTTGCTGAGCCTTTCCTGGCTCAGCTGGCTAGCTCATTTGCTTTTATGTATCACCCTAACTTTATTGTGTTGTTAAGAATTTCACTACAGCTCTTAACAACCTTGGATTTTGTTATATGATATTTATTGCTCCAATGCTGCTTGACTGTCAGTGCAGCCATGTCTGAGCAAGAGGTCACACCTGCAGTTGCGCAACGCGTCATCATTAAGTTTTTGACGAATGAAGGCCAGTGAAATTCTCACTAGACTTAACGCTCAGTTTGGGAATGCAACACTCGCAAAATAGTCATTGAGCGCATACCAACATCACAAAACACCTGGGCTTCCGAAAAGTTTGTGCAAGATGGGTTCCTTGGCTTTTGACAAATGATTAAAAACAGGTCTGAAAAGCAACCTGCCAAAGACTCCTAGACCGATTCAATAAAGAAAAAGACCATTTTTAGAAAATAATAGTGACGTGTGATGAAACATGGGTCCATCATTGGCCTCAATGGAATGGTGAAGGAAGAAGAACCCAACCCCTGTGAAAATGAAAACTCGCCCTTCGGCTTTTTTGACAGGAAATGAGTATTGCTGATAAATTTTCTCCATGAGCTTCAAACTGTCAATGCTGCTTATTATTGCCAGCTGCTATATAGTGCTAAAGCTGCCTATAGGAACAAAAGACGCAACCAGTCAGTCAGAGACGTCATTTTGTTGCATGACAATTCCAGGGCTCACACTACCGCACTGACTCAAGAAAAATTGAACCAATTGCACTGGGAAACACCTGAACACCCTCCCTACAGCCCAGAATTTTCCGCCTGTAACTTCCATCCCTTTGGGCCTTTGAAGGAAGCACTTGGTGGACATCATTTTGAAAGCAATGGCAGTGTAGAGGAGTTGGTGCACAATTGGTTTAATACACGTCCTCAAACTTTTTATCAAGAGAGGATCCAGAAGCTCCCCACCCGATGGGGAAAATGTGTAAACGTGGAAGGTGGTGGATATAGAAAAACTATAAAATATTTTTGAAATTTAATTTTAAACAAATAAATCATTCTGGAAAAAGTCCAGTTTATATTTGACTCGCCTCTCGTATCATATCACCAAGCAAGAGTTCCCTGAATTTTTCAAGAAGAACAACAAGGAAGGATGCATTACATAATCTCTCTCTCTACCTACCAACCTACCAACCTATCTCTCTACCTCTCCCTTAAAACAGGTCTATTATTCTATTAAGGTCTATTAAAACAGGTATGCTGACCAAGCTTATCAACAATATCAATCATAGAATACTAGATGTAACCAAATTTTAAAATGTTGATTACACCTGCATGATATATTGGGTTGTCCGGAAAGTTCGTAGAGAAATTTGGACAAAAATTAAAATTGATGAACAGCCTAAAATTTATTTATTTAATCTAAAAAATAGTTACCACCGTTAGCGATTACCCTTTCCCAACGGCTTGGAAGGTCCATTATCCCTTTTTTCCAAAAATCACTGTCCTTACTCCTGAAGAACAATAAAAGATCTGTTTTGACGTCATCTTCTGAAGAGTAGGATTTCCTTTGCAGAAAATTTCCGAGGGAACGGAAAAGATGGAAATCCGAATGAGCAATGTCAGGAGAGTACGGCGGGTGAGGTAAAACCTCCCATCTGAAGCTTAACGCGTTAGGTGCGGCATCGGTCATAGAATACTAGATGTAACCAAATTTTAAAATGTTGATTACACCTGCATGATATATTGGGTTGTCAAGAAAGTTCGTAGAGAAATTTGGACAAAAATTAAAATTGATGAACAGGTTATCCACCTAGCTCAGGCCAGTTCACTCTTGGTTATCCTCCAAGAGATGGGGGAGATCTGAGCATCTTTTGCTGGCTTTCACATAGGGCTTGTAATCTCTAGTTACTTCTATATTCTATTCACCCATTCGTCTCACACATGACCATACCATCTGAGTCTCCTATCTTCCAGCACCTCAAGGATAGTCTTTTCTACTTCTAACCTTTCTCTTATTTCTTTTTCTTATCCTTTCAGCTCTGGAAATCCTTGCTGCTCTCCTTCAGAAATCCATTTCAACTGAAAGGAATTTTTTCCCTCCGGTTATACTGAATGTCCATGTTTCCGAACCATATAAAATTAAGATTTCTATGAGGGTTTTGTATATTGTATACATACGAGGTGCAGGATATCTTTAATATTCTGTCACAGATCGTCTCGATGGCCGAGAGACCCTCCTGTGGCAAACCCAGCCTCTAAAATGTGGGTACTCTTAATTGAAAAATTAAGGGGAAAAACCTGACGGTTGAGCGCGATCACAGTCACATCACCTCATTGCACGACCGCTGACCAAGAAACAGTGCTTTCTAACACAGCACTGCACCCAAGACCCTTCTTCTTCATGGGTTGTAGTGGTAAAGTTTTGTTATTTATTTTATTTTTTCAATATCCCTTTATAAATTATAAGAACTTACATATGAGGCCTCATCCTTCTACAAATAAGTGTTGAGAAATTCATTTCACCTAAATTTTGAATTTAGCCGTGTAAACAAAAAAGGTGACAGGGTTGGTTGATAATAACAGATGTTTAAAATGATTAAGCATGAAAAATAATAGAAATCATCAAACATTAGTAACCGTGGTAAGACCCCCAAAAAAAGAATTAGACATATTCATGGAATATGACTAATTCTTTTTTATAGATTACACGAACATGTCTTTAAGCTGGAACTATTACAAGGAGAAAGCACCAGAAATCTTTTCCAACAAAGAATGAAGGAATTGCTAAATAAATTTGATGCAGAGGGCACCCAAGAAATCTATGACTTTTTGACAAGTTCATTAAAAAAAAATAGCCTTTGAAGTTTTAGGGACGAAATAAAGATATGTCAAAGGAGGGAAATGGCTAACAGAAGAAATAGAAAAGAGAATTAAAGAAAAAAACAGGCATAGCTCAGATGGTTGAGCACAAAAAATATTATTGATAGAGAAATTTAATTTTGCAAACTCTATTCAAAACAATTTAAATATTTTAGAGGAGTTAGTTACTTCAATGAGACATTGCACTCTTGTGCCTTACTTGTTGTCATATCTTAGTACACATAGCAAAATTCTATCATGGGATCGAGAGATAGAGGGCTAACACACGGTTTGTGAAAATATACCAGAGTTATCATCGTTTCAGAAACTTTTGAATAGTTCATTGAATGAATACATGGCTATGAAACAAGCAGTATTTATTTTTTTATTTGTTTGTTACAGCTTGTTGTTTGTTACTCCACTATACAAGTGGAGTCATCATAAATATTTCTTGATTAATAATAATAAATTATTCAATACACTTCCTATATGATAAATTAATATCCATTTTAATATATATATAAAGTTCTGTTCACTATATAGCAAAGGGTAGTGTTCACTGAAGCATGTGTTTGAAAGAGATTCTTTCAATATGAAATGATCATAGATTTTTTCAATATGATCATAGAAAATCTTTTCCCTCCAAATATTTTCTGTATTTTTCCAATACGCCTTTTTATTTTTAGAGCCTTTGGATCATTTATTAGGACAGCATCAGCTTCATTGACAATACTGAGATGGTTTCGCAATTGTGTACACCAGTTATACTTTGTTCCAGAACTTATCATTCTTTCTCTAAAATTTTGGAAGCATATCTTTGGGTACCTGTGTTCTTTCATCGTTTATAGCTACATGAGATAATGTAATGAATGTTTCAGAATTAGTCAACCTATATGGAGAGTACCTGCCTCTAGTCTGATCATGTATCCTGGGGTACTTCTTGATAAGCCCATAAGTTTTTTGTAAAATCTCAGGTTGACATTTTCCAACATTTCAATGTATCGAAGGCCCCATACCTGCACGGAGTACATGAATGAAGCAATTAATATACTTTTACAAGCAGTAGCTATTACATTTACATGTATTTAATGGAGAAAGGTCAAAAGGAAATTTACCATTCAAAGTTCAGTATTATGAGTAAAGTTTGAGGATACAAATCACTTTATCGAGACTTCAAATATTGTAAGATACTCACACATTTCTTCACTTCACTGTCTGATAAACTGTATGTTCGGCCAGTTTGTGTGATGGGGTTCACTTTGCATATCACATCTGCAAAAGGGATCCACAGTGTATCATGTAGTGTGGAATATAGAAATGAGGGTGATATACCTCAAGGATGGAGGAAAAATGCCATACAGCCTCAACTTCAAATTAATTTTTTTACTTGCCTCAGAGTCGTCCGAAAATAGAAGATTTTTTTGGGGAATGTGTTTGAAACTCACACTTCTCATATACCATTAACTTTGTCTGGAACAGGTAGATGGCTGTAGGGTTGAGGCAGTCTGATATTACAAAATTTAAATGTTTGATTTCTTTCTCTTTATCCAAAGAAGGGTGAATGGTTGCCTCACTATTTGACAAATGATATGATTGTGCCTCATCTTGCAATAATTCTCAGGAAAGTCACAAATGATAACCAAGAGAGTTTTCTTGGTTTGTCTCAGAAAAGCACTTTGTTGTTTTGGTATGAAGAGATGAGGAAGCAGGGCAGGAAGTTTTTCACAAAATATATCAACAAATTCAGTTACTGATTTTTCAATGATTTCCAAGTTACATCGAATCACTGCTTATGTGACAGTTTCAATTTCAATAGCTTCATATCCTTTTTTTTCTTTCTTCTAAGTCTTGCAGTACCGGAACATTAAACACAACTTGAAAAAACGCAGTCAATTGATGGCGAAATTCAAACCAGCATTTGCAGGCAGTCCATTATGTTTTAATTTTCACTGACATCATTCATTTTCAAACATAAGCTTCACATTCTGATCAGTAAAGCTCACACAGACTGAATGTGTTCCATTCTGGCCTGCCAGCACACAATTTGTAAGCCTAAGTTCTGCAAACTTAGAAAATCCCAATTTCACAGTCGAGAATTTATCTTGGAAAACTCTGCACGCTCCTTTTAAATTATAAAGTTTCTTCTATTTTTTTTTTTTTTTTAAATATTCATCTGTATACCCCCATTTTAAATAATTTAGTTACACATTTAGGGCCCAACAATCATTCCATGTCAAATAAACTAAATTTCTGTACATTTTCAGATTAGATATCTCAGATTTTCATGATTTTTTTTGTATGCAGCAATACATCACAGAATGATGAAGAAATACCAAATTTAAGTTATGTAGCACAATTATTTTTTGTAGTAAATCATTTTTAATGATTTAAATTAGTATGAAAAAATTTCATGTTTAGGCACCTTCAAAAGCCCAGAGGCTAGCAATCAGTGATGATATAAACCTGGGAGTGATCTCATTTTAAATATAGGGAATACAATTTTAAATAATTGAAAATTTGAAATTTCTCTAAAAGTGGAATTTTCAAAATTCAAGCCAAGACATTATTGTAGAAGAAAGGGTGCCTTGTCTGGTCTTGATCTGAAAGCAGAGAAAAGTCTGTCAAATCAGAATGTTGATATTGTTAAAGAAATATTTTTTACAAGTGGCGAAATAAGCAGAGTTATGCTAGGGATGAATAACTTTATATCAATTCGTAAGGAATATGTTTCTAAACAGTTGAAGCTTAATAATATAAAAGAAGCATACAGAGTTTTCCAAGATAAATTCTCAACTGTAAAAGTGAGATTTTCTAAGTTTGCGGAAGTTAGGCATACAAATTGTGTGCTGACAGGCCAGAGTGGAACACATTCAGTCTGTGTGAGCTCTAAGTGTAAAGCTTATGTTTTAAAATGCAAGAATTAATTCAGGGACAGTTAGCAAAATTTAACACATTTTTAGTTTATTTAGCACTTTATATTGTTTAAAACCTCCTGACTGTTGTCATTTATTAATCAAGGAGTCGCCTAAAAAATTTTGGGCCCTAAAAAATGCCCTCATTTGATTGTTGAACGACTAGTTCCCTTACCAAATTTCGAAACCAATTCTTGAATAAAAAAATGAGTAAAACTAATAAGTAAATTAGTAGCTCAAGGTCCTGAGTTCAAATCTGGTTTGGTGCAGGATATCTTTAATATTCTGTCACAGAGGCTGAAACACCCCCCTTGGGCAAACCCAGTCTCTAAAATGTGGGTACTCTTAATTGAAAAAGTAAGGGGACAAACCTGACGGTTGAGCGTGATCACAGTCACATCACCTCATTGCACGACCACTGACCAAGAAACAGTGCTTTCTAACACAGCACTGCACACAAGACCCTTCTTCTTCATGGGTTGTAGTGGTAAAGTTTTGTTATTTTTTAATATCCCTTTATAAATTATAAGAACTTATATATTAGGCTTTTGAGGCCTCATCCTTCTACAAATAAGTGTTGAGAAATTCATTTCACCTAAATTTTGAATTTAGCAGTGTAAACAAAAAAGGTGACACGGTTGTTTGATAATAACAACAGATTTTTAAAATTGTTAAGTATGCAAAATAATAGATATCATCAAACGTTAGTAACCATTGTACTCGAAAATGAAAAGACCCAAAGAAAAAGAATTAGTCATATTCCATGAATATGTCAATCTTATAGGATACGTGAATGACACAGCTTGATATCAAAGATGGCTAAGGAATAGGAGAACCATATTACTGGCAAGGAAGACTGGAGACTGGACTCGGGCATCATCTTAGAAATGAATAGAAAAGCAATGATGTAACAATATCTAAAACAAAATTGCTGAAAAAAAATTATTCTTAAAAAAGTTAGATATATTTTAAATACAGAAGGAATTTCATGATGTTAAAATAATGTGGATATTAACATACATATATTGTGGATATTGTACAATATTAAGAAGATAGACAAAATTCACATTGGTTTCTGCCCTTTGGAGAAATTTTTTGGCATATATTTTATTGCATTAGTTTTGATACAGACTACATTACATGTTATATTATGTTACTATATTATATGTGGTAGATAAATCGTTTATTCAGGGATAATTATTTTTAAAAAATTCTAGCAGTAGAAACTATAAAAGTTTACATCCCAAAACAGAAGGTTAAATTAGAATCTTAAGAGAACATAAAGAAATAATACCTAGGAGGAAGAAATAGGTACCATGTTGGTACATAGTTTTGATAAAAATCAATTAACACAATAAATAAAAAGAAATTTAAAGCTTAAATATAAAAAGAAAGAGAGGATGTTTGTGAAACTACCCTAGTATTATGTTTCCTATTGCACTGTGAATATGAAAGAAAATATCATTCATTATCACCATAGTTTTTTGTATTATTTTGAAAAAGGTAAGCATACTGGAGAAGCTCATAGAAAAATGTGTAGTGTTTATGGATACAATGCCTCAACCGAAGGCACCTGTCGAAATTGGTATGTCAAATTTCATATAGGAAATTTTTTCATCAATGATGCTCCATGGTCTCGTCACCCTTTTATGAATTAAAATTGTTTTTCTTATTTTAAACTGTAATCCTGCAAGAACCAAAAAAGGAATGTTATTTTTTTTTTGAGGTTTTGGTAGATGATCCTTGAATTACAAGCAGAGAAAAAAGAAAAAAACAGTTTAAGCAGAGGATGGTCCAGGTTGCTATAAAATAAGTTAAATTAAATAAATAATAATTTATTTAATTTAGCTTATTTGACAGCAAACCTATCCATCTTTAGCCTACTAATTAACTAGCAATATAATAAATAAGAGTTAACTATCATAGGGTAGTAGCTAACTCTTATCTCACTTTTAAATGTGCTGCATATAAACCCCAAAAATGCACTAAGTCTCCTTTGTGAGAAATAATGATGTTATTAGGTTGGCAAATAAGTCCTCTCGGTTTTTCAGGGTGAAATGAAACTATTATTTACATAATGTAATGTACATTATACCATTATTGACCATCATTGTCTAGGGTTTATTACTAAAAAACTGATAGAAGTGGTTTTTAAAAATGAAAAATATTTAATATGATTTTTTCCCATTTTTCTTGTTCATAGAATGTCTAGGTTTTATTAGTAAAAAACTGATCGAAGTGGTTTTTAAAACTGAAGTGTTAAATTAAAAATTACGTTATGGTATAGTTTTGAATTATTCAGCGACTCCGAATACAGTTTGAAATACTGATTCTTCAAAATATTCGGAGAAATCAAAATTCAAACAGGAGGGGAAATATGGGAAAGATGGCGGTCCTAGTAGTTCGCATGATGACCAACAGAAAGCAGTGTGCTTATCAGCTGTCAAAGCCAGAAGGGAAATAAGGAAAGTAGTACCGACTTTTCTAAATAGAAGAGAAATTACCAAAAGCAAAAAGAGTTCACTTAATAAATCAACATACCTCTTACTCTAATGTACTCATACGAATGATGGGTTTTAACTTCCAAAAAGACATAAGGAATCTAAGAAGGTAGAAGTATCCACATTAAAATGAAATTAGAATAACAGTTACGAGGCAAAAGGGAAGTATAACAGGAGGAAAATATTATAGAACAGCACAGACTGAGATGGCTTTGCCACCTTAAGTGAATGCCAGACACATACAAAGCTTGATTGTTGATGTCACGAGAGGCCAAGAAAAAACCAAAGAACATTAGGGAAGATGGCTTTAGAGAGTGCAACATGTACTCGACTAAGGGCTCAAATATAAAAATCCAAATAATTCATAACTGGAATATTTACCACATAAATTGATAAACATAGAAAACATTAATAAAAGAAAAACATAAAATTAAGTTACACCACATACTACATATAATTACTCACAATACATAAAAACATACACATAATAACATATAAAATATGAGGTTGTTTAGAAAGTATTTCATTTTTTTTTTTAAATAAAATTAAAGATAATTTTCTTATAGTGAATTATTCATTGTCAATTCTGGTCCACTACCTTTTTTCATCTTTCTGGTGAAAGCAAGATTTCATGCTCACAAAAGGTTTGCACTTTGCTGGAAAAAACTTATAGAGGTGATTTTAAAACCTACTCATTTGAAGAAAATGTTTTACCATCAAAAGAATTTTTTAGAGACCAAGACAAATAGTAATCAGAAGTAGCCAGATCTAATAAAAAAGGATAGGTGTCGCAGAATACTCCATCTAAACTGTAAAAGCTTCTCGTAAGTTCTAAAACTTTTATGAGGTAACCCATTATCTTGATGGAATACCACACCTTTTTCATTGATTAATTCAGGGCTTCTCTGTCTAATTGTCATTCAATTAGTCCAGCTGATGATATTACATTTCAGAATTGAATTATGCGTTGTCTCTTTGGAGCTAAAAACCTTCTTAATGTTATTGCTTTCATTTAGCACCTTTTTTTTTTTTTTTTTTTTTTTTTTTTTAATTTATAACTGCACTTTGAATCTAGAGCCGGGACCATGATCTCTTGCATTTAACATTGTTGCAGACAATCCATTTCTTTTCTCCATTGATGATGCACTTCAAAAATAGATAAGTTTCTTGATATTTGAGAATATAACAGGCATCAATGTGTTGGCCTAAAGACTCTGTTCGACTAAGATAGGTAAAAGTGCCCCAGAGCGATAAATGGTTGCCGACTAACACATATGTACACCATCGCAAGAAACCCATGTCCTTAAAGTTTCAGATCCCTCGCATCCTCCTGTTCCCTATAATTAAAAAGGTATTTTGAAACGCTGAAATTTTAACATCATACTGTTCATTTTTTAAGCTCAGTATCATACATTTTATTTTTAAAGCACTGTAGATCAGAAACATTTCTCATTGATACCTTTTTTTAGATGTGCTATTTTCCTGCATTTGGATAGTTAATATGACCTAGGGTCCTTTTAAATTCGTGAAGGGGTATGTTGGATTCCCCACTTATAAGGTTGTGATCTTGAATCCTAACCCTTCAAGATGGTTCAAGACGACTACATAAGAGGAGGTCCCTCTTATCAGGTTGTAATCTTGCAGCCATAAATCCTTATCTAGGCGAAGGGATCAAATACCCCCATCACAGGGAAACCCCCCTCAATTGGCACACACATAAATACTGAGACAAATAATTACACTTAATTTTGAAGAGATGATTTTATATACATATTGTTATGTGTGTGTCTAACATAGTATAGTGACATAAGACTTTTGCACATCCGATTATATCTGCCCATATTGATGTTCTATTATAAAGTATTACAAATTCTTCTTGGTCGACATGAATTTTGAAATTGAAATCATAAATTTTTTTTAATCGAGAGGGGGGTAATGTGATGTGACCCTCAAATATTTATTTGTAATAGTAGTAAGAGGGCTATTATATAAATATTATGTATATTAATTGTTATTATATTATATTATATGAGGGCTATTATAGAAATATTGTGTATATAGATATTAATGAGAGTGACTACATATTATTGTAAGTTAGGTGCCCAAATAGATAATTGAATATTTGAGTTTATATAAAATGCTAAGTAATAACATAGGGCCAAACTTTGTACCCTAAGCCCTCCTTATCGCCCCACTCCCAAAAGGCCCCAGAGATCAGTTTTAAGTTGGAATTTGCTGCCATATAGACGTATTGTGCCCTAGCTCCGGCCAAAAAACGTCACTCCTTTGTAAATCAAGGCCTGTATATGGGTCATTCTCCCAAAACATACAAATTTATGTCCCAATGAGATAATATTATTTGTGTGAAATTGTTAATAATTCAATTGCATCCACTGGTTAATAGAAAACCTCAGCTTGCTGTTCAAGAATTTTTATCTCAGTAACAATTTGTTTATGGGCCTAAATTTAAACTTAAAATATCAATATCTATCTCCCTCACCTGTCCCAAAGCTCAAGTTGCTGACTTTGATGGCGGAAAAAAGATATATATTCTTTTATTTATGACCTAGTTTTTTTTTCATACTTGTTAGAAGGTCTTAATTATGTGGTTTTACGGTATATTGCTATTTTCGTATTATAGAAAAAAAGTTATGATCCATAATCTATCTGTCCCATAGACGCAACCTATCTCCCTCACATTGTTTTGAAATCGGGCCTCAAAACTTAGGAAACCTTTATTTCATTACAATTCATTGCTGGCAACATTGTAACAGATTCCCGTCTCAACAAGGATATACTTTTTCACAGAATTTCTGCTCTCATTTCCACGTGAGGGTGTTTTTATCGGTTAAAACAGTGAGTGTCGTTTCATCTCCTATCTCCCTCACCCACTGATATTTCCTAAAAGGTGAGTTTGATTCACGTTATATTACGGTTAATTTGTAGGTTTACAAGGATTCCAATAACCCATAAATGTTGTCCATAAGAAACTGACATGGAATGGTTTACTTTAATATAACCTCAAAAACCTATCTCCCTCACATCTATCTCCCTCACTCGTGTAAAATAAGGGAGATAGACTTTGAGTTGAGGGAGATAGACTTTGAGTGAAGTGAGGGAAATAGGAACAAGGTGATGTTTGAGTTTAGTAAAACCTGAACTCTAAACTTATTTAAATATTTAAGTGAAATTGATTTTTAGGTTTGTTTTGAACACTTTTAAATAATATTTAGAGATTACAAAGACTTAATTTGTTGTCACGTATTTGTTTTGTTTAACGTCCCTTTATGCAACTTAGGCTAGCCGGACGATGCTACAGTGGGAGTCCTAAATTTTGCATATCCAGGTATAATTAGGATAGGGATCTTTAACGAGTAACGGACATCGCACAGGCTCGGGTCCTATATTTTTCATCCTATCCGAGGGCCGCTTTTCACTTACAACTCGCAAACGAAGGGATTAGTCGAAAAAATGTGATCAAAAATGTTCTCCTTGAAAACCTGAAAAGATTGACACCATTTAGAAACCTCTACCACTATTTTTTCGCAAAAACCGCGCTTATAACTCGCAATCAAAGGCGAAATGAGTGATTTGTATATTTTCCTGGTGTAGCGGTTAAGGAAAGCTTTAAAATGATGCCTTATTCATGAAATTTGATAGGTTATTGAGGAGGTTGTGGTGTATCGAAAAAAAAAAAAGGCCTTGAGAAATAATATATATATGTAGGGTATATATGTTTCTATGAAGGCATTTTTTGTGAACACCATTAGCAGCCTACCTTCTAACAATATGTGGAAAAAAATCATTGACAAATGTAATTTTTTCGCATTGAAATTAGAATAATGAAATTTAAATGAAATGGGAGAATGACCCATATATCAATTTATATATTTCTCTCTCTGTATACATCTATATATTATTACCAATAATAATCACTTCCACTGCGTAATTCTGTTTGTTTTTGCATGTCCCAATTATTTAGATAATTAAGATCCACGGACCTTAACGGACCTAAACGGCCCTTTTTATTAACCCATATTAATTCAAATAAACTAGGGAGATCGCAACCATAACCCTTTATTTGGGCAGCACTGCTTATTATTGAAATGAAGGATTTCTCTCATGTATAAATAATTATACATATATATATATATATATATATATATATATATATAAATAATTTATTTTTTGAAGAGAAAAGATTTGGCTCCGCCGGGAGTCGAACCCGGGTCTCCTGCGTTACATGCGAGGATGCTAACCGCTACACCACAGAGCTCGGCTCAAGGCAGAGCAAATCCTTCCTCTTCACTGATACCTACTCCCCCTATCTCACAAGTTTTGCGAGTAGTAGCGGGAGGTGGACAAATTTTGTCCAATTTATGATATTTATTGACATAAGTCAATTTTTTTTTTTTTTTTTAAATTATTTTAATTAATCCAATCTTAAATTGTGGCTGACCACCAATTTTAAATTATTTTTAAATAATTTAAAAATTTTTAAAAATAATTTAAAATTGGTGGTCAGCCACAATTTAAGATTGGATTAATTAAAATATATATATATATATATATATAAATTTATATATTTATATTATATATTTATAATTTATATAATTATATAAATTCACGTACATATATGTATCTATGACTAATTAATGTTGTACGAAAATATATACAGTTCCTGGATACAACATATATTTCAAGGACGCATTTATAAGTCCTGCCAGGTTAAAAAGGGTTAAGCAAAGGATCTCATGAACTACGCACAGTAAGTTTTGGATCACTCTCCAATATTTATAACACAGGATATCATCACTTAAAAAAATGTTTGAAAATTAGGATAAAAAAGCTGTACCTCGACAGGGTGTTGTTCAGGAAAAAACAAAGTTATAAGGTATCTTTACCTAAAAAATTGACATTATTAATTTTTCAAATTTTCGCAAGTGGTTCAACAAGTTGAAATTATTGACAGAATTTGTCCACTCTTTTGGAAAAATTTATAAAATTATTCGGTTTTTTTTATTTTATTTTACAAAACTCTATTACCATACATATTTAATTGTAATCATAGGTTCACACTTAATTTTGAACTAGAACTGAATTTTAAACACTGCTTCAGGTATAAAGCTCAATTATTTTCCACACTGTTCTCATTAATAATGGGGTCAACGTCTAAAAGTTTATCACTTATGAAACCAGCTGGTTTTATGGTTCTATTTTTGTATCATCTATGCAATAAGAAATAAATTACTGGTGGGGATAGCAGCGTAAGTTCTTAAACGCTTTGCGCAATAGTAGCAGCAAAAGCAGGACATTCCTCCAGATCTACATTTTATTTGAATTCCAAGAAAAAATTGTGAATATTGTTCGCTTTATATCATGATTGTAACAGAAATTAAATTATGTCTGGATATAGTAGCAGGAATTGAAACCTATATAGTCATTTTAGTGCATCATTTCTGCGAGATATGACCAGTACGTCCCAACTGATAATTTCAGAAAAAAAAACTTTCAGTTCCACTTCAGACATTTCTGAAAAATCTAGAATAGCTGACACCATTACTTTAAGACCGTTACTTTCTTGCTTGAAAAGCATTGTTATCTTCTGGATATAAAAAAGTAAAATATTTCAAAGATGCTGCTTTAAACTTTCCATATTTGAAAGGGCACCAACTGTTGCACAGAATCTATCAAACTTTTTTAATAGGAACATAGCTATAACGGTTGTCAAACTATAAAAGGATTATATGACTTAACTGGGAACTTAGCTGTGAGAAAATACAGTAAAACCCTCTTTTCAGAAAAATAGAATTACTTTCTCAACAACCTAATAATAATCTCTTTATAAAATGAACATTTTATTTTAAAATGTATTAAAGTTCTAAAAAAAAATTAGATAATTCCATTGAGAAACAAAAAAAATATAGAATACAAAATCTATTGCCTTAATATTTGCATTAAAAAAAAAAGGGTTACTTTTCCAATTCCACATCGAACTAGCATTTCAGCAGCAACACTTCCCACTCCCCCAACACCAACCACAGCAACACAAAAAGTTCTGATTTTTTCATAGTTATTCACAATACCCATTCTCTTTAAGGCCATTAAACGGCTAAAACAGAAAAATGATTATTTGGCCTAACAATATGTAAACAATTACATACTTAATCATGATAATGATTATTCATAAAAAATTACAATGAAAATTGGCTACTTATCATAATATGATGATTTCATTAAGGGTTGAAACTACGATTTTAAGAAAATATATTACCACTGCTCAAAAACAGAAAAGTAAACAAAGGAAATTTGGATTTCTCATGCAAATAATCTGATTTTCCTTTCTCTGCTATTTTTCCTAAATATGCAAACAAAATACATACGTTTCATGGTCTAGATAATCAGCAGATCGACTAGGCTGTCGCTTCCAAACATTCAATGCCATTATGTTAACCCATGCTGCCATTTTGGGCATTTAAAGAAAAATTAGTTTATATATATGTATGTATATATATATATATATATATATATATATATATATATACAAATTAGGTTATATATTCATGATAAAATATGATTCTTAATCGATTCTTATTGGAAATTAGAATGAAAGGGAAAATAGAACAATATCGATGGAGGGAATGGTAGTTACCTTGTAAAAGAAGCTAAATGTGTGGGTGATATCTGCCATCACCCACTTATTAAACTACTTTCGTATTTCCATTTTAATCTATTATTTTTATTGTTATTGTAAGTATTAGTATTTAAAATTATTATTAATGTTTATTAATTTCTATTTTTATTTTTTCGTACTTTTTATTTGGTTATCATATGAGCTATTGTTATCGAAATCTGTTGTTTCCTGACAATCGTTTGAGGTGTTTTTTTCAATAGCCATAATGTAATAGAGTATTCAGTACACATTTTATCTATTTATTTAAATTATTTGTAGCCTCTACTGTGGAGGATCATTAGCAAGCAGTATTAAGTTATGTCAGTAATTTTAACAGTAATGTTGTGAGTACCTATAAAAGACTATAACAATCAATTAATGCTTAGTTCCTTACTACACAAATTACATGTTTGAGTTTAATAGTCTTGCACCTACTTTCAAGGTAAAATTTTTAAAAGACTATAGAAAATTAATACTCCACCAATTATATGTATTATAGTTTTTGAAAATTATCATAGATCACTTTATTATAAAGGAAAATAAGACCAAAATTGACCCTGTATGGAAAACCATTCTTACCTTCATGAAACTTCTGTCATAATTTGGCCTTAAGGTGTGATTTTGAATGCAGCGACAGCGACCACGATTCTACAGCGACTAGCCGTGGCGACCGGTCGCTGAAAGTAAGCACTTTTGCATGGGTGGCCACAACTGCGAAGGGGTCTATTAACATATTTATTATGGATTTCATTTCGAGATCACCATTTAAATGGCTATAAATGCTAAATAGTGATCTGAAAATGACATTATTTTTAAATATGGTAAAGAACTTACATGGGTGATTCACAAACTATGGGTGACCCGCAGTTGGCCAGCCAAACCTCGAAAATAATATGGAAGAGTTCTGAAAATTCTTCGGGCTCAACTTCGAGGGACGGTTATCTGGATAAAAATGAGCACTACAAAAATGTCTAGTGCTATAAAAATGAGGAAACATCCAGTTTTCAAAACCTAAGCAGATCAAGAGAATTTCAGAAAATCAGAGCCATGGAAGGCTTTGAGATACTAGAATATTGAGACTAGCATTTATTGAAAATTCAGCATTTACAAAAAACGTTAACAATAAGCAACACTATAAAATTCAAGCATGACACTTAGCCTCTCTTACTAGGTAACTGTCATTTAATTTGCCAATTTTGAACAGCAAAATAGAAAATAACTGATTAAGTTAAAGGAAACATGCAATGAAAATAATCCAAGGAACAGAACTTTATGTAAAGAATGCCTGAAAACAGAGTAAGCAGTAATCACTAACACCACTGACATTGCTAGTGAGATGACAGCCAAGTTGATCTCTAAGCACTCCAAATTTTATCACACTACTACCTTAACACACCTCCTTGAAATGGAAGGCAATATTAATAAAATGTTTCAAATAACATGAATTGAAGTAATGGTTCAAAGGGTAAGACAAAAAGAAGAATAGGTAATAGGTAGTGAGGTAAGGGTTCCCAAAATTGGCATGGGCTTTTAATGGATAATTTTTACTAAACCAATAATAGAGATCGTTTCCCTAACTTTGTACCTAATAAGAAAAACATTACTTGAAAAGAAAAACCAAAATAGTATGTAGGATATTAATTCGTAAGAAATGGCCATTAAATGAGAGGTAAACATATTTTGCAGGGATAATATCCATTAAATTATAAACAAAGTCATAAGGTTAGAATGATTATAAATAAGATATAGAATAATAGATAAAATTTAAATAACGAGATATTAAGCAAATTATTTTAATACAATTTACATAAAAACCAAAAGTATTTAAACTGTTCAGTAGGGCTTAACATACTGTTTCATAAGTTAATTGATACTACAAGATTCAAAGGCCTTTAATGTGCTTATAACTATAAAATGTCAAATAATTGAATAGAACATATTGGAATCTAAAGGATCAGGACTTGCTAACCATATAAATGAAATATACCTGTAAGGATTGGAGTGGACAACTTCATCTGACATATTTCCAGTAGTGTCATTATTGGTATTCTCTGATTTCTCCTCGCCAGATTTTGAGCAAGAAGACATTTCTTTAATTCTGAAGAACAATCTTTAAATTGATGACCAGCTCTAAAGACAAAAGTAGGGGTATTTGACAAGATGCCTGTAACAATGATAATAACCTACCTAGTACACGTGGAAACAAAGAGGTCAGCTGTCAATTATCTATTATAAATGTTACGTTACTGCTCAACACATTAAATCTAAACTCAATTTTATTTAAAATTAAGAGTTTTATCAATAATTGTTCTACATTTGATTAATCAATTTGGTATAGCTGATTCACAATCAGCAATACCATCCCTCAGAGAAGGTCGTAGGAGGGTATTTGGGATCGGTATCTAGGGATGGTGCGAAATTGCCGGAACGGCTCCACGGAACCTAATACGTGCCCGGAGCTGTTAGGAACAGTTCCAACATGGATGCCTTAACGGCTCCGATCGGAGCTGTCTGCTTTCTCCTTCCTTCACTAGACTCTTGGGAGCTGGAACCGGAGCTGTTAGTGTACTATACTAGCTCCGACTCGGAGCTGTTAGCATATTAGTTCCGAGACTAGCTCCGACTCGGAGCTGTTAGCATATCAGTTCCGAGACTAGCTCCGACTCGGAGCTGTTAGCATATTAGTTCCGAGACTAGCTCCGACTCGGAGCTGTTAGCATATTAGTTCCGAGACTAGCTCCGACTCGGAGCTGTTAGCTTATTAGTTCCGAGACTAGCTCCGACTCGGAGCTGTTAGCATATTAGTTCCGAGACTAGCTCCGACTCGGAGCTGTTAGTATATTAGTTCCGAGACTAGCTCCGACTCGGAGCTGTTAGCTTATTAGTTCCGAGACTAGCTCCGACTCGGAGCTGTTAGCTTATTAGTTCCGAGACTAGCTCCGACTCGGAGCTGTTAGCATATTAGTTCCGAGACTAGCTCCGACTCGGAGCTGTTAGCATATTAGTTCCGAGACTAGCTCCGACTCGGAGCTGTTAGCTTATTAGTTCCGAGACTAGCTCCGACTCGGAGCTGTTAGCATATTAGTTCCGAGACTAGCTCCGACTCGGAGCTGTTAGCTTATTAGTTCCGAGACTAGCTCAGACTCGGAGTTGTTAGCTTATTAGTTCCGAGGCTGGTCGGAGCTGTTCAACCTTTCCTCGCCTATTGATTCTAACGGAGCTGTTAGCTTATTAGTTCCGAGGCTCTCTTCGGAATGGAGCCTCAGTGCAAATGTTCATGAAATTAGTTTGGAATTCTTGATTTGACATTGCAACTAATTTTTAAGCCAGCATATTATGGTTATCTAAGAAGCAATTTCTATTTACCTTTGTTTTTGTAACATCACCGTCTTTCATTTCTTTATTTATTTAAAATAAAATAAAACAAAATTTCAATTTTTTCTAATATATGATCTTTAAAAAAATTAATATGTTAAAATTTTTTTAGATAAACCATTAAATGGATAGGGAAGTTATAACTCGATAAAGGCATTATTTATTAAAATCCTAAATTCTTAATATTAGCATTGTAGCAATTTCATTCTAATTAGTTAAGCTGTAAAAATATTTAGTCAAATTAAAAATAAAATGTTTTCTTTTTTCTTAACTGTAAAAATAAAAATGCTTTTATTTTTAAATGCTAACATGGAGTCATGACTTGAAGAACAATAAGTTTTATGTACAATATACTTTTTTATTTTTACTAGCAAATGGGTTTTCATTTCATTTTAAGATGTCATCATTTTCATTTTTTTTAACCTGACTCGGAGCTGTTAGCATATTAGTTCCGAGACTAGCTCCGACTCGGAGCTGTTAGCATATTAGTTCCGAGACTAGCTCCGACTCGGAGCTGTTAGCTTATTAGTTCCGAGACTAGCTCCGACTCGGAGCTGTTAGCATATTAGTTCCGAGACTAGCTCCGACTCGGAGCTGTTAGCATATTAGTTCCGAGACTAGCTCCGACTCGGAGCTGTTAGCTTATTAGTTCCGAGACTAGCTCCGACTCGGAGCTGTTAGCTTATTAGTTCCGAGACTAGCTCCGACTCGGAGCTGTTAGCATATTAGTTCCGAGACTAGCTCCGACTCGGAGCTGTTAGCATATTAGTTCCGAGACTAGCTCCGACTCGGAGCTGTTAGCATATTAGTTCCGAGACTAGCTCCGACTCGGAGCTGTTAGCTTATTAGTTCCGAGACTAGCTCCGACTCGGAGTTGTTAGCTTATTAGTTCCGAGGCTGGTCGGAGCTGTTCAACCTTTCCTCGCCTATTGATTCTAACGGAGCTGTTAGCTTATTAGTTCCGAGGCTCTCTTCGGAATGGAGCCTCAGTGCAAATGTTCATGAAATTAGTTTGGAATTCTTGATTTGACATTGCAACTAATTTTTAAGCCAGCATATTATGGTTATCTAAGAAGCAATTTCTATTTACCTTTGTTTTTGTAACATCACCGTCTTTCATTTCTTTATTTATTTAAAATAAAATAAAACAAAATTTCAATTTTTTCTAATATATGATCTTTAAAAAAATTAATATGTTAAAATTTTTTTAGATAAACCATTAAATGGATAGGGAAGTTATAACTCGATAAAGGCATTATTTATTAAAATCCTAAATTCTTAATATTAGCATTGTAGCAATTTCATTCTAATTAGTTAAGCTGTAAAAATATTTAGTCAAATTAAAAATAAAATGTTTTCTTTTTTCTTAACTGTAAAAATAAAAATGCTTTTATTTTTAAATGCTAACATGGAGTCATGACTTGAAGAACAATAAGTTTTATGTACAATATACTTTTTTATTTTTACTAGCAAATGGGTTTTCATTTCATTTTAAGATGTCATCATTTTCATTTTTTTTAACCTGACTCGGAGCTGTTAGCATATTAGTTCCGAGACTAGCTCCGACTCGGAGCTGTTAGCATATTAGTTCCGAGACTAGCTCCGACTCGGAGCTGTTAGCTTATTAGTTCCGAGACTAGCTCCGACTCGGAGCTGTTAGCATATTAGTTCCGAGACTAGCTCCGACTCGGAGCTGTTAGCATATTAGTTCCGAGACTAGCTCCGACTCGGAGCTGTTAGCTTATTAGTTCCGAGACTAGCTCCGACTCGGAGCTGTTAGCTTATTAGTTCCGAGACTAGCTCCGACTCGGAGCTGTTAGCATATTAGTTCCGAGACTAGCTCCGACTCGGAGCTGTTAGCATATTAGTTCCGAGACTAGCTCCGACTCGGAGCTGTTAGCATATTAGTTCCGAGACTAGCTCCGACTCGGAGCTGTTAGCTTATTAGTTCCGAGACTAGCTCCGACTCGGAGTTGTTAGCTTATTAGTTCCGAGGCTGGTCGGAGCTGTTCAACCTTTCCTCGCCTATTGATTCTAACGGAGCTGTTAGCTTATTAGTTCCGAGGCTCTCTTCGGAATGGAGCCTCAGTGCAAATGTTCATGAAATTAGTTTGGAATTCTTGATTTGACATTGCAACTAATTTTTAAGCCAGCATATTATGGTTATCTAAGAAGCAATTTCTATTTACCTTTGTTTTTGTAACATCACCGTCTTTCATTTCTTTATTTATTTAAAATAAAATAAAACAAAATTTCAATTTTTTCTAATATATGATCTTTAAAAAAATTAATATGTTAAAATTTTTTTAGATAAACCATTAAATGGATAGGGAAGTTATAACTCGATAAAGGCATTATTTATTAAAATCCTAAATTCTTAATATTAGCATTGTAGCAATTTCATTCTAATTAGTTAAGCTGTAAAAATATTTAGTCAAATTAAAAATAAAATGTTTTCTTTTTTCTTAACTGTAAAAATAAAAATGCTTTTATTTTTAAATGCTAACATGGAGTCATGACTTGAAGAACAATAAGTTTTATGTACAATATACTTTTTTATTTTTACTAGCAAATGGGTTTTCATTTCATTTTAAGATGTCATCATTTTCATTTTTTTTAACCTGGCTTACTTGGAATTTTTTTTAAATTTTTTTTAATTTTTAATAGTAAACGCTAACAAAAAAAAGTAATTTTTTGTTTGAATAAATTTTATTCACATCCATACATATAATATACAGTGAGAGAGATACAATGTATAAAATAAATATACATGTTTATATCTACATACTTTATTTTGTTATCTGCTTGTTATGTTTATTGGCATACAATTATTTATTTAAATTATAAATTGAAAAATCTAATTATAAATTATATAATTAAAGATTATAAATAACGATTTAATTTTTATTTGTAAAAATTAGAAATAATAAAAATGTTTACTTGATAACTTGTTATTCTTTACATTCTTATTTTTTAAATATCATTATTATTTAAATAATATTATATTATATGACACTATATTATATTATTATAATATTAAATTATCCCCTGGATTCCTTTCCTATTTATGTTCCTTGGAGAGTAGTTTAACTTTTGAAAAGGTGGAGATAGAGGTCTACCTACACTGGTGGAATTTACTCTCGGAACAGATAGGTGGAACTGGAACGGTTAAGGGAACCTAATACGCAGTCGGAACTGGAACGGTTGGAGCTAATACGTCATTTAAACGTTCCGTAACATCCCTATCGGTATCCACCGAAATTTCCGACGTTTAGACATGCGCGCCACAGAAAAATCTTCGGCGCGCCGATGCTCGCGAGATTTTTGTATCATGGGCGTACGCAAGCGAAGGCAGCTGCCCCCTCTACAAATTTTGAGAAACAAAAACAACCAATAAATAAATTCGTATTCATTTAATATATTTATAAAGCATTACATAAACACTTATTATAACAATTAAATATCTGTAAGTTTTATTTTGACAATTAATTGAGCCTTACAAGGTCAGAATATCTCGACCCTTTCGAAAATTTTATCAGCCTGCCCCCCCCCCCCCAGAGGAAATCCTGCGGAAGCACCTGGGAGTACTCGTTTATTATTTTATTTGTTGAATTGGATTCTTAATGTTAAGGCCGTACATTAAAGGAGTTTCACTTGTAAAAAACATACTTAACAGTCTTGTGACATAGATAACTAATTTTTGAAATGAAAACAGATAAGCTGAATGGGGTTAAAGGTCATTGTTTACTTATAACAACTTCTTATCTCTCTAATTCCACCTTTCAATTTAGGTCAGTTTCTTTCCGACTGTTGTGAGTTATTGGTCGATTTAAAAATGTCTAATTTTGAGCACCGTGCAGTGATAAAATATTTTGTAAAAAATGGGATGGGGCCGAAGGAAATATTTGAAGACATATTTGCAACTTTGTGGGACTCTGCCCCATCATATGCCACTATCAAAAGGTGGACCGCACTCTTCAAAGCTGGCCGAGGAAATCTCGAAGATGATGATCGATCTGGGTGACGTGAGTCTCGGAAGGAGTTTTGCTGGTCGATTTTCTGCAGCATGGCATGACAATAACAGGGCAATACTATGCAGACCTTCTCGTGGTGGCTTACGTGAAACTGAGCGAGACGCCATCAAAGAGAAACGCCGAGGAAAGATCAACAAAGGTGTGCTGCTACTGCAGGACAACACTCCCCTTCACAAATAAAGAGTTACCACGGAGACGGCCAAGCTGCTCCCGCACCCACCCTACTCGCCAGACCTGGCCCCCTCAGACTTCTACCACTTCCCTAATATGAAAAACATTTGTGTGGGAGAGTGTTTTCGTCAGACGATGAGGTGATCTCAGCTCTCAAAGTCGTTTTGGAAGGTTTCGAAAAAAAATTTTTTGGCCGGGTTACAGATGTTAGGGAAGCGGTGGAATAAGTGCGTTGCTGTTGTGGGGGACGATATTGAAAAATAAAAATATGTAAGTTGAAAATATATTTTTATATATATATGTATATCAGGCTTAGAAATTGCTTTACCCCCCTCTTACTTCTAAAGATCCATCGTGTTCCTTCAGTGATCAGTTGAATTGAAAGTTGAATAGGATCTCGAAGAGGAGTGATTTGAAAGTGGAAGTTAATGGAGCGTGTCGGATAACGGAGAGAATAGAGTTCCAGAGGGATGTTGCTTGCATTATGAAGGATTTGTTCATGTATTAGTTCGATGGGGTGGAGGATATATATCGGACGTACGGGATCTGGTTTGGCGGGATTGGATGGAGGATTTAAATTGTAGGCTCTGTAAGATATAGGAGGTTCGTTGAGTTCTGATGGTCTAGTATAAGAAGAAAGCCAGTAGATACCGACAGCGGTAGGACTGGCAGAGCCACTTCATCTCGGCATAGTACTGGGTTATTTGCCGAGATGAAGGATCTCTTGGGATCCTAAAGACAAAACGTATTGAATATTTCATTAGGCGTTTAAGTTTGGCTTCGAGTGCCTCAGACAGTCCGCTGTACACCGTACAGCCGTAGTCAAAGTGGGGAGAGATGAGAGAGGACGGTTGAACTGTTTCCGGGTAGAGATAGTGTGACGGGAAATTTGTGAGATATGTGTTTTCCAAGAGGGGGATTGATCGAAGGTAACGCCAAGGTTTTTGACAGAATTATGGAATGAGATAGATGAGTTGTTTAGGACTAGATTTGGAGCGACAGGAGTTGATTTGAGGAGAAAGGGAGATCCAATCAAGGTGGCTTTCGTCTGCTTCGCGTTCAGGGTAAATTCGTTG
Organism: Aelia acuminata; assembly: GCA_911387785.2. Lineage (NCBI taxonomy): Eukaryota > Metazoa > Arthropoda > Insecta > Hemiptera > Pentatomidae > Aelia > Aelia acuminata. The sequence continues at coordinate 107,187,048 of OU426980.1, forward strand.
AGGTTTGCCCAAGCACATATTCTGTCGATATCTTCCTATAATTTTAGAATATCGTCGGAGGAATCAGCGGGGCAAAGGAGAGATAAAGCTGGGCGTCATCGGCATACAGATGGTATTGACAGCGATGGGTGGATGATGGAAGTTCATTGATACAGATAGAAAAAAACGTGGGGGACAAAGAGGAACACCTTTAGATTAGAGATGTTAGAGACAAATTGAGTGCATCGGCTGAAAATGGAATTGATTGGTTTTGAGTGGGTTTACCTATGGACAGTTTGCTGATAATTACCTATTTTGCTTTGGAGTCGGGGGTACTGGATAAGGATTGCTGGAAGTAGTTGGATTTGGCGCGGTATATTAAGGATTGAGTGCTATTTCGGAGGAGCTTGATGGTAATCTTCAGAAAGTCAGGTGCCCTAAAATCTTCTTCTAGCTGCGTCTCTTAGTTTCATAAAATTCCTTAGCGTAGGTGTTAGCCAGGGTGCTCGAGGATGCTTAACTGTCTTGAACTTGAGAAGAGCGTGACGGTCTAGGATGGTGTAAAGTTAAGTGGTAAGGGTTTCCACCATGGAGTCAATGGCGTTGGAGGTGTATATGGGGTCCCATTTGATCATCTCAAGACCAGGCGCTAGGATTGCAGGTGATAGGGAATCAAGGTTTCGAAAGGATTTAGTTGTAGGGGAATACAGCAGGATGGGAAGGTTATATAATTGTATGAGGTCGTAGGAAGACTGTAAAGGAACCGGATGCTGTGATAAGGCGAGGAGTTTTTTAGGGAATCGAGATCATAAAAGACAAGCCAAGTGATGGAATGCTGGGTGTTAAGAGTCGGGTCGTAAGGGACTATAAATAAATTAAGGGAATAGAGGATATTTGAAAGATAGGCTTGGTTAGGAGAAGGTATCTGGAGATTGTTGTTGAGGTCTCCGGAGATAACAATGTTGTAATATGAATGATGGCTTCGAATGACTTTCGGAGGCAGGTAGATGAAACCAAAGAGTACGGATGTGGCGAGGTGGATATTTCAGCAAACAGGTATTCAATGTGCGGGGAAAGGGAAGTGGGGGAAAGAAGGGAAGTGGTTAAATGGTGGAGTATTATAGGATTCATCTGAAACAAACTGGATCACTGAGATGGAATACAACAGCACTGATGAAATAGAAAGATTGTTTAAGTAGAAAGCATAATAAGTGGTAACAGTCGTTAAAATATTAATAATAAATAAAATCAAAGTTTTACTATATTTTGAGGGGGGAAATGAATGAGGATAAAAGAAATAATGGAATTCTTTATAAGTCCTTTAAATAATAACAAGGACTGGTAATAATCCGATTAGGGTAATTATACCGCAGAAAAATAGAAACAACTTGTTGCAACCAATGCTTGCTGTTGCGATGCGGCGGTTGAGGAATGACTTGATATATCCTAACAACGTTTCATATCCGCTGATCAATTTTTCTCGTAGTTTTATGAAGGTCTGCAAATAGGCCTTAAAGAAAAACTCTGTTGCCAATAATATCAACGCCAAGCACAAAAACAGCCTGCTCTGAGAGTGTTGTACATGCGGCGCGCCACCTTCATCGGCGGCGGCTCGGCGCAGTTAAAATCATCCGGCGGCGGCGCGCACGTCTAGTGACGTTAGCGGAATAAATTTTCGAATCTAACTTTCTTGATTAGTAATATTAATGTATATCAATTTAAAAAAGTCCCTATTATTTTTTAAAATAAATAATTACTGTTTTTACGCTTTAAGTGTTTAATTTACCATCCCCCCAAACCTCGAAATTGTTATCTGGGAACGCTACTGTCATCCACTTACAAAAGAAAAAAACGACATTATCTAATAAAAATTCTGATAGCATTTCCCCAGCTGCTGGGGAAACGGAATTTAAAATACAGAGAGAGGTGATAGCGCGTAGGATTACAAACTAAGGGTCTGGTCACACATAACCGCACCGCAGCACGGGCCTGTATTATTATCAGGAGATTGGTTTAATTATTCCAGCACATGTTTATCTAGTCAATCATCGCATAATAGAACATATATATATATATATATATATATATATATATATATATATATATATATATATAAGAATTTGTTAACTGATTAACACTTGAACAAAAATTGGAGTCTGATTCAAATACGAAGGATAGATACTATCTATTAAATAGTAACGGGTCGGTTGACCCGGTGTCGGGTATGTGTGACCAGACCTTTAGTCCCAGACCTTGGCGAAGAGCATGAGCTTGGATCACATTAAAAAATATCCAGAAGAAACTAAACTTCCCTGGTACCATTATAATATAAAATGAATACAAAACTCTCGAAAGAGACAAAAAAAAAAAAAAAACAACAGGTAAATCCCTTGGAAATTCAAAAAATGTTTTTAGAAATTTTTGGAACAATTCTGGGACCACGAAATTATGTATAGGGACACTTCGAAATATGAGGATTCAGCAGTAGGGTGTGCTTTTACAAAAGGAAAAGACTCACACCTTTTTAAATTGCCTGGAGCTTGCTTGGTCTTCACAGGAGAGGCAACTGCTATAAAGGAAGCTCTGCTTCATTATAAAGTAGCCAATCACCAAAAATCATTTATTGTCACTGACTCGATTAGTGTTCTACTAGCAATAAGAAGTCCAAGACCAGAACACGCCACTATTCTCGAAATCCTTAACCTTATTTATAACATCCAGACGGTAGGCAAAATAATAAATAGTTTTTATCTGGGCTCCATCCCATTGTGGCATAGGAGGAAATGAAAAGGCAGAAGCTGCATCGCAACTGGCTCGTACAGGTGATAATAGTCAGGTCAAATCCACAGATCTCATTCCCCGAGAGGATTCGGTGAGGGACGCAAAGTCCCAACTTATGGCTCAATGGAATGAAGCCTGGAGAAGGAGCCCGTCTAAACTGCTGCAAATAAAAGCGGAGTGTAAGAAATGGGCAACTAGTTGTAGAAGACCGAGGAGAGAGGAAATTTGTTGAAACTTTTAGACCATATGATATAAATGTTTTGTTTTTTTCTTTAATTTAACAGATTATTAACCACAGTTTAAAAATTAAATTAATGATTTTTTTTTCGGTTTTTAGTTACCTTTTAAATTCATTAAATGTTTAAGGCTTTCTTTCTTTCTTTTTTTTAATTTACCAGCGTATGGAAGGCGGGCGGAAATGGTGGATTATTTAATATTATTATTTTTTAGTCAATTATTAATTATTAATTAATTTCTTTTAGTAAATTATTAATTAGTATTATTTTTTTATTATTTGCATTGCTAATTTTACATATCTATTTTTATTCTTTGATTTTATTGCATTGCTAATGCGGAGGACCTGGGTTTATTTATTTAGTTTTTTTTTTCTTATCTAGTTATTAACAATAAGATTCTTGTAAATACTAACCGGATTAATAATTATTTGCTATTGTTTCTTTATATATTATATTATATTTCGATACTCTTTTATATATTACTATTTTTTTTCTAAATTTCTATTTTTATTACACTTTAAATACTAGCTATTGTTCTGCCTTTTGTGCCGTGTTAAAACAATTTGCTGCTTCGAAAAGTCATGGGGGGACATTTCAAAGATAAACTATGTTAAAGAAACTTAACTTAACACGTTAGGTGCGGCATCGGTCCCCGGGGTCCAATGTCTTACATTCCCATCTTAACAGCCGATTATCACATGAAAATGTCCGAAAGGTCGAACACCTCAAAGACTCAATTTAGTCGATTTTTAATGAGATTATTGCATTTTAACGCAGCAAAAGTTGCTAACAAATGAAATTCTGTTGTTTTTTAGAATCGGACTCCGGGGTCCGATACAGGCCATCGGTAATAAAACAAGACTACTGGTCGGCATCACACTTCCGCGTCCGATAATATTGCAAAGAATACCTCTATGGTTATCTTTAATACTTCTTACTAAGTCTGTGATTATAAATAAAACACTGATATTTGCTTTATTTATTTTATATAAATTCATTTCTTTAAAAAGATTTTTTTTTTTATCATAGAGTGAGTGGTTGTAAAGCAGTAAAAGACTCCAAAAAAATCGTTTTAACATTGCAAAAATTATCAATATGGATGGTAATTCAAAATTCCAGCAGTTTAAAGCTATTTTCGATAAAGTATGGCGTAAATCCTGTATCGGACCCCAGGGGCATGTCCTGCGCCTGTTATGTCTAGGTCTAATCCGTACGAAGAGATAATGCCCTTGAGAAGCTCATTTAATTCACTTTTCAGTAAAAAAATAACACTTTCGTCAAAGCATTCCCATCGGACCCCGACGCCCGGTACCGTCTGTGGCTCATCCCAGCAGTCGGACCCCGGGGACCGATACTATCCAATTCAGGATATCCCTAAAATACACCGCCGCACCTAACGTATTAACAGAAAAATTAAATTCTGAATTCAAAATGAAAGATCAAAAAATCTAAAGTATCTAGGTATAAATATTATTCAAATTAATGATTGTTTATATATTAACCAGAAAGAGTATTTAGAATCTGTATTAACTAATTTTGGTTAATACAATAATATAATAATGCATGGAGCAAATGTTTGTGAAACACCTATGAATGTTGATGTTAATCTTCATGGTTGTAAGGTTGACACTTCTTTAGAGCTGAAATGCAGAGCTTGTGTAGGCTCCTTAATGTATCAGTAGCGGATCCAGAAATTTTCCGAGGGGGGGCACACTTTTTATTTTTAAGGTTTTTATGTGTCATGAAGTACCTATTATAATATATTAGTGCATGTTTACGTTTTGAATTTCTATTCAATATTTATATGCAATCTATCTTTCATTTAATGAGTTAAAAAAATCACTAAGGATAGCCTTTTTTATACAGAAATAGTAATAGTGAATTGGTGTCCTCACCTCTCAGGGTTGAGGGTGTTCTCACCCTAGATCTGCCACTGTAATGTATGCTGTATTAGGTTCAAGGCCAGATTTGTGTATTGCTGTTTCTTATTTAGCAAGATATCAATCCACTCCATTAGAAAAGTTATGGCAGTGTTTGAAAAGAATTTTAAGATATGTTAAGGTTACTATTGATTATAATTTGATATACAAAAAGAATTGTTATTTATTGATGGTCTTTAGTTGAATAATTAAGTTATAATTTATAACTATTTTATTAGAAGATAAAAGATTCGACCACGGCCGGGAATCGAACCCAGGTCCTCCGCATTAGCAATGCAATAAAATCAAAGAATAAAAATAGATATGTCAAATTAGCAATGCAGATAAAGTAATTAGCAATGCGTAAAATCAAAGAATAAAAATAGATATGTCAAGAACCTTTACCCAATTTACTAATTTATATTCTTTATTCCTCCAATGGTAATATATTTAATTGTGACAATAAAATAGTTGTTTTCCATAGAATTATCATTTATTTATTACATGCTCATTATGATTTTACTTCGAGGTTAATTTAAATACTAACTATTCTTCATATTTGTTCATTTTGATGGAACGAATTCAGTCAAAGGTGGGAGAGTTGTATTCTGTATTATACCAGCTCCCTCGTCTAAGGTTCGGTTACTTTTCAGCAGTCGGTTTACTGTGCTAAATTTAAGTGAGTTCAGTTGTTTAGGAAATAGACTATTTTTTCTCCATTAGCTGAACTTTATTGTTTTCTATAATTAAAAAAAAAATCGATCAAATTAATAGCTTAGGACATGTATGTCAATATATATTAATTAGATGGTTTATTGATTATCGGTTTACTGTGCTAAATTTAAGTGAGTTCAGTTGTTTAGGAAATAGACTATTTTTTCTCCATTAGCTGAACTTTATTGTTTTCTATAATTAAAAAAAAAATCGATAAAATTAATAGCTTAGGACATGTATGTCAATATATATTAATTAGATGGTTTATTGATTATTTAATTATTTATAATTTTGGATATCAAGTTTAATTCAAATCAACTTAATATAATCATCTAACTTGTAAATTGTTTGTGTTTTATTAATATATTTTTATTGAATAACCATATAACTAAAAAAGAATGTCCATGTCTCCATTGATAAATATTTTTACTGTCATCCATCCATTTTTTCAGAAACAAAAATGATATGTTTCTTTTAATTTTTTGTACTTCCTTTCTATCTTATATGAAGAATTTGATTATATTTTAAACTTATTTATTAGATACCTCAAATTAGGTATATTTGAACTATTTCAATGAAACATAAATTATCATTTATCACATTTTTTAAATATAATTTTAGTTGTTATTTTACTTATATTATATATATATATACATACATACATATATATACATATATGTATATGTATATTCAAATCACCTTTGAAAATACTGATGTTTTTACCAACGGCAGTAAGGACAGCGAGAATGTAGGGTGTGCTAGGTTATTCAGATCTCCAGAAGGTAGGGATATTGAAAAGCAATACAAATTAGAATCATATTGCTCGAATAACCAGGCGGAGAAATTTGCTGTGTTAAAGGTGACAGATTACATCATTAACTATCCGCTACAGACATACACACATGTGACCATAAATACTGACAACAAAGTTTTACTTGACTCTGTTAAAAACTTAGATATTCATGATTATTTGATGGAACAAATTAGACATAACTTGATACAATTAAAAACGATAGGGAAAACAGTAACAATAAAATGGGTAAAGGGACATTCTGGTATCGAGGGCAACGAACGAGCCGATTACCTTGCTAAAGAAGCGGCTAAAAGCGAAATGATGCCCTCGTACGATAAAGCCCCTTTATCCTACATTAAGAGAGATCTCACAATTGATTTCGTCAAAAGGTGGGATCAATTGTGGGTGATCTCAACTAAATCACCAAGTTTACACAGGTACATACCACGCATTACACTTCAAAATTACAAACTCATACACAGTAATGATTATAAACTAACGCAAGTATTAACAGAGCATGGTAACACGAAGAATTATCTTAAGAGATTTAACATTATACAAACAGACATATGTGACAAAGACGGACAAATCCAAAATTTCCATCACATACTTTATGATTGTAAATTATTTGACAAACAACGATTCGCACTAATAAAAAATGTAATTGTTAAAAATGGAAATTGGCCGGAGACGGAACATAACTTATTATTCAAATTTAAGACAGACTTCCTAAAATTTATTAGAAGTATTGACTTTGACTCACTGACAAACCAGCGACGGGCAGCATAGGTAACTTCTTGTTGGCTTTATTTTATTTTTATTTTTATTTTATTTATTTTTTTTATTTTTTATTTTTTTTGTTTGATTTCTTTTTATTTTCTTTTGTTTAATGTTTTACAAATATTCTTGTATATTGATACCATACTTTAGTAGAAATATTTTGTTAAATTCTTATTTTTAATGTAATAATCTAAATACTCTTGTAATGTATATCATGTATATCATATATTGTAATAATGTATATCATGTATTGTAATAATGTTTTGTAATGTATATACTGTATTGAATATCACTTTGTAATGTATATATGTATATAATGTATTGTAATAATGTTTTGCAATGTAAATAATGCAATGTAATAATGTAATGTCATGTAGTATGCCATTAAGGCATGGAGCATGGCATAATTTCAAATAAACGCTTCTTACGTAGGGTTACTACGTAAGGAAAATAAGAAAAAAAAGAATATATACATATATATATATATGGACAAACACACAATTTCAGACACATACTTTATGATTGCAGATTGTACGACAGACAAAGATACAAATTAATACGAAGTGTTGTGACCAAACATGGAAACTGGCCTGAGACAGAGCATATACTTTTTACTAAATTTAAGACAGACTTACTGAAATTTATTAAAGAAATTGATTTTGATTTACTGACAAGCAACAGAAGGGCATCCTAAAACTTGTTGTGCTTATAAGTGATATTTATTTCCTATTTTATTTATTTTCTTATCATACTTTATTATTTCCTTATTTTTACTTTATCGTTTTCTCATACTTGTTTATTTTCTCATACTTTATTATTATTTTGTTTTTTACTTTTTATTCTGTTATTAAATTTTATTCTGTGTATTAAATAGTAATTGAACAAACTTCTAATGTAAATATCTGTAAAATTACAATATATGTAGTATGCCTTATAAAGGCATGGAGCATATATTTAAACAAATAAATTGTCTCTCTATGGGGTAACCATAAAGGGAAAAAAAAAAAAAATATATATATATATATATATATATATATAATATATACATATAATATAATATATATTATATACATATATATAATATATACATATTAGTAACGAGAGCGGAGTGTTAGGCAGTATAAAAATTGCCAATTAGATCGAAAGAGTAAAAAGGACTACTTGAATCTTAATAATAAAAAAAAAAAAAAAAAAAATCGAGCGTAGCCACGGCTCTAAGGATAGAAGCTAACTATCGGTGATGGAAATTGGGTGAGGCCAAAAATAGGGGGGTAGGTGCGGGAATAATAATAAAAATCGGTGTAACCGCTCTGACCCACCCCCTTAACCCTAATTTATGGCTTGAATTATCATACCTCGAAAGCGTACAAATTGAACGAGAGCGGAGTGTTAGGCAGTACATATAATACATATAATATATATAATATATATATATATATATATATACATATATACATATGTGTATATATATACATATATACATATGTGTATATATATACATATATACATATGTATATATATATACATATATATATATATATATATATATATATATATATATAATAATAATAATATATATATATATATATTATAATATATGTATACGTATACATATAATATATATATATATGTTGTATATATATATATATATATATATATATATATATATATATATATATATATATATATATATATATATATACTGCTAAAACATCAAGAGGTGTCCGCACCACTTCGAAAAGAGGATGGCACCTGGGCCGTGTCGGATAAGGAAAAATCCGAAATCTTCGCCCTACACCTTTCTTCTGTATTTACACCATTTACTGACTTCATAAATACAGATCATGATACCATGGTACTTAACACTTTAGACATTCCACTGCAGTTGACACTCCCACCGCCTCCGTTCACTCCTTCTCAAGTCGCTTTACAAATCAAACAGTTACAAAAAAGGAAAGCCCCTGGTTATGACTTAATTACAGCTGAGGCACTCCAACAAATGCCTAGAAAAGTTCTTGTATTACTCACGACAATTTACAATTGTATATTAAGAACGTCCAAATTCCCATTACAATGGAAATATTCACTCATAAGAATGATCCACAAACCAGGTAAAGACATTTATAATCCCCCATCCTACAGACCAATTAGCCTCCTCCCAATATGCTCCAAATTATTTGAAAAATTACTACACAAAAGATTAGTTGACATACTAACAGACCAAAAAGTGTTACCTGATCACCAATTCGGCTTCCGCACTTACCATTCGACGACGCATCAACTACACAGAGTTACTGACTACATTTCAGGAGCTCTAGAACAAAAACTATATGCAACTGGAGTATTTTTGGCGTTTGCCTAACACTCCGCTCTCGTTCAGTTTGTATGCTTTCGAGGTATGATAACTCAAGCCATAAATTAGGGTTTAGGGGGCGGGTAAGAGCGGTTACACCGATTTTTAATATTATTCCCGCACCTACCCCCCTATCACCTTTTAAAAGCGAATTAATTTATTATAACATGTGGATTCCAAATCTGGTGCTATTTTGCTTCTAACTTATGCAATAATTACCAAATTATGGCCCCTCAAATCACGTAATTGGCTTTGAATCAAAATGGCGGATCACGATAAAGAGGTACTAGGATTGTCCCAGGATGAGCTTCGACCTTTGTGCAAAATTGTATTAAAATTGGCAAAGTAGTTTTGAATCGGTGTACAGAGGACCGCCGAATTTTTTTATTAAATTTTCGGATTCTACGCATCTTGAAATGTAATGTCAAATTTTTAAGGGTGGTTGGGGGTGTAATAAAACGTATTCTTCGGAACATCACAATAATAAACTAAACATTTATATTTCGATTTATAAAAAGTCGAAAATTATTAGTATTGTTAATCGAGAAACAATAATTGAAAAATTATGATCAGTTTATGATTTTTTTTTCACTTTTGATCAAAAATAAAAATCACACTCAATAAAAATCATCAAATGATTTTTAAAAATTCCAGATAAAAATTTTGATCGGGTTTGATTTTTATTTTAATTTTAATAATTATCGATTTTTGGACTAATTACCTAAGCGAGAGGTAACTAGTCGCGAAAAAAAGCCGTATTAATTACGGTTTTTTTTTAATTTTAGTTCGCGAGAACTAACAATAGATCGCATTGAGATAGCTGGTCGCGGTAGTCGGGGAAGTGAGGCGGAGCCCCACCCCCCCTCCCCCACCGCTACACCTCATAATAAGGACTTTTTGAATATTTACCTTTGCGAGAGGTAATTAGCTAGGGAAAAAAAACCATAGTAATCAGTTAATGACAATTTAGGTGTGCGAGAGCTAACTCGCGACGGTGGTGGTCCCTGGTGGGGTCGGGGATAACCCGCCCCCCCTCCCCAATCTATAGTTATCAACCTAATAAAGATTTTTGGACTAATTACCTATGCGAGAGGTAACTAGTAGCGAAAAAAAGCCGTATTAATTACGGTTTTTTTTTAATTTTAGTTCGCGAGAACTAACAATAGATCGCATTGAGAAAGCTGGTCGCGGTAGTCGGGGAAGTGGGGCGGATATATATATATATATATATATATATATATATATATATATATACATATATATAATATATATATATTGGCAATATATTTTTTTTTCCCCTTTATGGTTACCCCATAGAGAGACAATTTATTTGTTTAAATACATGCTCCATGCCTTTATAAGGCATACTACATATATTGTAATTTTACATATTTTTATTATATATATATATATATATATATATATATATATATATATATAGCTCAAGAGGTAAAATATAATGGATATCTTCCACCATCATTAACTCAAGAGGTAACATTTCAAACATTATATGATTAATTTTAGAATAAAATTATAAATAGGGGTCACCTGTGGTGTAGTGGTTAGCATGGCAACCTAATATACTAAAGGTCGCGGGTTCGCGTCCCGAGGTGGCCCTAAAAATTTTTAATGGGAGTAAAAAATCCTTAGCTATTCCGTCCCTCGGATAGGACGTAAAATGGAGGTCCTAAGTCTGTGCGATGTCAGGTACTCTTTAAAGATCCCTATCCTAATTATAGCTGGATAGGCAACATTTAGGACTCCCACTGTAGCATCGTCCGATTAGCCTTAGTAGCAGAAAGGGACGTTAAACAAAAAAACAAACAATTTATAAATAAATTGAAAATAAAAGTTTAGTTTTTATGTTGTTAAAAAAATAAAATGTTTTCATTTAATTATTTTATAAAACTAAGGGTGAGTCTAAACTTTTGACTGGTACTGTATATATAAATATATATATATATATATATATACACACACACATATATATATATATATAGAGAGAGAGAGAGAGAGAGTGAGAGAGAGAGAGTGAGAGAGTAAATTTTATGTCATTTCAGTATTTGATCAACACAGTGCTCTCTCTATTGTATTAAAACTCATTATGAAACTGTAGATTACTCTAGTATTTCAATCTTAATTAAGTAAATGATCTTTCTCTCATAACATAAACAAAAATTTTTAATTATCTTTTCATTTTATATGCGGAGGACCTGGGTTCGATTCCCGGCCGTGGTCGAATCTTTTATCTTCTAATAAAATAGTTTAAAAAGAATTGTGATTCCGAATATTAATCGGGTATACAGATGTTAGTTTTGCTGTAGGCAAAAATAGTAAATCTATCAAATGTTATATATTTAAGGTTTTTGGAAACTCAGTCATTTGGAGATGTAAAAAGCAGAGTAATATAGCGTTAAGTACGACAGAGGCAGAATTTTAATCTCTTAATGAATGTGTTATGGATGCTTGTTGGATTAAGAAATTATTAAATGAATTAGACATTAATTCTAATACTACGGTTTATGGAGACAACAAAAGTACAATAGTTTCTGTATATAATCCTGATCAGAAAAGAATGAAACATGTTAATGTAAAGTATAATTTAAGTAATATAATATAATATATATAAGTAATATAATGTAATATAGTAAAGTATATAAGCACTAAGTTGAATCGAAAGAAATTAGCATTAAATATATCCCAACTGGCGAACAATTAGCAAATATATTTATAAAACCTTTGAATAAAAATTCTCACAAATATTTTGTACAACAGTTAGGCTTAGAATGATTTTTATTTTATTGCTCGTTGTTTTCTGAATTAGTTGTATATAAATCATAAATATTGCTGGCAACACTGTGTGATTTTAGCGAGTTGTGACTAGACATGTGGCGCACAGAAAAATCTGCGCAATCTCATGCGCAGAAAAATACCGGCGCCCCGATGTCCGCGAGGTTTTTTTATCATGGGCGTCCGCAGGGGAAGGCAGCTGCCCCCCTCTAGAAATTTTTAGAGACAAAAAGTACTACGAATACGAATTTATTTAATAATTCGTATTCGTTTACTATATTTATAAAGCATTTGAAATATCGGTAGTAAATTTTGTTTTGACAAGTAATTTTAACTTTTAAATATCAGTAAGTATTATTTTGACAAGTAATTTTAACTTTTAAATATTAGTAAGTTTTATTTTGACAAGTAATTGCGCCTTACAAGGTCAGAATACCTCGACCCTTTCGAAAATTTTATCAGCCTGGGAGTACTCGTTTATTATTTTATTTATTGAATTGAATTCTTTCTCGACATGTACTCTTGGGTCAACGACCATCAGAGGTTGAGAAAGCGGCACATATCATATTAACTAATTAAACATATCATATTAAAGCTAACAATAATATAATAATTGTAACAGTGAATATGTCATGTAAATCATTAACCCGATTACAATACTCTTTACATTATAATCAAACGATATCAACAATCAAACAGGTAAACAATAGACAAACAAATAAATATAGAATAAATACAGTAATAATATAATACTTATGATAATAAATGATTCATCTTTTAAATTTATCACTCAAAATATATTAATTCATCATAAAAATAAGTAAATCAAATGGTCCCAACAAAACAGCTAAAAACAAAACAAGAGAACACCAACAATAGTTAATAAACAATGAACCCATATATACAATATCCATACACACACACACACACACACACACACACACACACACACACACACACACACACACACACACACACACACACACACACACACACACACACACACACACACACACACACACACACACACACACACACACACACACACACACACACACACACACACACACACACACACACACACACACACACACACACACACACACACACACACACACACCCGTGTGGAGTTGCTAGTCTTCCATCGGGCGCCTCCCCAGGTGGCGGATAGGGGAATTCCCATCTTATATGATGGGTACCGGGGAAATAAAATACCCGGGGCGGACCAAAACTAGACTTAAATCCAGGAGCGACGGTTCCTAGAATAGGCGGCTACCTGGTCAGCGTCTGTTCCTCAGGTTAGGGGCGGCTGTATCACACCTGGCAGGAGGTATAAAATGCATACTTATATTTGTGAGAAGTTATGGAGAGGAAAGAAAATTGTATTACGGTGCAGGGGCACGGAACCCCAGTACCGGCGTCGGAAGAGGGTGCGAAAGCGGGCTCCCCGGCGTCGTCATCATACGACCGCAGTGCTACAATGGTGGGAGACTTGGCTGTTGTAGCATCCCAGGATACAAGATTAACAACTACAGAAGTAATGCAGAATCTTGGGCATAAGATCAATGAATTGCTTACGTTTATTCGGACGAAGCACAATGTTCATGGAGAAATTAAAAGATATGCCTGTGAAATTCGTCTATACTTTGAAAAGTTAGAAATTGCTGCCTCGCCTATAGAAACTGGGGATAGTGAAACTCAAACAGTGGAGCCTAGTCCACCAAGGAAAAAAGTAGGTGACAAAAATAGAGGAAGAATCATTACGTCTTCATCATCTGAGGCTCCTCCAGCTGAAAGAGTTGAGAAGAGGACTAAACCGAAGAGTTCTGGAGAATCGAACCATGAGTCAAACCAAAAAACAGCTCATTTTAAAAAACCTACAGTTGAGCATAAGTCATCTTCCGAAGAACAATGGCAAGTTGTACGCAAGAAATCGAAGAAGAAAACTCGCATCAAGCCTCCGAGACCTGATGCCGTAATTGTTACGGTATCAGAGAGCCAGACTTATTCAGACGTTTTGAGAAAGATAAGGGACAATCCTGCGATGAAGGAGCTGAGCTCTTCAATAAACAAAGTCCGGAAAAATAATAATGGTGATCTATTGCTGCAGCTAGACCATAAGAAATCGGAGAACCTCACCACTATGAGATCTACAGTAGAGCAAATGCTTGGTGAAGGAGCAAAAGTGCGGACATGGACGGAGGAATCTCTTTTCGAACTCAGAGACTTGGACGCAATTACCACAAAAGAGGAGGTTGCGGAGGCCTTAAAACTTCTATTGGGTGAAGAGGCAGCACCGATCACAGCGGTAAAATCGCTGCGTCCAGCCTATGGAGATACGCAAACTGCGGTTATTGCGCTTCCAGTTCTTCAGGCGAGAAAGATTGTGGCACTAGGGAAGGTACGCGTAGGCCTGGTCGAAAGCCGCATACGCGAGAGAGCAAAAGTACAAAGGTGTTTCCGGTGCTGGGAATTTGGCCATATAGCTCGCCACTGTGTTGGAGAGGATAGGACTTCATTATGTCGGAAATGTAGTCAAGCAGGCCACAAAGCTGCTGACTGTGAGCTGAGTCTTATTTGTGCAATATGTGAGGGGAAGAATAACTCTGACCACCTTTGCGGGAGTAGTAAGTGCCCAGCTTTTCGTTTAGCACTGCAAAATAAGACGCGTGTTCAGCTATACCGAAGATGAAGATACTTCAGTTGAATTTGAACCATTGTGACGCTGCTCAAGATCTCCTTTGTCAGACTGTGCGGGAACTACAAATTGACGTTGCTATTCTATGTGAACCGTACAAGAATTTGGATGGATCCTCATGGGTATCTGATTACAGTGGTAAAGCAGCTATTTGGGCTTGTGGTAGCCAAGGGATTCAAGAGATGGGAGTGTCCCAATCTGGCTTTGTATGGAGTAAGATTAATAATATACATATTTATAGCTGCTATGTCTCCCCCAGATCCACAATTGAAGAATTCGAGAACTTGTTGCATCGTCTAATCGTGGATGCCAGTGGTCATGGGCCAGCAATAATAGCTGGTGATTTCAACGCATGGGCAACGGAATGGGGAAGTAGGACGACGAATCGCCGTGGTGAAATTCTCCTGGAAGCATTTGCCCAAATAAGTGACATGGTCCTAATGAACTCCGGGACCGACCCGACCTTCACTAGAGCAGGGAAATCATCTATTATCGATATAGCATTTATGAGTGACCGCCTGCGAAGAGGTGCTACTTGGAAGGTCTGTGACTTCTATACACACAGTGATCATCAGGCCATATTGATTACACTGGGTATGCCAACAAGGAGGAAGATTCGTCGATGGAGAACTGCAGGCTGGAATGCTAAAACATTCGATCAAGAGACATTTGCGGTTATGCTGGAGGATGTTTGCGACATGCGTGGCTCAGCAGAGGAGAAAGCGTCTATCCTCACCTCTTTTATTGTTAGGGCGTGTGACGCAGCTATGACTCGATCAAAGCCTGGTAAACACCATGCCCCAGTTTACTGGTGGACGGATACCATTGCTGACCTCCGCCAGGTTTGCAACATAGCAAGGAGACGTTACCAACGAGCGAGGCATCGACCAGAGTTCGACACTCTTCGGGAAGATTTCAAGACTGCTAGAAGAAACCTCCGAAGAGCCATCAAAGAAAGTAAACGACGTTGCTGGAGAGAACTGTGCGATGACATTGATGCAGACCCATGGGGTAGGGCCTATAAGATAGCCCTTAAGAAACTTAGTAAAGTTTCATCGCACCTCCCCTCTAGACCGGATGTTTTGGATAATATCGTCAGAACATTATTCCCGGAACAGGCAGCAACTGTTAGATGTATGGACAACCTCCATACCTCCGAGTTTACATTAATTACAGAAGAAGAGGTGAAAGACGTTGCCACAAATATTCAATATGGTAAAACACCTGGATTGGACGGCATTCCAAACGTGGCTCTCAAGGTGGCACTTAAACAACGGCCTGACCTTTTCAAGGAATTATTCAATTCCTGCCTTCATGAAGGTACGTTTCCTAAACCTTGGAAAAGACAGCGTCTTGTACTCATCCCGAAGGGCAAAGGAAATCTGGAGGACCCATCAACATATCGCCCAATCTGTTTGCTGGATACTATAGGCAAGGCATTTGAGAAGATCCTAAGCCTCAGGATACAAGAATTCACTGAAGGTGCAAACGGCCTCTCACGGGCCCAATATGGATTTCGGAAAAGGCGATCTACGTTACATGCTATTGAACAAGTGACTGAGACTGCCAGCAAATCAATTGCAGGAGCGAGATGGAAGAGGAGCGAAGGGTTATGCTGCAATCATCACTCTAGATGTTAAAAACGCGTTCAACACGGCGAGGTGGACCTGCATATTGGATGCCTTAGAGGCTATGGGTGTGCCTGCTTATCTAATGAGAGTTGTAGCAGACTACTTCAAGGACAGAGTTCTGCTCTATGCTTCAGACGTTGGACCAAGGATATATAAGGTCACTGGTGGCGTCCCGCAGGGTTCAGTTTTAGGGCCTCTTTTCTGGAATGTAATGTATGACGGTGTTTTTAGGCTATCATTGCCGGAAGGAGCTAGAGTTGTTGGCTTCGCAGATGATGTAGCTGTGGTAGTTGAAGGGAAGTATACGGAAGAAGTTACCCTGATTTCCAATCAGGCAGTGGCTACAATCCGAGATTGGCTATCAACTGTGGGCCTGCAACTAGCCGACCACAAGACCGAGGCGCTCCTTGTTACAAGTAGGAAGCAAATAGAGACCATAACAGTCACAGTAGGTAGACACGGGATTCGTTCCCAACCCTCTTTGAAGTACTTAGGAGTAATCATAGATGCACGTCTCCGTTTTAATGCCCACATGGAGTACATCAGCAACAAAGCATCTAGAACCATGTCGCTACTGTCACGCCTTATGCCGAATATAGGAGGACCCAGAGAGAGTCGCAGAAGGCTTCTTGCGAGTATTGTCCCATCGATTCTTTTATATGGAGCACCAATTTGGAATGATGCAATGCTCACCAAATCGTACAAGAGACAGATGATCGCAGTATATCGGAGAGGCTTGTTAAGAGTGGCAAGTGCTTTTCGAACAGTTTCCTATGAAGCTGCATGTGTAGTGGCTAGAATGCCGCCAATCGAGCTGCTTTCTGAAGAGAGGAAGCGCTCCTATAACCGAGTTGACTGCATTCCTCGGGCCGAAGAAAGAGAGATCACAGTGGAGAGATGGCAACGACGCTGGGTTATGGCATCGAACGGAAGGTGGACCTACAGGCTAATCCCTCATATCCAACCATGGGTAACCAGGAAACATGGTGATGTTGACTACTACCTCACCCAGCTGCTTACGGGGCATGGCTGTTTTCGAGCATATCAATATCGATTTAAGCTGGATAATACAGCCGAATGTCCAGTATGCCCATCAGCCGAAGAGACGGTGGAACATGCATTCTTCTGCTGTCCTCGCTTCCAGAAGGAGAGGGAGGAATTTCAAGAAGTTTGCGGATCAGAACCTACTGCCGATAATGTTGTCGCTCTGATGCTAATCAGCAATGAGAACTGGATGGCTGGACAACGTCTTGCGGCCCAGACCATCAAGCAACTTAGGAAAGAAGAGAAGGAAAGGCGAGCTAGAGCGTAGCCTAATAGAATGAGGCGGCACACAGCCAGTCCCCCTCCATGAAGTAATGCCTAACGGTGGTCCCGTGGAGGGTGGGAAACAGGTGTAAGGAGGTGGTTTTAGTGGGTAAAAATCCCACACACGGATAGGTACGGGCCTATCCGCGTCTTTTGAAGATTTCCACCTACCTTCGTAAAAAAAAAAAAAAAAAACACACACACACACACACACACACACACACACACACACACACACACACGCAAACACGCGCGCGCGCGCGCACACACACACACATATACATTATAAATCACACTCGAAATAATTATGCGTATACTGAGGTATTATCTTCATTTCATGAAATTTCTGATTATAAATATTTTAATGTAACTTTTGACCATTATTATTATTATTATCATTTAAAAAATGCCAGATTTGAGGAAGTATTTGAAAGCCTGAATACTGATTATGAAGATCACATTAATTAGGATTATTTTTCAATAACTTTAAGCATTTTTTTTTTATCTTTTGATTTTTAACTTCTATTCATTGTACAAGTCCTCAAGTATTCTTTCTCAAACAAATCAAGGAGATGCTGCACCAAGCCCTAATGAGGAACCAACAGCATCCACCCACTTCTCTCACGGAGCTCGAGAACTTCGGATGGGAGGATTTATGGTAGCCAAATAGAGGTTAATTCATAGAGTCAGCAATTTTTCCCTGACTCAGTATAAATATACCTCCTTTTCCCTCCAGGAGGAGTCCAATCCCGGTAGTCAGACATGAGATCTTAAATAAGATAGATTAGTGCAATAGTTTATAGCAATAGTTCAGTTCTTTTGTTAATTATAAAAAATTTTCGTTAAATAAACTTTTTTTTTAAGTCCGGCTAAGTTTCAGTGATTTATTTATCAATGCTTTGCTGTTGTTGTCGCACCCCTACTAGATATCACTCCTGAAATGATCAAGTACGTGGATAGCAAAGGCCAAGACATTGCCCTTATCTTTTGAACCTCTTTGGAAAGCAATGAAAGTTCTTAATGACTTTTAAGGAAAGTTGCAGTGAACGTACCCATTCATAAAAAGGGAAATAATCGAGATTGTAAAAATTATCGCGAAACATTACTTCTTAGTGTCATCTACAAATCGACATTTCTCCCTATTATTTCTTACTCTTAATCGTTTACCCTTATCTGGAAACACAAAGTCAAATCCAAGCGATTGAAATGCGATACCTTCGTATAGTGAAAGGAAAGGTCCGACTAGTGGATCCGGAACATCACCATATGGACAAACCTCGAAGTTTAACCGGCTGAGACCATGCTACAGGAGCTTAAGTTAAGGTGTTTTGGACAACTCCTTAGAATGAATCCAGAAGGAACAGCAAGGAAGACCGCGCATTTCCTGGGATGAAAGTGTCCAAGAGGCTTTCAGGAGACGGAACATGTATTGGAGCAGAAGAAGAGCTGGCTCAAGATCAAAGTACCTGGTCCAGACTCTACAAGGTGTAACCCCACACTGCACAGAAGTATAGGGGATAAATGTTTATTATATTAATAACAAGTTTGTTTTTAGTTTATAACTTCCATAATTCTTAGTTATGCAGCCTTAATTAATTGTCATTTCTGCTATCCATAGGGGACTAAGTGTCCAAAATAAAGTTAGAACTAACATTCACTCAAACAGATATGCCCAGGTTGATCCCTGATCTCTTATTTCACCTCTCCTTACAAGGTCTGGAGACCCACCCCTCCAATTGTGACTATCATCCAGCATGATATTTATGTTCATCCATTATTTTGCTGATGGCCATTAGGGAGGAGCTAGTACTCCAGACAGTATTGGTTTTACTCTCGATATCTCAGGAAATGACCATCATCTGTTGTGGCCTTCTGGCCACTCTCTAACCTTACCAAGACCTCCCACCTTCCTTGAGAAGAATGTTCTTCTTAATCCTTTCCAGAGAGATAGTAGAAACTATATCACAATAAGAAACTTATTGAGAAGAGAGTGCATATAGCCTCTGCCTATACATTTACCCAATAACTCATTTGCAATAATTTTTTAAGGAAAATAAATA
Source organism: Aelia acuminata (assembly GCA_911387785.2). Lineage (NCBI taxonomy): Eukaryota > Metazoa > Arthropoda > Insecta > Hemiptera > Pentatomidae > Aelia > Aelia acuminata. The sequence goes on from OU426980.1 coordinate 107,207,090, forward strand.
TATATTCTTTAATATAAAAAAAAACAAACCTATTACTCAAAAAAGTTTTTTTTTTAAATATAAGGTAGGGGGCCTAATTATCGCCCACTTATAATTCTTACAGCTTGTATACCAAAAGTATAAAACATCTGTTTTATACTATACTAGCTAGGGTGCCCGGCTTCGCTCCGGTAGTTGTGTGGCAGTTTTAATAACAGAAAAACTTTAAAATTAAAGGAAATATAGAATAAAATTAGCACTTTCTTGAAAATTTTAACATTATATCAATATTAAGATTCGAGATCTGCAGTGTCCGCCCAAATAAGGAACCCTATATACTTTATAGGGTGTTGAAAATGGTGGATGAACAATTCATTTTGCTGCAACTTTGTCGAGTCATGCATCATTTTTGATGGTTTCTGTGATTATGAATCCTATAAGCCCATTCCAAGCAGTCAGCAGATAATAAGTTATTAGATTATTAGTTAAAAAAACTATATTTGGAGTACAACTTAGGGGCCGACTACTGTGATGGTCCCATTAGATCCAGAAGTTTAGAAAATACCGAAGATACATAGAAGCTTTTTTTTTAAGACCTTTCTTCCAGTTCAACCTCCCTTAATATAATTTTGTAAAGTATCCAGTCGGTTTTCCAATTGATTGCAGATATGTAAAATCATTAATTTATTTTAAAAGAAAAGGTGAAACTAATTATTTTCGCTCGATTTTTAAGTCATTTAAAAAGAACAGCTGACAAAATATATAACCTTTACAAATATAACGGAATGAATGAACAATAAACATTGAGTGAAACACACCCTAGCGCTTCCTGGTGGTCTGCAGCTCGAACTGAATTTTTCATTATTAAACTCGTATGTCATTCTCAGGTAGGCTAATTACATGTTGCGAGAGGCTTAAAATTCCAGTCCTTTTCTCTTCAATTTCACACCCTTAAGAGAAAAACGGAAACCTTCTTCTCCGTTAGGGGACATACAGTTACACGCTGACATAAATCTCTTAATCGTATGTGGAGTCGTTTCTGAGCCTTTTCGGCACGCACATTGTACACTTTGCTTTATAATATATATTGATTATATATTATAAGTCTAAAATTAATTAAATATTACGATAATAGTTTTATTTGCAGTTAAAAGTCACATATATTGGGACTATTTAAAATAAAAATTGCAGAACAGTAACATTTCTTAGCGATTAAAAAGGCTTTTCTAATATTGCCTATATTTGGAAAAATAATAGGAACATTTCACAGACCAATACTATTTAATTTGCGAATAGTCATAAAAAAAAAAAAAAAACATTAAAATTTAAGGAAAAGGAGCTAGCTGCAATATTGGCACATATAAGATATTTTTTCAACAACTTTATCTCTTCTTTTTTTCGATTTATTCTATTTTCCTCTCTGCACCATTTGAAAATTATTATGACCCAATTAAAAATTACCCACCAGGTAGGGCATAATGGTAACACCCTGGTGGGCGATATTAGAAACAACTTATGAAGCAAATATGTTGACCATTACTACCACTTACTCATTGAAAATGCAGATCAATACAACTTCAACAATAGCTTATTGCCTGTATTTTATGTGGATGTAGTATTGAAATACAAATTAACATGCTACCATATAATAAGAATGCTACTTTAGTAATGAGAAAGGAAGTAGTCTTAATACTCACCTTACTTGAATATTTTTTAAAATTCACAGAAAAACAATGAATATGCACCAAATGGTTTAAGGCTTCACAGTGGACTACTGTTGAGGTCAAGTTGTAGTTACAGCAATCACAGTGATGATCGCAGCTCTAGTTACCAAGAAATTAAGGTGGGAAATATTTCGGCCCCCTAGCTTATAAATGGCTGATTCTCGATATCCCAATCCATGAAACCATAAGTTTATCATAAAAATGATAGGGACATGAATATCAGGTAATTTAATTAGTTTTTATATTAAAAAGTTATTTAGTATATCATAAGAAAATACGATGATTTTTTGTTTTGTTTTTATATTTTTCACACAAGACAAAAAAAAGTGAACTTCATGAACTTAACGAATACTGATAAATTCATTTAGTCATTATTCATGAATAAAATATATTCATGAGGTAGGATTAATATAATATTCATCAATCATGAATAACAAATATTCACCAATCATAAATCATGAATATGATATATTCATAACCATTATTCATTTAAATTTAAAAGACGAGGATGTATTTCTGAATTAAAGATGTCCTAATGAGCAAGGACAAGTCCTAAGCAGTGAGTGTAGTCAACTGAACAGCATTTGAAGTCACAAGTAAAGAATTATACCCTAATTCCAATGGGTATTAGTAAAAGTCTATTGACAAGAAAGTAAAGAGCAAACAAATTTTCAATCATCATTCATGATTAGTAAGACTCAGAATTGATTTTTTTTTTTGTAATCATGAATAATAAATTCTTCTTAATCAGGATTACTGACTAACATTTAATAATGAATAATGGTCATTCATGATTGTAGAATACATTATATTCATGAATACTCCACGACCAGCGATTAATACAATTCATGATTAATGATTTCGCGCTAAAGAATGATTTGTGAATGATGATTACAATCATTATTCACATTTTTGATTATTAGTGATATTCATGATTACATTTTTATTTAAATATGCCCAATTCTGGTCAGGGGTACCTGCACAGGAAAGAGGCTATGCAATGCTGATGAAAAATCTTTAAAAAGTGCTGACATCAGAAAACAAAAATGTACGAACACACCAAGTTAAAATAAAATGACTTCAAATTTATTTAATATAACAGCTTTAACATCAATAAGTCAATGTTTCATAAAGATATATGTACATCTCAAGTATATGTATTCCTGTGGGTTTTAACAAACATACATACACATCCCTACACACATAAATAAACATATTTTATACACAAATTTATGTATATATGCTCAAAATAAACATATATCTCCAAAGTACATACCTACATGCTCAAATAACACATAAATATAAATATGTGTGTAGATCCTAAGGCCCGATATAGCTTTTTAAAAATCCTGTATATACCTTTATTAATAATGAAACACAGGTATATGTAATTCTACAGAGTATGGTAAATATAATCAGCAAAAATAAAAATAATAATAGTAAGTATAATACGTTTTAAAGCAGTCAACGAATTCACCTTCTATGAATAATCGTACATCTTCTATGAATACTCGTACTAATTGAATAATGCCATAAACACTTATCAACATATCCTTAAGATACATACAGGCATTAAGATAATTATTACTCTCCAATTATATACACATTACATCATTAAATAAGATTAACAAAACTAAATGTTAAGGACTAATATGCCATTAACCAAAACCATATACATAACAAAAAATGAATTAGTCACACAAAATAACATAGAAAATCTTATTTGGTATACAATAACATATACTTACATATTACTGTACAAATTTCTTAAAATTAAAATATTATTTAAATCATGATTTGCTATTCATTATCTGTAATGCATAAAATATAAATAGAAATTCAACTTTTCAATTTAAGCAATAAAATACTTTTTGATCACAAACGATTAGATTAAAATACCTAACTCAAATCACTTAAAGAGAAATGATAGTGAGTAATTAAGAAATATAGTAAATTAATATGGATGATTAAACATAGAATTTACAAAATTTTTAGGAGTGAAATGAAAGCTGAAACTACTGCACATTAATAATAAATATGTAATGTTTTTAAGTAAAAATAATCACTTTTGACCAATAATAAGAGATTCAAGATAATATGCACTTCATAAGATCATACCTACATGCATACCTCTTCCGACATAAATATCACTAAACAAATGTATGCAGACTGCTAAGAAAAGAGTAAAAAAAATATACATAGGTTAAGGTTAATTAGGCTCATTCCTTACGGAACATTTAGTTTGTATATATTCATCTTGTATGTGGCCCCTAATAGAAGTTCAACTTTTTTTTTTTTTTTTTAATAGTTCTTAAATACAAGAATGTAATAAAGATCCCTGATAACCAATTTAGGGTATAAACCTTAAACATCAATAAACTATCATATAGATGTGCCTCTAATAAAAAAATATTTTGATCAACAATTCCACCCTAAGCAGAGTGCTTTATAGCAATTGATACACCCCAATTAATTATTTAATCAATAATAATACAAGATGAAGGCCCCACATATACCTAATAAAAAACATATTTTTCAATATTAAGCATATAAAGTTCATAAAAAAAGTTAGACAATAAAAATAAAACAATTTAGATAAATAATGTTAACTAGCATCAATTACAGACTAACCATTCCATTTACCGTTAAAAAGTATTTGCCTACTTCCCAAACCTCTCCTATCTAACAACTGATATTGATGTTAAGATAATAGTAACTAAATCAAAAGGTTTCATTCCAACATCCCTGTAACAAAAAAAAAAAAAAAAAAAAAAAAAAAGAGTTGAAAAATATATTAAATTTAAATGTTCCACTATTTACAATGAACTATTCCCCAGTGTATCCTAATCCACATTCCTTGATTAAATATATTCTAAAAATAAATATGTAAATAATGAAAACCAATGAATTTTATCAACTTAAATCATTAAACATTAACTAAACTATAAGCCTTAAAATAGATAAACAAATTTGTTAAAGAAAAATTATTAAATTTAAATTTAAAATGGCCTAAAATTACAATTATACAATGCTGAAACATTGAATTAAAATACAGGTAAAATTGATATAATATCAATTTGTCTCAGTTTTACCCTTTGAAAAATAAGAAATAATAACTATATATAATGACCATTTATTAAAAATTTAACCCACAGTAATTAATGCTCCAGAAATAAAGTAATAAATCTAATATATTAAAGATCCTAGTATTTATACATACTGTAACATATGAATGTATGCACGAAGCATGTATACACGTACAAACACAACAGGTGAAACTAGATAAAAATGATTATTTACAATAAGGTATTACTAATTAAAAAAAAAAAAAGAGCATTAAAAAGAAATATTGTACGTAGGGGGGGGGGAATTGAAAATAAGAGTAGTAAGGTTTATTTCTTTCCTTAAAAACAATTTTATGCATCCAGCATAAAAACAATTTTAGGGGAATATAAAAAATATATATATATCTATATCATTAGCCAATAACTAAAAATTTTGTTAAGTACATATATAATTCATTAATGATAAATCAGTAAATGCCAGAGTTAACAAAAGATAAACATGATACACAATCAACTGAAATAAACTAAATTTTGAGTATTTTTTTCTTCCTCATACTTGGTCATACATTTAAAAGTAATAAAAAGTAACTTTTTAACTGAAATAGAAATAATTATATAATCCATAGAAAGAACAGACAGAAATTACTTTTAGAAAGAAAGAAGTTAATATAATATAAATAAAAAATAATAAAAAGGATATACATTGCTAAATACTAAACCGAAAAGGGGATTGTGTTATAAGAAACTATGCTCAGAAAATTCAATTATAAACCACTTATATATATACAACATGGTGGGCAGATTAAACTAATATTTTATAATTTCTTTATCAGAGTAAAGAATTGTAAGAATTGGATAATACTCAAAATTTAAGTAACATTTAAAATTTTATTAAATGAAAATTCTATACTATAAATGACATATATTTGTCTTAGCTATATTAAAAAATACTTTATTAGCGCATCAAGAAAATTCCATTTTTCTTTAAATTTTTCCATTTTTTTTAATTCTTTTCCAATAATATAACAAGAAAAAATTTAAACTAGTAACATACTACTGCTTTTAAAAATTAACTTAGCAATTATTTCATAGGCATCCACAGAATCATACAAAAACTACAATATACATGTGAACAGTTGAAGATTTCTACTATAATGCTACTAGGACACCAAAATAAATATACCTTTATAATAACTTTAATAGCACATGTGCAACAGGAAATAACACTGAAACTTATATTTCTTCAAGTACAAATCTGTACTTGTTATAAACTATTTTGCTTAATGAACAAGATAAGATCAATAAAACACATATTATAAGATATGTTAAGAATCTCTAAATTATGTATAGAGAGAGTTGTACACAAATACCATACCATCTATTAAATATAAGATATACATTAACTTCCAAATTGATTTATTTTTTATAAAATAGAAAAAGTGAACCACTAAAAAAAATAAAATTGTTCATAATAATTTAAAAATTATTTATTTTTAGTGGTATCATAAGATTATATCTTAATAATCAATAAGAGAAAAGGTATTGACAACTATACATCACAAATCAAAAGCATAATTATAAAATTACACAATGCTTAATAACCTGAGTTTTCAAATATGAACCAATTCTAAGTACGTATTAGAATTAATCATTTATACTTATAACCTTTAATTAATAAAAAAATTAAACATAAATCAAATCAAAATACATCAAAGTTTTACTACATCAAAAACAACTAAAAAGGCAAAATTTAAAACATTCTTGCAGTGATAGAAAAAATAACTAAATACAAATATTGCCTTAAGATTTCAGAACAAATAAAAAAAAAAAAGTGAGACACTGACAGTATATGATTTTTTCACAATATGTCACCAATTCAAATTGGTGTAAGCAGTAAAATTATATACAAAACACATATACATGCATATATGACCGGTTAAAGCTCTTTGAATAATTCATTACGATTTCAGAAAAAAAGGAAAAAGCGTGTCACTGACATATTAATTTTTCACAATATTTTTCACCAATTTAAATTGGTGTAAGCAGTAAAATATATGACTGGTTGAAGATTTTATATACCATTTATATAATATACAATTATGATACTACCTTTAACACATTTTGTAATTAAGATCACTGCAGACTGGGATTGGTGTAGGGCACATATTACACCAATTTAAAGATCATATTGAGTAAATCTCACAGTCTGTATGAAATGTAAATAGTTTAAAAGAATATTAAAAGCAATAGATGATTTCAAGTTCCCTTGCACATCCAGAGTCACAGAAAACAGCACAGCTTTGTCAATGCCTCACATCAATGACAAGTGATAATTCCTACATTATTGTTACAGAGATATTGGTAATAAAAGATACCAAAAACAAGCAAAATGAAACAATTTTGTATAATTAATTTAAATTGTTTTGTAACAAAAAAATTAAATCTAATTATAATAAATCAAGTTAAACCACTATTCAGTAAACCACAATGCTGGAGGAGGACCAGGATACTGTGGCTTAGCAGGACTAATATAACCATAGGAAGCAGCAACCTGAGGATGTGTAGAAAATACAGCTGCTGGCTGCATATGAGCAGGGAGGGGATGGCTTGGATGTCCACCTCCAGTTAGAAGAGGTCTGGTTGAAGAGTGATGTGCTGGAGGAGGCACACCCCTACTACACAAAATTTGGTTAATTTTATAAACTTCAGATATTAGAGAGTACTCTGAAAAAATAAAGGTTAAAATACACCATACCATCCCATAAAACATACTTATATATACAAACTATGAGGATTTGACTTATTCTCACTCCTTTCTCTATTAATTTTGTATAATTGTTGTCCTTAGATATTCCCAGTGGCACACCATTATCTTCAATAACATCCATCTTATTCGTTTCAATAATAAAATTCTTAATGTTATGTTAATATAAAATTTTTAATGTTTTGAAATATTATTTTTTGTGCATCCTCCATTGATCTATATATAATTTTCATTTATGTTAATTTTTTTTTAATTTTTTATCAACCTATAATATTATAATTTTTTAAGAACTATTGTTACTATTCATATTATTTATTTTTCATCAGGGGGAGTAAATAAAGGAACAATGGTTAGTAGTGAAAGAATAGATCCGAATTCATACCAGAACAGCATGACCAGCACTGGATAACCTGAACTGGAGAGAACATCTGTTCTTTTGATTAATTAGATTAGATGCATGCAAACATGTTCAGCTATATATATTTCTATACTAATGCTGAATGTAAAAATGTTTATAAATAGATTTTATGTAAATAATAATGTCTTCTTATCATGAAGAACCAGCCGATTCTCCCAAGCATTGAATTTAGTTTGTACTCATTAAGTTTAGATACATTTAGGTAGATACATTTAGGTATGAAATTTAATATTTATTTCACATTTTAAAAATGCAGTGTAATAGCCAGGTGCTCAACAAATATTATAAGTATATATTATACCTGAGATAATAATAGGAAACTACATAAAACACTCTGATACCTTTATACTACACACAAAAGTTACACTACATCTTACAAAATTCCAAACACCTATACTGAAAATTAAAAGGAAATGAAATTATTGAAAAGGAATTCTATCCAATCTACTAATGTAGCCACTAACTGAGAATACAGGCATTAAAATTGAAAATCATTTATGAAACAAAATGATATGAGGATAATCAGTAAATAATGGCAAATAAACTATCAAGAAGACAGGAACATTTTAGAATTGCAAATTTCTTGGAAATCACAAAATAAGATGTTCCGATTGATGAAAGATTGTTGAGGTCTGGTTTTTGTGATCTATACTCGGAAAGAAATGCGGGTACTAGTGTTGCTATGTGACTTCTAGGCATGCCCAATATGGTGCCATTTAGTGAGCACTTCCTATTCTAACTGAAAAAGAACCTTTAGGGGGTTTATTCATCTCTGAAGAGTGGAGTGAGATAGAGAGCGGGAGTTGATAACTAGGATCTAATAAAAATGAATTTTTAACCGAAAAGGCCACGATGGGAGTAAGCTTATATTACGGCCACATAACCTCCTGAAATAGGCCATATACAGAAGGAACACAGCAATAGCTTTATAATAATATGTGAGTACAGGCATGCAAACTAAATTTTCACTCTTACACAGAAGATTTTAATATTGGTTTAAAGAGGTCATTTAAATAATGTCTACTGTATACCACCTGTTTATTGAATGCAAAGAGGCAGAAATATGAATGATAGCCACAAGAGTGAAAGAAATAGAAATACCTTTAAAGCTGATCCATTAACACTGGATGACTTTAGACTTTAAAGGATATAATTGAGAGAGACGTGTGACGGGTCATCTAACAATATACTAAGAATCGTACAGTAGCTCTTTCAGATACTATTAAAGATGGCAGAAATACTTCAAGAGTGGGTTTATTACTACATCAAAATCACATTTTCTATCAAAAATAGAATAAGGAACAATCTCATTTTCTGAGGTATGATCCTTCATATGATGCCTGGTCACTGTCAGATATATCACTGGATGGGTTGATGAAGTAGAGAATTTAGGAAAATTTTAAGTAGATGATGTTTATATTAAATTAAAGAGGGTTGTCCAGGATGGGCCCATTATACAAGGATCAGTGAAAATAAAATATGGAGGAAGGCAGGCCAAAAAGATCAACTGGCTATATATGGTATATTCGTAAAACTTAATTGATTGGTAAGTTTAAAATTGGTTAACAGGTTGCTTGTAATAACAATAAGTTTATTTTTTTACTTTATTTCCTATAATTAATCTCTAATTATAATTTTATAATGACTTTATTTTAATGTTAAGATTTAAAAAAAATAAAATAGAAATACAATGTGACTATTGATATAATAAAAAATATCTTAGGAGACCAAATAATAGTCTGGATAACAAATTAGATAATTTTTTTTTGTAGTACTGAGTTCATAACACAGGGATACAACATACCTCCCCTATATCATAGGAGACTATACCCTATATGTGGGCAGGATGGCCGAGCAGGCAAACGCGTTGCCTCTGACAACAAAGAGGGATAACCTAAAGATAGTCAGTCTAAAACCCAGAGCCAGGGGATAGTCGGTATTAATCCCCCACCCTCTGCCCTGGCCTGGGAAACACCATAAAGTCTGAAATGCGAAGATGGGAGGACCAAAAAAAAAAAAAAAAAAAAAAATACGGATATGTGTTATTATGATATTGTTAATTAATCAAATGAAATTGTTGAAAAAGTTATGAAAGATGCTATATGAAATAAAAATTTTGATTAGATTAATAATTAAAATAATATAATTGATAATTATTATAATTATATTTTATTAATTTTTTATAATTAACATGATTTTTTTAAATTCTATTTAAGGCTGTAAGTTTTATTATTATTTATAATAATATAAATTATTATAACAAAATATAAACAATTGTCAGATGCCAATCACCTTTGGGGTAGAGACATAAAAAACAAATAATTAAGAAAAATTAATGTTACCCGGTAGTAAAAGAAGGTACTTGATGAGTAGGGGGTAAGTATGCTGGCTGGGTAGTTGTTACATAAACAGCCTGCCTGCGATATAGGTCGCTCTGATGATAAATGGGTTGTCCTGTCAATGGGGATAATCTGGTTCCCTGTGGTGAAACCTGGGATGCTGTATGCCTAAACACAGTAAAATATATTAAAAAAAAAACTAAATATCATTAATTTAGTAGATAAATAAACACTTATTACTTAGAGGTAATTATAAGCAAAGATAAAGGATAATCAAGCAATTATGATTATCAATGTATCCAATAAATCAAATCTAGTAATAATTTTATAACTAAGAAACTGGCACTACAGTCCGTAGCGGAACCTGGGCCTCCTTAATAAGTTTTCTCCATTCGTCTCCATTCATATAATTTTATAAGAAAATCTAATAAGTTATTCATTCTCTAGTTCTTCTAAATCAATTAAGAAGAGAAATTATGAAAGAAAACTTACATGATTGTTCAATGTATGAGTGACAGAACTGTAACTGATTACAGTTAATAGAACTGTTAGTTGGTTAGCGATGGTTAATGAGGACAGACCTGATTTAAAAAATGTTTGTTGAAAAAAAAAGTCCGATAGCAATTAAACTTAGATGCCCAAAATACAAATAAATCAATTCAAATTTTATCAATGTAATTAAATTGTATTATGTCCAAATTTTTATTGATCCTTGAATTTTCTGTGATTATATCTTTTATCTTGAGTCAAGTTTATCAATGTTGGTTGAAGCAAATACTCCAGGACAACATTTATTTTCTTTATTATTATTAATTGAATAGGTCATGTTTTGGACAAACGACTATTTTCAAGTCTCAGTCTGACTTGTTCATATCTTATATAATACTAATATAATTGCTTTCACTAAATTTTTAATGACGAGTAATCACTTGCCCCTTCCGTTCTGCTGTGACCTGATTTCCATTCACTGAAATGACCCTGTAGGGTTTTGGGTCATATCATAGGGTTTGTGGCTGCTTCAATAGAACAATGTCCAAAGGGGGAGTGAGGAGCAACACGATATTTTTCATCAGCGTAATAGTCCAGTAGCTGACGGCCAAAAAAATGTCTGATTTGTAGAAAGTTTTTGATCATATAGGATATGATCATATGAAAGTGCTCATTTCATAATCAACAAATGTTCAAACTTTTTTCAATTTTTTGCTCTTAACTCGAAAGCGATTTATCGCAGAGAAAATTGTGTTCTTTCTAAAATGAAAGGGCAAAAAATTTTGTGTCGACTGATGTCCTCACAGTTAAAATCGATTAAGTATTTTCGCCAAAACCAACTGTCAATTTAGCCAATTTAGCGGAAAAATGAATTATGCTCATGTTCCAAAGCCTGCAATTTGAAGAGGGCTACTCAAAACAAAAAATGTTACCTCTAATATTTGTAGAATATTAAATTCTGTATAAAACGAGCTCCTTAATTTTAAAAATATCCCACTCCTGTGAAGACATAGTAATTAAAATGTAAATGTATTTAACACATAGTGGTCTAAAATCCATGAAATTTTTGGATTTTTTTTTCAGTTTCTCCCATTATTGGCAAATACAGATCACAAAGTATTGCTTTCTTCTTACTATATGAGGCTAAACTATTGCAAATAGAATGATATATTTAAAGTTTAAATAAGTTTAGTGGTTTAGCCGGGTTTGGAACATCAAAAATCTGTAGTTTTTACGATTTTGGTGGAAACTGTGTTCCAACGCCTATAACTCAAAAACATCTAGTTTAAATTAAAAATGTTATAGATAAAGGTTGCAGAGCATCAAATTTAGCATGAAACAAGCTCCTTACACACAACATTAGCTTAACCCTGCATGGAAATACAAATAAAAATGTGAAAGTATTTGTAGTGCTTACTTCCTGCTAAGACTTCGGTTTTTGAAGTATCAGGAGATTTGATAAAATATTCATAAAAAAAATAACTACTTAGACAGTTAGGTACTTGGCAAAATTTATCTTTTATTTTAACAGATGGAAGATGGTTGTTTAGTAGTTCAAAATGGAAAAACCTAAGTCTTAGCAGGAAGTAAGCACTACGAATACTTTTTGTATTATTTTGTATTTCCCCCAGGATTAAGCTAATGTTGGGTGTATGGCGATTATTTCATGTTAAATATGATGCTCTGCAACTTTTATCTAAAACATTTTTCATTTAAACTAGATATTTTTTAGTTAGAGGCGTTGGAACACGGTTCCCACCAAAATCATAAAAATTACAGATTTTTGATGTACCGAAACCGGCTAAACCACTAAACCGATTTAACTTCAAATATATCATTCTATTTGCATAGTTTAGCCTCTTATAGTAAGAAGAAAGCAATACTTTGTGATCTTTATTTGCCGATTTATATGTAAGAAACTGAAAAAAAATTCACGGATTTTAGACCACTTGGTGCTAAATACGTTCACGTTTTAATTACTATGTCTTCACAGGAGTGGGATATTTTTAAAATTAAGGAGCTCGTTTTATACAGAATTTAATATTCTACAACTATTATAGGTAACATTTTTTGTTTTGAGTAGCCCTCTTCAAATTGCAGGCCTTGGAACATGAGCGTAATTCATTTTTCCGCTAAAGTGGCTAAATTGACTGTCGGTTTTGGCGAAAATACTTAACCAATTTTGATTGTGAGGACCTCAGTCGATGCGAAATTTTATGCCCTTTCATTTTATACGTCATTTTCTCTGCGATAAATTGTTTTCCAGTTATGAGCGAAAAATTGAAAAAAGTTTGAAAATGTCGATTTTGTTTGCCTATAACATTTGATTGCAACCGATCTGAGGTGGCAGACGTTCACATTTGTTATCTATGAAATGAGTACTTTCAGCCTATATGATCAAAAACTTTCTCCAAATCAGACACTTTTTTGGAAGTTGGAGTATTCCCTGCTACAGATGGGTGGCCCATTGTCTGACTTCAGGATGTCGTGGACCCCAAATTCAGTAAACCATGTACGAAAAACTTTTATAGTTGATGTGGCAGAAGTGAATGAAATTACCTCAACCAGAGGGATACACAAACATTCATCGATCATAGCCAGAATATATTTACCATACCGAAAGGGTCCAGTAAGATCAATTGAAAGCTCAGATCAAGGCTTGTCAGGAAGTGGAGTAGCCCGAATTGGATTCCTCTGTTTACCCAGCGTCACAGCAAAGCAAGGCAAACACACTTTGATTTGCTTTCTCAAAGGAATCAAAACCTGAGAATGCAGCAGCTGTTTAGTTCTGACCATACCAAGAGGCCCCCAATGGTCCAAACGGAATAACCTTCTCTGTGATGATGTTGCAATTACTATATAGCAGAATACCATCTTCAGTCTCACTTATTGCAGATAAGACATGCATAACCTTGCGTTGGCTTGGTGTTTTCAAGACAAGGCCGTGTGTTTTAAGAGGGCCTCATGAGATTTAGGAATATACCCAAGGAGTGGAACCTCTGGCCAACTTGATGATGTCAGCTTCTTACTGACACTTGATTTCTTTACTTTATTTATGAAGCTGAGCCATGGGATCAACTAAAGGGTCAATGTGTACTTCAATTTGACAGTCTTTGAGTTAACCAGTTCCCTTAAAGACAGACAGAAACTTTTTATTAACTGATTCCGTTGTGATCTGGCATAAAGTTTTAATGAGACCTAACACTCCTAAGTGGTTTAGCACCCAAGAAGGGGACTCACCTTGCCATTCAACAACAAAAAATGTTGCTCGGAGCGAGCTTGACTTGTAACTTGCAACTGTTCAGAATTTACCAGCAATGCTGAGGTTAAACTTAGATTGGTAAGGAAAGAGACGTTTTTTTAGTGCTTTCAAGGGGAAGAGGATTTTTCAGTGAGCTGTAAGTGTTTTTTCCTACAATATTAACAGAACATCAATAGTCTATCATAATCTTGTACCCCAGCATCCCTACTTTCTTTTCAGGACTAGTGTATATTTTCTCATCACCTCCCACATGATTTCAGAGCTCTTTAGATGGTAACTCGGACGAAGATTTATCATTTAGGACATGGTGGATGAATCGCTGTCGAAATAATCAAAGGCTCCTTTTTATTTGGCTTACACATCTTTTCTAAATGGTTCAATTTTTTACATTTGGAGTATTTGAGGTCAATAGACTTGAGCAAATGATTTTTGTCATGAGGCCAGTCCTCTCCCCACTGAAAATATTTATTTTTACGTCCTTACCTTGTGGGACCAAGGGATGCATTTACGAAAAAATGTTTGATCCTTATGGAAAGAGGAATAAACCCGAACTAAATCCAAATCCAGGTGAACACTTTTTTTCAAGTCCAGAGACTAAGAGGAAACCACTTCCTCTGTACGCCTAAACTCAAAAACTTGGTCTAGTGTAATGCCAGATTTCAATTTTTTGAAGTGACTCCATATGGGTGCCCACCAGGATTTGCATAATAAGTTAAAAATTTAATCTGTACCCGAAGTAGCAAGTGGAAGCAAGAGAGTGAAGTCAGGCAAAATCTTCAGAAAACGACTCATTGACAGCTGGTGTCCCTTTCTGAACTTGAAAGTATCAAAGAAAATGTCTTTATGTGGGACAAAAATCTTGTTCAATGTCATGAGGAGCTCTGCATACGTGGAGCCTGAATCACCCAAATTATGAAAAATATCACTTAGCTCTATAACAGCAATATTAACCCTCCTGAACTACAGTAAAATCTTAAATTTACGATTAAAAAAATTTTTTTTTCAACCACTGAAGAGATTTGGGAAGAATTCTGACGGCAATTTCTTGAAGAAGACCAGAATGATGAGAGTGGTGTCGTATCAGACCACTCATACTGCACAAAGAAAAAAAGCAAACATTGACCAAAGAGTCATTTTTATGCTCTTCTTGATATCACCGGGATTAACATTCTGGTGAAATGGAATGTTAAAAGGGAGCTGTATTTCAACGGTTATGTTTCTCAAAGATTTAGTCATAGCTTTAACTTCACAATGAATTAAAGATTCCCTAATGAATGTCTTCCGAGAAATCTAAGAGGTGAACATATGTGCAAGACTCAAAATAAACATGCTGCATCTTCGGCCAATGGTACAATAAAAAAAAGGAAATGGTGCACCTTATGAGTCACCTACAGGAAAAGAAACTCATTTTGTGCAAGCTGTGAAAAATTGATCCGTGGAGAACGTAAAGTTATAATTTGTTTGGATTGTTCCTCTATCTACAATGAAGAAAACATGTGGACACAATTCATGCCAATTCTGATCATTTTTAATTTTTTTTTTTAAATTATGTTTTCAATATAGAAAATTTATATTCAATTGATATATATACATATAGACTGAATAAACCAGAACTGAGTTTACCTTACATTTTATACGTTTGTTTATTAGTAAATAAAAATTATATTTGATTGAATTTTTGTATTTTTTTTTTATTTTTAAATACAAATTATTTAACAATAGATTGAAATGCTGTTAATTATTTTTTTAATTCTTTCTCTAAGTATACATTAGTGAGTATTTTCTATATTCTATGTTGTTGTTTTTTTTTTTGTGAAAAAAAGGGCTTAAAAATAGAAAATGTCGGATACGACCCAACAGTAGTATATGTGTGATCTGAAACCACTGTAGTAGAGAAGGTTTAAGCAAAAGGGCTTATTACTTTCACTTACCTATATATGAAATATATAGTAAGGGAAAGTATTGCGATCGTGAAAAATTTCGAATTACGGTTTTCAACGGAAATACACGTTTTGGGGTCCCCTGATTCCAAATAACCAAGTTCCGCAAAATGGTCTATGTGTGTGTGAACAGACTAGCTCAAAAACTATAAACCGTAAGAATCTGAAATTGGGTATTTGGTATATGTATATGCCCGCGATGTGATAGCAAATATTTCATCAAAATTTGTCAAATGGAGAGGGTATTTTATTTCATAACTTTTTACGTTGTTTTTTTTTTTCGATTTTCTCAAAAACGGCTTTAACGATTTTGATAAAACTGGGTATTTGACCTATGTATATGCCATGCCCGCGATATGACAGTACGAATTTCATTGAAATCGATTAAACGGAGAGGGCACTTTATTTCATAACTATTTTTACCATTTTTATGCTTTTTTCGATTTTCTCAAAAATAGCTTTAATGATTTTTGATAATACTGGGTATTTGATATATGTATATGCTCCTGATATGACAGTAAAAATTTCATCAAGATTGATCTAACCAAGAGGGCACTTTATGTCATAACTTTTTTTCTCATTTTTACGTTTTTTTCAATTTTCTCAAAAATAGCTTTAATGATTTTGATTACACTCGTCATGTTAAATGAGAATCAAGTTTTCTTTAATATCAGGTAAGCATGCGCAGTACGCCTTTACTGACTGACAATATTTATAATTATGTTTAATTAAATTAATTATGTTTATAATTAAAGATGTTCAGTTAATGGAAATTATTTTTTTCATGGCAACTATGTGAAGTTTTCAACAAATACTTAGAGAATTATAAAATCAGAAGCCTTGAAGTATAATGCTTGCATTGCCGAATTATCACAAGTAAAAACTTTTATTTAATAATAAAAAATAAATAGTGTACTGTAAAGAGCAAATACAAACATAAATAAGTAAATGAATGTGGAAAAATGTGTGACTTTGAGAAATGGCATTTAACAAAACACGTCAATTTCTAATCAAAGTAAGTGGTAGGTGAAAGTTGTGTGTTGCGCGCATTGCACCAGATTTTTTGTATTATGTTGTCATGTTATTTACAAAAGTAATTAATTACTGACATAGCTACAGCTGTCTATCAGGAGTGCTTAAAAGCATATAAGTATTAATACCATAATCTAGTTTTATTCTGTCTTATTAATTATAATCTATTTAAATATGATAATATCTTGATGTATATTACTTTACATCATCTAAATGTACCATATAGTGATCCCCATAATCCAACCATGATATCTATCATTCAATAACAAAGGGCTAACACTTATTAAGTTATTTAATTGATGTATTAATAATTAAAATTTTGGATAAGAAAGGAACTATAGATGTAGGCTTCCTTCAAGTAACTCAGTAGAGCTGGCCAGTCTTCACCACTCACTCCAATGCTGCCCAAAAGACATGAGCTCCACATAAGGGCGCGTCCACATTAGCGCAAACGTACTGAATGCTCGCTGTGGATATTTGACAGGAAGGGGAGGGGGACAAACATTCTTGACCAACACGAGCATTGAGCCACTTATTTTGGCATATTTGGAGCGAAATAAACACTCACTAGCCATTTAAAAAAGGGTTTTATATTAGTTTTATTTTAATATTGATATGGTGAATAAAAAATTGGTCTGCGCCAGTTTTAGTTGCCTATATTTCTTTAATTCAGTGAACGAGAGAAGGAGAACGCGGTGTTGGCGAAGAAAGTTTTACGGCAAGAGAAGCAATGCGTTACTTTTAAAAAGTATTGGGTTTGAAAACTGTGAATTTTTCAATAATAAAATTCACAAGGATCTCTGCAGAGGACTTTCGTTGTATATTAAATGGAATAAGGGATTCCAAACAAAGTTTCAAAAATCATCCCAGGCGTCATCTTCTTTTTGATTATCACAATAAAATTCATGTTTCAGGTTCCAAAGTATAGGATATTTCTAGCAATAACCCAGAATGGCAATATAACTATCCTGCGAATCCATTGAAGAAAAAAAGGGAAAATAAATCAATAGTGTCTTTATGGTAGATGAGCAGTCAAAAGTTGAGGATTGATCTGTTTCTTACTGTCCCCACGAGATAACAGAATAATAGGAAATCCGTAATAATAAAAAATCCTCATTAAAGAAACATCTGAAAATATTGATAAAATTACAAATAACTTACGATGATTTACAATCTCTGTTAATTATAACTATCTACCCGCCTATTTTTTTTTTTATTTTTTTTTTTTAGATAGCATTAAATAAATAATAATATTACATTGTATCTCATTAGACACTTTCCTTTTTTTTTCTCTAATATATTAAGAATACAAGCGATATTATGGAAAATTATTTATTTTTAT
This sequence comes from Aelia acuminata, assembly GCA_911387785.2. Taxonomy (NCBI): domain Eukaryota; kingdom Metazoa; phylum Arthropoda; class Insecta; order Hemiptera; family Pentatomidae; genus Aelia; species Aelia acuminata. The sequence goes on from OU426980.1 coordinate 107,225,444, forward strand.
AAACCATTTAATATAATCAATAAAGTAAATTCCCCATAATATGGTGAATATTATGTTATGATGCTTTTTATATACTTATAGATGATACATTTTATACATACATATACATTTTATACATTCTATTATGTAATCGGGTAATTAAGCAATGCACGTACTTAATATCGAATCTATTTAAGCAAAAGTTTTTGTAATATTGTTCTTTTTTATTTAATTATTTGTAGTGAGCGACAGCACTTTCAAAAAATAAAAAGCCATTTGCAATTATACCTTCTACGTCTTATAGAAACATTTAAACTGGCATAAATAAAAAAATTAAATCAAGGTGTTAATGGAAAACCATTAGTCTATGATAACATTTTTTTTTTTTAATTGTCTATTAAAACTATTAAGATAATATGTCACATATTCAAGAACTTCCCTTCCGTATTGTATATAATGAAATATATCTAAACAAAATAAAATCAGATTGAAAAAATAAGAATTATTCATAAAAGACTCTTTTAAAAAACAGAGAGAGGGTCCCACTCACTCTGTTCTTTTCGGCCCTCCACAAAAAGAAGTGCAGATTAGCACAGGCGTTCCGTTCGAAGTACCGACAACTATGGATAGGGCGAATGTGTTTGGCACGATGGTCCACATTAGAGCATTTCTGGCCGAATCGAAGCACAGTTGGCCCCGAATGCGCTAATGTGGATGCACTTTTATGATCAAACTGTGGAGGAAGGTTTACTATAACTGGCATTTTCAATTTCACACACAAGGATTCAATAAAACTACCCAGTTTGCCCCCAATGTAGTAATTCCACTAGTTGTTTTAATAAATAGGAATAAGTATTTTATTTTATAACAGGTTTAATAACACAGTTATCATTACATTCAAATCATGTGATATATACAGGTTATAAAACTGTGGTACCACTACAGAGTGAAATTATAGATTATACATTATAGATTATGATTGTGCAGTGGTACCACTACAGAGTGAAATTATAATTAATTCAAAACAAGAACTGTATGTATTAAACAGAAATACAAAAATGTTTGGTAGCAGCAGATACCAGAGTAGGGCTTAATTAATCTAATACAGTGGATAATGATTTTCAAATAAAATTATCTATCATTCCATAGGTCAAATTAAGATGACTGCATCATCCGTTATCCATAAATAACGAAACATTTAAATAATCATCTTTTAGTTTAGAAAACCATTTAAATAAAACGTTCGAGAATGATTTCAATTGATTTTTTTATATTTATGGGTTCATTCTAACCTTTGATGGCCTGTACACTGATATATTAGTTAGTGGAAGAGGGAAGATCCCTGTAGCCCAACTACACATCAGTGTAAGAGCGAAGATCCCCACGGCCTTTACACTGATATACCAGTGCTTGTGTTAGAAAGGGGTACAGGTATTTTTCAGTTCTGTCTCTAACTCCATCTAGTGGTCCCTAGGACAAGTTCTCGAACCTTTTTGTACTAACAAAGTTCATAAAAATGCTTTTCTACAATACTACAGATCCTTATGTTGTCCCTTTCATCAATTTTAGCTTTCAGTCTGTTTTCTGTCTTTGAGATGTTCACTAGCCTACAAAAAAAAAGTTTTGCAAAGAATGTAATAAAAGTTTGTGCTCAGTGCCTTACTTCAGTATTATCGTTAAAAAAAAAAAAAGGTCTAATATTTTATTATATAAAATAATTAAATGCTTTAAAATATTATTCAACTTAAATGTTTTGTAATTAATTGTAAAAAAAATTTTTGTCAATCAAGCCCTGACTGTCAGGCCACCGAGCCCGCAATATGCTCACATTACACAGTCCTTTATAATCCTAGGTAAATATTGCGATGATCAGGAATTTAGTTCAGTTTTCATATTCAGTTTGAAATGGAAGCACAGAGTGAACGTTTTCATTATAATCTTCTTTTTTTATTACTGTAAAGGAAAAAATACTTCAAAAGCACAAAAAAAGTTATGTGCTGTATTTGGTACAGAAGAAATTTCGTATAGGAGATTTTTGATTGAAAGATAAACAACACTCTGGCCGACTAATTTAACTTGAAGACTAACAAATCAAGGACATTATCAACGAATATCCTCATAGCTTGTGAGATTTCAGAAAACTCGATGCATCACATACATGGATTAATAAGTATATAAAACAATTTTGGTACGAGAAAAAGCTTGTTTAATGGGTTCCTCATCAGCTGGAGGAAATTCACTTGACCCAACATGTAAGTGTCTGTGATATGTTAGACAAACGAAATGAACATCAGCCATTTTTAAAATAGCTGATCACTGGTGATGAAAAATAGGTGGTTTACAATTATGTTGTGCTCAAAAGATCATGGGGCACGGAAACAGAACAAACAAACAATATCCAAAGCTGATGTTCACTAACAAAAATAAACTTTAATTAATTGAGTTTTCTATCAGTTTGGAGATTAAAACAAGAGCATTGTTTATTTTAAACTTTTAGCATGCAACCAGACGATCAATTCAGAACTATACATTCGACAGTTAACTGTACTGAACCATTCAGTTCAAGAAAAACATCCAGAGTAGGCAAACCGAAGAGGTGTAGTGTTCATCACAAAAGTTTTTAAATGGTTAACAACTTAAGAATGATTATTAAGTTATAACACTTCATAATTAGATCAATTTTTGAAGCTAGAGATCAAACATTTTATGAACATTGAATCATGATGCTGCCTGAAAGATGGCAAAAAGTCATTTATACTAATGGACAATACATAATAGATTAAATAAACTTCATTATAAAACAAATTATTGTTTTTATTTTTGATAAAAATTCGCAATTACTTAGTTCCCAACCCTATATATATATATATACATGTATCAAGCATCAATTTTGATGTTTGATATATTGAGATTGTTTTTGGTAGGGCTATTTAGAGCTTTTTAGATTTAAGAGTTTAACGGATTTTCTTTTTTAACATACAGTTAGGCAATCTTCAACAAACAAAAATTCCCCCCCACCATTTTTCTCTGAGGGGAACATTTTATTGGGGAAAATTCCCCATTCTTTAGGGGGAAATTACCAATCTCTTATAACAATACCGTAGATCCCCTCTCAGAAATTGTTTATATTTCCAAAATCCTCATCAAAAGGTTTTTAATCAAACTTATTCTTGAATTTCAGCTTGATTTGATATCTAATTAATTAAAGAGAATTTTAGTTTTCCCAGATTGAAATTTTCGAAACCTAAAAAGGTTTCTTGTTTAAGAGTTGTTTTAAGCTTTTGACAAAGTTGAGCAATTACAATAAATTTTACTTATCTGGCCCTCTTTTGCCCGGACATCCAAATCAGATTATTATTTTAGCAAATGTTCACATAGATAATAATTTTTAACACTGATAACAGGAGTATAATTATGATTTCGCCGAAAATTTGCTTTGTTTTTATTATTTTGATATTGAAATGAAATAAGAGAGAAGCAGGGTTTGCAGTGGATTGACTCTCCCTTGACTTGGCAAAGCATAAGCGGCATCCTTTAATACCAAAACTCCACGCCTGTTTAAAACAAAAGATAGTAATCCAATTCTTTGAAATGAAATGATGTGAAAAATTATGATGAATTTTTTATTGCAATTAGGTCAAGTTCGCTTGCATTAGGATTTTTTTGTTTGGTACTGGGATTAGACAGAGGACTAATCTTTACAGTAAATATCATTCAAACAATTAAAAAACATATGTGATAAAGAACACATAAACACAGAGGTACTGAATATATTCTATAGAATAACAACTAAATCATTATCAATAGTGTATACAATGGAATTTTAAATAAAAAAAAGTTAATACATTAATAGACCAATTCTAAAGCCTATTAGAAGACTTAAACTCATCAGTCTCTCTATTCTGATAATTTACTTTTGTTTTATTATGCAGTTTTATTTTAAGCTGTTAAAAAAGCAAAACCCAGGGATTGTAACTTCTTGAAAAAGTTCTTGGGTTATTGTAAAACAATAAAGTCTGTTCAACAATTTCAATAAAAGTTCAAAAACTTAAGAAAGATGTAGTCCGGGAGCTGAGGGCCAAAAAGGTGCCTGATTTGAAGAAAATTTTTGACCACATAGGCTGAAAGTACTCATTTCATAGACAAGAAATATGAACGTCTGCCACCTCAGATCGGTAGCCATCATTTTTTATAGGCTAACAAAATTGACATTTTCGAACTTTTTACAATTGTTCGCTAATAACTCGAAAACGATTTATCGCAGAAGAAATTGTGTTCTTTCTAAAATAAAAGGGCATCTAAGTAGTTAGATAGTAGTTAGTTAGTTTGAACAATAAAAGGGCATTAAATTTCGCGTCGAATGAGGTCCTCACAGTTAACATCGGGTAAGTTTTTTAGCCAAAACCGATTGTCAATTTAGCCACTTTAGTGGAAAAATGAATTACGTTCATGTTCCCAAGCCTGCAATTAAAAGAGGGTTACTCCAAATAAAAATGTTACCTATAATAGTTGTAGAATATTGAATTCTGTGTAAAACGATCTCATTAATTTTAAAATTAGCTCCTGTCGAGACAAAGTAATTAAAACGTGAACGTATTTAGCGCCTTGTGGTCTAAAATCCGTGAAATTTTTTTTCAGTTTCTCGCATATAATTCGACAAATACAGATCACTAAGTATTGCTTTCTTCTTACTATAAGAGACAATAAGCTCCTTACACACAACATTTGCTAAACCCTGCGTGGAAATATAAAACAAAACGTGAAATTATTCATTGTGCTTACTTCCTGCCTGCTAAGACTTCGTTTTTTGAAGTTTCAGGGGATTTGATAAAATATTCATAAAAATAACAACTTAGACTTAGGTACTTGGCAAAATTTATCTTTTATTTTAACAGATGGAAGATGGTTGTATTAAACAACAATGAGTTCAAAATGTTTAATACTTCAAAAACGGAAGTCATAGCAGGAAGCCATTTTGAACTACTAAACAACCATCTTCCATCTGTTAAAATAAAAGATAAATTTTGCCAAGTACCTAACTGTCTAAGTAGTTATTTTTTTTATGAATATTTTATCAAATCTCCTGATACTTCAAAAACCGAAGTCATAACAGTAAGTAAGCACAACAAATAATTTCATGTTTTCATTTGTATTTCCACGCAGGGTTTAGCTAATGTTGTGTGTAAGGAGTTTACTGCATGCTAAATTTGATGCTCAGCAACTTTCATCTAAAATTTACAGATTTACTAAATTACAGATTTTTGATGTACCGAAACCGGCTAAACCACTAAACCGATTAAACTTCAAATATATCATTCTATTTGCATAGTTTAGCCTCTTATAGTAAGAAGAAAGCAATACTTTGTGATCTGTATTTGCCAAATTATATGCGAGAAACTGAAAAAAAATCCCAAAAAATTTTACAGATTTTAGACAAGGTGCTAAATACGTTCACGTTTTAATTACTTTGTCTCGACAGGAGCTAATTTTAAAATTAATGAGATCGTTTTACACAGAATTAAATATTCTACAACTATTATAGGTAAAATTTTTATTTGGAGTAACCCTCTTTAAATTGCAGGCTTGGGAACATGAACATAATTCATTTTTCCACTAAAGTGGCTAAATTGACAATCGGTTTTGGCGAAAAGACTTACCCGATGTTAACTGCGAGAACCTCATCGACGCGAAATTTAATGCCCTTTTATTTTATAAAGAACACAATTTCTTCTGCGATAAATAGTTTTCGAGTTGTTAGCGAAAAATTGAAAAAAGTTCGAAAATGTCGATTTGATGGCCTATAAAATTTGATGGCTACCGTTCTGAGGTGGCAGACGTTCACATTTCTTGTCTATGAAATGAGTACTTTCAGCCTATGTGGTCAAAAATTTTCTTTAAATCAGGCACCTTTTTGGCCCTCAGCTCCAGGACTAATATATGTTTAAACAGAAAAGATACTTTAATTTAAGTAGAAAATTAACTGTGCCTACATTAGAGATTTAATATATCTATAATAAAATGGCTTATTCTCATCCTCATTAGAATGTATTGCACAGTAACCTTTTTTTTATATGCACTTTTTGGTAAAATAGATTGCCATGACAGAACTTTTAAAATAATACTAGTATACAATCTTTGTTTGAAAATTCAATGAAAGTAAGTTTTAAAACTATTTAATTAGAAGATAAAAGATTCGACCACGGCCGGGAATCGAACCAAGGTCCTCCGAATCTACGTTGTGGCGCTCTTACCACTGAGCTAACAGTGGGGCCGTCCCGATCGTGATCGAATCTTTCTTTTCTGCGATCCCACCCACCAGGTCTCGCCACATTGTAGCGAAGTACTGGGGGGCTGAACAATTGTCCAGACAAACGGGATCTGATTGACGTACGTCAAATATTTTCATGTAATGATGTTATTTTTTCATGGTTGTTGGTTATACAATTAAGATATAATTTTTAAACTATTTAATTAGAAGATAAAAGAAATCGATCGGTGGGATCGCAGAAGAGAAAGATTTGATCACGATCGGGACGGCCCCACGGTTAGCTCAGTGATAAGAGCGCCGCAACGTAGATGCGGAGGACCTGGGTTCGATTCCCGGCCGTGGTCGAATCTTTTATCTTCTAATTAAATAGTTTAAAAATTATAACTTAATTGTATAACCAACGACCATGAATAAATAACATTACATGAAAGTAAGTTTTAGTTTTGAAATAACAGAAAAACAATTATAAATAAAGATTCTATTTACAATGGAAAATATTTTTAATTTTTTTTTCTTCACTTAAACCCTGTTTAAGATCCAATTAATCCTGTACTGTGTACTTTTGCATCACAAAAGTTATGACAAATATAAATTCAATCAACTTTAACTGAATAAAGTTGTTATAATTATATTAATTGCATTGCCTGTTAGGGGCACATTATTCCCTCCATCTCTTCCCAGTTCAGGACCTCTCTTATGCTGGTGACTGAAATACCTATTTAAGGTTCTGGCCCCAAAAAAAAGCTGAGCTGTTTTCAGCAAGTTGGTTGGTTTTTTCGTTAACCACACATTTGTGATCAGGGGTGCACAACTGTATTAGCTCCCTCAAGCAATGGAATTCCTTTTCTCATTTTTACTCCTTAACCAGTAAAGGACCACCTTAAGAGAACCAAAAAGCTTAGAAAGCTGGTTGACTAACTGAACTCATAGTAGTGCAATACATACTATAAATTATCATTTCTCCGCAAGTGGCTAATGACAAAAGGGTAAATATCTCTACTTAAAATACTGAGATATATTTGCCCATTAAAATGCTTAAATTCATGTTGAGTACCTCTATGAGTGGAGTGGGGTAGCTCAGTGATTAAGGCATTGGAATACTATGCTCAAGGTCTTGAGTTTGAACCTGGTTGTGGCATGGTACTACACATAATTCTGTTGAAACAGTAATCCATTCTGTGGCCACACTCAGCCTCGATAAATTGGGTACTATTAATTGGATGAATTATTTTACTGGGAAAAACCTGACAATTGAGATAGATCTCATCCAAATCACCTCCTTTGTTGATCTAGAAAACAAGACTTCCTTACAACGTACTGAAACTATAACCATCCATAGATTATAGTTGTACAGGTTTATTTAATTTTTTTTTTTTAATCATTCACTGATCACTTAGATTAGATCACAGTGGAACAGGAGTTTATTTTTTTATAGCATTGCCACATCTATTGTAAGCTTTTTCAAATTAATTGTAAATTTTTCAAAGACAAATATAACTCTTTCAAAATCAAATGTATCTCTTTAAAAATCAATTGTAACCTTTTCCTTTATAGTTATAACACAACCAGGCATGAATTACTTTTTATATATTATGTTTTATTTATTTTTTGTTTAAAATAATTATTTTATTTTCGAAAACGATTTTTAAAATAATGTTGCCATATTATTTTGGATTTTTTTCATTTATCAGATAATTGATATTGATAAATAATTAGAGTTTCATATTTTAGTCCAATCATGAATCTGCACCTGTTAACATATAAGAATTAGAAATTTTTTAGGCTTTTAAACTAATTTAAATTAAACTAATGAGGATGGCAGTCATCAGTTCGTCTTCCCGGGCTATTCTTTTCCATTTTTCGAAGGCTGAGGAAGGAAATGTTCCATGTATTTTTTAATCGTTCATTATTTAATAATATGATCAACATTGGTTTTTCTCAATTAGAATATTTGTTTACATTTAGAAGAAAGCTACATTAGGTTTCATTACTTAATAAAGTAAACATTAATTTGAATTAAGATTCAGCTTTCATGCATATAAAAATAATAATGGAAATGTTATTAGTTAATTCTCTTCCTTTTTTTTTTTTTTTTTTTTTTTTTAAATATTTTTATAGTGAAATAGGGCTTTTGGTGGCGTCTTAGGGCCAAAAAAAGTTTAAAAATATTTTTTGTTTGTCAATCTGGTTATCATTTTTTTTTTTTTTTTAATACAATCATATTTCTTTTCTTACATTTGCTTTGTTAAATAGTAAGTTTGAATTATTTTTATATTTTAGTTGTAAATGTGTATAATGTTATCATCGCGTAAAACTGTTTACTTTAGATTCAAAACAATTAAAAATCATTTTGGTTTCATTTCTAAATTTCTTTCTTATGGAATATTTTACCAAGTTTAGTATTTTTTAATATTTTTATTGTCTAATGGCAAATTTTGACATTTTTTAATGCATGAAAATTCGGGCTCCATTATAAGAAATTAAGTGAAAGCGGAAAATAGAATTGAGTATTTTTGTCCACTAACCAGTGTAGAGTAGCAGCACATTTGCAAAATGAAATATCCAAGTCTCACTACAACTTTTTTACTTTCACTAACCTATATATGAAATATATAGTAAGGGAAAGTATTGCAATTGTGAAAAATTTCGACTTCCTATTTTCAACGGAAATACGCGTTTTGGGATCCCCAAATCCTAATAACCAAGTCCCATGAAATAGTCTGTGTGTATGTGTGAACAACTAGCTCAAAAACTATATATCATACGAACCTGAAATTGGGTATTTGGTGTATGAATATGCTCGCGATGTGTCAACCAATACTTCATCAAAATAGATCAAATGGAGGGGGTACTTTATTTAATAAATTTTTTTATAATTACTTAAACATGACGATTTTGATCAAAAACGGCTTGTTTAATGTGAATCAAGAATTCTTTAATATCAGGTAAGTTTTATCCTCATAAAAATTTCTGAGGGGGCTAAAATGGCCAAGGAAAAAAATTGTTTTTCCTATAAGGTATCTTTGACTTTGTTTTTATGAAGCAATTGTTATCATTATTCCTAAAAATCAGAAATGGATTAATACGAAATGTAAATAAAATCGAGAAACAAATACAGGAGAAAAAATCTGGTGTGATGCGCACAACACACAACTTTCACTTACGAACTTACTTAGATTAGAAATTGACCTGTTCTGATAATATGTAAATGCCATTCCTCAACTTCACACATTTTACCACATTTATATGCTTATATTTGTAGACTCCATAACTTCACACATTTTTTTTATATACTTTAGAGAGTAAATACTTGATGCTCAAATTATTTTTAAAAATATGGTATAAGATAATCTTTAATAATTAGATTTTAGTTTAGAAACTTTAGTTCCATAATAGATTTCTGAATGCAATATAAAGTGATTTTAGAGGAACAGTAATCATTCTCGGTTTCCAGAAAGGCATAAGAAACAAACTTTACTTTGATACTTACAAAAAGCAACTCACAGTAAAAAACAAGCAAGCAGTAAAAAAAAAAAAAAAAACTCGACTGCTGAAATTAAGTCCCTTAAAAAAATAAACAAGCAATAATGAATCGAAACCTACTGAGAAATTTCAAATTTTGCAATACAAATACTCTATAACTTAAGGAGCTATACAAAAATAAGTATATAAATGCGGAAAAATGTGTGGAATGGCGTTTACATATTATCAAAACACATCAATTTCTAATCTAAGTAAGTTCGTAAGTGAAAGTTGTGCGTCGAGCGCGTCGCACAAGATTTTTTTATAGAATAGAGGGATAAATATTTTATATTTATATAAATATCAAGGGAAAACCTTTGTATGTTTTGGTGGATCAATTCCCACTTTACAAATTATACAAATAATTATTTAATTAAAAAAATCAAATCTTCTGGAATATTTACAAATTCCAATTGTGATCTGCTCTGCATAGACATGGACCCTTGGTACTTTGACAATGAATGCACTAGAAATTCTAAAGAAAATATTTGAACCTGCTTATATGATATGGGTGAATGGAGAAATCGGGAAAATAGTGAGATTAATAAACTCAATAACTCCAGCAAATAGTTGTTTTATAAAGAGAAGGAAATAGAATGGTAGGGTCAAGTACTTCACATATAGGATGAAAGAACCCTTAAAAGGACTTCATTTACTAAAATATTAGGCATTAGAGGAGATGGTGGTTCCAGGAAGTTGAAAGACTTGGCAGTGCTGAGAATTAAAAACAGGAGGACAAGAGCGCAGTGCAGAGAAGGCTGATGCAATGTTCTAGTGCACAGAAGACTGATGCAATGTTCTAGTGCACAGAAGACTGATGCAATGTTCTCAGTAAACTAAGGCACACCCCGGGCTGTATTGCTAGGTAGTAAGTAGGGTTCGAAAATTCATACATGCCCAGCCAGGTTACAACTAAAATGGGCAAGGTTACAATAAAAATGAAAAAAACTATATTATAATATCTTTGAAGTTCACCTTGCCTGTTAAACCCATAAAGTTTTCTTAGACCCAATCGAATGCTTTGGCATAGAAGTAGCAGTCTCCAGAATCAAAAGTAAGAGTTCTGTCTAGCAGTGGGGAATATTGAGAAGTTGGTAGTTCTCTTTCCCCCACTTCTGCTATTGCTAAGTGCCTTCAGGTCCTCCTATCTCCCACCACAGTGTATCTATATATTTCATTCTTAGACATGCCATAATTCACCACTTATCTCCACTAAAAAGTTTGAGCCTTGATCCTTTGATATATAACTATCTTCAAATATTCATTACTATTTTTTTTTCTTAGTAGGGCTAATATATGTTGCATCAGTTTCAGACAAGAAGAACAGTGATGCTAGCATAACATAGTGCATTAAACAATTAAGATATGAACCAAGTAGATGTATCCATGTAGAAGCTATGCTTAAAGAAATGCCCCCTATATAGCCTTACCGTTTTTGATTCTATGCTGATACCAATACTACTCCAGCATAAAACACTAACTATTATCCTATTGATAATTTTTTTTTCAAGGAATCAGAATAAATTTGTATCTTCAAGGTTGCTTAGTAATACATAATAAAAGTTTGCATCAATAAATAATGGCCCTAATAAAATACATAATTATAATTCTTTTGATATACAACTGCGAAAAATGTGATCCTTGCAATTTATTTAAAATAACTAACAGCATTTAACAAAAAAAAAAATAAAATAAAAAAAAATAAATAAATAAAACAGCAACATAATTATATATATATATATATATATATATATATATATATATATATATATATATATACACATAAAAATGTTTCTGTGATAGAAAATAAGGAGAAAGTGGTTTAATTATATAAAATGATTACAAAGAAGAAAAACGTTAAGTGCAGGGTAATAAAACTACTAATTATTTGAAATATATAAATGGTTTATGGAAAATGGTAATTTAAAGCATATACCTGCAGAATCTTGGGGATATATACCACCAACAGGAGCAAATATCCTGAAATTTAAAAAGAATTCGATATTCTATATTTAAACAAAGTAAATATTTTGTATTCTAATCTATTCTTCATTTCGAAAAAAAAATCTACAACCAGAAAGACTGATTCATCATAAAACAAAATACAAAACCTCCCTTTTACTCTTTAAAAGAAAGAATGCTGATAAGGGATAAACTCAATACTATAAACTATATCTAGTACTAAATATAATTTCAGCTTAAGTGCGATGTGTACATTTTATTTTTAATTAATGTAAATCAATCTTATCATGAAATATATAAACGTTGAATATTTTTTATAAATATATATTTTAATAATTCTTTAAAAAATTTAAATCAAACCATTTTTGATGTATAATAATAATTATGACATAGAAAATCATACAGAGAAAAGGTTAGTAGCCACATGCAGTTTAATATTCCTCACATATTTTTCTGGAAATTTCTCAATGATAATGAAACCATAATCAAATCAGTATTTTTTTTTTTTTTAATACAGTATTTTAACATTTCCTAAAAACTGCTAGATAAATGATGGGCACCGGTAACTTTAGGATATTAAATTTAAAAAATCTATAACAGAAATAAAAGTATTCCTATGATGAGGAATTTTTATCCCCTGCTCTTTACTTTACTTTTTGCAATCACTGGCCACAACTATGTTCAGACAAATAGTTGGACCTATTAAATATGGACTAAATAGAACCTTCTTTCCTCATCTTCGATGCAGGTATCGTTCCGTCCTCTCATAACCTAATCCAAATATCATATAATATTTTAAGCCCTCCCATTGAATCTAAAACCACAACTTTCTACAATCTAGATGCCCTTATCATTAAAAATATTTTACATGATAATTAATTCCTACATTGGAATTATATCTATTCCTGCACTTCCAATGATTACAAACTTAACATTGTGACTTACAACTTTTTTAATATCCTTCATATATATTCCGCCATTAGAACATCTGATGGTACCAGCTAGTACTATAGATATATCAGGATATTTAGAAAAGGCATAAAGATGAGAAATCACTTAAATAAAAACATCTAAATGATCAGTGAATACATTTTTAAACAATTGAGGGTTATGGGTTTAGTATTTTACAAGGAAGAACCATTTTCTAGATCAACAGTCGTGGGATTAGGGGATTGGAATGAGATCGCGCTCAACTGCTAGTTTTTTTTTTTTTTTACCCTATATTATATGTTTCATTAAGGTTACCCACTTTATAGAGACTAAGTGTGCTCCAGAAGGACCTTCCGACCTCTTAGTCAATCCATGAATATTGTAAAAAGTAAGGTACGGAAAGGTACTTTGTCACAGATAGTTTCTAAGTTGGAACTTAAGCATATTAATCCAGATTCTTGTGCACTGAGCCAATCCGCTCCCCAATGTGAATGATACTAAACTAAAGACTAAGTTACAAAAATGTATCAGCTGGATGCCTTAAAAAGATTTGTATTTTAATTCTGGTGAGGTGGGCGCATCACACAACTTTCACTTACTACCTTCTTTCCTTTGACTTAAGATTATTTTTGAAAAAAGTAGGTAAGTGGCTTTTTAAAGCCGTAGTGAAGTACTACCGGAAAGGTAGCTAAACCTTTCCCTCAATGACAATAGTTTTTGTTTATTCTATTGGAAAGTGGGTACCATCAGTACTTCAGTGGTATACCAATAATAAAGTTGCTCCACTTACTCTTGGGACTCCAATTTAAATAGAAATCCCAGTTTTAATGCAGCAAAAGTTTTTATACATATTGTAACACTATTGTGGCTTTAACCCTTTTCCTGGCAAAAGTTGAAAAAGTGGTTTCTTTTCAAATTTTTTTCAGAAATTCAATTTTAGCCCCACATGATGCTGAAAAGACACTTGCATATATCATCTGACCATTTCCATGGTTTCTATGGTCTTTTAAAAAACTGGTGTACTATAGTCACCCACGCCGGGTTCTTGAGTTACCTACTGGGGTGACTAAGGTACACCATGCCAGGTTACTGTAACGACTGAATGGTTGCTAAATAAGTAATAGGACTCGCAAAACTTATACATTTGAACTATATTCAGTCAATTAAGTGCTAATAATATAATATTTATGAACTTTGAACAACCCTAAAATTTAGGAACCTTTTAGATCACATATAGGTATTTTCATTACTTAGTACTAATAATGACTTGTAGGTTTGAAAGTACGAAAGTTTGATAGGAAAAAACCTATTGATTGAAAAGCTAAAATAGGAATGTAAGTAACTTTAAACTTTGAACATTTATAAAATTCACGAACCTTTTCAATCACATATTTCAATTACTAACTAATAATGACTTGTGTCTTTGAAGTACAAAAGTTTGGTATATACAAATAGACAAGCTATTGATAGACAAGCCAAAACAGGAATGAAACTTAAACTTTGAACAACTAAAAATTCAGTCTTTTAAATCACATAGTATTATTATCGTTCCTTACTAAAGATGACTTTTTGCTTCAAAAGTAAGAGAGCGTGATAGGCAAAGACCTATTGATAGGCGCAAACTTAAGGCCCCTGAACACAGAACGCGGCCTGCGGTCTGCGCGGCCTCTGTAACCTGTGTTGTCATATCACCCCTGCCACACAGAACGCGGCCTACCGTGTGGGGGAAATCGCGACTTCCACCTCCCCTCAGTCACCCATCAAGATAGATCACGAACATGGCAAGGTGAACCTCAGTCACCCATCTTTGTGGTACTAGTTAGTTCACCAAGCTGGCACAGTGTACTGCAGTTCACCATTCTTTTCCCACTGTGTGAACATAATTTCAGCTATTTTCGAGTCCCAATAGGCATTTTCCATGGAAAAACATACGCGAAAAACGAATTTGTAACCTAAAACTCTCTACAACTAATCAAAATTGTCTGAAAACCGGTGTGAACTTACCTTCTTCTCGTGGAATGGCATCTCAAGGTCAGCTGATATAAGACTGATGTTTCCAGCCAGAAACCGCCAAAAAACTAGTGTTGCCAATCACGTGACATATTGCCAACATGATAAATAAAGTAGAGAAACACATGGCCTAGACATAGGCTTAGGCATATGGTGGAAAGTAGAGAAACACATGGCCTAGACATAGGCTTAGGCATATGGTGGAAATCGGCTCGTAAAGGGGTGGTGTACTGTGGGACACTTGCCAGGATAAGGGTTAAATAATTTCTATAAGACGAAAATAATAATACACAATGTTACAATAAGTATCAACTTGTAACAACAAAGTAACACAAAAGTAACTATATGATTCGATCTTCAGAGCCAGAAAAAGACTCCAGTCCATTGCTCCTTATAATTAGTCTGAATTAGAACATTCTAGAAGATTCCCGAACAATCACGAACATGTACTAGAACAGTTGGTAACTGTTCCAAAAAAAAAGGCTAACACTCTTTTAAATCATTTGGTTTTGTTTTATGTTACAATATCAATATTATTTAATAATTTATTGAGTTTAAACTTCTAGTATTACATGTTTTCAGAGATGTAGTTGTTTAAAATAATATAGATTTTAGATGGATAATATAGAACCTTCTTTGAGTATTGACTTAATCAGCTTTCCAGGATTCTTCCTAGTAAGGTACATCATTATATTATAGGAAGAGCTTTTAACATCAACAACACTCACTTATAGAAGGATTTATTTTAATTTTTGTTTTATTTTACAATATTTAGAATTATGAATTTATATTTCATAAGATATTGTTAAGAATTATTTTTATAGGACTTCATAACTGGATTAGACTATATTAAAATAAATCAAAAGTTCATACATACATATAATAGAAAATTGTACCTAAAATTTGGTGGTAGCAGGCGTGCGGATCATGTGTGACAAATTCGTGGGCCACTCTTTTAATTAAGTATATTTTATTATTTGAGGATATTTGAAAACAATGATTTCTAGTTCTTGAAAATATCTATTAAAAGATTAATTCATCCTGAATCTATTTATTTTTCATTTTTGGCTATTTGCAGTAATTAAAAACAATCATTGACTCATTAAAGGATCTTTTTTAAAAACTGCTTTTGATTTTGAGATGCTATTAGTTAACGATTTATTTTAACTTCTTGTCGCTTTGAAACTAAACTCACTTACTTATTTATTTTAACTTAGTAGAATCCTTTGAAGTTAAATTAGATAATTGAGTTAGAACTGAACTGCAATTGATATAGTGATTATATTTTGAAGATAAAGATTATGAATTTCCAAGTGATTTAATTAATTATTACTTTATAAGAAACGTCGGTACAAGGCATTTATGGGGCTCAAATTCCAAATTCAAGAAACAATTTTCTGTTATATGTATGTATAAACTTTTGATTAATTTTAATATTGCTTTATCCAATTATACACTGTTGTGAAATCATATCAAAAATTATAATTATTTATAATGATATATAAATTTACAATTATAATGAAGTTATATTATAATAATTATAATAAAACGAAAAAGTTGAAATGAATCCTAAAAAGGGGTGATGGATAAATTTTTAATTTATATATTGATGTAAAAAGCTCTTCTATAATACAACAATATACCTCCTGATTAGGAAGAATCCTGGAAAACTGATGAAGTCAATAATCAATGAAGGTTGTATATTATGCATCTAAAATCTATTATTTTAAACAACTACATCACTGAAAACAAGCAATAAAGAAGTTTAAACTTAATAAATTATTAAATAACATTGATATGTATAAAAACTTTTGCTGTATTAAAACTGTGGATTTCTTTTTAAACTTATAAAAAATATATTTATTTATTTTCTGCTTAATTTTCTGATATAATTAATTAGAACAGTATTCAAGTTATACTATACCATAAACACGGGTTACTTGAGCCCTGGGGGGTAACTTAAGCCCAAAAACAAAAAATGATGTTTGGTTCTCTGGATATTTTAACATAAGTTTAACAACATAGTTCAATACTACTACCAGTACAGTATTGAACTATGTTGTTAAACTATAGTTCAATACAGTACTGGTAGTAGTATTGAACTATGTCAAAATACCCAGAGAACCAAACATCATTTTTTGTTTTTTGGGCTCAAGTTACCCCCCATGGCTCAAGTAAGCCATTTTTACCTGTACATTAAAAAAAAAAAAACCACTGGAAACATGTTTTGTATTTATTTGTTTTGTTTTTTTGTTTCGTTTTTTCAATTAATGCCCTATCATATAATAGGGCAGTGTATGAAATCTGACACTAGTCATTGTATGTTGAGCAATCGGACAAAAATAATTCAACATCATTTTTATTAAATTTAAAATTCCACCCAGATGAAGATTCGTTCATTTGTTAAGGAAAATAAATATGCAATAATATAATAAAAGCAAAGATAATTGAATTGTTTTCAGTTGACGAAGTCTATGGAAACTTTTTAACTAAAATACATTAATAAATATTTTTTGTTGAGAAAACTAAACTAAAAACAACATAGAACAAATAATTTTTGTAATTTAAAGAGAAAAAAAACGACAGTTCAGAACGTTCAGCTCCCTTACACAGTCAGTTTTGAATGCTATCTTTCTCACATTTGTATGTTTTGTATTCTATCTGTGACAGATTGCTTGGAACGCTAGCAAAACTAACGGTTTTCACCTTTACACGTTCTTCTTTCTAATGTGTCCAACCGTCGCACAGTGCTTTGAGTATATGTAGTTGTTGGACAAAAATCGTTTGAAAACGAAATATTACAGGAAATGATGTGCTGATTACGAATTTACCTTAAATGCGGGGTCGGAAATAATGTTTGAAATAGTTAGAGCAAAAAAAAAAAAACTAGGAAAATTGTGGTTTTGGCAAAATATATTAGATTTAAGGGAAAATAGAGAATCATTATAGGGTATATTATTAAAATTAAACTTTAATAAGATAATTAACTAAACACTTCATTTCAAATACAAAAGATACTTTCTTGATACACTTATACAAATAATATTTTGTATACTAAAATTATTATTAAAATTATTTATTGAAGAGAAATCTAAATAAAAAAACTGAAATAAAAAGCTACATCTTCTGATTCAAGGGCGAACATTTGAAATTATTAATTTTATTTTAATAAGAAAATTAATTAACTGCAATAAGAATTATATGGTTCACTTTAATATTCGCTGGTGAGGTTATCTCATGACCATTGGGCCAATATTATAAAAATTCAGTTCCTATAAAATGAGACTTTTGTTTGTAACCCTTTAGCAGGCTAAGGGTGCTAGACATAAGTTGCACTGAGAACCTAGGCGGGTCGGCCGGCCTTTACCCTTCCCCAAGTAAAGGCGTGTAGGCCACCCTCCGCCGCTGACTGCCTCAACTTCTTCAACTCCTCATTACCATTTCTGACTATTTCTTAATGTTTTATTTACTTTTTATGATTCTATAATACCTTTATCACTATTTCAATAAATTGAAATGCTAGATTATCGATTGTAATGAAAGATTACGTGATTTATGAAGGTAATGATGAACAAGATTATCATAATTTCATTACTGCTCAGTGCTTTCAAAAAATGATGAAAGCAACAACAAAACTAGCGAAATACTAACAAAATAAAACAGTGAATATCACCAAAAAAACAGAGGGATAAAAGCAGAGAACTATCGCTCAGAGCGTCTTGAACTCGAAATGAATAATGGTTGAACAAATATTTCCCTAAGAGAGACACCACAGCAGCCTAGGGGCCACTAGATGTACTTATTAAGTTTTCAAGGATCCATTAGGATGTACCTCAGTCATGACAAGTTATCTCGTGTGAAGCTGGGGATATTAATTAAGTGAGAAACCGGTTGCGAGATATACCGTCTTTCGCTACTGGGGACTGGCAGCCCACCACGAGTTATCTCTTCGTTGTGGGGACCGTTTTTTTTTTCCCGAGATATTTCATCCAGAGCCATTAAAGGGTTACTTGAAAAGAAGGAGGTCAAATGTTAGTTTCATAGTGTAATGCGGTAATCAAAATTTCTAAACACAAATTAAATAGATCTCTCCACTGCAATAGACCAAAAGAAACTCACCATCCTAATTCTCCTCGACTTCACCAAAGCCTTTGACTCAGTGGACCACAACATCCTTTAAAGAAACTCAAAAACTTCCACATGTCTTATAATGCCCTCCTATGGTTCCAATCTTTCCTCACCAATCGCTCCCAATTTGTGGCAGTCCCTGACAAACCCCCGTCAAAGCCTCTGCCATTGTCTAAAGGTGTACCTCAGGGTTCCTCTTTATCCCCCACCCTTTTTTCTATCTATATTAATGACCTCCCATCCTCCATCCACCACTATCAATACCATATGTATGCCGATGACGTCCAGATTTACCTCTCCTTTGACCCCGCTGATTCCCCCGGTGCCATCCAAAAACTCCAGGAAGATATCGACGGAATTTTCGCTTGTCAAACCTCAACAAACTCACCTTAAACGCCGAGAAGACGAAAGCCATCTTGATTGGATCTCCCTCTCTCCTCAAATCAACCCCTCTTGCTCCAAACCTAGTGCTGAACAACAACTCTATCTCATTCCACAATTCCGTTAAAAACCTAGGCGTTACCTCTGATCAATCCCTCTCTTGGAAACCCCACATCTCACAAATTTCCCGTCGTACTGTCTCTACCCTAAAACAGTTCAACCGTCTACAATATCTTCTTCCATTCATAACCCGCCAACTCCTAGTCTCTTCTCTCATCTTTCCCCACTTTGACTACGGCTGTATGGTGTACGGCGGACTGTCCGTGGAACTCGAAGTCAAACTTAAACGCCTTATGAATTGCACAATACGTTTTGTCTTTGGGATCCCAAGAGATACGCATATAACCCAGTACTACGCCGAGTTAAAGTGGCTCTACCCCTCCTACCGTCGTCGGTACATACTGGCTTCCTTTCCATACCAGGCCATCAGAGCTCAACAACCCTCCTACATCCTACAGAACCTGCAATTCAAATCTTCCATTCAATCCCGCCCAACCAGGTCCCGTACTTCCGATCTCTATCCTCCTCCTCATCGAACTGAAACTTATGAAAAATCCTTCATAATGCAAGCCGTATCCCTCTGGAACTCTATCCCCTCCAATATCCGACACGCTTCATCTGCATCCACTTTCAAATCCCTCCTCTTCGATTTCCTATTCAACTCCCAAACCAACTACTGATCACTGAAGGGACATAATAGAGCTTTGGAAGCAACTCTTTTTAGCATGATTTCTATTAGAAAATATCTTATCGATGTACTCAGGCCGTTATATTATATTCCGTTGTCTATATGTATCGGTATTCTTTCTTTCTTCCTCTTGTTTTTATTTCACCTAATATACCTAAAGATTATTTTCATGAAGGAATGCACTTTTGTTTCTGTCTTATTTTATTTATTTTTTGTTTCTGTCTTATTTTATTTATTTTTTGTTTCTGTCTTATTTTATTTATTTTTTCTTTCTGTAAATATTATTTGTAAACTATATTTGTAAATATTTAATATCATTCACATATGGCCACACTGGCTAGATCTCTATGTAATGTAAGTAAAATTTATTCTAAAGGGACATCAGTCCCAGGATAATAAAATTATTTTTCATTCATTTCATTCAAATATATGTAAATAAAAACAGTAACAGTTGATTTTTTAAATAGGTCATAATTTCATACAATGCTTAAAATTATTGATATAGACCAATTTACTGGAGTTAAAACTTGTATTTCCTATGGGCTTGAGTGTGAAAATTGATCTCGCTAGAACAGCTAATGTAATATTTTATCTAATATCTAATCCATATTTTCCGAAATAATATCAACTTTCAGTTAATTAAAATAAATTTCACTTTATATCTCTTATAAATTAATTTACCTTCGATCAAAAACTCCACTAATACGAGTAAGTAAGAGGTCACAAAAACTGTTTTTTTCAAAACATTTCTTAGTTTTATTAGCAATTGCGTAAACAAATATATGTAAACACTAAAACTATTTATCATTTACATCTCTAGGAACATTTTAAATGTAATTGCAAGAAAAAAAATCTGGTGCGTGCGCGCAACACACAACTTTCACTTACCAACTTACTTAGATTAGAAATTAATGCGTTTTGTTAATTGCCACTTCTCAAATGAACAGAACGGCTTTAATTATGAACAATGGTCTGTCATTAAAGGCGTACTCCGCATGCGTGGGCTCAACGAGTTTTATGAGTTGACTGAATATTTTTCTTTTTTTCTCCTCTTTATGTTTTCTTTTTTTTATCATATCTCATATTTTGCCATTTCTTATTTTTAGGCGTAACGAGAGACAGTTAATTTCTCCATATAAACAAAAACAAAGGTACTTTATAGGAAACAAACAAACAAAAAAGCCCCCCCCCCCAAAAAAAAGCCCCCTCAGAACATTTTAATAATGACAAAGCTAACTTGATATTAAAGAACACCTAATTTTCATTAAACATGACGATTTGATAAAAATCGTTAAAGCCGTTTTTGAGAACATCGAAAAAAAGGTAAAAATTGGAAAAAAATTAAGATATAAAGTGCCCGCTCCGTTTGTCCAATTTTGATGTAATGTTGGCTATCGCATCTTTGGCATATAGATACATCAAACTCCCAGTTTGATCAAAATCGTTAAAACCGGTTTTGAGTAAATAAAAAAAAACACGTGAAAATGATACAAAATTTATTAAGTAAAGTCCCCCCTCCGATTGATCATGTTGATGAAATTTTTACAGTCATATATCGGGCATATAAATAGATCAAATACCCAGTTTGATCAAAATCGTTAAAACCGTTTTTGAGTAAATAAAAAAAAACACGTGAAAATTATACAAAATTTATTAAGTAAAGTCCCCCTTCGGGTTGATCAATTTTGACAGTCATATCTCGAGCATATAAATAGATCAAATACCCAGTTTGATTAAAATCGTTAAAACCATTTTTGAGTAAATAAGAAAAAATACGTAAATTTTTACAGTCATATTTCGGGCATATTAATACAACAAATACTCAGTTTAATCAAAATCGTAGAGCTGTTTTTGAGAAAATCGAAAAAAACGTAAAAAGTTATTAAATAAAGTACCCCCTCCCTTTGAGCAATTTTGATGAAATTTTTGCTGTCACATCGAGGGCATATACATACACTAAATACCCAATTTCAGGTTCGCACGGTTCGACTCAGGGGACCCCAAAACGTGTATTTCCGTTGAAAACCGGAAGTCGAAATTTTTCACGATCGCAATACTTCCACTTACTATATATTTCATATATAGGTAAGTGAAAGTAAAAATAAAAACTTGATATTTTGATTTTGCCCATTGATCGAAGCACTGTGCATTGTTCCGAACGGATGGAAAAACCAAACATCTAAGTCCATAGTTAAAGATTTTCAAATAGACCAAAAATGATGTTCTGGTAAAATTAGTTTGAAGTTGTAGTGTTGAAAAATATTTTGTAAGGAAAGAATTAAAGGACATCGAGAAAAAAGAAGGTTTTGAGAAAATGAAAAAACATAAAGAAAAAATTATAGGACTGCTATGGATTCATGGGGAATCACAGATCAAGTCAAATATATGAGTTTCTATAAGACCTCAGTAAATACTGAAACTTATAGTGGAGAATGTGACCTTTTACAGGAAAAGCTTAAAAAAGAATGGCTTTGGTTAGTTTGTAATGTTAGAGGAACTTGTTAGTATGTCAACAGGAGTTTCATCAGGTTTGTGCAATTTAAAGGATTGTAAACCTCTATTGATCACAGTAGTTTTAAAACTGCCTTATCAGATGTAAATTAATGGAAGAAAAAAAATCTTATATAAAAAGGAAATAGCTAGATAATTGAAAGTTGTTAATGATGTTGCTGAATGTGGATGTATTAGGATGACCACCTGAATATGAATGAATGTACGTACAGTTGAATTTACCGAATGGAAACTTCTGAATAACAGGACAGACATCTCTCATAAGCAGTGTTATCTTTCGTGGCATCATAATGATAAGTTAAAATTCTGTTAAAGGAACCTTTTAATAAACAAACACGGACTCAAGAGTTAGTGTTTTTGTTCAGTGAAATTCTCTCATAACCATACAGTAAGGCAAAAAAAAGAGTTTATTTCTTTAACAAACAGAACAAATTAGCTAATATTGCCTGTTATGGTAATTTCTTATAATTTTATTTTATTGAATGCTAAAGGGGTTTTTCCCTTTGTAAGTAAACAAATAATTACTTAAAAAAAAAAAAAAACTCATCTCCCAACAGTTGGGTTATTAAAATTTTTTTTCAGTGATCATAGGACCTTATAGCAAATAACATAGATAGAATAGAAAAATAACTTTATTCTGGGACTAAATCCCTTAAGAATAACAGATTTGTACATGTTTGAATTTATAAATGTTAATATCTGGCCGTTTATTATATCACTAAGAACATTAAAAAGGATTTTGGGAATAAATGAGTCCAAGGAATTCTCTAATTATATATATATATATATATATATATATATATATATATATATATATATATACATACTAAAATGTGAGCGACTGGGGATCCCATTAGGCACTCATACATTTGAATATAATTTTTTTCATTAAATTGAAAATAACCCCTTTCATTACATAAAGCGGGTAATTGTTTTGTACTAGTTTGAGTGTTAATTTCAAGATTGTGCCAATGTTTTCTGACATAGGGAAAACACTTTTCTTTTTTATTTTATTATAAAATTACTTTCATATATTAATGTGTTAATTTTTCTCAGAATAAGATATACATATATTAACATAAATATACATTTTATATACACTATGCATGGACTTTTTGTCCATTCGCAGCCTTTCATTTTGTATATTTCACTATTTCTTATTACTATGAATACTAAGATAATTAATTACTCCCCATAAACAAAATTGAACATATTTTATAGATAGAAATTTTTCCTTTGCTATTTGAGCACTATCTAACTATTTTAATCATAATAAAACCTGCCTGATATTAAAGAAAACTTAAATCTTTTGTCGTTAAATCGTTGTATTTGAAACGGTTCAATAAAAAAAAAAAAAAAAATTGAGAAAAATGGTAAAATGTGTAGAATTGATAATATTATGTGACACTACCAATCAGTAAATTTTGACGAAAATGTTACTGTCACATAACTACTACAAATGCTTAATTTCTGTTTTAAGTCAGCTCACACAAAAAAGCAAGTCAGTAGAAGAATTACACAGGTACACGCACAAATGGCAATGTTTCAAGAATATATTATTCTCATAATCATACCCTAAAGTGAAAATGTAAAAAGAACATCTTATAAGTTACATAGGTAAAGTTTTAATAATAAAGTTACCAATAATTAAATTATATAAAATACACAAGTTTGGTACTGTATATAAACCAAATTATGGAGGCGTATGATTCTACTTACAATGTTACTGATGGATATTGCTAGATAAACTGCAGAGATGTACCGATACTAACAAACTGTATCTCTTGCATAAAGGTAAAGGAATAGGTACTAATGCCGTAGAGGATTTATGGTTGTTTTTTTTGCAGACCTTGTGGTATTACCTGTTTTTGTAAGGTATGCGAACATTTAATTTGATATCTAGATTTATTTAAAAGGATAATTAGTTTATTACTATGATCAATTTTAATATAAATTAGTAATATTAATATGAGTATAATAAATTTAAATACCATGCGTTCAGATCCAGGACATCTGATTTATTGTTTGCAGCAATGAAAAAACTTCAAAATTCAAACAGAAAATTAGCAAGTGCAAAAAATACAAAGACATTTCTACTACTGCACAAGTAAACTCCTTTCGAAACCTAAACTCCACTAGCAATATTGATAAATGATGCACAACAGAATTTAATAAAGCAGTTAATATTAAGAAAAGTATCAATATCTAAACATAGAGATTGAAAGTGTGATAAACTAATTTAAGAATTTATTAACAAATTAATAAATACCAACATAAGGAAAACTCAAACAACAAATCTAAAACATACCTTAAACTCATAAAAATGTTTCTAACATCCTCAAAATTATATTCATTAGTTAGAAAACAACAATAGTAATCCAGTTAGACCTATAGTTTCTTCCATTAATGGTCCAGCTTATGAACTTTCTAAATACCTAACAAATATAATAAACCACCTGTCCACCAATAAATACAATGTTAAATGATTCACGAAAAAAAATAAAAAAAATTGTTGAACGATAGATAAAATGGGTTGGTGAGTAAGGGCACCAGAGGAAAACCCAGGCATGGAAGAAAGAGTTAGGTTAGGTTTTTTTTTTTTTTGGAATGGTAACTGTTAAAAGGAATACTAAAACTACTAAAGGAATACTAAAGGAAAATACTAAAACTGTAGACATAGCAATTCAAAATTGAGCAAAGAAAAAAAAACATCTAATGGTGCCACAAGAGGGTGACATCTATAATATGAACCAATCACACAAATATTAAAAGCCAAAAGTCTAATAGAATAATTTTCAAATGAATTTTTAATACATTTTTTAATTCTATAAAAAGGCTAACACCATAAACTATTAATAAATTAAAAAAAAGTTTTCAATTCTGCAAAAGAAAATAATACTAAATACACCAATAAGTAATTCTTAATTGAAATTTTTTTATTAAAATTCTAATAATTTTTCTAAACATGAATTCAATTTTATTTGATGTTGAAGTGCAGACCCCTTTCCCAAGCCATTGAAGGTGTATTGATAATACTTAAAGTTTTAGAAAATTCTTCATTTTCTATTATGAATCCTATTAATAAATTGAGATATAGATAAAATACCTGAATGGCTGATGAAGGGGAATAGCTTGAGGAGGCCATGGTTTCGCTATCATATGTTGGTCTCGAGAAGAATGGGCAGCAGGTGGTTGAACTCGATGATATTCTCTCGCAGGATCAGACCTCTTGTGCCCCAATAGAACTCTTTTTTCATTGCTGAAAAAAATAGAAAACAACAAATTACTTCAACAATAAGGAAACTTCAAATTTTAAATACCAATCAACAGCAGAAAGTGTTATCAATAATGATGAAGAGGTATTATTTATAAAATATAACAACAAGAAAATATGAAAACACATGGAAATAACATCAGGACCAAAAATTAATTAAAAAAAGAAAGATAATATTTAATCAAAATTAAATAAACATCAAAGCAAAAAAATAAATTAAATAACAACAATCAGCTAATGAAAATACATTCATAGAATTCCAATTATCCAAATCCCCAATAATCGTAACTGATTGTTGCCAAGTGTGTGACCTTACTAGAGATTTTAAAGTGAAAACAACTGTAGGTATGTAAATCTGTACATACATAAATACAATCATAAAATATAAAAAACTACATTATTTAATTCATCTGATTGTTATTACATACTGTTTAATTATATTTATAATAATGTTAATGAAAGTCGTCTTTTCATGTTTATGAAGAATATATTTATCTTTTATTTCAATTTCAGAGCAACAACCAATTACACAAATGTTTGATTATCCGAGTTGGGTCCAGTCCAAATTAATAGAGACAGTTGGAGTTCTAGCGTAAATGGGAAAAAAGTCAGCCATTATGGGGACGTTCGGCAGATGTGAGACATCAAAGTTGGTAATATAATTTACAATTAATGAAAACTAATTAAAAAGTATAGAGTAAAATAAAAAACAATATTTTGTAAAAAAAAAATCAATGTAGTTCTCTTATTATTCTAATTATAATAATAATTACAGCTTGACCCATGAACAAAAAGTTTTCCAAATTTGGTGATAATAATAAAAAAAAAAAAAAAAAAAAGGTAAAATGTTAGGAATTAACCCGCTCTACTAACCCTTAACAACACTTATAAGGATTAAAATCCTTTTATTTCTATTTGATTTAGGGAAAATCAGCTATTCAAATTTAGTTAATAAATAAGAAACCAGTAAAAAGTTAATAATTAGCCCCCTCCCCCAATACCTATCCATCATCATCATAAAATTTGTGAAGAATTAACCTTCCTATATTACACAAGAATTTACAAATGTTCAGAATTTAGTTGAAAACAGATAAACCATTAAGAAGTAAATAAGTAATCCTCCCACCACTACTTATCCATAATAGCTTTTAAGGGGAATTAACCTAATAACTTTTGTTTTGAGAATTGACCTAATTTTTTTTGGTCACTTAATACAGTGTCACTCATTTTTCAATGGACAGGTACATACAGGCAGTACATCACTCACATAGAAGGTAGTCAAATGCTTGCTGCTCATGAAAAAGATTGTGAATGCAGTTGAACTGCTTGTTGGAAAAAACCTAGAGTGTGCGCAAGCAAACACCAAGAAGGAGGGGATTGTACAATTATCTTCCGAGACCCGCCAATAGATGTTTCATATACATAAAAAAAACAAAAACAGAATATACCTATGTTAAGGGTATGAAATAAAGTAGAAAGTTGATTATCTGGATTGTTTTAGTAACATTTAATGATTTATCATATAATTTTACAAAATTAACATTTCTTTTTCTGGATGTTAAAAGGTTAAGAGGTTAATTTTATTTTAAATATTTGTATCATAGTATAAAATAAGTTCTAACAAACTGTGCGTTAGTAATGTTTTATACTGTTTTTGCAGTCATGATCCTGAACTAGAGTTCTTAAGTGTTTGCTTGCTTAACGTACCTTTATGTTACCAAGGCTACTCGGACTTTATTACAAAATTTTGCCAATCCAGGCATTAGGATCTTAAATGTAACATCTTACAGGCTTGGGGTCTCCATTTTATGTACCATCCGAACGACGGCATAACCAAGGAATTTTTTACCCTCTTTAAAAAATAATAGTGCCATCTGACAGGATGGGAACCTTTTGCATTGTAAGCTGCTATGCTAGTTACTACACCACAGGTGACTCCTAGAGTTGTTTGAATTCATGTGGAGGGTCTATGCATGATGGTTTCCCCGTTTTCATAGATTAAATTTCTGGTTGTAGGTACGGATTTTTTTTTTTTTTTTAATAAGTATTTTTGTAATATAATTAGTTAAAAATGTCATTAAAATAAAACTATAGAACATACTTCTAATCATCTAATTAAACCCATCATTCTTACCATCTGTAACCAGTGTTATCATCAAACAGTTGGTTTACCTCTGTTGTGTACTCATATCTTTGATCAAGCACTACCTCTCCTTTCCCCATATATATATATATATATATATATATATATATATATATATATATATATATATACATATTATATATATCCATTATATATATATATATATATATATATATATATATATATATATATATATATAAATGCAGCATGCAGTAATGTTGGGCACTGTGAGTGTAGTAAGGGAATTAATTAATATCAAATATTTATTTTCATATGCAATAATTCTGTTTAAATCAAGTATCTTTTATACAATTTTTGGTTGACAAATTTTGTATCCAAATATTGAAATATATTCATAACATATAATTTATTTTTAATCTATTAAATTTGTCCTTCTAGAGTGCCAAACGTTCACTTTGGGATGATTTTTAAGAAAACCGCCGACCAGTTTCCATCTCTAAATTACTAAGCTTAAATATCTACCCTGCATTATTCTATATAATATAAATACTACACGGCCTTATAGTACACACATTCATTCACATAAAATCAGTTTTTATCATCACAAATTTCTCACTCACACATCTGCATGAATTATAGATAGTCCAGGAGCAAGCAATTTTTTATTATTACATAATAAGCAGCACTAGGTTTGACTAGAGGATATGGATGGTTTAATTCATTCTGAAGAAAACATTTGTCCCTGAACAGTCTTTATTTATCTCCACGATTAATAGGCTATTAATACAAGCTAGGGAAATAGTTTATATCAATTTTCAGACTTTCTCAAAAAGTATGACATAGCATTTCATAAATTAGCTTGGTGTTCCTCATCAACCAAACAAATTTAAATAAAGAAAAAAAATTTGTATTGATATAGTGATGCAGGTAAGTTAAATACTTTAGGCTAACATGTGTCATAAGGCTAGTTTGTAGTTAGTGATTCAAGCTTAACCCTCTAACTGCTGGTGGCTGATATATAAGCCAGCCGCGCACTGGTCCCCGTGTGCTGTAGGCTAATATATCAGCCGGCACGGCGCTGGTCCCCGGGTGCTGTTGGCTGACATATTAGCCACCCTTTTTCCGCAGGGTAACTAGCGTTTTCTTTCGACGTTTTTTGGAATCTATAATGTTTACCCGTACCGCTAGATGGCATTTGATTATTCTTTTCCTTACTAACCGTGCCTTGATGCACGGTTGCTTCTGTGAATAACATAACTTAAATTCACACCTGCGTATTGCTAATATCCAGTTCATTTGCATCTCCTGTGGCCTTAACTTATGTAGTGAAATTGTGAGTTGTGATGGCAAAAAGATAAAATACTGAGGAAGATGTGCTGTCCCATGCTTTGAGATTTACCACACAAAAGAAAATTTTTAAATGATAAAAGGTATTAAAAGAAAGGAAAAAAAAGTGTTTTTAACTACACCAGTGCCGGTGAATAACATAACTTAAATTCACACCTGCGTATTGCTAATATCCAGTTCATTTGCATCTCCTGTGGCCTTAACTTATGTAGTGAAATTGTGAGTTGTGATGGCAAAAAGATAAAATACTGAGGAAGATGTGCTGTCCCATGCTTTGAGATTTACCACACAAAAGAAAATTTTTAAATGATAAAAGGTATTAAAAGAAAGGAAAAAAAAGTGTTTTTAACTACACCAGTGCCGGTCCACAGTCCGAATCGAAAAGTGAGGATGGAAAAGTTTTTGTTGAATTAATTAAGCTCACAAAAGATGTAAGATGCGAGAGCTTGAATGCAGTAAAAGTCTCCGCACTGCGGGACCGCTCGGTGTGCCTACTAACGCGCACCGGCGGACCATCTCATGCCCGCTACCTCCGCAGTTAAAGCATTCCTTTTTTTTTTCTTTTTGTTTTGTTAGTGCTTTAACACAAGCTTGTGCAAAGGAACCATGCAAAAGTATACTTTTTTTCAACTTAAATAACGTGATTAAAATGATATCCTGCTTTTCAACGTTCGTTTCCATTTCTATTAAAACAATTTATGGCAAGGATTTTTTAATGCTGATAACTTAGTTTAGATATAATAATTAAGGTACATTTAAAAAAATCGTAAAAAATAATTAAGCTTTAAAAGATTGTTGCTTGCCTAGCATACGGAAGAACTATGTGCTGCTCCTGAGCAACATAATGATGGTATGGCTCTTTACACATGGTTCCTGCATGACCATGACAAACAGGTTGATGATATAATTCTGCAGGCTCTTGCTTTGTTATGACACCATTCAACATACATTCAGATTGTGCTTTCACAATAAGCCTTTTCTTTTGGGATACAGCAGGAGTATATCTAAAATAAATGATTAAAAAAAAGATCAGATTTCAAAATTATAGAGGTGGATATCAGTTATATGACACAATGTAGATTTTTAAAAACTTGGTTTTATGCATCTAATAAAAATAATAGGGGGAAAAAGTAAAAAACAAAGAAAATTTAATGAACGGGCACTTACCCATTTTCTACAGCAGTACAACATTGACTTGTATCTTCAGCTCGGGAAAGGTACTTATGATGTGGCTCATGCTTTATGTCCCTGAAGCAATGTAGATAATCACCTGGTTTTGAGGGACTTGGGTGTTGATATTGACCTTTAGAAGAGTTATCGAATAAATTTGAAGTAACTTTGGCTGGAGAACACCTACCATTTGATGAATATTGTTGACCCTAAAAATTTTTTTTAAATATTAGTTGAGTTAAAATATCCTTTTTCTTTGAAAAGCCTAAGGTAATGAATCCACTTAAGAATAAATTGCATAAAAAAATTCATGAATCCCTTTCTAAGTATAATAATAATAATAATAATAATAATAATAAGTTTATTTGACAAAATATACAAAATTATACAATTTATATATAAATAAAATAAACAATTAAGGCATGGGAACCGTCTGCCGGAGTTTAGTTAAGAAATATTGATATTTTTAAACAACAAACACTGAAATTAAACAAAATTTGAGTAATCAAAAGAAACATATTAGTATTCAAAATAAGATTCATCTACATTACATTTGTACTATTAATAAATAGGAAATTAAATAAAAATAAAAATTAAATTAAGCTCCTAGGCGAACTCATTACAGATTAGTTTTCTATAATTCCAAGCATTTTTTGTGTATGTAATAAGAAGAGACCAATTTTTACCGTTAAGTAGTTCAATAATGAATTCAAATGATAAAAGCCTTTCTCCAAAAACTGCAAGGCGATAGGGGGCAAGTATTGGGCATACAGCTAGAAAATGAAAAATGTCCTCTTTAACTCTATAATTACATAGGGTACACTCATCCTGAGTGCTGGGTGCTGAGCTATTAAATGGCTTACAGTTCAAATTTAATAATTCTCCCCTTAGTTTAAATATTAGACGAATATCGCTGAGACCTATATGAGTGTTTGCACCACCAGTCAAGTCAGCAGGTTTGACATTGAAGTCTAATACTTTATAAATATTATAACGGTGAGTGGCTTCAGCTCTTTCAATCAACTCATGTTTAAAACCCAGCCTCAACCCCTCTATTATTCTCTCAAGTTTAGAAAAAAGCCACTCTCTCTCATCCTCAGCTAAACTAATGGAGATACCAGTTTTCTCACCCAAAACCTTCCAATTATGAGCCCAAAAAACATTTTTTTTAACAACCTCTTCAGCTACTAATCGGGGGAACCTAGAGAAGTCTATACTAAAAACCTTGCGAAGGTATCTACTTTGTAAGGACAAAGTATAGAAATAAATTGATTCTAAGCCAGTTTCAAGGTGCAAGATGTAAATTGGAGTAAACGGCGGCAAAGCAAACAATTTCCTTATAAAGAACCTTAATACCTTTTCGACCTCTACAAATTCTTCCGATCCCCAAACCTGTGCCCCATAAGTCAATATTGAACGGGAAACTGCGTTAAATATTTGAAGCTTAGCGGATAACGGTACCAAATGATGCAAAATGGCTCTTCGCCACACTACATTTAAGGCGGTTTTGGCCGACGAAGCCTTATCCATAAAATGAGGTTTTAGGGTTAGTCTCGGGGTTAAAGTTATACCTAAGTATTTGTAGCGGTTGACAGATTCAATATTCTGAGTTTTATATTTCCAATGTTCCCATCTATTGATTTTGCCCCCGTTTCTGAATATGATTATTTTCGATTTATCGAGGTTGACCTCTAAATTCCAGGTATCACAATAACGCTCAAGCACTGAAATATTTCTTTGCAAATCACTTGGGCTTTCGGCAAGTATAACAATATCATCCGCGTAAAGTAAAATTTTTATTAATTGATTGTCAATCCATACCCCAGATTAAAGCTCCTCTTCCAAATCATTAATAAACAACGCAAACAAAAGAGGACTTAAAACACACCCCTGCCTAACCCCACTTTTAACACTGAATGAATCCGTTATGCCTGAAGGTGTCCAAACCGAAGAAAATGACCCCTCATACATATTTCTTAACACCGTTATAAATTGGGAAGATATTCCGCTATTCGAAAGCTTCAGGTAAAGTGCCTCACGATCTACCGTATCAAACGCAGATTTTAGATCAACAAAAAAAGCGTATAACTTATTACCTTTTCTATTTAGACGGATAGCAACAATACTAAACAGTACAAATAAGCAGTCCACCGTGGAGTACCCCTTTCTGAAGCCTGCCTGACATTCTTTAAGTATTGCCCTAGACTTGACGAATGAAGTTAACCTCTCTAAAAGTAGACAGAAAAATAACTTGCCTATGCAGTTCAAAAAAGACAGGCCTCGGTAGTTGGTTACATCTGAAACATCTCCCTTTTTAAACAGAGGAAATATAACCGACTCTTTGAAACTAGTTGGCACAGTACCCCTCAAATAAACCTCATTAAAAAACATTAGAAGTTGATCCAAAAATTCAATAGGTGCGTTTTTATAGAATTCGTAACCTATACGATCGACCCCTGCCTGGTGCTTTGTTAATTTTTGCTCGGTCCAAAACATTTTGCAATTCCGTAATGGTAAAAGCATTGTCTAGATCAGGTATTCTATTAAGTACTGGTCTATACGAGAGCGATGCATTTTCTGAACGATGCGGACATAGAAGATTTTTAAAATGGTTAACCCAAAGAGTTGTTGAAATTCCTCCGTCTGATATATACCTAGGTTTCATGAATACATTAACAACATCCCAAAAATCTTTACTAAATTTTACTGATTTAAATTTTTCAATCGCGGCTTGATAAAATTTTACTTTTTTTGCAGCTATTATATTTTTGTAGTTATTGTTAGCATTAAGGTAAGCACTTCTCACCAGGTGAGATGACGTTGCTCGATACAACTTAAGTAATTTAAAAGACTTTTTCCTTGCCTTGAAACATACCCAATCAAACCACGGTTGTTTAAATACCTGTTTCTTAATATAGTTAGCATGTTGTCGAAAAGAAGCATTCATAATACATGTAATTAATATATCCATGGCCATTTCACAATCATATTGCTCAACAGAACCATACTTTTCGATTTCCTTAATAAGCAACTCTTGATAACGGCTTTTATAATTATTTTCCCACTTCAGTCGAGGTAACAACGGAAAAACTTGCTCATCTGAACTTGTAACTGCTATCGAAAACGTTATGGGGAGGTGGTCCGAAAATAATTCAGATCTAACAGAAAAATCCGTTACAATTGACAAAACATTAATTGAGGCACAACACAGATCAATGACTGAACTACCACGAGCCCCAATATATGTAAAATCTCCCTCCCTGTCCCCTCTCGTACGACCATTTAATATAATTAATCCTAGCTCATCACACAAATCGACAAACTTTTTGCCCCTTGAATTAAAAATAGAATCTTTAGAACTTCTGATAAAGTCAAACTTATCCGAAGGCAGCGGGATATCACAATTTATTTCCTGAAGATTACTGATCCTTACGTTTACATCTCCTATCACAGTAAATTCACAATCAGGATAGCTAGTAATAAATTCACTAAATTCAGAAAAATCTTTATCCCAGTGCGAGCAATTTAAATAAATTGGCATTATATATATTAGATAACCGTTTGATTGAAACAAAACCAAATCCATACTATCTAGTTTAATAAACATAAAAATTTGGTTTAATTTCTTTTTAATTCCGTATAATGCTCCTCCACTAGGCCTACCGTATTTGCTAACTTTAGAGGCAGATATCCAAAGAAGATTAAATTCAGAAAAATGATTTGAAAAATAAGAAGAACAGTTTCCTAAATCAGTAATATGAGTTTCAAAAAGAAAAAATACATACCCTTTCTTCTAAGTATGTGCTAACTGTTTCTGGTCTACTCTATCCATTTTACACTAAATGCATTTTTTGCTACAATATACAATTCGCTATTTTGCACATATTTTTTGGGGCATTTTTGTAAATTCATTTCATTGAATGGGATGTTTTAAGTTATAAAATAATCCATGTTTATAGCTGTTGTTATTCTAATCCTCGCTCATCGGAATAATATCAAAAATTGGTCAAATTGCTGTAATAAAAACTTGAATTTAAAGAAAAGCAATATTAAAAGACCTACTACAGGAGGTGGTATTTTAAAAACTACTAAGTACTTCCAGTTAAAGAATTTCCTCTCCTGAGATTTTTTGGGCCCAGGAAAAGGCATGGTTTTCCATTAGCAAAAATAAATCTTAAATCAATAGGAAAACACTCATGTACTGCTTTTGGAATAAAATATATATGGCCTTTATTTCCCCAGTATCAAAGAATGAATAGGTTTTGTTTTTGCTTTTCTAGTTTATAATAACAAAACCATTAAATTACAAAAATAATGTAAGAAAATTGTGAACTAAGATCTTTATTTATTTATTTTTTTAACTCGGCCCAATATTGAGCAAAGACTCCCTAATCTTCTCTTGACTAGGCTTTCTTCATCCAGTTTATTCATGCTACTGTGGTTTTGCTACCTCATCACTTGTCTTCCTCTTCTTCTTTCTGCATTCATTGGCCACTATTCTGAAAGCTCTGTTTCTTCCATCAGTCATCCTTGCCATGTACCCAGCACATTGCCATTTTAGTTTTAAGATCACCTCGTTTTTGTGTATTATATCTTAATTTTTCATTGTATCTATTAACTTTAAGCCCAACATACTTTTCTTCGTTTTTCCCTGGGTTACATGGAGTATATTGATATATATTTTGTGAGTGTCCATGTTTGGGCCCCACAGGTGAAACTAGGTATGACTCATGTTTCAAAGTTCCCTTTAGGTATATGGTTAAATATTCTTTCATAATATATTTTAAGGATCAATACTTTTTTCATCTAATTGCTATCCGTCTAATTCTTTTTTGGAAATTAGCAGATCAATGTAAATAGCATCTTTGTCCAATTTTAACTTGTTACCTTCAATGACAATTTCTTCTGAACTTCTGTGCACGAGCAGCTAAGTCTTTAAGAAATTAATCTCCATTTCTATATTTTTATTCTGATGTTGATGCTTTGGTAGTCAATATGACAAATGTGGAGTATTAATATATTCATTTGATTTGGATATGAACTGGTTTATGGTGAGTAGGGAGTATATGATATCCTGAATCCTGATATGTCTATACATTGTACTTCTTAAAATTTTCTATTTATTCTTGTTTGGACTAGTTTCAAGAATATTTTATTCAAAGTCAAGATAAGACTGATTGGACATTAGCTATTAATGTATTTACTTTACCATTTCACCTTTTTGTGTTTCAAAATCACAATTTGGTTTCCTTCCATTCCTTTGGGACCAAATTTTCTGTATGAATATGTAAAAAAAAAATGTATGTTGTATGAAAAATGGATGCAAGAGAAGTAATTATTAAAGTAAGTATAGATTATAGTATCTCACCCATAAGATTTTCTATACCAGGCGCTCTTTCCGATTTTTAAGTGTTTTTGCAACTTCTGCTTCAATCATGGATGGAAAAGGCTCCTCCCCTTCTTTTTCTTCACAGCAGTATTCATTATTGTTACCAGAATTGTAATAGAGATTTTATTAAACGTTGTTGCCAGGGTTATGAGTGGACCCTATAATCGTTTATATCGCGTAAGTTGTAATAAATCGATACCTGAGTGCGTAATCGAAAAATCTATATCATATTCAAATTCAGCACCTAAAATAACCTATGAGTGGACCCTAATATCGTTTATATCGCGTATGTTGAAATAAATCGATACCTGAGCGCGTAATCGAAAAATCGATATCATTTTCATAATCAACACCCCAATTAACTAAAAAATCGACCCTAATATTGTAAATATCGGATAAGTTGTAATCGATACCTGAGCGAGACTGAGGTTTTATATC
The DNA here is from genome assembly GCA_911387785.2 of Aelia acuminata. NCBI lineage: Eukaryota > Metazoa > Arthropoda > Insecta > Hemiptera > Pentatomidae > Aelia > Aelia acuminata. Next base: position 107,261,605 of record OU426980.1, read on the forward strand.
GATATTTTTTTCATTATCAGCAGCCTTGACAATTTAATAATCGATCTTAAGATCGATATAAGGTAATTTATTATACCCTATAAGATTTCTATAAAAACGGTTAACCCAATAATGAACAACAATATGGAGAAATCCGATAAAAAAGCTAATAAATTCATCCTTCAATAATGAAAATCAAGCTTTGACTATTATATTAGGTATCATTGTGATAAAGATCATATCAGAACTTTTATTTTCTGGCCTGAAATATAAAAGTCATGATGTGATTTTTATTTATTTATTAAAAATATAAAAGTCCGGATTTGACTTTTATTCTCTTTCCGAGAAAATAAGAGTTAATTTCAAACCCTGGTTGTTGCTCTATTTACTATTTCATTCTTATCACTAATTAATGATCCTGTATTGTCCTTTATTGATTATATCCACTTATTTCTTAGCTTTGCTTTCTTATCAGCATTCTTAGGTTATATATGGCTTGCTCTATGATTTCTTCTTGTAGGGTTTTTAAGATGGCGAAATTATGGAAGTGTAAATATCAAAACTACCTCAAAACTTTTCTGGTAAATGCTTATTTTAAGCCCAACACCCAGTTTACTTAAGTGAGAATTAGGATAAACAGGATACTCAGAACAAACTAATAGTTTAGAGGTAAGAAATAGTCAACTGTTATTCTTTATGATATCTTGATTAACTCCTGACTAACAATCTTCAGTTAACAATTTTTTATTTTGAAAATCCAACGTTTCGATCCCTACTTGTTGATCTTCATCAGGGCTTCTGAGTCCAGAGTAATATAGAGACTGACTATATTAGTCTCTATCAGTTAGTCTCTATATTACTCTGAACTCGGAAGTTTTAGAAATCGAAACATGTGGTTTTCAAAATAAAAAATGTTTAACTGAGCTCCTGACTATCAATCAACCTATCGTAAACTAATAATTTAATAAATTAAAATATACAAATGTTATAAAACTCGGTACAAGATACTATTAAATTTTTTTTTGTATAGCTTTAAGTTATACCTGATGATGTATTTTTGAGGATGGCGTGTGCTGTTCTTCATTATCACTATCAGCAACGGTGTAGCATGAAACAAAACCATTATGTTGTTTGACTGAGGTTGTGTTGGCTTGTTGCACGGGCCGAGAACTTGAAGCAGTACAGTGTTGGGAACTGTAAATGAGTTGTTTTTTTTGTTTTTTTGGTTAAACATCACTGATGTATTTTAAATAACTAAAAATATAAATATATTAATACCCTAAACTATTTTAGGGTATAAATAAACTAATTTCAGAAGGCGACGTTGAAATACAACTTAAAATTAAAGAAATTATAATATTAGATCAATCAAATATCAAGAGTAAAATATTGATCCACTAATATCAAGCTAAAAATTTTCAAGGTACTTATAGCATCAAGCAAGTCCTACAAGAATAATGCACTATAACATCATCAAAGATGATCTCCAGTAAGTCAGAGAGCTTTATCGCTCAGTGTTTAATGAGGACTATATATTATGTGATGTCAATTAATAAGGATGATTTCATTTGATTATAGTAATTAGTGTAATTATGCGTGTAATGGGCCTGAATGAATCATTGAATATGTACTCTTATATAATCTTTGTACTTTAAGCCTTCCTTATCGGCCCTAATTCTAAGAAGGCTCCACTCCTGTGCCACAACAGTTCCCATCTAGATGTAGATCAGTACAGACACGCTGCATAACAAACCGCCTGTGCTCTTGGCCACCGCAACTCCTTTTAGGCCTGTATGTATATATTGTATATAACACTACAAACAATAAATACATTTTGCTTCCGCTGCGGAAACTTTGTCTTTTTTGTTATGTTCTAACATTAATTAATTATTTAAGATCCATGTACCATTTAAAAAGAACTATTAATATAATTAAAAAAACAGAACTTAACAAATAAAAATGAAACCATAAAACATAGTCATTGGTCACCTTCTGACAGAAAGTACAATTTGGCAATGAATCCTGGCAACCCCTTAAGCTGATTATTTCAAGCTCAGGAGCGAGGTGCAAATGGGCATACTTATTATTAGGAGACAAGAGTACAATTTTTTAAATTAAAACATATAGCTGGAATAGTTAACTGAATCTAGAGTGATAAGTGATAAGTGATAAGAGTGATAACCGGAACCGTTCCAAAACATTGATAGCTCATTTAGCGATTTAGAGCAAGGTAGAACATAATAAAGTAGGTGTCTGAGAGTAAGGGACTAATGGTCAAAGTTATTAGGAGGATTTTTAACTTTTTATGAAATAAATATGCTAAGGGGAACAACTAGAACCTCAGCCCCTTTAAATTAAAGTAAATTAAAATTAAATTTAGAGGCTAAAATCCTATTTCTAATAAAATAAGAAGCCACACAAGACCCCTCTGGTGATCCTAATAGGCCACTGATGGAGACTATGAGGTGTAAGTATTAATAATGAGATTGACACTGCTGCTATATAAGAAATATATTTATATAAATATCTTAACATTGTAACTGGAAGTAGAAGTACAGGTATTAAAAGCCATGTTTAGGTTTGCTAATTTAAATACTTCTTTCAAAGACGTAACCCAAGATGGATATTGAAACCTTTCTAAAGTAGTAAAGACAAAGTGCTCGTCTTGTACTCACATATTCATACCAGGGAGTATTCAATCTAGCAATCTGTTGACATAATAAGTTTAAGTACAAAAGAAATAACAATTTTATTGATAATCAAGACAGCAGCAGGGTCACTTCAAAATAATATCTCTATATGATAGGCTTTGAAAGATTGCATAACAAGTAAATATGGACTGGTTGGGTATCAGGGTCCTCTGGAATCACAGGCAATGAAAAGGCTGATAATTTTATTAGAATAGGTTCTGAAAGTACTACCTTTATCCTGGCACTAATATTTACCAGGTCTGCAAGTTTAAAATGTCGTTTATTTCTTAAAATATATACGCAGTAATTTAAAAAAAAAGTATAATATATTTTATTCAAAGTACTGGCCCTCGCTTTCTACACATTTTGTCCATCTCTCGGGCAATTTATGGATACCATTCCAAAAGAATGCTTCATCTTTATTTGAAATCCATTCATCGAGCCATTTTCTTACATCCTCCAAATTGTTTAAGTGTTGCTCAGCCAATGAGTGTCCCATCAATGAGAAGAGATGATAATCAGAAGGCGCCAGGTGAGGTGAATACGGCGGGTGGGGTAGGAGTTCCCAACCAAGCGAAGAAATCGTTGCCTTAGTCAATCTGGCTGAATGTGCAGGAGCGTTATCATGCTGAAGAATGACTTTAGCGTGCCTGTGAGCCCATTCTGGGCGTTTTTCGATCAATGCGTGACTCAAATTGATCATTTGTTGTCGGTAGCGGTCGGTATTGACTGTTTCGCCGGGTTTGAGAAGCTCGTAGTAGACTACTCCCTTCTGATCCCACCACACACACAGCATTGTCTTCTTCCCAAAACGATCCGGTCTTGCACTCGATGTGGATGGTTGTCCTGGCGTTACCCATGATTTTATTCGTTTGGGATTCTGAAAATAAATCCATTTTTCATCGCCAGTTACAACTCGATGCAAAAAACCCTTTCTTTCGTGGCGTAAAAACAGCATTTCGCACACAGTTTTTCGTTTTTCCATCTGTCGTTCGTCCAATTCATGTGGAACCCATTTTCCAACCTTTTGAATTTTTCCCATAGCTCTAAGGCGATCGGAAATGGCTTGCCTAGTGACATTCAACTGTTCTGCCATCATTTGTTGGGTTTGGGTATTGTCTTAGTCTAATAAAGATTGCAATTCGACGTCCTCAAACTTTTTTGGTCGATTTTCTCGTTTTTTATCAGTAACATCAAAATCACCATGTTTGAAACTTTGAAACCAACGTTCACATGTCTTGACGGTTGGAGCAAGATCGCCATAAGTCTCAACAAGAATTCGATGACATTCAGATGCCTTTTTCTTTTGATTGAATAAGAAAATCATGACATGCCGCAAATGCTCTTTATTTGGCTTAAAATTAGACATTTTTAACACCAAAGAAAGGTATGATACGTCCACGTAAACGACTTAAAAACAACTGACTTTTGTAAACAAATGACTAACAAACAAAATAGCGTTTAGAGATAAGCAAATCCTTCAATAGGCAAAGAGCGCATTCTATTGGAATTAAAACAACATTTTAAACTTGCAGACCTGGTAGCATAAATTTAGAAAAAAAAAAAAAAAAATAATGGAGAAAAGTTATGGAGCAAAAGCTAAATGACACTGGAAAAACAGAGCCAAAGCTAAATGACCATGGAAAAACAATCTTGTATTTAATATAAAACAGGAATCAATGAGTAAAATAACAGTGATCTACACAGGTCACTGTACATTAAATTGCCATAAGTTTAAACTCAGGCTGAGTTAATCACCGTTGTTTAGGTTCTGCTCATGTGAGGATGAAACATTGTATTATATGTTCGTGAGGCCTGTCCGCGTAATATTGGCTCAGGTTTTTTGGTGTGGGACCGGTAGAAGATCTTTAAGGCCTGTTATTCTGTAAATCCCACAAGCTTTATAATATACACCAACAATGCACAGTTTATGTTTTAATTTAATAGAACAGTAGAAAATGGTGCACAATAAGTCTGATGAGTCCATTTTGCAACACTATTAAAGTGCAGCTGGCCAAGATTATGTGATCACCATCTAGATGGAATAATGAGAACGGCCAAAAATTGACATGTTCATGAGAGTAAGCTTCCTTAATTTAGATCGCTAATTTTGACTCCTAGCCTAGTGTGTCCTTTTCAGTTAAAATCAGGGCCTTCATTAGCTTTATTAGATTGTATCATTCGACTTCCAATCGCTCAGGGCAATTAAACAAGCGCCCAATCGGTCCTTTTCAGCTGTGATCAGAGCTAAACTAAAATTTTTGGTCATCTCTATCTACTTTCCTAGAAATTTTCATGTTTAACACCCAACAACACTTTCTAACTCACAGCAAAAATCTTATATACAGAAAATTAGGCAGTAATCAAGGAGGAGAGAAGCATCCTATGTTTTGTCAGCTGACACATGTGATGAACTAAAGGTTGGATGAGATGAAGACCTCGTACGGAAAGCAAGCTGTTGCAAAAAACCCTAGGTAGCCAGTTTTCTTTTTTGTCTCTATATTCTCTACTTCTAAAGTTTGAAGTATTACCAATTTTTAAACTGTCCATGAATTCTTCAGATTTTAGACTCCCCTAAAGGAAGCCATCAATTCAGGCTTCCGTCCCCTCTATATTTTGCTGTGTTACCATTTCCCCAGCCATTTTAATATATAGCCATAATTCTTTTCTAGTTTTCCTTTCTAAAGGCGAAATCCCGTGAAAACTTTAAATTTGATTTGATTTTCCAACTTGTATTCAGCACCTACATTTTTCTTCTATTGGCCAAAACTTTTATCAATACTAGCCTATTCTCTAAGTCAGTAATCGTAATATAGTGATTACACCTATTTCCGATAGGTTAAGATTAATTTATATTGACTGCCTAACATGTCACATTTTGATGCTTCTTAGATATGTTTATAAAAAATGTTATTTGCGATGAAAATTTTAACTAAATATAGCTATTCCAACATCAATTAATGTTTAGGTACTTGGGCAATCATGAAACATAAATAAAATTACGTAATCTAACGATGCACAAATCAGATTGGAGTTACTGTGCGGTTATTTTCAAATTGAGTATATTTTGCCAAACTGATATGACACCTATATAAGCGAAAGTACCATATCATGATATAAATGATAGACCAATATGCCGATAGAACCAATAGTCTGTTATTAATATTGAGTTATTCTATTATCTAAGATATATTGAGTAGTTGAATTATGATATAATATATTGTAATTTGATTTGTTGATTTTCGGTTCTCTTTGCCTTATATGACATGATACTTATCTGAAAGGTCGCTGTTTAAAACTGTTGTGTTTGGTTTCAATGGCATTAGTTTTGTTTTTACTAAAGCTTAGTGAATATGTCAGATGAAGTGCATTTCTGTTATATTTCACGACTTTAGAAAAAAAAGAAAAAAAAAAAGGGCAAACGAGCTACAGAGGCCAACCGAAAGATATGTTATATGGGGAAGATGAAAAGAACATACAGCTCAAAAATGGTTTGCCATTTTATGCAGATAATAGTCTCAAAGATGTAATGGACAGCACATCCAAATTTAATCAAGTACGAGAAATTGCGGAGACTCTTGAAATAGGATTGGAACCATTTAAAGGCATTTAAAACAGCTTGGTCAAGTGTCCCGCTTCGATGTTTGGGTGCCACACAAACTGACTGAGGCAAAGCTGGCCAACCGAATATCAATATGCAATTATCTTCTGAAACTGTACGGAAGGGACTGGTGACGAAAAGTGAAAAGATCTGCTAAAGAGGCACCAAATCCACCCCCATGACTGGATATATCTGAAAAGGTTAGTGTAACTTGCCTGGGATGTTTTACCTCACCCACCATTTTCTTTGGACCTAGCACCATCTGACTATCACTTACTCCGGTCCCCCAAACTCGCTAAATAGCTAATTGTTCCCTGATGAGAGATATGTGAAAACTACCTCAACTATCAGTTTTTCACTTTAAAGGCCTAGATGTTTTACGAGAGCAGAATAATGAAATTGTTGAAAAGATGGCAGGAGGTTATTTATAAAACGACGAATACAGTAGGACCCCTCCTATCCGTCAACCACGGGACTAGAGTTTGGTCAATACACAGAAAAGATCGGTTAATCCAAGGAGCAACAATATATGAATACAAACACACATATACATTGAAACATAAATATTTATGTATTTGTTCATGTTTACTTTTGTTTTCATAAAGACTTTAGAAATTGAAGTCTGGTTCATCATCAGCTGAGAACTTTTCTCCAGAAATAACAAGGTTACGGATATCATAGTGATGTTTCTATCGGTAAAGCCATCTGTCATTTGCAGTTTTCCCTCCTCTCCAATTATTGTTTTGTATAAAATATCACCTTTTAAATTATAAACATAATATAATTTATAACATCTATCCATTTTTAAAAGGCTCCTCCCTTTTCACTGTCCTTGAGTATAATTCCAAATACATTCTGTTTTTCCTCCGGTCTTTAATTTTGTGACAACTATTCCTCGCTCAGAAGATAATTTTTTTTTATGACCCACTATTGTCCAATCACTGAATCAAAGACTAATGAATTGCTTCATTAGATTCATCTCCCACGTCTCCAGTTGATATGCTGAGTTAAAGTGGCACTACCCAGTTTTACGAAGGCAGTACTTCCTAGGGGTTCATCTTTTCCGAACCTTCAAGACCAAGAAACTGCCATATATCCTAAAATTTGATTACACCCTGCTCCTCTATATGTTCTCTAAACAACAGATCCCAAACCTCTAACCTGTACATCCCTTTCTACCGAACTGCCTCCTTTAAAAAATCCTTATTCATCCGTGCTGCCCCCTTCTGGAATTCATTACCTGACTCCATCCGTAAAACTTCATCCCTTACTTCCTTTAAAACCAAATTATTTCTCTACCTCCTTAATCATCAATCTTCCGTAAATATGTAAATAATGAAACAAACATTGAGTATATATTTATTTGATTTTTATTATAATTTTCCAAGCTCAAAAGTTTAGAAGCTGATACAATTTAAGTTTTCAATATCCAAATGTTCTTATTCATACTCTTTTATTTTGTTTTCTGAGGTTTACTTACATTTTTATTTTATTTTTTAAATCTTTTTACCCATTCTTTTCTTTTTAACTAGCCAGACAAATGGCTCTGGATCTGACCATTGTTATTTCTTTATTGCGATTGTTATTCTTAAGGGGAGGCATATGACTCCGTGCCTCATAATTGGCTTTTAGATATTTTAAAAATATACAAGATAAATGTAAGCATTGTTGCATTTTTAGAACGCCTTATGAAGCTATGGAAAGTTTCTTTGAGTATGACTGGCAAAAAACTAAACAATGAAAAAATTCCAATTAATAGAGGAATTTTCGAAGGCGATTCTCTGAGCCCACTATGGTTTTGTCTGGCGATCAATTCATTAAGCACTGTGTTGAACTCATCAGGTAGAGGATATCCTCTTGATGCAAAAAAAATCGTCTCTCATTCTACATGGGCGATATCAAGGTATATGCGAAGAATGAAAATGATCTGCAAAGTCTTCTAGAAATAGTACAGATCTTCAGTGAAAACATTCAGATGAAGATGGGTTTGGATAAATGTGTTGTACTTCATGTCAAAAAAAGAAAGATGGAGACAGGACAGCAACTAATGTGGAGCTCTCTAATAAAGCAGTAATTAACAGTCTGGATAGAAACGATTCCTACAAATATCTAGGTATGCATCAGCTATTAGAATTTAAGAAGGATATCAAAAAGCAATTTGAGATAAGTTTAAAAAGTGTGTTAAAATGATCATGAGAACATATTTTTCTGGGAAAACTATTATAAAAGCTTTAAATACGTGGGCAATTCCGGCATTATCTTATTCTTTTGGCAAGACTGAAAATATGACATAGACTAATACAGACTTAGATGGTATAGATTATTATTTAAGAGTGCAGCTGATAAATTTGAGAAAACATCATCTGAAATCTTCAGTTGTCAGAATGTATCTCCCGCCAAAAGTAGGAGGACGTGGGCTTACATACAAAGCTTGTTAAGAGCATGTCGTGATGTAGAACATCAGCTCCGAAACTATTTTGCAGCCAACAATACATCAAGGGTCATATCTACAATGACAAAGTTAGATTTTGGCTATACAGCACTAAGCCTTCGACAACACTCTCCCTCATCAATAAATAATGAATCCCTGCTTGAAACGTGGAAATCTAAAGAGCTTCATGAAAAATTCTTTCACAATCTATCGACAGCGGGAGTAGATAAGGATGCATCACTAATGTGGCTGCATAAGGGAGCATTATTCCCTGAAACCAAAGGCTTGGTCTTAGCCATTCAGGACCAAGTGATAGCTACCAAGATTTACAGGCACCGTATTTGTGGGGAAACTATTGCAGAAACGTGCAGGCTGTGTAGAACTGCAATAGAATCTTTTCACATGTCACATCAGGCTGCCAACTTTGCAGCGACATGACAACATAGTGAAAATAGTTCACCAAGAAGTAGCTAAAAAATAAAAAAAAAAACAACATAATTTTACATGTCCTGACTACAATGTGTCAATATTGATGAAGATATATTTTTGATAAATGTTGTTATTAATTTGTATTGTATTATAAAATTTTTATAATATATATATTATATTATAAAATTATATATTATTATAATTATAATTATAATATATTGTATATATACAATATATGTATATATATATATATATATATATATATATATATATATATATACATCTTCAGTTGTATATGTTATTTAATTAATAACAACATTTATCAAAAATATATCTTCATCAATATTGACACATTGTAGTTAGGACATGTAAAATTATGTTTTTCGCAAACTATGCATAGATCACGTAGTAATATGTTTGGGAAAAACGGTCTATGCACAGTTTGGGAAAAACGTCTATGCACAGTTTGCGAAGAACGTAATTTTACGTGTCCCGACTACAATGTGTTAATTTGTACAAAATAGTATTGTATAATGATCTACAGAGATTTAAAGTTTAATATCATCATCATCACGTATAGTTTAATATCAGTCTATCAGCACATCGGTTATATTGGCATAACAGTCTATTGATATCTAAATGATGACAATATTGCCGATAATATTATTGGAATTGGCTGATCCCTAATAATTACATACTTCTGCACTCTTAATAATGGGTTAACCTACGGATTTATATGTCAAATTAATTAACATCTACACAAAATCTAGGGTTCATAGCCCGACAGGTGGTCCAGTTTTAAAGAATAAAAAATCCTTGGCTATGCTGTTCTTCAGATGGGACATAAAATTGAGGCCCCGAGCCTGTACGATGTTCGGTACTCGTTAAAGATTCCTATCCTAATTATTCCTGGACAGGCACATTTTAGGACTCCCACTGTAGCATTCAGTAACATAAAATAAACAAAATCTAAGTTTTATCCACCCTGAAGAATTTTAAATTAACAAAACCAAGAATTCTCATTAAAAAAACATTAGCTCAAACATCAAAGGATAAAACTAAGAATGTTAGAATTAGTGCAATGACAAATTAAAATTGGATATTATTTTACAACTGAAAAGAATATTTCTATAACAACCAAACACAAAAAAACCTAATCTTAAGTTGTAATAATCTATTAATATTGGCAAGGATAATTAATTACCTTTTGGGAGGAGCTTCGTCTTCACTATCAGAAATGGTAATAACAGATACGGCAGGAGAGGGAGTATCATGTATAGTAATAGTTTGTTGACGACTGGAATTCTGAAACACATTAATGCCAATAATATATATTTATTGCTCAAATGTAAAATGCATTGCATGTAAACTGGCAGACAAAACTAAAGCAACACCTTGATTTATTAATATAAAACTATTTCAATGCTGGTATATTTTTTTTTTTTTTTTTTTTTTTTTTTTTTTCACTGTTTAATGTAATATGTATTAAAGATATCGTACACAGGTATACAATGAGTATTGCAAGAAATGAATTCATTCAATTTTTTTTTTTAATTTCAATGAATAAAGTCAAAAAAATCAAACCTTTTTTAAGGCTCTGTCCAGTAAAGATGCGTAAAAAAGTGCCCCAGAGACATAAACGGTTACCGATTTACAAAAATGTAAACTATCACAATAAACCCCTTTTCCCCACATTTCAGATCTATAGTGCCACCCTCTGCCCCATAATTAGCTGAAGTATCTTGAAATGTTGAATGTTTTAATTCATTTTCTCTTCTTTTTTTTTTTCAGAAATAATTTTCATTGATAACTCAAGCGACAGACCTTATTAACTACACACAAGAATTTTCAGATCACACTCCAACATTGCATTCCAACACAGAATTTCATCCTGTTTTCCAAGAAATACTTTAAAAAGCTTATGAAAATTTTGAGAAAAAAGCTGTATCTAGAAACCAAAGTTATAGGGTATCTTTACCTAAGCCATGTTGACATCCTCAATTTTTAAAAAATATAAAGTAAGAGATATAAATTTATATAGTAAGGGAAAGTATTGCGATCATGAAAAATTTCGACTACCGGATTTCCACAGAAATACACGTTTTCCTAAGTCTAAATAACCAAGTTCTGCGAAATGGTGTGTGTGAACATAATAGCTCAAAAACAATAAAACGTACAAACTTGAGATTAGGTATTTGATGTATGTACATGCTCCTGATGTGACAGCAAAGATTTCATCAAAATTGAGTAAACGGAGAGGGCACTTCATTTCATAAATAGTGATTTTTTTCGATTTTCTAAAAAATTGCTCAAACGATTTTGATTAAACATCATGTGAGAATGTTGGCCAATAAAGTGGGAAGAGAGCCAGTTGGTGGTGGAAGGCGGTTTGATATTCAAAACTGAGAAAACCTTCCGCAAACAGTTTGAAATAAAACTTTATTGTTTCTCTTGATTTCTAATAATCTGTCACTTGGTTCAGAGTTACTGCCATCTCAGAGGACACTGAATTACAATAATTGGTCACCAATAGCTGAAGTAGCCTTTTCATAGCCTTGGCCTGGACGACAGTTTTCTAGCATTGCCTCAAAATCTGGAAACAACAGAAGGATCACGCCAGAGTGGTAAGTCGATTTACCGTTAACATATAATTTTCCTCTAAGTTTAAAGTCACTGCTCTCATTTCCTCTATTTCATAAGGTATCCTTCTTCAATCTAATGCTTATCCCATAAGAAAGCAAAAACATGAAACAAAAACTTCTTAATTTAATTGCAAAACTGGTAAGAAAAAGTAAAATGAAAATAGAGTAGTTAGCAATATAATAAAAGAAACCAAAATACTGGGTAAATCTATATTTAAATAATGATGTATCACTTTAATCCTCTACTGAACAACCACCAAACATGACAGATAAACATATAAACTTAATCTGATAAATAGAAATATTGTTTTTAAAAAATATTTATTGCTGCTTTAATTTTGTCCACGAGTTGTGCAGTGGAATGCAAAATAGTAAAAACAATGTTTCAAAATTATTATTTTAGAATGAGTAACACATATAATTAAAAAAAAAAAAAGTAAATATGAAAAGTTACCTGAGATGGAGGAATATGTTGAGATGACAATGCATGATTTTGCCACTGGTTTGGACTAGCACGCCCACGAATTCTAAGGCCACTGCATTCTGCTGTTAAATGATAAATTTATCAGTAATGAAAAAAAAAATGTTTCTTACCATATAATATATTTAATAAATAACATATTAAATAAAATTTGAGTACCCATTCAACAAGCCCGGAGGGGAGAAAAAAAACATGATGTTCAGATATTGAAGTCAAATCATAGGAGGTTCCTACTTCCCCCCAAACCAGAACAAAAAGAGAAATGGTGAGGCTTTCAAGCTTAATTATATAGAGGAAACTTGCCTTTAGATAGATAGAAATATGTATATTTGAATTAGATACTTATATATTACATAATATGGTTTTAAATTAATAAACAAATTTTCGACAATAACATATTTGTCTATCGAAGTGTTCGCTTAATAATACTAACATTAGCTTACTTCAGGTCATAAAAAACACAGCCTTATAATATGTAGGTAAATGGTCTAAATAAAGCCGTCTCCTAATAATGTAATAAAGTATACATTAAAAATAAAGCTGTCACTTAATATATATATGTACATTTTCCCCGAAACATATAGTTACGTATAGAAGTATGTGTATACATGCCCTCAAATATATTTAACTAATTATATAACAATTTATTAAATAAGCAAGATTGCTCCCTCACGGATCAGCAAAACAATAGATTACTCATTTTACCAGGTCTGCAAGTTTAAAATGTTGTTTATTTCTTAAAATATATACACAGTAATTTAAAAAAAAAGTATAATATATTTTATTCAAAGTACTGGCCCTCGCTTTCTACACATTTTGTCCATCTCTCGGGCAATTTATGGATACCATTCCAAAAGAATGCTTCATCGTTATTTGAAATCCATTCATCGAGCCATTTTCTTACATCCTCCAAATTGTTAAAGTGTTGCTCAACCAATGAGTGTCCCATCGATGAGAAGAGATGATAATCAGAAGGCGCCAGGTCAGGTGAATACGGCGGGTGGGGTAGGAGTTCCCAACCAAGCGAAGAAATCGTTTCCTTAGTCAATCTGGCTGAATGTGCAGGAGCGTTATCATGCTGAAGAATTACTTTGGAGTGCCTGTGAGCCCATTCTGGGCGTTTTTCGATCAATGCGTGACTCAAATTGATCATTTGTTGTCGGTAGCGGTCGGTATTGACTGTTTCGCCGGGTTTGAGAAGCTCGTAGTAGACTACTCCCTTCTGATCCCACCACACACACAGCATTGTCTTCTTCCCAAAACGATCCGGTCTTGCACCACGTTTGAAACTTTGAAACCAACGTTCACATGTCTTGACGGTTGGAGCAAGATCGCCATTAGTCTCAACAAGAAATCGATGACATTCAGATGCCTTTTTCTTTTGATTGAATAAGAAAATCATGACATGCCGCAAATGCTCTTTATTTGGCTTAAAATTAGACATTTTTAACACCAAAGAAAGGTATGATACGTCCACGTAAACGACTTAAAAACAACTGACTTTTGTAAACAAATGACTAACAAACAAAATAGCGTTTAGAGATAAGCAAATCCTTCAATAGGCTAAGAGCGCATTCTATTGGAATTAAAACGACATTTTAAACTTGCAGACCTGGTAAGACCTCTGCAATCTCAGATCATTCACATGATAACAATAGTTTTATACTAAAACTTATATTGCTCAGCATGTAATCAAAGGATTCAAATGCCAAGGGGGAGCACTGGGCAAGTAATAAAATTAAAGTATAATGAGGAAAAAATTAATGTCATATTAATAACAAACAATCATAAAGTTATTACTTGGAGGAGTACTCTCTTTGACGCGTTTTTTAACAGGGCTAAGATGTAGCTGATCCTTTTTATCATGAGACTGTCTTGGTAGAGTAAGATGATGATGCGGTACAGCAGGAGCAAGATGTTTTGCAATGTTCCTTTTACCCCAAGTCATACTAGGACTTTCAACCACTCTATCATAAACTTCAGTAGTAAAAACAGGCCGCTGCTCCTACAAAATAAAAATATTTAATAACTGCCAAATATTCAACTGTATTTCACTAAATAATTTTAAATTAAGCATTTGTTACACTTAAAACCATAAACATGAATTGCCTAAAATTAAATTAGTGATTTTATACAAGACAGCAAAATATTTTTATAATATCGAAGGGACCATGGAAAATACATTGTTATATCCAGAACCAAACTGTTAAACCTACATGCATAGATAAGATGTTGTTAGTAAAGTAAAAAGGCGTAAAAAATTAACGTAACGTTTATTTTTGTAAAAATAAGTACATTTTAAAGTTTACATAAACATATTTCTTAAATCTATCTGCACAAAATATCAGTTATTTTAGTTTGCTTGCTTCTTCATAAAAATTTTTGCTAATATGGATTTGAAGCCTTGAAAGAAAGCTTTGGTTTCAAGTTTATTTAAATCATCATTTTTATACAATGGGTCAGACCTCCTACCGTGCACCTCCCCCCCCCCCATATCCCTATAAATTAAGCCCTATGCCTGTCATTTTGTTCTTGGTAATAGAAGATAAAAAAAAAAAAAAAAAAAAAAGTGGCCGTACTCTCCCAAAATGTTGTTCAAACATGACGGAATGACAAATTCGATTTTAGATGGTTTTTTTCGATCACTGACATAAAGCATTGTGCTTAATTTTGCTATAACTGGTATTTTATTAATGCAGTATAGTTCCAGATTCAAAATGAATAAAGAAACGTATTATTCTAGATGACATAAAATATCTTTAACATGTTCACGCCGGTGTAGTGTACCACCAGAGGCCCGCACAAGACTGCCGCATCGGACACTTTAGTCAATCCCCAAACTTTCCACTACGATGTATAATGAGGTAGGATTGTATTGCTTGTTTTAATATTGTTGGATTGTCAATACTGCATAATGCTCTTTAATAACTCCCGTCCAATAGAGCGAAAATCATCAAGTTCAGCCGCCAATGGCCGAGGAGCATGAATTACAGTCCAAGCATGAATGTTTTAAAGTCGATTTTTTTTAAGTCGCTCACATCAAAGCTAAAATTCCATTTCAATGAACCACCCCTAAAGAGTCTGTGCCCTCCTTAATTTTGGCTGAATATACAGTTCTTGAATCTTACTAATAAAACAAAGTATTCAGGAAATAATACAGTTAAAATAAAGATGAAGAAGAAATAAATAAAGATGAAATCTGTTTGTTTGTTCTTTATAGAAATCCATACTGTTTGTCCTAAATTCTCCAAATTTCGCTCAGTGGTTCTTTCATACCAGGTGCGAACACCTTTCCATATTAAAATTGCATAACTTCAGCCAATCTCTGCGTATATTCTTTATTCTTATAAAAATCGTTATGATCTCGTTTTACATTGGTTTTTTACGAAATGGACCGTTTGAGTTGAAAAAAGTCTCATTTTATAGATTTTGAAGATAGAAAAATGAAATTTTGTGGGTGAAACCAGGATATACAGCTAGTAATAAATATTCTCAGCACAATAATAAAAGATAAAAAAATCTTATTTTTTATCAAGATTACACATCTATAAATGTATTTAATTTTGTTTGAGTAATGAATAACATGAGCCTTTGAATTGACAAAATGACTCTTATTTTAATATTTTGCAGGAAAGCACTTTAAATAAAATTTCTCTTTGGAAAATTCGCACCTTTTTATTTTGTATGTACATATATTTTATTAAACAGTTATGTTTTAATATTTCTGTCATACTGTAACGAAATTTCTTCATATTACAATATAAATAAAAAAGGCATATGCGTATCAAATTGAGTAATCTCTCCTTTTTCAAAGTCGGTTAAAATGTCACGAATTTTCTAAAGAGAAATATATTGGAAAACTTGATTTCCGAAATATATTCCATCAGGTTATCTCTTTTAATCAGTGTTTCTTTTTATTCGTTCACTGCACTACTAAACAATTGTCACTGAGGAATTTGTTTTTGCAGTAAATTTACTTTTATATTATATATTGATTAAAGGCAATGTTTCAATTCTTCCTTCTTATGTGAAACTTAATTTCCCTAGGAATCCAGTTGGTTTTGTTTATTCATATTTTCAATTCATTGCAGAGATGTAATGACCTTATTTCAAAATAAAAAGGAAACACTAATTATTTACGCATAATCTCATCTAATTTAAAAAGAACAACTGAAACTAAAGCCATGAAATCTGAATTAATGAAAGATAACCTTATGAATGGAGCTTAGCAAGTGGTATCTGGCTTCCCGTTGTCGAACTAGATTGTTTCATTCATTAATCCATCCGTCATGCATAGAAGGGCTAATTACATACTGCGAGAGGCATAAAATTACAGCCCTTTAATATACAATATCACACCCTTTGGATAAAAACGGAAACTTTCTTCATGGACAGGAGATAAAGGGGTAAAATGCAATATAACTTTCTTGATTGTACTTGGAGCCGTTTTTGAGTTTTATCGGCACGCACATTGTACACTTTGCTTAATAATATATATTGATTAGGTTTATACTTTATAACTTTTGTTATAAATACTTTCTACATATCAATGAATAAAGAGAATTTTTTTATTTTAAATGGTTTCAACTCCGTAAATAATTAATGTTTTGTATTTTATATTTTTGTATAGTAAAAAATAATATCTAAAAACTGCTGTAATTATACCATGTATGAGAGCTCAACGATATGGAAGTACTGCTAGGAAGTACAAGTAGGTACTAGTAGGAAACTATGTACCCAATCGAATTCCTATCCTCCCTTTCATTACATCTGTTGGAAATGAGGCCCCATTTACTTTAAACTGCCGTTATACCCATTTAGCAACATATATTGCTAAAAAAAAAATTTTTTCCTTAAAAATTTTTTCCTTAAGGTTTAGATTGTTTTATAGGGAATATCATTATATACATAGTATAGTTATATCCAGTATTAATTCTTCATTTTTAAATAACAAGATACAGTTTTTACATCATTAGATCCAGAAAATCGTTGTAGAAGGATTTTACTGTATATATGACATATATTACACAAATTACTGATTATGTTATTTGCAGATATTTTATGATCATCTCTTGGTAAAAATTAGAATCATAGAATATGAATTAACAAAATTATTATCATAAATCAAAATAAACATACATACAGTAGGTATCAGTCAAACCATAACAAAAAAAAAAAAAAAAAAAAAAAAAAAACCCAACAAGAGGTTGTTTTGATGAGAATACGGGAGTACTGTGAAAATTGTTTTCAATTCATTTATTTTCAATTTTGAAACCGACATCAAGCAACATCAGAAATTATTAATCATATGTTCAATGAAAAATACTATCTACCAAAATCATATTATGAAACAATATCACTATGAAAACTATTGACTCGCAACTTGCTAGGGTAAGAGGCAAGCATAAATAAGGCTTTTCCAAAAATGTATAGAATAAATGTTATATAATTTAAAAAATATTCAGAAGCAGCAGTGTTAAAAAATAAAAATAAAAGTACTGAATAAAATTGTAAAAATAAGTAAATATATTAAACCTGAATCAGAGCTGCTGACTGGACAAGAAGTGGTCTACCCCATTCCTGAGGTGGTAGCATTGGTTGTTGGATGCTATGCTGGGCTGCTATACCTTGCCAAGAAGGAACCATGGCCATTTGCCTATTACTTGCCCAGGAAACACTGCTCGGTTCAACCATTGAAACCGGAACATATTGTTGCTGTCCACCAACCTAAGAATAATGTCAAATTAATTATACATTCTAATAATAAACCTAAACCTTCGAGATGCTTCAAGTACATTAGCTTTGTGGAGGTATATTATATTTTTAGATCCTCAGTTAATAGTGGCATTCTGACAAGTGTATGTTTGATAAGCGGTTTAATAGAAAAAAAATTGCTGGGAACACTTTTCAAGGGTATTCATGATGAGGAGGGATTTTTTAAGGGATAAATCACTGTTTGGATGCTGAGATAAATGAAGGAGTGGAACCAGCTTATAACGCTATTAGATAGAAAGACATTGCATAGTTTGGAGAAATGATAACAAAAATTTGCTTATGCCTAAAATGTTTCTCTTTCAGGTCTGAAAGGGCAAATCTTTTCTTCCTCAGTTTTCTTATTTTCATATTTATCAAGGAAGAAGAGAAGGGAGAAAGTTTAAAATGATTGAGAGGGGCAGCTGGGCTTGGTTTAATGCTTTCTTTAAGACTGTTTCAAACAAGATACCAGAATTAGCATTCCTGAATTAGTAGCAGCTATGCAATATACTGGGGTTTTATAGTTTAGATCAAATATCTAAGGCATGGAAATTGTGGAGGAAATAATTTTCTCCATAATACCAGCAGATAAAAACACATTAGCAAAAAAAAAAAAAAAAAATTATTTTACTTTTCCACTTCCATCAAATAGAACTTAGAAAATTCACTTTTCACAGTAAAATTCAGAAAAAAAAAAGGCAAATTATACCATTAGACTAAACCATTCTTCCATTAAAACTATTATCCACAATAGAAGAAGCAGTAAACATAGAGATTAATATTTAAATTTGATTAAAAATAAACGCTACAACAATATAACCCATTGGGGTTAAACCCTACTGTAACAGCTCGTTTTCTAAAAAATGTTTCAAACAATCCTTCATCCACGTTCCTGTTCCATGTGACTCCTCTCCCTTAACCACTCAGTTATGACTAATATTTTAACCTCCTGTCACGTTAATGTACAATCCCTAACAGCGCACTTTCCTCGACTCCAAAAACACTTCCTCGACAATTTCCATCGTATAATAGCAATAACCGAAACCTGGCTAAAACCATTCATCCCTTCCTCCCAGATTTCCCTCACCAACTACCTATTTATACGTCATGACAGGTCTAATCGCATGGGAATTGGTGTCGGATTATACATCCATGAAAAACTAAAGGCCAAAGTCCTCCTTTAGTCTCCTTCTCATGATCTTCCTCATAAAGGAATTCTTATAGCAGGAGCAATGGCCATGCACAATATTTGTTAGTAATGGTTAGTAGGTACATAATCTAATAATCTAATAATCCAAAATATAATAACTTATGATAACTATAGAGCATACAGTCAAAATCGTTTATAACGACACCGGCTATAACGTACAATCGGATATAACAAACAAAATAATCGGCCCCATGAAATAACAGACAGAAAAAAGCATTAATATCGCTTACAACGGACATCGGTTATAGTGAACAGGTCGGTTAGAGCGAACACTTTCTTGGAACAGCAGCAGTTTAAATGTCGCTTACAGCGTACATTTCAAGACTAAGTTCTACGAAATGAATAAAAAAAGTTTTGTTTGCTTTACATCAATGCACTCGGTCGTGTCTCAATTCAGTCCTGTCTTGTCTTTATACACGGAAACGTGCCATGACAACAGTATATGTACGATTGAGGAACAGTTTGGTATAGTTTGCCGAGTCGATTCCGCGAGTACGATTGCCCGTGAATTAAAAACATCTCGTTCAACTGGATATGAAACTCCAGTATTTGTCAAAGAATCTTTCTCGGTTGTCTCCACTACAATCGAAAAAATTTTTTGCCGAACTACGAGGAAGGCACCAGGCAAGAATGACAGATTCTTTTATTTAACTTACTTATTTATATGTAATTTCGGATTTGGTTATATGTATTTTCACCATTTTTTCATTATATATTTTTAATTTAATTAAATTTTAAATGTCTATATTTTTAGAATACCAAGATTTGGACATTTTGCATTATGAGTATTGTTTATTTTGTACCTTATTATGTACTTTAATTGTTATTAGTTATTATGCACTTGAATTGACGTAAGATTAATTATGTACTTAAATTACGTAAGATGAAAATATGTATTGATAATGTTCAATATTTAACAGACCCAAAATTAAGACGAAGTGACTATAGGGACCAGTTTAACACCGTTTACAGCGAACTGTTCGTTATAACCGCTAATACAGCTTAAAGAGAACATCGGCTATAACGTACAAAAACATCCAGTCCCTTATCCATCCATTACCATGGCCGTTCCATCCCTTAACATCCAGTTCGTTATAAACGATTTTGACTGTATTATAATACACTTACTAACAAAAGTCTCTGCACACCCTCCAGCTTTTTTTTTATTTTACCTTAAGATAGGTTATGAGCCAGATATTGGTAATGAAACTTACACATTTTTTACATAATTTAATCTATTTTAATTAACAATAATCAAATTTAGTAAAATTTATTTAACTTATAATTTATGAGGAAAATTACATAAAATGTCAGAATATTGATGCACCAAAAGTCCCTGCACACATCATTTTTCTTCAACTTGAAGCTTAAATATTGATACCAAATCAACTTTAATAGGTAGTCGTTCCTACCTTATGTCTTATCACTTCTCATAATCTATTTGGCATGGTGTGAACTAGTTTTTTGTAGTTTCTGGAGTAATTTTACCCCACAATTCCTTTAGTACTCTTTTTAAGTGGTCTTTGTTCTTTATTTTAATTTTTACTTTCTGACGGCCTAGTTGATCCCACAGATGTTGTATTGGATTAAGATTAGGAGATTGGGGAGGTGTTTTAAGTTGCTGTGGAGCATTGTAGAGCAACTATTCTTGAACTTTCCGCGCTGTCGTTATCTTGTTGAAAAATGAATTATTCCTGGAGATCAAACTTCATTAAACTTTCCGGTAAATTACTCCTCAAAATATTTATATAAACGTGTTGGTCCATTATTCCGTCGATAAATTTCAAATTACCAACTCCAGCAGCACACATACACCCCCAAACCAAAACGCTCCCTCCACCATGTTTCACAGTACCAACTATGTTTTTTTCCAGGGGCTCTTTGTTAGGTTTTCTCAAAACTTTCCCCCTTCCATCTGATCCATGAATGTTAAATTTACTCTCGTCAATAAATAAAACACGTTCCCAGAACTATAGGGGCTTGTTTAAATGTTCCTTTGCGAACTGCAGTTTCAATATCAGGTTCTTTTACTAATGAATGGCTTACACCTAGGCTTACGCACATTATAGCCAGCTTTCTTTAGGGTCCTTCTAATCGTTTGTGCAGATACCCCAATCTTGTAATTTTCTTACACCATACCTGCTAAATTTAGAGCACTTGTGTGGGGTTCTTCGGCCAAAGTCCTTATGATAGCCCTCTTGTGGTGAGCTTGGAGTACGGGGGGCGGCCAGAGCGGTATCTACTTTCCATTGTACCCAGTTTTTCATACCGTTTTAGGACATACCTTACCGTATTATAGTCCCTGTTGACGATTTGTCCTATTTACCTGTATGAGTTGTATGATTGTTTCCTCAAATTTACAATTTGGTCGGGAATCGGTGTTGGAACCTCCATTTTTTATCACAGTCTTAACTGTTTGGGCCCAAATTAACACTGGCAAGTTAGGATTAGCCGGAGGATGAATGGGATATTGTGCAAACTGTATACATATCAGTATCTTGGCTAATTCCACTGCGTGCAGAGACTTTTGGCGCATCAATATTTAGACATTTTATGTAATTTTCCTCATTTATAAGTTAAATAAATTATATTAAATGTAATTGTTGGTCATTAAAATAGATTTAATTATGTAAAAAATATGTGAGCTTCGTTGCCCATATCTGGCTCATAAGCTATCTTTAGGTAAAATAAAAAAAAAGCTTGAGGGTGTGCAGAGACTTTTGTTAGTAAGTGTATATTATATATCAATAAACCACACTATGAACAGGAATAAACATTGAGAGCATGTACAAAAATAAATAACAATAATAAAAAAGATGCAGCAGAGATATACAAACATAATTACAATAAATATATAAATACAATAAATATATTAACATAAATCTAAAACATATTTGTATAAAATGGTATAAATAATCACAGCAGTACACTAAACTAAAAATAAAATATAGGACTTTTATAAAGCACATTGGGTGTATATTTTATGAGGTGGGGAGAAGATGCATGGTGTTTATAATCATTAAGCCTATCAGTTAGTTGTCTATTGGTGTAGGAGTGCAGAGCGGTATTCAAGTATGTTGTTCAGCAGATGGTATAGTAGTATCAGGTCATATTTACTATTGGATGAAAGTCTATCGTGAAGGAATTCTATTTTACTATTGTATGTCTCTAGTTCAGGATAATATTGAGCTCTAATATCGATGTATATTGGGCAGTTGATTAGTAAGTGGTATATGTCTTCATTGTCGTATGTGTTACATAATAAACATTGAGTGTTTGGATCTATTTTATGGGTAATATTGTTTATACTTCATGGAATATTTACTGACAGTTCTAATCTGGGTGATGGTTTGTTGTAATGAGAAAGGGATGTTAGGGGTTAGATGGTTCTGGGGGGATCCAGATATATGAGTGAGGTTACTGTACATAGGGCAGCAAGTTGACAGCAATATATTTTCGAGGTCCATATTTTTCAATTGTGATTTGTGGAGGAAATTATTTTGTTTAGGTTTGTTTTAATCAGATAGGTTTTTTAATCAAGATTGTGGTCTTGGTTGAGCCATAAGTTTATAAAGTCTGGAGAGAAAATACTTTTAACCTGGGTAACCCTTGTAGCTTGTTTGCCGGTGACTGTTGCAGTACTAATAACCTATTAGAGCATAACCTGACTAGCCTGTCATTTTTCATTCTTAAGATTTTATACAGCCAGCGAATACTAGATTTAATTTCGTCTATTACCTCTTCCTTATTATTTGTCGTAGTCTATAGACCTCCTCGTGTTCCTATGACAACCTCTTTGAATCCTCCCTCGTCAATCCTGTATCCAAGTATCCCAACGTCATTATCACCGGAGATTTCAACGTAAATATGCTCTCAGACTCCCCTGAGAAGTCCTACCTAACCGACCTCCTGTATTCCCTCAACCTCTACATAGTTCCTTATTTTCCAAAACATCATACAAAATTTTCCGATACATGGCTGGACCTGTCTAAGTAGTTATTTTAATGAATATTTTATCAAATCCCCTGATACTTCAAAGTCTTAGCAGGAAGTAAGCACTACTAATAATTTCACGTTTTGATTTTTATTTCCCCCAGGATTTAGCTAATGTTGTGTGTACGGGGCTTATTTCCTGTTAAATTTGATGCTCAGCAACTTTTATACAAAACATTTTCCCTTTAAACAACATGTTTTGCGTTGGAACACGGTTTCCACCAAAACCGTAAAATTTACAGATTTTTGATGTACCGAACCTGGCTGAACCACTAAACCGATTTAAACTTCAGATATATCATTCCATTTGCAATAGTTTAGCCTCTTATAGTAAGAAGAAAGCAATACTTTGTGATCTGTATTTGCCGAATTATATGCGAGAAAATGAAAAAAAAATCCCAAAAAATGTCACGGATTTTATACCACAAGGCGCTAAATACGTTCACGTTTTAATTACTTTGTGTCCACAGGAGTGGGCTAATTTTAAAATTAATGATATCGTGTTACACATAATTCGATATTCTACAACTATTATAGGAAACATTTTTCATTTGGAGTAACCTTCATTGAATTGCAGGCTTTGGAACATGAGCGCGTTTAATTTTTCCGCTAAAGTGGCTAAATTGACAATCGGTTTTGGCGAAAAAACTTACCCGATTTTAACTGTGAGGACCTCATTCGACGCGAAATTTAATGCTCTTTTATTTTGGAAAGAACACAATTTCTTCTGCAGTAAGTTGTTTTCGAGTTACTCATTCGAACAGAAAAAAGTCGATTTTGTTCGCCTATAAAATTTGATGGCAACCGATCTGAGGTGGCAGACGTTCACATTTGTTGTCTATGAAATGATTACTTTCAGCCTATATGATCAAAAAATTTCTTCAAATCAGACATCTTTTTGGCCCTCAGCTCCCGGACTATTATTATCTATTTATTTTTTAAATATAAGTTCCATTTATTTTATTTGTAAATAAGTGTAATATGTAAATATCATAAGCTGCACACACAGTTATTTTAATTTTAAGTCAATAAGGATATTTAATTTTGTCATCACAAAAAGAATACTTTATTATTTATCATTATTTTTTCAGCTTTTTTCTTTCATTTTAATTTGTTCTATTTTTGTTATACTACTCTAAGGGCCGTATTTATGAACGTTTCTAAGGAACACCTTAGTAAAGGCTTCCTTAAATTGCACGCCTTTAGATAACCTTAACACAATTTCCATTTTATAAATGTTCCTTTACGCTTTCTTATGTTAAGGAAGCCTTAGTTGTTAAGGAGTTCCTATAATTTTGTTCTGTTTTCGTTCCTTAGTGCTAAGGTAGGTGATTAGCTACCTTTAGCTTCTCCTTAACTTTTTTTTAGAGAAAGCAGAACAATTTACAAAAAAAAATATTTATGAAGAACAAAACGACTTTTTGTAATTTTTGCTTTATTTAAATGAGGTAACCGCCACAATCACTTAAAATACATTAAGGAAATGTATAAAATCCTCTTGAATTATATAGTGAAGAACAATTTATCTTAAGATTCAGGTTTGTATCACTTTAGTTGATTTCTAGGTTAGAATAGATTGTGGGAATTTATATATATATATTCGTTAAGAAATTGGTTAGAATTGTTGTTTGGAAAACTACCACTCATAAATTCCCACAATCTAATCTAACCTATAAATCAACTAAAGTGATACAAACATGAATCTTAAGATTGTTGTGTAATTGTTCTTCTTATGCAATTTAATTTAATTGCAATTCAATTCGATCCCAGGACATATTCAAGTAAGTAAACTCATTTTCATTTCCACTATTTACCTATTTGATTTATTTTAGAAACCATTCTCGATTAAATCAATTCAAAACTTTTTAAGTATTAATCTTCAAAAAGAAGAAGAGAAAGGAGACCACTAAAAGAATGAAGGAGGTTCCAAATTTAAGCAGATAGGATCTCAAAAATTTACTTTTATTGACTATTTATACAGTCAAAGTCATATTGTATTTATGTTGATGTTTTGCTCAACTGAGAGCATTTTCTAAACTAAAAAGACCAAAAACAAGGTTAAATCACAGCTTTGTAGTTAAATTTTACAATTAAAAACATTATGAATAAACAACAACACAAAATATAGAAAATCAATCTTACCACTTTATCAACAAACTCATCAAAAAATCATAAATATAAAAAATTTAAAAACTGTGTTTAATATAAAATAATTTAGAACTGGTGTAAGAAAATGAAAGAGTAAGTAACATGATGCTGAAAAAAAAATATATCCTCATTGGATTAGATTGTTAGATTTGGGCGATCAACATTATCTAATCGATAATTATCGATTTATTATATACATATATTATTATATTATCGATAATTAGGACGATCAACATTATTACGCCTTGTTGGACTATTAATCTGTTAATTATGTTCTTTGCAACAATTTGGTGTCTAGGGTGGATGGAATAATAATTTAGCAATCTATTAGAGGATATATCTTTTTTATACCATTTTGTTGTTATTTCAAAACAATGTTATCACCAATTATTTTCCGATTGTCCCCCATAGCTCCAATAATGAGAATATCAAAGAGAATTATAACAATAACAGTGCGGAAAATAAGATCAATGAATGTGTTAGACCAATAAAAAAACTTGTTAGCTTAACGTATGTGCCAGGTTTATCATCAAGAATAAGTAATAATTTAAAAAAATTTAATGAAGACAGTTTCAAAATAAGTTACAAACCAAATAACCCTTTAAAAACATTTTATACGAACATGAAAGGTAATATTCCAATTATGAAGAAAACAAATGTAGAATATAATACACCTTCTCTATATCTTATTTGGGCCATACAGGATGCAACTTAGAAACCACACTCAAACAACACAACAAACACCACACCACAAAAGTACAAAGTATGAATTTAATTTTCCAAACACAAAATTAATTTGCTCGGAAAAACATAAGAAAAAAAGAGAAATATTAGAAAGCATACATATAAATAGTAGCATTAACAATTTGGTCAATACTAGGAAGGAATGCTCAGAAATAACCAAATTTTATCGTAACATTATAAATAAGTTTTAAATTTTGATAATAAGATCTTATAGTTTAATCTAGGTTTTGTCCTAATCAAAAATATGTTTGTACTTATTCATTTTTTCATACCAGTTCTAAATTATTTTACCATATTAAACACAGTTTTTAAATTTTTTATATTTATGATTTTTTGATGAGTTTGTTGATAAAGTGGTAAGATTGATTTTCTATATTTTATTTTGTTGTTTATTCATAATGTTTTTAATTGTAAAATTTAACTACAAGGCTGTGATTTTACCTTGTTTTTGGTCTTTTTAGTTTTGAAAATGCTCTCAGTCGAGCGAAACGTCAACATAAATACAATATGACTTTGACTGTATAAATAATCAATAAAAGTAAATTTTTGAGACCCTATCTGCTTGAATTTGGAACCTCCTTCGTTCTTTTAGTGGTCTCCTTTAGTCTTCTTCTTTTTGAAGATTAATACTTATAAAGTTTTGAATTGATTTAATCGAGAATGGTTTCTAAAATAAATCAAATAGGTAAATAGTGGAAATGAAAATGAGTTTACTTACTTGGATATGCCCTGGGATCGAATTGAATTCACTAGCGATTTTGCTCCACGCTTCAGTTTTTTCTTTAGCAGTGACACTATCCGTGTTTTTATTTTCAATTATGTCTTTAAAAAGGGCTATTTGACCCATGAAATAATCTCTTCCCAAATTGGAAAAAGCTGTTGATCGCTTTTTGCTTTCTTTAGCACTCATTTTTAAATAGAAATGAAAAATAAACAATGCAGTTATTGCCAAACTACCCAAATTAGAAGGCTAAGGTGGTTTCAATCTTATCAATCTTCTCTGATTGGTTGTTTAGTTAAGGTGACCATAAACTTGCACCTTAATAAAGGCATACTTAGTTAAGGAAAGGAAATGTTAAGGAAGGTTCATAAAATAAGAATTAACTAAAGGAACAATTCAGCTTAAAGGTTACCTTAACATAGGAACCAGTTAAGGTTACCTTAACTGCTTCCTTAGGAACGTTCATAAATACGTTCATAAATACGGTGCTGATCTGATGCTCTATTATATGTTCCTCTGATGCCTATTATATGTTTCTGTATATAATAGTTCCTAGGGGACTAGTTCCCGGGACAATTAAATAAAAGTTTATTATTATTATCGTTTGGGTCTGGGGTTCAGAACCACATCTTGCTCTTGGTCAGTAATTGAGCAAAGTGGTTCATCTAAGCTCACATTCAACTGCCAAACTGAATGAGCTCATTTTTAGCAAATTTATTCATCATGAAATTATAAATCACCTGTTGGGATATTAATGGAGGCTGTAACTGAAGTTGTGGTGGGGGCTGTTGAGCAACTACTACATGCTTTCCAGGGGATGGTATTCTCTGGTAGCCTGTGGGACAAAGAATTGAAGAAACAATCTGAGGCTGGGAAATTTCGCTTCGTCCAACTCCAGAATACTGCCCTCGCCCTTGATATACAGGATACTGAAACAGTCATAATCAGATTCTTGATTATTATATTGTAAAAAAATCAAGCAAGAAGGTATTGGAAACTAAATAGTAAATTGATATATTAAACAAAATTAAATTAAGCAGCATGGATGAATAACAATCTACATAAATATTATTTCTAAATGACAAATAACTTTTTCCGATTCTCAGGGTGAACATATGGTTGAGGTATTAAATAATAAGGAATCCCACTGGGGCTTCAATAAAAGTAAAAAGAAAAATAGGGAGGTTATGCTATTTTATTGAGTTTAAGTGCACAGATCTGAATGTAACAATTTGACCTTGATCAATTTTGGAAAGATCCTTAGGAACAGTACCAAAATTTGATTCTTATACCTTGATAAATAGCCTTTTTTTTAGATCAGGAAGAAAATCTCAAAGGTTTGTTTTGACAATATGCTATATATTTCTGATTACTTTATCTAGTTCAATTATAAAGGCATTATTTTGAAAATCAACTTTCACATGGCCCAATGTTAGTCAGATGTCCCACAATACGCCATCAAAAAAGTTATGAAGGAAAGAAATTTAATTTAAGCATAATTCAAAACTCTGAAATCTGAAAATTATTAAACAAAGTTACAGTGTTTTGACTTTCACCAGCTTCTTGATTAATTTTCATAAATCAAAATGAAATGCTATTTGTTGGTTTGCTTGAGAACGATAGGGTAGATTTGGCTATTTTTATTTATTTGTAATGGTTGCAGTAAATGTAGTGGATATTAACTATAAATAATATTTTTATATTACCTTAAAGTAAACATCAATTACTAACATAGTTTTTATACAATAGTCAAGGTATAATAATATGGCTGTGTGATGGATGTACATGTAAATGTTGTTTAAATAAAGATTTTTGTAGCATTGAAACTTTTTACATGATGACAAAGGTATTCTTAAAGATGGAAGAGATAGCAAAAGCCTTTTGAGACGCAATCAAGAATTGTTTAGTGCTTTGGTTTCTTTATTTGAGGTAAAGCAGCCTGAGTATTTTAATATCTGAAACTCACAAGATTCAAGTCAATGAATTCAAAGATTTCATCTGGATTGACCAAAAGAAGTGAGTCCCGCCAAGGAAATGTCTTAGTTTATTATTTAGGTGAGAAAGGAGATGACTTTTTGACCTCAATCAGACTACCACTTGAGAAGAAAGTGAAATACTATGCGGTTAAAAGTAAATTAAATGAATATTTTACATTAAGGAAATGTCCAATCAGGAATACGGTTTGTTTTTTCTGCAAGTGTAAGGGCTATATTCAAAGAAAATGCCCCTTAAAGAAAGAAAAAAAAGAAGCTGGACGAAGTGAGTCTGGAAGAATTGCATCTATCATCAGAGTTTGATAAAGACATGGCATTCAGTCAGAACCTTGATAGCTGCCTTGATACAATCCACTGTATAGGTGGCAATGATGATGGTAACCCATTATATGTTTCAGTAATGGTTAATGGGAAGATAACAGGTGCAGTTACAGTTACAGGTACAATTAAAATAGGTACGGGGGCGGATGTTTCAGTAAAGGGCCTTGAGAGGCAAAACAATTAACTCTAAGGGATGTTTGTGTAATGGGATTTGAAGAGGCAAAAAGTTTAAACCTAAGTCCCTGAAAAACTAATCAAATTTTAAAGGGAACCGGTGGTATTTCTCTGGATGTTGTAGGGATGACCAAGTTGTGCTGAGTTACAGGAAGTTAGAAGAAAAATATCTACATTATTTCTGGCCAAATAGAACCTTTTTGGGGAAGGTGGGCAATTAGGTGTTCCTACTGTTGAAGGACAATATAGATAAAAGAACTTCTACTAACAATTTCCCTAATGATTTTAGTAAAGTAGGAGCGGTCGTAGATAGTTGTCAGCATATAAAGAGTTTAGAGCCCTTGAGAAAAATGTTGAGAGTCTGGATCATCACTTGTAGAGATGTGGTGCTGTGTCTGGTAAGGGTGTCACTGGTGGAGACGGTATTGTGAATGTTGATTATATACAACTCGGTGAGAACAGAAAATTCTTAAAACAAGTATATTCCCATGTATCACCAGAAGCAAAGAAGGCCAGTAGAGAAATTGATGGATCTGAGTAGTCCAGGTCTGTACATCAAGGAATGGGGAGAGCGTCTCCAAAGCTTCCATCTTGGTGAGGTGAAAACTATGTTGCATTAGGTGGAAGAGGGGGTGTTCCTTTAAATCATTATTCACCTAGGCCTTAGAGAAGGGAGGATATAACATATATTGTGTCTACGTTTCGACCTGAGATCCAGGCCTTCACAATGGCTGTTGAGTCCACTCATATAGAATGACTGCCTTCTGTAAATAACCATCTGCCTTTTTTCGCAGTCATTCAATGTTAATGGACTCAACAGCCCTGATGAAGACCTGAATCTCGGGTCTAAACGTTGGCAAAATAATTGCTAATACACAAATAGTGTTGTTTTATTTTACCGCACCCCCAACCCTTTTTGATTATATGAATTTCTATGGTCAACCATTTACCTACATTATAAATAATAATATTATTATATTACCTTAATGGAAATATCGATTACTTAACATATATTGTACTTAATAGTCAAGGTATGAGAATAGGGCTGTGAGATGATTGTATTTGAAAATATTGAAATAAAGATTATTGTTCTATTGAAACTCTTCACAGTAGAGCTACGCCTTTTCAGAAAGAATAATTGGTTGGGAAAAAACTAAGGAGAATGATGAGTGTCATCAGAGTTAAAGACAGTCCTTGAACAGGTGGAAAACTTCAAATATATGGATGCACAACTTAATGAAAATGTCTACATTGATAAGGAGGTAACAGAGCGAATCGCAGCAGAAGGTAGGATGTTTGAAGCAGTTAAGAGCAGTTTTCTGAATAGGTGAGAGAAGGTAAAGGAAACAACAGTAGCTGTATTCAGATTGAAACTTCTCTCCATTCTGACGAATTCTTCAGAATCATTGATACTGACAAAAAAGCATCAACTGAGAACAGAAGCATCAGAAATTAAATCTTTCCAAAAGATCAGGGGTGGGGGAACAAGAAAAGGTAGAGTTCGAAACACCATCAGGTCAATGGTATCATCTTAAGCCAGAGAAAAATGTAATAGGAGAAGTGGAAAAAAATCTCTGTCAAAGAAATATTCAGAAATGCTTATGAAAAATACTGCCTTATAATGAACTAGATTAGGTAAAAGTTTAAGACAATCAATTCCAACAATTTGAAAAATATATCTATAAAAAAAAAACTTTAAATAAAAAAATAAAAAATAAATTACACAGTATAAAAGAAATCACAAAAACAATAGATAAAACCTAAATTTATATACATATTTTTACGATAGGTTAAATAATGGTCAGGATTTTCAGTTACAATGATATTTATTATGGTAAGCCAACGTTTCGATCCAACTTGTGGATCTTCATCAGGGCTAAAAGAAAACAAATATATGAGTATCTATGCTAGAGGGTGACAATAAATGGATACATAACAGAACTGATAATAATATAAAAGATGGTGTATACATAAATATTAAAATAAGAGGCTGGTTAACAAGATAAAATAGAATATGATATTTACCTACTGAGTCCAGGTGGATACTAAGACTAAAGGTAAAAATAAAGTGAGAGGTAGTGGTAGGGGGTTAGTTTGCCGACTTCAAAGGTTTATGGCGGGGAAATCCAACGCTTTTGAAGTGAAGGCACATGACAACTGAGTGAACAAAAATATTTAAAACTAACAAAATATATGGTACTGTATACAAATAGTTGTGTCTGGACTGAATAATAACATAAAAATGAGATAATACATAATGTAACAATGCATACAAATATGGAAAATATACAGAAAGAAGCATACAATACAAAAAATAATAATAGTACAAGAGGTACAGAGATAATTGCAGGTACCTATGAAATCAAAACTAGGATTTGAGGATGCGGAAGATGTTAGAATAAGTGGATGAAAATATCTCTTTATCTGTTTTGTGATTTACCGGGTTATTTGTTTCTAGATGGATGAAAATGGATTCTGAGAGGAGACGTTTGTCGTGGTTAGATACAGTTGCTAATATGGAGGGGTTCTCAAAGTCGAAGGAATGGTTGTGGGCAATGGCATGTTCTGCTAATTTAGATGTAGTCGAATTATGCGTGGAAATACTGTATTTATGTTGATAAATACGTTTTTTTAAATAATTTTTGGTTTCACCTATATAGCAACTGTTGCAATTAAGCGTAGAGCACTGGATACGATAAACTACATTACACTTGTCTAGGAGAGGTACAGGGTCTTTGAGTTTAGTATAAAGATTTTTTAATTTATTGTTATTTTTTAATACTAGGCGCATGCATGTGTGGGAAACTCGATGAGAAGGATTTTTTAATTTTGTTTGAGAGAATGGGGATATATGGGATAGATCTGTATTGGAAAGTAGAAATCGGAGGTTTTGAAGAGTTGTTAGAGAGATTTTGAGTTTTAGCATTGTTATTGATAAGTGTTTTTATTAAGTGCTCAGGAAAATCGTTAGATTGTAAGATATTTTTCAGGCGGATTTTGTTATGACAATGAAATTGTGGATCGGACAAGGTCAGGCTACGGTGGATGAGGTTTTTTGCGACGTTGATCTTTTGGTGATGTGGATGTTGGGAAAAATAGTTAAGGAGTCGGCCAGAATAAGTGGGTTTGGTGTACCAATTAGTGGATATAGAATGGTGCGGGTTTCTGGTAATGGAAATATCTAGGAATGGAAGGGTACAATTGGTTTCCAATTCTATAGTGAAACGGAGACGTGGATGGTAGGAGTTAAAGGCGACGAGAATATCAGTGATAGAGTTAGGATTGAGAATCAATAGGAGGTCGTCTACATATCTGTACCTCTTGTACTATTATTATTTTTTGTATTGTATGCTTCTTTCTGTATATTTTCCATATTTGTATGCATTGTTACATTATGTATTATCTCATTTTTATGTTATTATTCAGTCCAGACACAACTATTTGTATACAGTACCATATATTTTGTTAGTTTTAAATATTTTTGTTCACTCAGTTGTCATGTGCCTTCACTTCAAAAGCGTTGGATTTCCCCACCCTAAAACCTTTGAAGTCGGCAAACTAACCCCCTACCACTACCTCTCACCTTATTTTTACCTTTAGTCTTAGTATCCACCTGGACTCAGTAGGTAAATATCATATTCTATTTTATCTTGTTAACCAGCCTCTTATTTTAATATTTATGTATACACCATCTTTTATATTATTATCAGTTCTGTTATGTATCCATTTATTGTCACCCTCTAGCATAGATACTCATATATTTGTTTTCTTTTAGCCCTGATGAAGATCCACAAGTTGGATCGAAACGTTGGCTTACCATAATAAATATCATTGTAACTGAAAATCCTGACCATTATTTAACCTATCGTAATTGAAGAACAGTTGACCATCTCTCATCTCTACTAGTACATATTTTTAATTCTTTTTACTTTGTGACTCTTGAATAAGTCTTAAAAAAAAAATAATCAATTTTCATTTAATACTATCCTATTATTTTACAAAATAAAAATTAAGTTTTCTAAATTTGGCAGATAAAAGGTTAAGACAATCTGCAAAGTACGATAGAAATCAGCCAAAACATCAGAAGAAATGCAGATGAATGATGAAGAGCATAAGCGTGATGTCTGATGATGGAGTTTTGCAGAATTGGTCTTTATCTATTCTATTTTGATAAACGATAGAGGAATCAACTGAATATGCAATTTGTAAAAATTAGTGGTTGCAATAGACTGTCTGCCTATTTACTATTTAAGAAACAATTTTTTGAAATACTTTTCCTTAACGGCAAAAACAAAAATAAATTTTTTTTGGAAGAAAAAAGATTGACCATGGCCGGGAATCGAACCCAGGTCCACTATATCTCCCTCACAGTGCTCTTACCACTGAGATAACTGAGGAGTCAATTTCTGCTGTGTCGATCTTTTCTCTTTAGTGATCCCACCCGTCAGGTCTTGCCAAATTATGAAGGGGGTTGGACAAATCCAGAGTTAAAGACAGTCCTTGAACAGGTGGAAAACTTCAAATACACGGATGCACAACTTAATGAAAATGTCTACATTGATAAGCAAACATAGTCCAGACGACAGGATCTAATTGACATACCGTCACAGTTAAACATTATATGTTGAAATTTAGTTATTTGTTATTTTTAAATAATTAATTCATAATTTTCAAATATATATTTTTTGGAAGAGAAAAGATGACCCCACGGTTAGCTCAGTGATAAGAGCACAGTTCAATTCTCGGCCATGGTCAATCTTTTCCAAAAAATTATAAATTAATTATTTAAAAATAATAAATTACTAAATTTCAACAAAAATAATAGTTATTAAAAGGAGAAAAAAATCCAAGGATGAAAATTCTTGTAATTTTGTGTACCTTTTATAATATAAAACAAATACTGCCAATTGAAATATCATATAATAGTTTTCTTAAAGAGAAGGTGGGGAGGAGATGAAAGGGACGAAAAACCACTACAAAATTCTGAGAATGGATCTTTTGGATTTTTTTTTTTTAACTTCAAGGCTTCCACCGAAACCCTATACTGCCCATACTAACACCCATGGCACAGGGTGATACTTCTTCTAAGAAAGAAAAGCACCACACAGGGCAGGACTCGAACCTGCAGCTCCGGCATGGGAGTACAGCGCTTTACCGCACAGCCACACCGGGCACCAGGATCATTAGGTTTTCTCAGCCCATAGATTTGCGGACATAATGAAATCACGAGAAAATGAAATTACCCAAGAAAACTTATAAGACACCTTTTCATATTATTTAAAGATACCGTTTGTAAAATATGTTTTTGAAAAAGGTGTGGAGAAAGAGACTTGAAGAAGCATTGGCTGAGGTAAAGAAACTTCATGAAGAAATCCTAAATAAGGAAAAAAAAAATGTATTCACCAAATTGTCAAATGTAGGTTGATGATGATTAGCTCTTTCCCTTACTAATCTTTGTACAGGGTTTGTAAGATTATTATTAAAAGTAAGAGTTGCAACTAATGGTGCAGACTGAGTTGCATGTTGATGCTGAGAGGAAGATCCATTTGAATAAGTATTTCTCCTGCAAACTTCCATCATTTGAACACTTGCTTTGACATTGTTACAATGTGCATAGTCAACCAAATGTGCCAAATTTACGAATGGATGGTTTAAAGCTTCCCCTGGAGTAATTCGGCGCTCCTGAAATTAGAAAAAAAAATACAAATGTATATATACACACACACATATTCCTATAATAACATCATATTATTATTATTATTATTATTATTATTATTATTATAACATCATGTTTTTTTTTAAATTATATTAAAATATGAATTTTTCAAATAATTTTTAACACATATTTAGCTTAAAAATAACCTTAACCACATTAAAGTTATTTTTATTTTTAACATATGCATGAAATTTTAAGATGAACAAACATAGTAGTGTCACTCTGAATATTCTCAGGATATTTTATCAAGAAATATTGTCTATTCGCGGGCGCAATAGGGTGCGCTAGTAGTTTTACAAAATGTCGGAAGGAAGGGGGATAGACATAGTTGATGTGAAAGAGATAATTGGTAATTATAAAAGACCATTAATTGAAGGGCAGGCTATCCTTGATGCAAACCACATAATTACATGTGGAATAATATCTAGAAGTAAAAAAACAGTTATTTTACAAGCCTTGTGCCTTCAAACAAGCGATCTTAAAGGACTACCCCATCAAATAAAAGTGGAAATCAAATTTATTAAAAATAATAAGCAATTTTCTTGTAATTGTACGTGTAAAGCTGGTAGTCCTGGTAAATGTAAACACATCATTGTAACTTTACTCTATGTTTTTCGATTAGTAATAACATTAATTACCCATTCATACAATCATTGTTCATCAGCTGTCATTTTCGTGACAGCTTAGTTTCTTTGTAATATTATTTAATTATTTGTCAAAACTTTCAGGCATCGCATTGAAAACTTGGAACAATTAAGAACAACGGATGTAATACAAAAATGGGGAAAATATAAAATACTAATATGTCAAATACTAATATTTACCTGGATAAATATAGTCACTTTCTTTAAAATGACGACTACATATTGTCATATGTTTCGAAACAGGCTTATCTATTCTTAATTTCACAATCCATTCTATAAGAAGCTTTTTATTTTTTGGAAATAAATGGAATGACACGTATTTTGATTTTCTAATTGAATACTGAGGGACCGAGCAATACCTATTAGACATTTTTCAAATAATATTTTGCTCAATCGGGTTTTAATTATGGAAAAATAAATTAAAAACGCCCAAAAACCCTATGAATCCCAGGTATCGGCCCGGCTTCTATCCCCGTTTCTCTAGTTCCAGTCAAGAAGCAGCACTGTCGCTTGCGCTCGCGAATAAACTTGAGAAATTTACATTTAACCTCACTTAATATTCATTAATATAATAATTGCTTCTGTTTTAGAGATGTGTCGAGCACTCTAAAAAAACTGGCAGTGAGATGAGGACAAGTCGAAAAATAATGGTGGTTGAGGTAGAATTTAAATTTTAACATAACTGCATGATTTCAAAAAATAGGGTTCAGCAGTCTAAGATTGTAATCAGGAGAAATATAGAATTTTTTATTGCAATAAAAACTGTACAAAGAAAATAATGTAATTATAATATAAATATATAAATAAAATATATATAAAAATATAAATATAATTTAAACTTAGAAAAAAACTTAATTTTTATGCTTTGATTCATGTAGAAAATTATGAACACATTACATAATTACTACTACTTCTTTCCTAATAGATTTAGACATGTTATTACTAAAAAAGATGACAAAAATGAAGGTTCAACATGACCACTGCTACTTACTACTTGATCCATTGTAAGCATTCTTTTTAAAAGATCTATGAATTCTCTACGGTCTGCTTTCTCTGCAAGAAGTTCACCTCCTTCTAGGTCTGTTGGGACATTAACTTGGCCAATATCATCTAAACAATTGAAAATGTACTTCCTGGCTTCTTTCGATTTAATACCATTTTCTGCCTCATGTTCTTCAGGTGTCTGAAAAAGATCCAGATATAAATCATAATTAAATCCAAACAGAACAAGGTGCTTTCTAGAATGCTTAAGTTTGAAAATAAAGATATTTCCGGGAATTTGAGATTTAGCGCATCGCCATGGAAGCAAACATTTTATCTCATGTAACCTCTTCTCATCACTCATATCTGCAGTTATTTACTTGTGTTTGCACTAATCAATTGATTTACTTTTTGTTTTTTGGTGCTTTTTGTTTTGATAATTTTGCTAATTGTTTGTTAATTTTGTAATTGCTTATTTAAAATCAATAGAATATATAAAATCAATTGAATAAAACTTTAGAATAAAGGATATAACACCCAGGTGGGGCCCAAACACAACACATAAACCGATTATGGGGCTAACCTAAGTAGAGGAATAAAGGACACCATGAAACTGCGAGGCAATACCTAGATTCATATTTAATTAATTTATATTCATAATTTTTGTGGCAGCAGGGTTACATAGAAGAGAACCCTTTTTTCCCTATTTTAAATAGCATTAAGCTATTTTTTCCTCAAAATTAAAGATAATCTTGTAAAATAAAAGTGTTTTGTTATTATTACATTTCTTTTTTTCTTTAGATTTCCATAAATAGGAATAAGAAGGTGATATCAGCATCAGAATTACACGTGTTTTTAGGATATAAACAATGTAGAATATCAGTCCATGGTGATTCACTTATCACAAAGTACCTATTTCATTGTTGCCCTAAAATAAAACTTTGGAGTCATTGGATATTATCCACTATCACCTAAATATTACATGATTTTGAGGATATATAATTATTTACTTATATTTATTACAACACTATATCTTCATTCATTTAACTATTAGTAATTAGTTGTTTTTAATGTAGTAATTTTTTCTCCATCAAACAGACAGCATAACTTGAGGTGAGAAATGTTCTCATGGTAATAATTCCACCATGGCTTGCCGTACCAAGATAATTCCTAAAGAAGAGGTATACTGTCGAAAAAGAAAAGGTAATACCAACCTACCTAAAGAAAAGGTATACCAAGAACATTCATAGAATATTGCAAAAGGATTAAGAACTCATTTAGTCTATGATTTTTGACCAAATGTACTCCAGTGAAATAGTTGATAAGGTGCTTATTTCAGGAGAGTTAAATGGAAATTATAGGAGAGCTGCCTTGATATACAATCAGGAATTTCTTGACAGAAGGCATTCAAGCTGAAAAGCTTTAAAAATGGTAATTATTAATTAGTGAAGAGGAAGATTCTCTCAAAAGTGAATAGGTAAGATATTAAAAAAAATAATAATAAAAAAAAATTAAGATGTTTCTTATATCAGTTGAAAATTGGTTTGTTTTGACCATTTAAGGTCCCTTTTAGGCAACCTATGTGAGACCCTACTTTA
Source organism: Aelia acuminata (assembly GCA_911387785.2). Lineage (NCBI taxonomy): Eukaryota > Metazoa > Arthropoda > Insecta > Hemiptera > Pentatomidae > Aelia > Aelia acuminata. The sequence continues at coordinate 107,299,856 of OU426980.1, forward strand.
AACTACATGTCATAACGCAAAGACAGTCAATAAAATTTTTTGGCAAATTATAATGGACAACAGCACTGTGGACGGGTTGAATTATGTTGCTCGCCTTTACTGATAGAAAAAATCTCAGGTTGCCAAATACCTAGTGCTAGTTCACTGAAGTAGCTTGTTGGAATGACGTGCCTTTATTAATAATAAAAAGAAACTGGTTGGGGGTGCGGACAAATAAAACTATACTATGAGTGTATTAACATACATTGTACCAATATTTCTACTCAAGATTTAGGTATTCATCTGGGCTAAATAAAAACAACATAACAGCCAATAAAATATATGAACAAATAGGAAAAAAATTAAATAATTACAGATCAAAATAATATTACAAGGCATAGAAAATAGTAAATCGTAATGATAAATGAATAAAGAATAAAAATGAATCAGTTGTTTGAGAAACCCAACATGTCCAAAAAATCTATTTTCATTTTATTTTAGTTTTTAACTCCTTGCATGCCGAGACATCTAATTCAAGAGATACCCGACAAGCCCAGCTGATCTCTCGGCATTTATAGATCATTCAAATAATCGTCAGGAGAGGCTCAACAAATCCAGGACATTGGAAAATATCTTCCTGTAACCAAAGCAGTAAGTACGTTATGGCATGAAATTTTGCTTGGCCTGCCACTGTCAAAGAACCTATAGAAGATTTTAATGAAAAACCATAAATTTGAATCTTGCCCATTTCAACCTCATATATTTATAATTTCAGTTATTTTTAATTTATTAGACAATGTATGTATTGGGTTGTAAAAAAAGTTCGTAGCGTTTTTTAAGAATATATTTAATTAAAAATTTCAGATACATGTAAATATTTTTAATCAATGATATATGACCCATTTTGATCTATAACTTGTTTCCATCTTTCAGGTAATTTTGTAATTCCGTCCTCCCAGAACTGTTCAGTTTTCTGCGCGATGAACGCGTCTATGTGCTTTTTACAGTCCTCGAGCGAGTTATATTGTTTCCCGTTGAGGGAGTTTTGGAGAGACCGGAATAAGTGGTAATCTGTTGGGGCAAGATCTGGTGGATAGGGTGGGTGGGTTATCACATCCCAGCCAAACTCCAACAATTTTTGCCGAGTCTGTAAAGACACGTGAGGACGGGCGTTGTCGTGGTGACAAACAATGCCTTTGCGATTAGCCAATGCTGGACGCTTTTGCTCAACCGTTGCCTTTAATCTTTCCAACTGGGAACAGTATACTGCCGAATCAATGGTCTGGTTGGGTGGGAGGAGCTCATAATAAAGCACGCCTTTCCAGTCCCACCAAATGCACAGCATAACTTTTTTTGGATGCAATCCGGCTTTTGGAGTCGTTAACGACGGGTCACTTCGTTTTCCCCAGGATTTTTTTCTCACAGCATTATTGTACAGGACCCATTTTTCATCCCCAGTAATCAACCTCTTTAAAAATGGATCATTAACATTGCGTTTAAGGAGGGAATCGCTGATGGAAATGCGGTCCAATAAATTCTTTTCCGTCAAAATGTGAGGAACCCCTGGGTTTTGCGATATCCCGGGTCGTATAGTGAGGGTTATCGGTCACTAATTGTTGAATTTGTTCGTCATCAACAGTTGAAGGACGACCAGAGCGCTTGGCGTCTTCCAACTCAAAATTTCCGGTTCTGAACCGAGCAAACTACTTACGGACGGTGCTTTCCCCTACGGCGTCATCTCCATACACGCTGCAAATTTTGTTGACCGTCGGTGCAGCGGATTTTCCTTTTCGGAAATTAAATAGCATTATATGGCGAAAATGAATTTTTTCCTCCTGCATTTTGGACTAACACAATACACTTGAACAATAGAAGATCCCGGTTGAAACTGATGCATAAATGAACGTTATCTAATCCCTTTTTAGGATATGTAAACATTATTGACCATGTAAACAGGATTAACAAACACAGAAAGGATTAAATTAAAATAATGAAAAACGCTACGAAATTTTTTTACAACCCAATAATTGTGTTTTAAACTGTAATTTCCAAAATATATGGTTTGTAACAATCGTTTGTCTACCAAGATCAGGGGAAACCCTGCATGTCCAAAAAAACATTTCTTTTTCAGATCTATCGAATGCAAATAAATTTATCAAATCATGAAAAATATATTCAAAGTAGGAATGTGTGTCGGAGAAAATAATTTACTTTAAGGAAATCAAAAGTAGACGTTTTTTTCACTTCTCCAATAATTAAAATTGGTGGACATGTAGGATTTCTCGAACAACCAATTCAAATATAGATGAGTAGAAATAAGATCAATAGTTTTGAATCTATTATTAAAATATTTTGTCTCTTTTAGAAGAGCAACATGGATGCCAATTCAGAATTTGTAAGTTAACTTATCATATTCAGAACGTTCTATCTTTTTAGCTTCATCGGAGAGTTTCAATGAAGGTCGTATATACTTTAATGGGAATCCATTTAAAAGGTTTTTTAACTGGTTATTCCAATAACTGGTTATTCGCGTAGGTTAAAACTGGCCAGATAATATTTAAGGAAAAAAGGGATTAATAATCTACATCCCTACCCTGCAAATATGGTAGAGTGTCGATTATCTGAAATAATATTGTCAGGGGTGGTTTGGATAATCGAAATTCACTTAATGTATGTACTTAGATATACATATATCTAAATACATAGATATGTAATTAGATACACAATTTTTAGTGGACAAATAGGTATAGAATTTCTAGTAGGAAACTGATTGAAACACACACACAATTACAGTAAAACACATATGCATAAGCCAGATACAATTAAAAAACAATTTCTAAAAAAAATTGGGGTGACACCTCTCATTTACGTTCATAAAAAATCATTTAATTTTTCATACGATAATACAACAATAATGGTTCGAATATTCAAGTTGGTGGAATTTTTAACAGGAGTACGAGGCGGTACTAGTACTGAAGTGCGGCTTATGCGCCGTTCACTAAGGCGCCCTTCAAATTAAGGCCCGATCTCCACTGAAAAGGACCCTTTTGGAGGTTTATTTATCTCTGAAGAGCGAGCAGGAGTCGAAAGCTAGAATCTATTAGAGCCAATCAAGGCACTTTTTAACTGAAAAAAAAAAAAAGGCAATGGGAGTTCGATAACATCAGTCACATAACCTCTCAAAACAGGCCATGCCCAGCAGCCGCTCTTCAATATCTTTACCGTACGAGGCTACTTGCGTGTGTTGATATTATTGACCTAATGGAAGGATACTGATCTACCAGATGCAGTCAAAGAAGCTTTTGTAAAGCTAAGGTAATGCACACTTGAAGGTGTAAGGTGTGTATGTATGTATGTGCATATGTTACATCATGTATGTGCACATGGTAAAGGTGCAAGGTAAATGCCCACGAAATGGGTCTGATTAGATATGAGAAGACAAAATATATTTGTAACTGAGACAAGACATGTGAGTAAAGCAGTTCTATCAGGACATACATTTGCGGCAGTCAACAAGTTTATACATCTTGAAAGCTAAAAACTGGCAAAAAACTAGAGGCCCAAATCAAATAGGTCTATAGCCAAGACAAGGCTATTTGTTTTAGATTTTTCCTATCATACTTTAACTTATGCTATGTAAACAGCATATTATAATTTAAAAAAATAATCATACTTTTCCTAAATGAAGGGACCAATATAGTCGTGTGACCAGAGCTAGGCAGTAAAAATGCAAAGATTGAAAGTTCAAACACAGGTCTATATTGCAGGGGATTAAGGGAGGATTTAAGACAATGACTTGTGTTAAGACAGTAAATAAACAACAATAAGAAAATTGTATTTATTTTCTCAATAAAAAAGTATTATAATAAAATAGAAAAAAAAAAGCAAAATATTGAGTAAATTAAGATATTAAATACCTTTAGCCTCCAAAAGGGGTAAGTGCTTTCCATATCTCTATAGAAGAATTTAGTAGTTTTAGAAGCGTTATTAAGCATATGTTCTGTTGGTAAACCCTGAGTTTGTGAAATATATCTAATTTGATCATATTCTGAAGAACCAGGGTAAAGAGGCCAACCTAAAAACAGCTCAGCAACTACACATCCCAAGGACCACATATCTATGGCTTCACAAAAAGGTAAACCTATAACAATTGATACAGAGTTCTCAACTGTAATAATGAATATTATACTAAGTATATAAAAATAGAACAAAAATTATAAGATGTTTAAATTGCATTAACTAAAACTATTAAAAATAACTATAAAAAATAATAAAGTTAAATGGACTGTATAACTTTGAGTACAACATGTTGTTATATCAGAAGTTTTACACTAATGTAGGAAGTAACGATACGCATGAAAACATTTTGTTTTTGATGGAGAATACTTGAGTTTAATTAATAACTTAATAAAATTGTGCCTCAGGGTAAGGGAAACCATATCCATTTCTTTATAATATAATCTTTATAAGCTCGACACTATAGTCTTAAATACTAGGATAAATACTTCCCATTACATATCTACTTAGATAAATACTTCCAATTACATATCATCCCAATAACAATTTGAAAAATATCTATTAAGCTGTTTCCATCAGTAACCAAGAAAATAATTTTAATTTTTTAAAGTTATGAAAAATTGGCTCGGGTCTTTTTTACTTCAGGGGTGCCAGTTACTTTTTACAGTAACTATGATTTTGGATATTATATTATTTATCAATGTCATATGTTTGATAAATATAAAATTAAGAACATAAACAACATTAATTAAGATGGAAATACTTCTGCACACTAACATAACTAGAACTAGAATTAACAAGGCAGCCAAAACTTTTTGATTGATTTTAACATCCTTTCGAATAAGTCCTCTTTTTCATATCGCCTCCTCCAAACAAACTCGCATAAATATAAGTCAAGATGGCTCTTTTTTGAAGAGCACCACAAAGTTGAATTAAATTCATCTTTGCTAAATTTAGAATAAAATGGTTTTCAGTGTAACCTCCCACATGAACAAAACTAAGGTAGTGATCACCAAGGAGATATTGGAAGGAAATTTTATGCGGAATAATCTGAGCTGTTATCTCAAATAGTGATCATGTTACTATGAAAAGTAACTGGCGCCCTTAAAGTAAAAAAGACCCATTGGCTCTTCTAAACTAAAACGAAAATGTGACATGGTGTCGTTCACCTCTGGGTACAGATATACAAGTAATGTTCTATTTGCTAATTGGAAAAGTCCTCAGTGAGCTCAGTTTTTCTTGGTTATTTCATTATTCTTAGTTAGTTTAAACTGAGTTCTTAACAAACAAGATATTTTAAAGAGTTATCAAGCATTATGGATAAGGTTACATTTATTTCTGAATAGAGTGAAAGTATATTGATAAGTTTAATTGCATTAGTGTATGACCTTAAGTTGTAACTGAACTGAAAGGATTCCAAATTGAATTTCAGTATTCCAGGAAGAAAATGTTTGGATTTAAAAAATGGAAATATAGAGAAAGATGATCTATAAAATAAAAAATACACATTAACCATACCAAGAATTATTTCAGGAGCTCTATAATATCTGCTCTGCAAATAAGTATTGCAAACAGCTTTAGAGACATGTGAGGCACTTCCAAAATCTATAACTTTAACTCTGTATGGTTGTCTAACAGGATCCACAAGCATGATGTTTTCAGGTTTAAGATCAGCATGAATTAATCCCAATTGCTAAAAAAAAATAATCACCAACTAAGTTAAAATTTGATTAATATCCAATTATAATACTATTCCTCAAACAAATACATAGAAATCTCAATTATCTATCCGTCATTATTTCTATATCACTTATTTCTTAATTTTAAATTCATTTAAACATCCACAACTTATTACTATGAGTTTACATGTATTTACATAATGTGTCTATGTCTCATAGAGACTTCCTTGACAGCTAGTTGTTTGTTTAAAACTATTAGAAATCTAACCACATTTTTTTGCAAACCCAGATCATCACCAGTTTCTTTGCTACTAACCAAGGGCAACAGTTGGAGTAGCAATATATTATATAATGGCTAAGGGACAGCTAGTTGTTGTTACGAACAATAAAAACAAAACTTCTCAGTATCAAGTAGGATGTGGAGATTCCCAGAAAACTAATATGACTCATAGGGTGCATAATGAAAGACTAAATGTCGAGTTAGTTGTAGAGGGGACTTGACAGAAAAGTTCAAAATAAAAAATGGTCAAAGAGAAGGAGATCCTCTAGCCCCTCGGCGGTTTTCATGACTTGAGATTAGAGGTGGGAATGTTTTTAGAGAGATAGATAGGAACAGAACTTTATTCTGGGACCAAGTCACTTAAGAATAACGGATTTGCACATATATAGAATAATAAATATCTGGCCTTCCTACTGCAGCAATGAAAATATAAAATATTTACATTCTATATCCATAAAAATAAGTAAAACAAAAGAACTCATAAAGAAATATATATATATATATCAGCAGGGGGGAAAAAAAGAGAATACTATAGATATTGTAGGAACTTTAACACTAAGTCTAGAACATACTTTCAATCAGGAATTAAACCTGGAGTATAACATTTAACCCTTTGACTGCGCAATGCCAGTATACTGGCACCGGCCGGCCGTGCACTGAGTGCGCTGTGCCAGTATACTGGCACCGGCCGGCCGTGCCCTGAGCGCGCTGTGCCAGTATACTGACATCGCTGTTTCATCGTATAACTGCGCTGGATCGTTAGGGTGGCGATCTAGTGGATGTTAATCGAACTTGTAAGTCTAGCGATGATCGCTAGATCGCGTGAGACTTCAGAAATAATTTCTGACTCATAAGTTGTGCTTTCCAGCTTTTAACGCTTGATAGCATGAGCCTTCAAAAATAGGACCGGAGACTAAGCCTGCCAATATACATTCTGGTTTGGCCGGTCCAAAATCCCGGATCAAAAAAGGTGACAGAAACAAATAGAAATGGATCAAAAAATATAGAAACAAAAAAATAATACCTTTTCTGGGAAAAATTTGTTATTTCATAATTAAATTCGTATTTGATTAAAAACAGGCTAAACTAATAATATAATAACTGGAGATTAACAAGTAATTTTTTTCATTAAAACAAATAGGAACCTAAATGAACAGCTAGAGAAATAACAGCACGAGTGTCAGGGGGTGTTGAAAATTCCGCGCGCCAGCAGGTAGTAACCTTGAGACAGGCCGGCGCAGCCACCTACCCCCGATCTTATATCACCTCACGCAGTTAAAGGGTTAAACTTTAACAGTGCCTGCTTGGGAAGTAAGATGTTGAAAAAGATGGTATTTAAATGAGGACTGAAAAGGATCATAGCAGATAATGGATGGGAGTTCCAGAGGGTTGTGAAACGGTCGAGAAGGATTGTTTGAATTTTTTGGTTTTTTAAAAAGGGGAATAAAGGTCAGAAGGATGTGATCTTGTTTTCTGTAAGTGAACGTAAATTATAAGAGGCTACCAATGTAGGATGGGAGTGGATAATTATGTGTAGGAAGGAACCAAGGAAATATCCACAATGGGCAGAAGGGAAGAGCCAATTAAGTTCGCCATAAAGGTGGAACATGTGAGAACGATTTGAGGTACCAAAGACAAACCTAAGACAGCAGTTCAAGATTCTATTCAATCTTTCCTCAAGGGCCAATGAGAGGCCACTGTAAACCACACTACAACAGTCTAAGTGGAGGGGGGGGGGATAAGTTAGGGCTTATGGATAGATTTAGGAAAAAGATGTTGGGAATAGTGAAGTAATTTAAGGGTACCTATTGTCCATACAGAAATTTGGGCGAGGTTGGAGTTCCAGGGCAGGATTTTGTCAATTGTAATACCTAGGTTTTTAACTGAGGAACCAAAGTTGATAGGATGGGAATTGGAAGCTATAACAATAGACAAAGTTTTCACAGCATTCGTGCTTAAATTATTCTGATTAGCCTAGGCACTGATCCAGTCCAGGTTATCCTGAATGTTAGTGAACACTGCTGATAACTCAAAGGTAGGCAAGGATTAATAAATTTGGAAGTCAATGGCTTATAGGTGGTCAGAATAGTGATGGATTGATTTAAGATCACTAATACAGCAATTAATAGAGAGATATTAGATCTTTGGGCTACACCAGAGGACAGTGTAAGGAAGGAAGATAAGAGTTGAATGGGGATGGTAAATGCTTGGATCAGGTCTGAGAGGAAGGATTGAAACAAATCAATTGAGCTATCGGAAAAGGAGACAGATTTTAGTTAGATAAAAATGATAGAGTGGTCCAGTGAGTCAAATGCTTAAGAGAACCAGTACTGTCACCTTTTTTTCATCCTTAGTGGTGTATATGTCACTAGTGATTTTAATGATAGCAGATTGATTGGAGAAGTCCCAGCTGTGAAGGAAACCAGATTGATGGGGAATGAGTAGGTTAGAATTTTCTTGACAGTTGGATATCTAGTATTGGACTATTCTTTTAATTGTCGTCTCGTTCTGACTGCCTGACAAAATGAACAATGACAGGCCGGGGTAGGGTGTGCCTTTTTTGGGCCTCTGGCTCTCTACCATGTAAAGGTTTTTAACAGAGATATTCATATCAAGGCTGCAGGTATTTCTCCTACCCGCATAGGATTGTCGCACATCTCCATAGATCTGTAAAGCTGAGATTGTTTGGCCTTATTGCATTGTACTTCTAGGTCCCAATCTCGACATCTGAGTGCTTTGTTTTCAGATGCTTTACTTGTCCTTAAAGGTCATTTTCGATTGCTGCAGGTGGTTCTGTTCCGGGCTGTTAGGAGCACCTGGGAGGGGTGCTAAAGCTTGTCCTCTTCACTTGATCACACCTCCCACAGGCCCAATCTATTTTATGGCCTCAATTTCTTTATCTCTGAGATTGCATCATTAACCATGATAAATTACGTGGCATCTCCTGCAGCACTGGTTAGGTTTACTGTCTCTTGTAATGTGTCCTTGACAAATTGAGCACTGTACTATTTTGAAAATAGTAACACAATTTGTATATACCACATAGTGTGAATAGGGGATAAAATAAATCACTAACACCAACACTGTAAATTATTAGAAGGTTGAGTGCATTGAGGAAAACCTGCAAAGACTTGAGATGGAAGCAGTCGAAGACTAAACAAAAATTAGGAAAAAATAATATAAAACAATAATACAGCCTGAAGTGACACTTTTGTGAGCGGCTTGGAACCTAAACGAGGATTCACAGTTGGTGGACATATCTAAAAGGCCCCGTTCAGGAATATCTTGTATGATGAAGAAGGAAAAATGCTGAGCTATATAATCTCTACGATGACATTACCATCTCCTATTTTGCCAGCACACAAAGATGAAGTGGCTGGGTCACTTCCTGAGAATGGACAATAAAAGAACAGTGAGAAGAGTACAGACAGTATGAAAACTGCTTGATAGGATGAATGTAAGTGAAAATACAATGTCATTACAGATCTCAGGAAACTAAGAATTACTTTTTTAAATACATTGGACCCAAAAAGATGAAACTAGGAGATTCAGTAGGCCATGCATTACTTTAAGCATCTGTCGCACCATTGAAAAAAGGACGATTTAGATGAAAACGGAGAGGACCACCCACTATTTGATGGAGTTAGCTTCAAAAAGGGTGGTTGCAACCTGTCAGCGGCTAGCAAAAAGTAATTCCTGAAATCTAGAGCATGAAGAAGCCATCACAACTGGTGACGAGGAAGCAGATTTCCAGCAAGCACAAGCACACAGACTCAATGGGCTTGATTTCATGAGAGGTGTAAGGGGGGTAGGAAGAAGCTTTTTTGATGGTAGATATAGAATAGTTTCCATGTCAGCCATTCTCAGAGCTTGCATTTTATACAAAATAAATCAAAACTGATGCCTCTTTGGCAATGCTGTTCCGGAGATGTAGCAACAGTGCAATACCCCTCTCAATATTACATCACTATCTTATTTTACATGTTATTTATCATTCACATCTAAATTTTATCATGATTATTGCTGGATTTACAATATGATGATAAATAATGACCTGGACACAGTAGTGGAGAACAGAGGGCCGTGTTGATTGCTGCACATTGTATAGCAATGCACACTATAAAATCTAGGAGGACCATCAAATTCCAGGTTCACGGAAGTGAGCTAATATTGGAATTTGTCTTTAAATAACAGTATTAAGATTTTAAACTGTGCGAGCAAACCAACATTTTCTAATAAACAGAGACTGGAAACAATAGATATTACAACAGTTACATGAGCAGTCGAAGCACAAATCAAAAACTGACAAGTGTCCTATGAGAAAACAAGTTCAGGTAATAGATATACAAGATATAAATTTTAAATGACACCAGTAAATATAATGTAGAATATAGAAATCCTAAACTCACAGATTGGGTTACTGCCATTTCGGATTTGAGGCAATTAGAGTGCCTTAACACATAAATGATTGATACTATGAAGAATTCATATCCTAATTATGTATTATCTTCTCAGACAAATTACAGATAAGACTGTATAGAAGAAAAAAGAGCTTTTTCTTCTTTTTTGACCTCCAAAAGGCTTTATTTAGACTTAATAGGAAAAGAAAAATAGAGCAGACACTGCCAGCGAGGAAAGGACGTCAAGGACCTTAGCTGCAATAAGTCCCTTAAAACAAGACCAGAAATGTGGTTAGCAACTTAAACAACAAATAATGAGAATTTGAGACAAAAACAAACTTGAAATTGAAGGAAAGGTCTGACAAGATAGAATCTTGAACGCCACAATAAGGACTAGCCCTGAACTTAAAATGGCTGAGACGAGCACCATCTTAGGTGGTTCAAGGAATAATGTCAGGAAAACCTCATATTTCCTGGAAAGCAAGTGTCTAATAGAGGGGTGGTATAAATTGGAGTGGGAGAAGAGATTTGACCCAAGAACATAACACATGGTTCAGAATTTACAAGATATAACCCCTACACTGAATATGGGTACTAGGGGATCAAATATTATGATTATTTACTTGTTCTTTCTAATAAAGAGGACAGAAAAACATATAACTGATATAATTAATGATTGAATACCTTTAATTTTAGCAGTGCAGTGAGCACCTGTTGAAGAATGGGCCTTATATATTTCAGAGGCAATGGACTAAATTTATTTTGTTTTAAAAAATCATATAAATTTTGCTCTAGCATTTCAAAAACAAGACAAGTATGGTTCTTATGCTGGAAGCACTCATAAGCTCTGACAAAATTGAATTCATCAGCATTTTCCTGGCTGAGGCGTGATAATATGCTAACCTGTAATAACATAATTAATGATCATAATAAACTTCTAAAGAACCATGCCATGCTAAATGACAGAATCTATTTAACATATAACCTACCTCTATTTGTCCTTGTCTAGCATATGATGGATGATTTTTAAGAATTTTGATGGCTACTATTTCATTTGTCCCTTTTTTCCAACATTTAACTACCTGAAAATTTATAAAATGACAAAATTTGAAAAGTTACTAACCCATTAAAGTTTAGTATTGATATAAGTCCAAATCACTAAATAAAAATACACACATTTTCCCAATTTTAATTAATAATTTGAAAAGGTCATTTCTTCAGCACAATAAGGCTCAATGATAAAATGAAAAAACTGGTTCAGATTAGAAAATATATAAAATTAGATTTACAGAAACTCTCTCTAACGTACCTCAACCAGATATTCATCAACCATTTTAAAAACGAAGAAATTTTAAAAACCTCTTAACAATTGAGATGTGTCAGCAGATTACTGACAAAAATAGAGATAATAAAAACATTGTCTCTTATTATTTTTACTTTCACTTACCTATATATGAAATATATAGTAAGGAAAAGTATTGCGAACATGAACATTTTTGACTTTCGGTTTTAAACGGAAATACACGTTTTGGGGTCCTGCGAAATGGTGTGTGTGTGTGTGTGTGTGTGTGTGAGAACAGACTAGCTCAGAAACTATAAACCGTATGAACCTGAAATTGGGTATTTGGTATATTTATATGCCCCCGATGTGACAGCAAAAATGTCATCAAAATTGGTCAAACGGAGGGGGGGGGGGGGCATTTTTTTTTCAATTTCCTCTAAAACGGCTTTAACGATTTTGATAAAACTGGGTATTTGATGTATGTATATGCCCGCGATATGAAAGCAAAAAATTTCATCAAAGTTTATCAAATGGAGGGGCACTTTATTTCATAACTTTTTTTCCCCATTTATACGTTTTTATTTTATTTCCCAAAAATAGCTCTAACGATTTTGATTGAACTCGTCATGTTTAATGATAATCAAGTATTCTTTAATATCCGGTAAGCTGTGTCATTATTAAAATGTTCTGAGGGGGATTAAATGGGGAAGAGGCCTTCTTTTTTTTCCTATAAAGTACCTTTGTTTTAGCTTATATTGAGAAATTATCTGTCTCTGGTTTCGCCTAAAAATAAGAAATGGCTAAATATGAAATATGAAAAAAAAATAAAAAAAATAGTAGACATATACAGGAGGAAAAAGAAAAATATTCCGTCAACTAATGAAACACGTTGAGCCCATGCACAGTACGCCTTTAATGTCAGACGATGATGTTTATAATTAAAGAGCTTCTGTTCAGTTAAGGGAAATTATTTGTTTCATGGTAACTATATGAAGTTTTCAACAACTACATGGAGAATTATAAAATCAGACAACTTGGAGTGTCATACTTGCATTGCCGAATTATCACAGTAAAATCTTTTCTTTTTTTTTATAATAAAAGCATTTAGTGTACTTTTAATATTATTTAATATTATTTTGATAATTATTAAAGAGCAAATAAAAACAAAAATAAGTAAATGAATATGGAAAAATGTGTGACTGAGAAATGGCATTTAACGAAACACGTAAATTTCTAATCAAAGTAAGCTAGTGTCTGAAAGTTAGGTATTGCGTGCATTGCACCAGATTTGTTATATATCAATCAATGTTTCAATCATGCAGATGAGTTTAATCAGAGTTTTCATCAATAGAAACAAAGTGCAAGTTATAAATAACATGTTTAAGGTTAATAAGGAAAAAATATTTACCTGACCAAAGGTTCCTCTCCCTAAAAATTCTAGTACTTCATACTGCGTTGTCATAGAATAAAGCACTTCATGTTGAACAAGTTGGTAATCTCCATCAGGGGTGGCGGAGTGGGATGGCCCACCCCCACCCCCACCACCTCCCTTTCCACCTGCCGTTGCGTCTCCACTTGATATCCCTTCCACACGATCACCATTACCCTCGCAGGACTTTCGCTAATAACAAAAAAGGAAGTTATTAATCAAATCATAAATACAGCTTCTAATAAAGTATAGTAATAGTAAGTAATAATGAAGGCTTAAGGAACCCAAATGTTTGATGCCGACATAAAATATGTATGTTATGCATATTGTATACTTATAAAGTATACAAAAAATATAAATAACTGAAAAAGGAAATTCAATTCAACATTCAAAGGTTGGCATTCCAAAGACAAGACTATGTTATCAGTAACAAAAAGAAAATTTTGATGAGGGAGGGGGCTCTTACATTGAAACAGGGTACTCATAAAAAAGAGAGCTCTATACTCCTGAAGTATTGCTTAAACATGGCAAGCAGTTGTCCTTTTATGGTATTGACAGAATACGGACTTAAAACGAGAATTCCCAGTACCACAAATCAAGCGAGCTTTATTTTTCATTCATCCCTATTAATTATTGATTATACCCATTTCTAATCTAACATATCCTCTGTAAATATTAACCCTTCCACAGCTTCCTTATCCTCCACTATTTTACACAGTGATAGGTTATCTCGTTAGGAATCACCAATCACCGAATCAACTGTTGCTATTAGAAACTTATCTGCTGCAGGTCGTTCACGACCTCGCTCTTCCTCGCATGGTAATCTTTGCTGGTATCACTGTAAATTCCATTAAAAAGCCTAAAAAGGTAATCAACCTTGCTCGTTAAAAAAAAAATCTCCCTCTAAGATAGAAAATGAGTAGGCCACTCTCTTGAGATGGCGCATGAAAGAAAAGGCCAAATACTTATTCGCAGTCTATTTCTCGGAGATATTCCAACTTGGACCAAATACCTAATGGGTTCCAGGGCAGATATTTCTGTCTTGCCCTCCTATGCCTATTAACACTTGTGGTAAGCAACTAATAAATCTCAATATAGGTAACAGACATTCTTATTGTTGGCATTTCACAATTAATCAAACACCAATTATTGGGCCTGATTTTTTAAATGATGTTGGACAGTTAACAGATCTATAAAAAAAATAGGCATCATATTGACGATACAACTTGGCTATTTACTTCGGCATTGACTGCGTTAGATTTGCTTCAAAAGTTCCCAACTTTATCGATGATCAAAATTTCTGTGCTACTGATATAGAATATTACACCATTAAAACTGGTCCACCGATTGTTGCTATGCCCAGATATCATATGAAATTGGAACAGGCTAAATTGGTGTTTCAAAAAATGATTGACTTGAGAATATGCAGGCCCTCCAAAAGTCCATGGTCCAGTCCCTTACATATGGTGACTAAACAAGATGGTTTATGGAGGCCTTGTGGTGATTACAGGGCACTTCATGCAATAACAGTTCCTTAACGCTACCCAGCACCATATTAACATGATTTTAACTCCAAACTCACCAGCAATACAATATTTTCTAGAATTGATTTAGTTCGTGCTTAACACCATGTTCTGATCAAACCAGAAGATATAGCTAAAACAGCGGTGATTAGGCTGTTTGGATTTGTTTAAGTTGTCCTAAAGTTTCCTTTTGGATTTATAAATGCTCCTCAATCTTTTCAAAGATATATCGATTCCATTTAACAGGGTATAGATTTAGTTGTTTGTTATTGAGACGACATTCTCATGTTTTCCAATAATGAAGAACAACATATTTATCTCAATTTACCAGGTGTGTAAATATGAAACCGGAATTTTTCAAATAGCAAATAAGAGTTGATTGTGTAAAAATGATACATAGTTTTTTATTCGAAGTACTGTCCTTCGCTATCTATGCATTTTTCCCATCATTCAGGCAATTTATGGATTCCCCGCCAAAATAATGCTTCCTCTTCTGAGTCAAACCAATCACTTAACCAATTTCGTACATTTTCATAAGAAGTGAAGCACTGCTCAGCTAGTGCATGTCCCATCGATGCAAATAGGTGGTAATCGGATGGGGCCAAATCTTGTGAATAAGCCGCATGCGGAAGAATTTACCAACCAAACACTTGGATCGTTTCCTTGGTCCGTTTAGCCGAATGTGATGGGGCATTGTCATGGAGCAAGATCACTTTGTGAGTCCTTTCTTGATATTTGGGACTTTTTGGCGCAAATCTTTATTCAAATTTATCATCTGTTGTAGGTAGCGTTCCGTATTAACAGTTTTCCCAGGTTTCAGCAGCTCATAGTAGGTGACACCCATCTGATCACACCAGACACAGAGCATTTTCTTCCTCCCCAAGCGATGGCGATGTTTCACCAGGAGTTACCCAGGATTTTTTACGCTTAGGATTCTCGAAGTAAATTCACTTTTCATCACCAGTCACAATTTGATGAAGAAATGACTTTTTTTCTGTACCTGGCGAGCAGCATTTGCCATGAGGTTTTTCGAGCTTCCTGCTGCCTGTCATTCAGTTGGTGAGGTACCCATTTTCTGACCTTCTGGATCTTTTTCATGCCTTTCAAACAAATGGAGACGGTGTCACACGTAATAATTGTCCAACAAACGCTTCCGAATCAGCGTTTTCAAAGTTTTTTTTTGTGGTTTTCCACGGTCTTTGTTTCTTTTATCGAAATCCATCTTTAAATTTTTTGAACCAATCGAAACATTGAGATTTGCCTAGGGCATGCTCCCCGTAAGCTTCAACAAGCATCCTATGTGATAATGCTCCAATTTTTTTCAGAAGGAAACGGAAAATAAATGCTGTCCCCAAATCTTGATTTGTTGGCACAAAAGTCGACATGTTCAACGCCACTAAAAACACGGTTATAGAATGAAACTGATGTTGGTATCAATTGGATCTCTTTATTACATGTAGGCAAAAGCAGATAACACCACTGACAGATTAGTTAGAAGATTATATTGACTGCTAATTCTTATCATTGGCGAATTCCGGTTTCATATTTACACACCTGGTATATCAATCTTTATATCATCTCAATTCAGTGTTTAGGCGGTCGAATGAATATCGCACAAACATTAACATATCACATTTTGACAGGAATACCAAGAAGTATTAGTAATAGTATCTAAGTAAATTTATTCAAATTTTACAGAACAATAATACATTTTTAAGTATTTTGTTCCTCCCCTTTCTCGCCTTTTAGGCCATATGGGGTTTCCCGGGCCAGGGGAGAGGGTGGGGATTGATATGTCCCCTGGCGGGATGGCCATGTGGGCAAATGCTTTAAAAAATACGCCTATTCCGTGGCACGATGTTGCCATGATTAGGAACTCGAAGATAGCAAGTTTAAAACCCGGAGCCAGGGGACATTTTTAATTATTTACAAATACTAGAAAATTTCCATCAGCAGAATACGAAAAAAAAAAAAATTAATATATTTATTTTTATTTTTTGTATTCTATATATACATTTTATTTTGTTATTGCGCTTTATATAAACGGCATCCTCCTTGTTTCTAAGTACAGAACATCATTTGGTGCATTTCTGGGAAGATGGAATGGTCGCTTCAGTAAACTCCTTTGTACTTGCTCAACTTTCTATAATATCTTCCTCCCCAGAACTCCATGGCAAAGCACGGTTTTTGACACAGTGTCAAACACGTTCATTTTTTATGATAGAGGAACTTCATTCTTCGTTAAACAGGTATTCCACATGGTATGCAATCCATACATTTCTACAGGTATTTTATGTTTGGAATGCTTATAAAAAGATAAGCCAGGATGTTATATTTGTTACTTATATTTCTCATAATTATATTAGGATACGAGGCTGTCCTTTGTAGAGCTATGTCTCGTTTCTTGCTTGCTTCCCTCCTTTCCGGAAAAACATGACTTTGGATTTCTTCAATTTCTTCAAGTTCCATAGCTCGCAGTACTCGGCTATTTTGTTGATCATACATTGAAGGGCTTCCATGCTTCCACTCAAGAAGAATACATCATCTGCATATAAAAGACATGGCACACAACATATTCAGGTAGATCTAATATGTATATTAATAAAAAGAAGGCACTTAGATTATTCCCTTGCTATATGAAAAATAGATGAAATTCTGTTCTTTATCTAGATAGCCGCCTCAGTATTGGAGTACAAATTTTCAATTATATTAACTATCTTTGTAGAGATAACAATTTGTAGAAGTTTGCAGAACGACTGCTGATCTGCCGAATCAAACGCTGCCTTGAGGTCCACAAAGAAGAAATAAATCTTAGCTTTTTTTGTGGATAGTGTATTCTTGATATTATTAATTAAGTTAAAAATATTGTTCATAGTAGAATATCCCTTCCTGAATCCAAGTTGACAAGATCATTTCATACAAACAACCAAAAACCATTGACGACCTAAGAAGATTTCTTGGTTTGTAATAAATTTTTACAGATGGCCATTGCCCACTGCCGCCAAAACTCAACAGCTGTTATTTAATCTTTGCAAAAAAACGATTAAATAACGACTCATCAAGGTCTATATTAGTTTTTAATCTATTTCTATTTTTCTCTATCTATAATGACTCTATAGAAGCGCTTTATATTTCCCACATGGGTTTTTATAGGTGTAAACAAAATGTTAAAATTTTGGAAAAGTAATTTTGTATTTTTGTTCTGCTGTAATAAACGCACTTTTGCATTTTACCCCTTCTAAACGGACACCTCTGGGTAACTGACAAAATGATCTATCCCACAGTAGAGAGGTTTCATTACATTATCAAAATCTAAGCCCGACACAACATAATGAAGGACCCTTAATTAAAAAAAACCCTTAAGTTTGAATTTTCGGGTGGGTTGTTTAAAATTGATTCTATGTTTAAAAATGTGCTCTTACAAACATAATAAGAGAACTTTATTCAAAATATTCAAAAATTAAATCGGACATGGCCGTTTATATAAACAAACAGTAATGACCAGAAATAAAAGTGGAGTTAAATGAGAAATTATGATGAAATAAAATAATAAGTTCATGAAGGCATCAATGAAGTGAAAAAAAAAAGGAGATATCAGGGTAGAACTGAAAGTCATTTTAAATTCCTCATTCCCTAGAGAAAATACTATAAGGAGTATTTATTATGAAACCAACACTTTTTAGCTCATGCAAAGTATAATTAAATGTAATGACTTATTTCAATGTTCTCTCAAAACCATATAAGTTGTAGATGCTGGTAATAATAAAAATTCTTATTAAAATTAAACAGTATAAACCACTAAAATGGAAATGTTTTGAAAGAAGCATCACTTACCTTCTGTCCGCACCGTTGGTAAGTATCTAGTAATTTTATTGTGGAGGCATGTATGAAATTATGCGACAAATGGGGCACATTATTTGGACTTTTTTGAGCATTTTGCACATTACGAAAAACCCTTGTGTTTGTCTGATAATGTGATTCCTGCAAGGAATAACTGGAGTCACTCAAATCAAGCTTGCGTTTTTTCTGCAAAGATCCGCTGATGAATTCAATACCACCTTGGGATTGGCAGAACATGTCACCCTTCAAAACAATATGAAAAATTTAATAATTTAAATCAATAATTATTTCTACTTAAAAAGAAGTAACAAAAAGAAAATTTAAAAAAGATCGTTTAGTACACACAATTGATTCCAAGAATATACTACAGGAAGGTCAGGAAAAAAAAAAATTGAATGTTTTTATGATTATTCAGAATTGCTAAATTATAAGCAAATTAAGTTAGGGATAAAGCAAATTATAATTAATAACTAAATAAATAAAGAAAAAAATATAATAAATATAAAATATAAATAAATATAAACAAATTAAAGGTAAGAGATGGTTAAGTAATATGGCTATGCCAGTTGCTGTCAGTACCCTAAATAAATAAAGTTTAAATCACCTTTTTATTTAAAAAACAATAGGTTTACACAAAAGATCGCGCTTGCAGTAGAACTTTAAGCTAGTAGGCCTTTAGAATGCACCAGGGAAAGTGGACCCAGAAATGTTATAAATTAGATGTACTGACGATCCTACTAAAGGATAATGAACAGGTAGGCATGAGATAATAATATAAATAGATGAATGACAATAATATTAGCATTTGTTTTTTAACTTTCACGTAATCTGTATTTTTAAATGATTGTTATAGTTTTAGACGAGTATGGACGCTGAAAGCTTCTTATTATAGAATGTTAAAAATATAAGAGAGATCGTCCAGTGGTAATTTTAATTATTAATAATATTAAACAATCTACTAATTACCAAGAAACTGTTATAAATTTTTAAACTAATTTTACCAATTTGAAAAATGAAGCTGGAGAAACTACAGTGATACTTTTTAATAAAAGTAAAGTGCCTTTATAAACCGAATGTAGACGTAAAGGTTTTAACAGAACAGTTTAACAATAAATAATTCTCTAAAAAGGAATTACAATTATCCAGTTTAAACATTGAAAAGGAGGTAAAGAATAAATGCCAAAGAATTATCCACAACTTCAAAAAAAGGCTAACTCAGGAATTTATTATAAAAAAATAAGAAAATTTTTAGAGAAACTATACGTTGTATTAAAGGTTATTTACAAACATTGGAGGTATCAGATTCCAACCCATATAAACAATATCCATATAAACAATAGTATAAACAATATACTAATTTAATAGAACAAGCAAAGGTAGAGATTAAAAAAAATGCAGGCAGACGATATTATTGAAATTCCTCATTCCCTTATATAAATCCTATTGTTTAGAGAAGAAGAATGATCCTGTAATGGGGGAAATTATAGAGTCAAAAGTAAGGATGTGCCTGGATAGCCAGTTCCTTAACCCTTTAAGGCCTGTAAACTGATATATCAGTTCGAGCGCTGCAGTCCCTGGGGCCTGTAGACTGATATATCAGTTCCGCCTGCCTCAGCGTTAGAATACTGAAACTGCGGACCTTATTTTAATTGATTTCTTAACTCTTTCCATTTTACTATTGCACTAGAATAAAACCCCCAGTAGTCAGCGCCTTAAGAGATGTTTTTGTGGCTTCTTTTAAAACAAAATTGAATTTTTACTCTTCGCTTTTGGATTTATCGTATAATTATTTAGGGATGCAACATTCATAAATCGTAAGTAACAACTCGTAAAAAAAATAGAGTATATAAATTAAAAATGTAATAAAATAAACAGATAAATAAAAAATTTAATATAACAGTACTAAAAATTATACTACAGTAACTATGTCTACTTAGGTACGTTCCTACACATATTTTTTTAATTTCATGAATATTAGAGGAGCATGGCGAGCAGACAAAATAGTCATAATTTTCTTATTCATATTTAGGACGAGTGCAGGACATATGAAAATTATTTTAACATAATTGGCATTCGCGTTTCTCCAACCCTGTTTCCAGCCCATCCGGTATTTCCCAGTGATGAGGTTCATGGTTTCCTTAAAAATTTCCGAGGGTTGTAAACTTATTGACATGGGGTTTTTCCAAATTAATTTTATCTGCACCAAAAATTTCAATTGAATGTAATAAATGAAATGTTTGAAAAATTTAGCCAGGAGAGAAAAAAAAGTGGTGGTGGTAGATAAACAGGAGATAATCCTATACGGCTAACACAACATTTTCCCTCCGTAGTAATAATTATTAGTATTATTAAAAAAAAAAAATTAAAGTTTTTAAATCCACTTTAACTTTAGAAGAATAATATGAATAAGATGATAAAGAAGAGTGAATGTGGCAAAAAGTATTCAGACCACCAGGCACGGCAGCCAGTCTTAAGTCTCAAGCCACGGGGCCTGCAATACACTCGCACTGCTCAGACGCTAAAAGGTTAAGTGATTAACCATTATTTGATGCTCCTCCCTGTATAGATTCTTTGTTATTTCAAAATATTTAGCCATATTATATCTCAAGAGTAGTTTTAGCAAGTTAAATTAGAAAAATCACGTAGATTATTCACAGGATATAATTTTTGTAATGAGACTTTTCACTATTAGCGGTTTCCATTTGGATCGTCTGTCAGTTTGGGGGCATTGATTAAGGCCTTAAAGATGGTTGTATCAATAGATTGATCAGATGGATAAATTATAACACATTCCTGGTGCAAGTAATAAAATAGGTGATTTTCCGAGTAGAAATTCATTTGAAGAACCTGAACGAAGAGGCAACAATTTTAATGTCAAAACATTATGGAAACAAACTTTTTTCTACTCTAATAAATTAATAAATAATAAAAAAAATGATAAATATTATCAGGATAAAATAATAAGATTCTAACAACTACAAAAGGTTCTGCAACTTATACTAACTCTCACGTGGGTGATGAACCAGGGGTTCATTTAGATCCGGAGGAGATAGAGAAAATCATAAAGAATAAAATTGAAAATTATGGATAGAAAAACAAGTTGAAATATGATAAAAATAAAAAAATTGTAAAATTAAAGTATGCGCAAATATATTAATTAAGCCACTAAGAGTACCGCAGCCTGTTATTATAAATGCCAAATTACTAACATTGAATGAAGGACCCTATTCAGTTTTAAATAAAGAGGGATAACATACATTTGTTCTAGGAAATAATAATAACAAAATTCAGATTATGTTCCACACAAATTTATTAAATCCATACAATGAAGAATTAAACAAAGAAAGCAGTTGGTTTATTATTCCATTCTCCTCTCTCCAAAACAAAATATTTTAATTGTGCTATAGGGAACAATTTATTTTTAGTTGTTTTTATCGTTAATTGTGTTTTTTTAAATATTGATTGGTACAAATGAAGTTATTACACATGTTATGGTTGTAATTAACTTTAGAAAATAATTAATTGTATTATAACTCATGATCCAAATGAGAGGAAAATTTACTTTAATAAGTAAGGTTAAGTTAGTAGGGGAGATTGGGGAACATGAGATGGTTTTTTTCAAATTGTCAAAAAGTATAGAAAAATTATAAGCTGGAGCTCTGAAATTTTTATAGTAATCTTACTAAAATGAACCTTTGTTCAGTAGATGTGAAACCTTGAAACATTACACACAAAAATATTTATTTTCATAAAACCACAAGAAGGGTTTTGTCTCACTGCAGGAAACACTGAGACATTGCTCAGGGTGAGACACCATATTAAAACTGAATATTTTAATATAAAATATTATTATGATAATTAAAATAAAAAATATCATGACTAATTTAAAGTAATCATTATCACTAGTCTTTGACAAGTATTACTAGATATAATGTTTTTTTGTTGTTGTTTTTTTAATTTAGCGACCAATACTACAACTAGAATTTGAGATCAACATTACCAAACCACATTTTAACATGAAACAAAGTAGAATTTGGATAAAATAAGGTGATGGCATAAAAATAAAAAAAAAAAATAAATAAATATATATATGGGAAAATAAATATGAAATTAATATGAATATGAAAATAATATCATAAATATGAAAATAAATCATATTTTCAGGAAAAATAACTACAGTTGACGGCCTTCAAAGATCTTAGGATAAGACAAAATAATTATAATTTCCTGCTCATTCAATTCAATTCAAGCTGCTTTCTTTAGCTTTCAATACGTTCAAGTCATATTCAAACTGCTAATATTATATGGGATCATAGCAGACTTTGAACTGGTAGTTTTAGGTGAAAGAATTGTGATGTAAATAACTGCTACTGGGGACTGCGATTCCAAAGAGCGATTTAGTTACTTTTGATTATATGAATTCCAGTTAGAAATACTATAAATATAAATACTAATTAAACAGAATGGAATTAAAATTATCTGGTTAAGTAAAATAATGATGTATGTATTAATGCAACTTACGCAATATAAAATATTAAAAGAAATTTCAAAAGACATAAACTAATGAATTTAATCAGTATAAATGAATGGGCTAAGTTAAAAAAGTATTGTTATTAATAAATTACTTGATTGATAATTGAAAGTTAAATTTAAAAAATACCAATGATATTTGTATAGTCACAATAGAAAATCAGTAGTTTCAAATTCCATTATATCAAAACTAAAATTAACTTTCAGGCATAGTCAATTCATCGTTAGAGTATCTACTAAATCTATTGGGATGAGTGGGGAACTGTGAGACACATGCTGTGGCAGTCTCACTGTTTCCGTCTCACTCTTCCCCAAAAGTCCTTGCCATCTTTCATTACGAATTTCTGTTTCCAAAGTAAGCAACCATTAGCGGTTTAAAGGGTAATACACAGAGATTTAGTTGGTGAATAACGGGCAAAAACAGAAATTCAGTGAAATAAACAATACTAACCACACCGTCAACGAGAAAGTAAGTCATAAAAAAAAGTTTAGTAAGCTCGAAAACAAAGTTGTGTTAAAAATAGTCATAAACATATGATATTGTTGGTGTCTTACACAGAGAAACTTATTTGACTAACATTCCACACTCAAACAAATCCTACACTAACTGGGTTCTTGCAATTAGTCTAGGAGCTAACTGTCCCACAGTTCCCCACTCTTCCCTACGGAGACATCTTTGAAAAATTTTACATATGTTATTATTCATGAAATTTCTTTTATAACTTAGGTTAAGTAAACATTAATATATCTTTAAGAAATTGTAAATAATTCTTTTGTTAGGTTAATTATTTAAAATTGTAAAAATTTAGTAGTTTTAAGAATTTTCATACAACCCTTTTGTTAAATTCTTTTGGAATTTACTTTTTTTTAACTGCAAAATGTAATATTATATAACAATTTATTTTTAAAATGTGTAAGAAAACAGCCTGTCAGGGGGACTATTTTCCCTTCACAGCAGCCAATCAGGTAAAGCGAACGAATACGGTCGGAGAGGGGAGAGCATATGATGAGCATGGGTAGAGAGAGGTAACTGGTTGTAGAGTGATAGAGCTAAGGACAGTTATGTAAAGTGAAGTTGGTGATCGAAAACAAAATTTTTTTAAAATTTTTCTACAACCCATGAAGGGCCTTACTTGGGTTCAGTACTATGGAAGGAAGTACTGTTTCTAGGTCAGCGGTCACGTAAGATGATTTTACCATGATCACGCTCAGCCACCAGGTTTTCCCATTTAACTTCTCTATGAAGAGTAATCACTTTATAGAGGCTTGATTTGCCCCAGGAGGGTCTTTCGGCCAAAGAAGGGATCTGTGACAGAATATTAAACATATCCTGCCAAGTCAGATTCCAACTCGGGAGCTTGAGCACTGCAGTTCAATGCCTTACCATTGAGCTACCCAGCTCTTGTGTATGAACATATGAAATATAAAATTTTTTGATTATAGGGAACCAGTTGTCTCGAAAGGTCAAAAACAACAAGATCTTGTGAATAAAGATATCAAATAAATAACTCACAAATCATTGCGACAACCCAACAAATAATTTAAATTTAATCTTCAACAAATTAAGATGGAATAATTAACTATATTATTCCTAATGTTATTGTAGTGGATCTATCAGGATCGATCAATTATGGTTCAAATGATCGTTAGTGATCGATAAAGAAAAACCAATGTTGCCATTTTTTCTTTTATCGATAAAGTGACTTCATAGAGAAGTTAAAGGGAAAACCTGGTGGCTGACCGTGATCATGGTAAAATCATCTTACGCGACCGCTGACCTAAAAACAGAACTTCCTTTTATAGTACTGCGCCCAAGTAAGGCCCTTCATGAGTTGTAGTGTTATAGGTTTTAAGTGCATACCAGCAACTCCTGAACCATGAACAGTTATTTAATTTGATCAATTGTGGTTCAAATGATTGTTAGAGATCGATACTATTATAGAGTTTATAAGATGAGTGAGATCATTGAGATATTAAATTGTCAGGAGATTCAATCAGGTTATTTTATTGAACTAGCCTAGATTTTGACTTCATAACACACCAAGCCCTGATGATATAAATGCTTGGGTCGAACTATGGGCAAGTCGAATATGTAAATTCTGACTAAAACTCCAGATAATTTATAAGCCCGGCAAAATCTTTTTGTGTTAAGAGAAAAAAAAATTATGAAAATACATACAAGAGCGTTTACGCATTTAGCATACTTCACTGTAGTACCAACTTTTGTTTTTCTAAATACAAAATTAATATTATTAAATACAAATACTAAATTTGAGGTTACTGTATTAGAATGTATCAATAATAAACCCTACGAATATAATAACCTCATAATTAAGTCTTTATTTAATTTTTAAATTAGTCTATCAATAATTTAAAAACTATAAACACAAAAACAACTAACAAAACAAAACTTACTATTAATACAGTTGTCATCTGAAAAGTACGTTACTCATACATATGACTATGATAGTCCAAGGTTACATTTATTAATATATAATTAAGGCATTCAATCTTTCAAAACAAACATTTGAGTGCTCGTGAACAGTATATAAAGAAAACAAAAATATCAAGACCCAACACCAAGACATTTAACTAAATAAGATTATTCAATCAACAAAGCATATTCTTCATTGCATGATTATCTAAATTATAATAGAATCTAAATGGACAACATAAAAAAGCATTATCTAAGTAGATAAATAGAAGTAAAACTAAGTACAACATAATTGCTAACATCAACTCCTTGACCAATAAAACAGTTTTGATTTTGAAATTCGTTGATATACATTCCATTCTCTAATAAATTCGAAAATCAATGAGTAAAATACATCAGGAAAAAAAATAATAATATTAAAAGAAAATAATCAAGAGGGATAACACTCTTGCAGTGACATAGCAGTAAATAATGCTATGATCAACAACATAGAGAAAGTGGGAAAAATAAGAACTATTTAAAAAATAACAAACAAGATTTATTTCTCTATGAGTTTGAATACACAAGCAGGAAATCGTAAATTCCACTTGACAGGGGTTTTTAACTGTACTGAATACAAGACCACATAACTGATTAATTTAATATGTGCAGTAATCACGCAGCAAGGAGTAAAAAGTAAGTAAAAGGTGAAGGAATAAGAAACTAACATGACAGCATACCACCAAAAGCAAAAGTGATCCATTTACCTTAATTATACATTAACATATGTCAATAACAAAAACAACTAGAATGATCAAACAAACTGCAATAACTATCACCAAAACAAAAAATGACTTGAACAATAACATGTTATAATTACAGACCAAATAGGAATAAAATTTAACAAAAATGATAATAAGTCGATCTATATAACTTTCAAATTAATTATTAGATATAACAAATAAAATTTAAAGAAATGATTCGCATAGTTACCACGCTCTCTCCAATGCTTTAACTTTATAAACCAATGTCATAATGAAAACAATAATCACTAAATCAAGGAAACGTTAACATCACCACCATCTTGTATAACAAAACAAAATAATTGAAGCTCAAATAGGCCATAAAGTTTTAGATCTTCTTTCCAAGATAAAGTTCTGGTGTTAATTAAACTAAATCCACAATGAGTCTACGTCCCATAACTTTCCACTTCCAAATACTTCAAGCTTTAAGCCACTAGTTACATTTGTTGTTTGCGTGATCATTACCATCTAAGGAGAGTAAAAGCACAATATCGATACTAAATGAACTATTTTTAACGAATCGATTATTCCTTATTGCTACCAGGTGATTAAGTGAGCTTAAATCTTAAATTAGATCTGAAGGATAATTAATATATATTTTTTTCTTTTCTTTTTTATCATTTCATTTGACGTTGTGTCTTTAGTATATCCTAGTTATTTATACATTTTTTTCTAACACCCCATATTCTGACGTAGATCTGTTAAAGCAATGTGTGCTATGTATCTTGTTTCTTTCAAAAGGGACTAAAAACTAGGAATGCTGAAAAAAAACTAACACAAATTAAGTAAGGAGCCCGTGGCGTGCTTCTACTGATCTATAAGGAACCTATGGAGTGAAGTAAGTATAAGTATGGAATGAACTGTTGATGACTGCTTCTAA
Organism: Aelia acuminata; assembly: GCA_911387785.2. Classification (NCBI taxonomy): domain Eukaryota; kingdom Metazoa; phylum Arthropoda; class Insecta; order Hemiptera; family Pentatomidae; genus Aelia; species Aelia acuminata. Next base: position 107,326,911 of record OU426980.1, read on the forward strand.
TGAACCCTTCGATATATCTTGTTCCTCTGGAGGAACACCTTCTTTTTTACTCAGTGGCATCTCTTGGGAACTTGGTGTACTGCAATTGTTTTTGTAGTAGTCCGAAATCAATTCTGGTTGTTGATGAAAAGATTCAGATTTTGGCAGTTTGTTTCGCGTAAGAAATTTAAGTTCGCCGCATATGGATTCTCCTCCTTCCCTTGAATCAAAAATTAAACTTCTGACTGGATATATGCTTCAAGGAAACATGCTGAATTTATAATATATGTATTTATGAAATAAACCAAAATAAAAAATCACTATATCACTAATTATATTATATTCGTGAAAGAAAATGAGCTATTTTCTTATCTGGGGTCATTCACGAGGTTTAAATTTCCTAGGAATCGATCCAGCCAACATGTTTTAAATTATTTTTTTAGTATGATGTTCATCAGTTTTTTTTAAAAAAAAAATCATGCATCTATTGGTTAAACTGTAAAAATAAAAACTTAATATGCTCCGAAAACACGAACTCCGAACTATTACATCGGTTTCTATAAGGTTAATAATGAAGATAAAGGCTGTAATTGAATTTTAAACTTTCTAACTGAAAAAGACGCGATGGGATTTCGATAATATCACGGTCACCCTACCTCTCAAAATAAGCTACGCCCAGGAGCCACTCTTCAGAAGAAGTAATGTTTTATTTTATTGTAGTTAACAGGACTTGCGTCGGCTTCTTCTTTGTTGGGTTGCTGGGCACAGACAGGACTCGTATGCACATTTCAAGCGGTTTAGATCCCTGGAGGCTTATAACGTGGTCTTGGTTAAACTACATTATTTTTATTGGATTACCATCATTTTTACCATTACATACCATTTTTTATCATCGCCATCATCATTTTGCAAAATTGAAGTAGACCATCCTTGATTAGACTGCGTAGATTGATCCGTCGTTACGTTACTAAAATAATCGGCTCTCGGCTTTCTTTTCATCACACCTATTTGAATTTAATTAACATGGCGAATCCAAAGTTGGTTTAACTCTGGCACGAAAACTTGCACAAGCTGCGGGCCTAGAATTTGATTCTGTCGGTAACCATTTCTCTTCGTTATAACGATATATATCCAAGCAGAATCTCTTTCTTGTAAGTGATGACGAATTGGTGTGCCTTTGAATTTTTCTATTTTATGCTTCTTACAGGAGCAACGTCAGTGGTAGTATAAGGAGCATAATGAGCATTTACATATAATTACATAGCATTTACAAAGAAAACTCTGTAGAGCAGCTTCAGAGTCGCATGAGGCAAACTTCTTTTCACAATATTCTCAGCAACTTCATTAGTTTTTCGGCAATACGGAGCTTCTCATAGAGGAAGCTCTGTATTACTTGGCCAACCAAACTTGGTGTAGCGGTTAACTTCTTGTAGATCAGCTTATTTTCGTGTTTATACCAGTACTTGTTTGAAATGAATTAATAAATCCACATCTTCAAATACGCAGTTTATGGTGACTTCGTCGTCACTGTCGTTTAACTTAGGGTCAGTTCCACTTCTAATCCGCCAATCAGCTATATTTTTCTTCAAATCAACCCATTCAATATCATATCAAAATTTGCTAAATTCATGGCCCAAAGTATTTTCGCAGTACACAAAGGAATTTGTTTTTTAGGCCCGAATATTGATACAAAGGCTTGTGGTCACTGACTAAAATTCATTTTCATCCTAAAAAATAATCATGAAACTTCAAAAACAATTGCAGCTGTCTCCTTATACAACTTTTTTTTTCTTTTTTTTTTTTTTTTGGTGCCTGCCCTTTCTCGTCATTTAGGCCGTACGGGGTTTCCTGGGCAGGGGGAGAGGGTGGGGGGTTACTGCCGAATATTATTAAATGTCCCCAGACTCCGGGTTTTTTAACTGGCTATCTTTGGCTTATCACTCATATGTTGCCCTTGACAACATATGAGTGATTTTGGAACATATGAATTCAGCGTGTTTCGTTTTGAATATTACTCCAGCTGACTCAGGTACTCCACACGGAATTTATTTCTAAATTCAGCACCTGTAAATTTAGCCCCATTATATGTCCACACTATATGGGGTCATCCTCTTCTGGAAATAAATCTTCTGAATTCCTGCAAAAATTTTCAGTTGACAATGAATTGAAAAGTTCAAGGGGGGACTGACTGGTACACCGCGCAAGTGAATAGGCAGATCCATGTCTTCCCCCAGATCGAAGTATTAATGGACCACTCAAATCTCGAATGTATTGTTATCTCTAACTCTTTTTTCAGGTTGAGCAAGAAGTGGTGGCTCAGCTGGTTTCGCATCGTGACGACATCTTACACACTTCTTTGCCACTGACCTAGTTGTGTGTCTTCTTATTTCTGGTGTTATCCAATACATTCCTCTAGGTAATGATAAAAGCCCCTTTTAATCTACAGAGCAATTCTTCAGATGAAGATCGGGTAGTATATTCAAAACTACAGGGTAATGTGATGGCAAAAAATCGGATAACAAAAACCATATGTATCTTTTCTGTTGGAAACCTTTGTTTCCAGTCGTATTACCTGTTGTTCATCTTTAATAGGGCATAAGGAAACAAGCTTCTTATCATCTTTCTCAAAGGCTACTGCTTGGACTAATTTCCATTAAGTCAATTCTGATTTCATAATTTTTGTGACTGTAAGAGACCCATTAGTTCTATGCTCTATTCTCTTGAGGCAATTAGAGATAAAGATGGTGACCTCCTTTCGTTAGTCCCTGCTTCAAAAACCGGTTTCAATGGAGTAGTAAGATTAATTGTCTTGACTACATGTGTATGAGGTAAATAATAAGCTATGAGATAAATAATGAGATATCGATTTTTCCAGTTGGAAGGATTGCAACAATACCATTGCTAAGCCAATCGTGGGAAATTGCATCATATTTTTCATATAGCTCTTCAAGCTATATTCAAATTTAAAACTGTTTCTAAAAGACGTATGACAAGTTCATAATAGAAGGGAAGGGTGCATGACCTTCAACTCAAGGAAGCGACACCACATAAACGGTATTCAAAAAAGCTTCGATTTCCTGTCTGGACGTTTTCTCCCTTGGGTCCAAAATGCATCTAATTCCCACGATTGTGTTATACACATAACCTTATTTAAAAGTAAAGATATTACCACTGTAGTAGATCAGTTATCTTGTTGAAAAGGAATGACGGTTGACATAACACGTCTCCATAACTAACAAAAACGTCGCCATGGCTACAAGGTTCTGCTTCTTCCCGGTAAAAGGTTTTCCAGCATCATCAGTGTCCCCTCCCCCAGAAGTACATCAATCTGGTCGCGTGTTTGGTCCGTAATAATAATACCGAACTCTGAAAGTTCTTAGTTCTAAGGCGCTTTTAAAGGTAAACTGATGTTCGAATAAATTACAGGTTGGTCAAGTGCTTCTCGGTTACAAAAGTATGTAGTATATATATTTACATCACATGGTCTAGTTCTATACTTAAGATGCTCAAAAACATCAGTCTGGCTACCTCCAAAAAGAGCATGAATAATTTTTTCTGTAGCAATTGGTTGGGATACCAATAGGATTATCATTGCCCTATGGTCCAAATTTTAGTTTATATCTTATGGTATAATTCCGTTATTTTTAGAAATTTGTACAGTTTTTCAGATACGAGTATGTTATCTTGCAGTATACTGTACAAGTCGTTTGGTATGTCTAAAAGTTCTGTGTACTCTTCGTACGCACTGCATTCCGTTAATATATGCTTCTCCCGCAAACCAGACAGTCGATAGGGCTTTCGCGAGCCATTAGGTATCCATGTGCCAGGCGTGTATGACTGATGCGAAGACGCGAAAAGATTACTTCCTCTTTACGTTTATTTCTATTAGACGATTTCCATCGGGTGACTTCTCTTTTAATTCATCTTCCGATAAGTCCAACCACAGGTTTTTCCACCCTTGCTTCATTTTTTGGTTGATGAGAGATATAACGGCCTCTAATAGAACTTCTCGGTAAGGAATGCCATCTGTTAATGCTTTTTTGGCGGCCTGATCCGCCAATTCATTCCCAACTATTCCGCGGTGGCTTGGAACCCATACGAAGAAAACAGAGCTATTGTTTCTCCCGGCTGGCTTTAATGACAGTAGGATATTTTGAACTATATAATTTAAAGAGAAAACATTTTTCAAACAAATTAGAGCGGAAAGTGAGTCAGTGCAAATGAATAAGGTTTTCTTTGTGGGCTCTATTATATTTACACTTTTTTAGATAGCGACGATCTCTGCAGTACCGATAGCTTAGAAGGTGAAAAAACTGAACGCAGTAAGAGCACCTTTTCTTGTTGAGACGTCGAAGCTGTTGGTACTAATCTAATTGTTGAACGTGTTTATAGTGCTTTGAATGTTTTCCTGTCGGTCCTATCAAAGGCGGTTTCTATGTCAAGAAAAACAGCTAATAATTTACTTTTGTTTTCAAAGGCTTCTGAACATCCTTCCCTAATCGCAATAGATTATCATCTGTACTTCTACCCTTCCTAAACCCACCCTGCCATGCTTGTATTTTTTTTTATTCAAGATACTATGAAAGACGGTTACTTATCATTTTTTCATCAGTTTACAAATGGAGGTCAATAAGATCGGTCTATAGCTCTTTACATTATTGGGATCTATATCTTTTTTCAGTATAGGAATAGTAATGGCGGATCTCCAAGTGTTTGGAAAGCTCCCTGATAAAAATTGTTTTTTTAATATCGCTAAAAGATTGGATTTATTAGACGGACACAAGATGTTGATCTCCCCAATGCAGATTTGATCAGGTACAGCTTTTGAAGACATGTCCTCCTGTCCTCCCGGATTCAGGAAATACGACAAAAAGTTTGGCATATGGTGATTCTCAAACTATGGGCAACTTCTTGTCACCCTATTCACAGACAATGATGCGTAATACACATATTCCGGGACTGACTGCTTTGAAACCTATCACTAGTTGTCTGAATCTACTTATAATAAATCCTGTGCCAAAAAGGTGGTGTTTCTCATGACAGCTATAGTAGAAGGTACTATATGGTTTCTTTCTCCTAGAGTGCCTTGGCCAGTCCACCGTACTTCATGTATTGCAGCAATGTCAAATCTATATTGATTTAGCTGATCTAGTAGCGCCTGAAGAGCGCCAGCTCTATAAAGTGTTAATAGATTCCAAAATCCAAATGTGAAGTCCAAGAGACGGTCCATGTGTCGTACCTTTTTGGGATGTCCAGTTATTCTTATAACTCCGGGGAGGAGGGTTATTGGCTCCTAGTCTTGTGGTGGGGCTGCCACCTTCGAGCCTTCAGACTTGCTCCCCCCGTCCGGGGTGGCTATCTAGGGAAGGTGGCCCTATGGTGTTTACTGTAATTGACCTTCGTCTGTAGTGGGGAGGATGCACGTGTAGTGTGCTCTATCTACAGTGGCTGTAGATAGAGTACTGTTAGTCCGGGAGCTGAGGGCCAAAAAAGGGTCTGATTTGAAGAAAGTTTTTGATCTTATAGGCTGAGAGTACTCATTTCATAGATAACAATTGTCAACGTCTGCCACCTCAGATCGGTTGCCATCAAATTTTATTTTTAATTTTTCGCTCATAAATCGGCATAACATTTTTAATTTAAACTAGATGTTTGTGTTTGTATTTCCCCCAAGGATTTATCTAATGTTGTGTGTAAGGAGCTTGTTTCATGCTAAATTTGATGCTCTGAAACTGTTATCTATAACAGTTTTTATTTAAACTAGATGCTTTTGAGTTATAGGATTTGGAACACAGTTTCCACCAAAATCGTAAAAACAGATTTTTTATGTTCCAAACCCGGCAAAACCAATAAACCGATTCAAACTTCAGATATATCATTCTATTTGCAATAGTTTATCCTCTTGTAGTAAGAAGAAAGCAATACTTCGTGATCTGTATTTGCCGATTTATATGTGAGGATTCTGATTTTAATGCCTAAACATGTAATTGAATGCTTTTATAGTCAAAAGTGAATTGTTTTAGTAATCAACTTAGATATGATACCGAATATATTAAGCTACAGGTTTTTATTTATTTTTTCATCTTTTGTTAGTTGCGATTATTAATTATAATATACTTTTTTTTTTTTTATCGGCTCGACATGCGCCTGAAGCTGCCCTTGGCCCTCTCAACTGCCCCTTCCCAAACATTTCGGTCAGCAGCATGTCTCATGGATACTCCAACTTTCCTCAAGTCCTCAGCCACGGAGTCCTTCCACCTTCCCTTCGGTCTTCCACGTGGTCTGACTCCATCCGGGGTCCCATAATATAGTTTCCTCGCGGCTCTACCTTCGTACATTCTGATAACATGTCCCAGCCATTTTAAGCGCTGAATTTGCACAAAATGAGAGACTCGGAGATCGTCAAAAAGGTCGTAGATCTCTTTGTTCTTCTTTAATCGATATGCGCCGTTCTCTCTAACTGGCCCCATCATACCCCTCAATACTTTCCTTTCAAACCTGTCAATCTTTTCGGCTAGGTTTTTGCTTAGGGTCCAAGTTGCACAGGCATAGGTCAGTATAGGACGGATAATTGTTTTGTATAGGATCATTTTAGTACGTACACTAAGTAGCTTACTCCGGAGGAAACTTCTTAGGGCGAAATAATATTATAGTTACTGAACTGAAAAAAAAAAATCACGAATTTTAGACCAATAGATGAACGTTTATACGTTCACGTTTTAATTCCTTTGTCTTTACAGGAGTGGGCTAATTTTAAAATTAAGGAGCTCGTTTTACACAGAATTTGATATTCTACAACTATTATAGGTAACATTTTTTATTTGGAGTAGGCCTCTTCAAATTGAAGGCGTAATTTATTTTCCCGCTAAAGTGGCTAAATTGACAGTCGGTTTTGGTGAAAATACTTAACTGATTTTAACTATGAGGACCTCAGTCGATGTGAAATTTTATGACCTTTTATTTTAGAAAGAACACAATTTTCTCTTCGATACATCGTTTTCGAGTTATAAGCGAAAAACTGAAAACATTTCGAAAATGTCGATTTTGTTTGCCTATAAAATTTGATGGCAGGTTATCTGAGGTGGCAGACGTTCACATTTGAAGAGTCCACGGAAGAAAGGGGGAGAGTCAATTTTTTTCCGAATTGTAGTTATATATATACATATATATATATATATATATATATATATATATATATATATATATATATAATTATTCGTCTAGTTGATTAGAATATGTTGGTGAAAAGAAATAGTCAGAAAAAAATGACAGTCGGTTGGTTACAAGCGATGGAAAGAACCACGTACTCGGAAGAAAGGGGGAATGTCCTCGCGGAAAAACCTAGAATGGGGGAGAGTCATGCTAGAAGTTATATGGGTTGTGTATTAATATCACCATTTCATCAATAAAGCAGGGAAGAAAGGTGGAGCGTCTAGGACTATCCCTTATTTTTTACTAAAACATTTTTTTTTAGAGCGTGTTATGTCTGTTTCGGGCAATTTTTTTATTTTGAAACGCAAAACAAAAATGAAAAGGACATATAAAAAAATTTAAGAAAAATGATAAAAGATACTTAAGTAATTAAAGATCCAAACCTAAAAACTCGATTTTCTCGGAAAGCACTCCAAATGACATCCCCCCTTTCTTCCGTGGACTCTTTATTTGTCTATGAAATGAGTATTTTCAGCCTTTATGATCAAAAACTTTCTTCAAATCAGACCCTTTTTTGGCCCTAAGCTGCCGGACAATGGCCCGATGCAGACGAGCGGCATTTTTCTGCGGTCCGGCCTATAAGCCTATGGGCTTGCAGTCAGGGGTACCTGGAGTATAATGGTATAATCCGGTCGGTACCCCTGACCACAACCCTTTAGGCTTATGGGCCGGACCGCAGAAAAATGCCGTTCGTCTGCATCGGGCCTAAGTGTAAGTGTCAGAGTTATTGCTACCCCCAACCTGGAGGACAAGCGGCTGACTGCAGTCTAATGACTGGGCGATGGAGTCACCAATTCCATATGCCATAAAAAATAAATAAATAAATAAAAAAAAAAAATAAACTATAAAATTTATAGTGTTTATAAATTTTTCGTTGAAAAGTAAGCTTTTTCAATAATCGATTTATAAAGACTCATAACAAGTATAAAGATCTGAATAACTCCGAATAAAAAATAGTGAAAAGAAAAAAATTCTAATACCTTCAAAAAATAGTTTTTTCCGCCCTTCAACCATTTTGCGCCGTTTTTTTCAAGTTCTGAAATCATTTGCTCTTCTGAACAGTTAATTAGTTTGAGTACATGGGCTAATCCAGGTGGGAAATTGAGTGATATGTGTAATTCGAACGTTATAAGTATAAGTTATTAATGTTCCACTCCTTTTCTTGAGACTCTTCAATTGATTTAAAATAAGGATCAGAGCGACCATTAATTGAGTCTTAACACTTTTTTAAAACTTTATTTCAGCAGACGTTTCGGCTATTCGGCCATTATCAATGCTGAAATGTGACTGATATTCGTTATTTCATAAGTTAAATTTTTTTCAAAAACCTCATAGTTAGTGGTTTGGCATTAAAATTATTACAATTTAGGTATTTACAACCCCTGTCTCCTATATATATATATATATATATATATATATATATATATATATATATATATATATATATATTTCATATATATTTCATAATATAATAGAATTTCATCTTTATTTATATATATATATATAGTTAAGGTAGCTCGCTGACGGCTAATAACGCTGACACAGTTCCTGTCTCAACTCCTATATATCCGGTCGTCTCCTTGACCGTCTGTTCAATCAGTTGTAAATAATTTCCTAGTTATTATGTCCTAGCAATAGTCCATAGTCTATAAGTTGTATTTTTCCAATAAAGTCCTTTTTAAAAAGTGATTCAGTGATAGAGATTATTAAACTGGCGCCCAAATAGGGACTTGAGGGCTTAATTCGTGAAGAAGCAGACTTAGAACTTCAATCAAGAAATCATAGAAGATTCTCTTAATCAAGAAGACTAAGGTATTATAACACTTACTATTCAGTAACTGTTTTAGAAATTCTTCAACTTTATTTCAAGAAACGAGGTAGTCACTGAGGAACTTACACATCAAAACACATCAAACACATCGTGGGAATAAAGGAATCTAGCTGGTCTTTTTAGATCCAACTCAAGTCAAGATACTCGAATACATCTCATCCTGAATAAAAACTTATCAAGGACCTCTTAGAAGAAAAATACAGGTTAGAATTTAAGATAGTTTATTTAAGATTAATTTAAGAATTTAAATTTTACTTTTATAATTCTATGTTTCATATTAATAGATTTATTATTTAAAATTTACTTACTACTTATAATTTAAGATTTTACTTTTATAATTTTATGCCTCTTAGTGATAGACTAAATAGAAATAGAAATATTCCTGAACTCACAATGAACCCAAACGTTCGAATCACACCTAGCGAATTTAAAATAGTCCCCATCTATGATGGAAACCCACAAAAACTTATTAAATATATTTCTAATATAGAATATTTAGTGGAAGAATATTGTCAGAGTAACAATGCTTATAGGCTAATTAATGAAAAATCTATTTTAATACAAGCTCAATCTAAACTTATTGGTGAACCGGAAGATTTGTGTTATGACAAACAATTTGAAAATGTAAAACAGCTTTTAGATTATCTAAAGAAACAATTTTATGATTCTAGAAGTACGGAACTTATTCTTAAAGAAATTTTAGATTCAAAAAGTTATCATAACGAACATCCAGTAGATTATATTAACAGGCTTATTGAAAAACGTAGAGATCTAGTAACTAAACTTTACACGGAAGATGAAAGTAATAATTTAACAATATATGATAAAACAATTGCTACCACTGCAGTACTTAACTTACATCCGGTACTCACTAGACAATTTACGCATATAATCTATAGGAACTTAGAGGATATTAAAAATTCACTTAAAAATACATTTTCTACAGTCGTTTATCAGTTATACGGAGTTCGAAAAGAAAAACAAAATTTTAATAATCAAAAACCACAACAGCAACAATTTAGACTTAAACAACAACAGCCGCAACATAAATCAGACCAACGGCAGTTTACTCAATATAAAAATCCGCAATATCATAATCAACATCCGCAATATCATAATCAACATTACCAACCGCGACAAGAACATCAACGCCCATATAATAATTATCAACCCCAAAATAATTATCAAAAACCTATATACAACCAACAATGGAGTCCGCAAGCTCAACGTCAATATTTTAACAAACCTAATTCAGGCCAATTTAGACAACAACATAATTTTGAAAAGACAGAAAAACCAGAAACGGTTTCAATGAGAACTGTGTCCGACAAAGCACATCACATTGAAAACGAGGAACTTTTGCAATTAAGACAAGAGAACCAACAGTTAAGAGAAGAAATTCATAATTTAACAACTCGCTTTGATAATTTTTTAGAATTAGGTCAGAACGACAACGAATCGCCTCCGATACAAACGTACGAGGAGGAACTAGAACAATAAATCCTGTTTATCAATTACCTGACACATCTAAACTTCCCAGTATAAAAGACTTTACGCATAAAATTTGGTTAATAGACACAGGAGCGTCTAAAAACTATGTTCACCCAAGGATAATAGAACAATATAATATAAAAACAACCGAACAACCTTTTGCTATTTCAACACCAACCGGAATAGATAATGGAAAATATTCGGTAAATTTAAACATGACAGGATCTTTAGGGCTTAAAAAGAAAATTGAATTTTTAGTGTATCCGGTTAATGATAAGTATGATTTTCTCTTAGGTTATGAAACGATGAAAGAATTGAACATTTCAGTAAATTGCAAAGATAATCACATAGTGATCGGCAATACGGTGTTTAAATTCGACCATTCCAATCATAAAAAAACTAATGAATGTCACTTAATGACAAATTTAGATGAAATAAGAAATGTGATAAGACATGATCACATTGACGGGGAGACTACAGATGAATTAGTTGCATTAATTTCTAAAAATGGAGAAATTATAAAAAGAGAAAATGAAAAATTAAAACCTACCAATTTATTAAAGCATAAAATAGTAACTAAAAACGAAAATCCTATCTATACTCGGAATTATAGATATCCCGAGCAATTCAAAAAACAGATAAACGATGAAGTCTCTAAGTTGCTAAAAGACGGTATTATTCAGCCGAGCAATTCTCCTTATAATTCGCCACTATGGATAGTGCCGAAAAAGATGGATGCAAGCGGAATAAAAAAAAGTGCGAATGGTCATAGACTATCGCAAACTAAATCAAGAAACAGTAAAAGACAAATTTCCCTTGCCAAATATCGAAGATGTCTTAAATAGACTTAAAGGAGCAAAATATTTTAGCACTATAGATTTAACATCAGGGTTTCATCAAATATTATTGGATCAAGATTCTATTGCTAAAACAGCATTTAGCACGGAAAACGGTCATTACGAGTTTTTAAGGATGCCCTTTGGACTTTGTAATGCCCCACCAACATTTCAACGAATGATAAATATGGCAATAGCAAATCTACCTAGGACAATGGCTTATGTAGATGATATAATCATCTATTCAAAAGATGAAGAAGAACATCTAAAAGACATTGGACTAGTATTACAGCGTTTAAAACAGCATAACCTAAGCATTCAGTTGGACAAAACTGAATTTTTCAAAACAGAATTGAAATTTTTAGGAGATATAGTGACACAAAACGGCTTGAAAACGGATCCAAAGAAAATAGAGGACATTTTAAAAATGAAATTACCAAACGATGAAAAATCACTCCGAAGGTTCTTGGGTATGACTGGGTACTATCGCAAATTCATAAAGAATTATGCCAAAATTACAAGACCATTGTCAGCAGCCATCAATACCAAAGAATATAACACTCCGCAATTTAGAGATGCATTTGAAAATTTGATTAACATGATGTCGAATACGCCTATATTGGCCTATCCTGACTGGAACCAACAATTCATTTTAACGACGGACGCATCTAATCAAGCAATAGGAGGAGTGCTTAGTCAAGTTATAAACGGAGTAGATCATCCAATCGCTTATGGCTCAAGAGTCCTCTCCAAAACGGAAGAAAACTATTCGACGATTGAAAAAGAATTATTGAGTATCGTGTATTTCACTCAGTCGTTTAAACCTTACCTATATGGATCCAAATTCCTATTGCAAACAGATCACAAACCACTCACATGGGTATTTTCTATGAAAAATGGAAATTCTAGAATTATGAAGTGGATTTGGAAACTGCAGGAATTTGAATTTGAGATCAAGCATATAGAAGGTAAAATAAACCATGTAGCGGATGCACTTTCAAGAAGAAATGAAATTAACGCCGTAGAAAATATGGAAACTGAAGAAACACCCGCAATAGATATACCTGATTCTTCATCTTCAGATTATGGAGAATTTATAGAGCAACTGTTACAAGAAGGAATAGCTCCCGAAGGAAACGCTGGAACTTCTGTAGAAGAAATAGTTGATCTTGAACTCCCAGAGGAAACTGATGGAAATCCAGAAGATAATCAGAGTATAATGACCCAACATTCTCAACTCAGTAGTAACGAACGTTTTTGGATAGTCGATAGTGACAAATGTATAAACGTAGAAAAAAGACAGATAATAGTCAAAAAGAGTTCAACGAATAAAGTTGAAACGGATAGAATATTTGAAAAATTTAGGTACACACTGCACATCAACAACATAGGTGAAATCAACCGATTGCTACTGGAAATTTTAGAACCAGGAAAAACCTATGGAATATATTGTGCATCTAGATTTGCAGCAACAACTCAAACATTAGAATTTTATTTTAATGAAATCACAAAAATAATCGAGAAGGAATTTAGGACCGTAAGAATCAAGAGATATTCATTGCTATGCAGAGACATTACGGACTTGAACGAACAGAAAGAAGAAATAATAAACTACCATATAGGCAAAACTTGCCATCGTGGTATATTAGAAACCTATGAACACCTGAAAAGAGAAATATACTTTCCGAATATGAAAGATAAAATTACCGAACTCATTAATCAATGCGACATTTGTAAAGTAAGTAAATATGATAGGAAACCTATTAAAGCTAAATTCCAATTAACCAACACACCGGAAAGACCCTTTCAAGAGATAATGATAGACTTATTCTTTTACGATAGGCATATCATGTTCACAAGCATAGATACGTTTTCAAAACGTTTTTATGTACAAATTATAAACTCAAAAAATGCCATGACAATTTGTCAAGCTTTGGAAAAATACTGCATGTTATATCCTCCCCCTGAACGAATAATTTGCGATCAAGGAAAAGAATTCGACAATATGTTGGTCAAACAATTTTGTAATTCTCTACAAATAGAAATTCATTATACAAGTAGAAATCACTCTAACTCACTTGGAACACTTAATAAATGTCACGCCACATTTACAGAAATTTTAAGACTTAACGCTAATTCACATAAACAATATAAATTTGATAGAATTGTACAAACAAGTGTAATTGCTTACAATAATTCACTTAATCAAAATCTTAAATTAACACCCAATGAAATAACCTTTGGTAAATTTCAAAGTAATTATGAAACTGAAGATATACAAGAAATTTACATACATGATTATTTTACTCACTTAAATAAATTACAAAAAATGGTGCACGATAAAATAACTAATGAAAAGGAGAAGCGAACAGATAAACTTAACGAAAATAGGGAAGAACCGCCAGAATTAGATGAAGCCACTATTTATGTAAAAACTCCTAAAGTTAAAAGTAAAAATAAAAATCTATATCATAAATTAAAAATTAACAAAGAACATGTCAATAATGTAAAGCGTCCTAATAAAAAGAAGAAATCTTATTTTCGTGTTTCAGATGAAGATGTTAATCATTCTTCAACTACTCTTCATCCGATGTAATTCATTAAAAATACAAGATCTGACACAATCCCCAGGTATTCTTCATTATACTGCAAATAACATTAAAGTCATTGATACTTACTATGAAACATATCATTATTACAGGACAGACTTAATTTCCAAGGAAGTTAGTAATCTTCATACATTATTAAAACAGTTTAATGAAACCGATATTTATGATATCTTATTAAATAACATACAAACTGTAGAAAATCAATTACGAATTTTAAAATATACCCCAGAAAATAATAATAACCTTAGAACAAAAAGAGGATTAATTAACGCGATCGGTTCAGCGATATCGTGGTTAACCGGGAACATGGATGCTTCGGATAAAGCATACTACGACAAAATAATCCAAAAGACACTAAGTAACACAGTTCAAAATAATATCAATGAGAAAAACATAATTGATACAAATAAACGATTGATTAATAGATATGAAAAAGATGTAAAAACTATAAATAATAATTATAAAAAGATTCAAGCTTCTATTAATGAAATAAATAGAGAAGACAAAGCTTATCATTTCTATATGCATACACAGTTATTAGAAAAGAAATTAAATGCACTATTGCTTTCAATGGAATTCTGCAAGTCAGGAATAATTCATTCTAGTTTAATGACTGATGTTATAAACAATGTACCTTCTAATATTACATTAATTTCTAAAAACATTGAAATTATATGGGAAAATACTAAAATGTACTGTTCTTATTATAATTCTACATTTCATGTTTTTATACGTTTGCCTACTCACGAGCAATCTTATAATGGATTTCTAATAATTCCAGTACCAATGTACATAAACAATACCTTTAAGCAATTAAAATTAGATCAACAACTAGTTATTAAGAAAGATAATAATTATTTTCATGCAGATTGCATATTTAATAATGAGTACTATTGTAAAAATAATAGAGAAACATCAAATAAGTGTATCCTAAATATAATTAATAATTCTAGTTTCACCTATTGTACTTATGTAAATTGTACCACTAACATTGTATTTAATGATTACATAAAAATGTATGTTACTTATAATATTTCTCAACTTGATAATTGTCACAATGATACTATATTTTTACCACAAGTAGCTCTTATTAGTGTTAGTCATGACGATTGTATTTCTAATTTTCCTAAAACCTATAATCATAATTTCTACTTTAAATTTAAACCTTTGTATAAATCTTTTAAGCTAGAACTAATGAAAAATGTAAATATTTCTTCATCTTCCTTTATTGAAACTTCCTTTGTTCCTTTTATTTCTATTGAATGGTATTTTAGTTTAAGTATTGTAATGTTTATAATACTTTGTATATTTGGATATTTTTATTGTAATAAGAAGAATAATGTAATCAATCCCACAGCACCGGAAATGGTTGTATCTTACTCTAATGTTCCAAAACTATCACCAGTTGTAACCAACTATAAGGTACAATACCAACCATGGTCAAAATATTGTAAATCTAGCAATCCAGGAGTATTGCAAGATCTTCCCCCAGGAGGAGTTAAGGTAGCTCGCTGACGGCTAATAACGCTGACACAGTTCCTGTCTCAACTCCTATATATCCGGTCGTCTCCTTGACCGTCTGTTCAATCAGTTGTAAATAATTTCCTAGTTATTATGTCCTAGCAGTAGTCCATAGTCTATAAGTTGTATTTTTCCAATAAAGTCCTTTTTAAAAAGTGATTCAGTGATAGAGATTATTAAACTATATATATAAAGATGAAATTCTGTTTGTTTGTTTATTTGTTTGTTTGTCCTTTATAGAAATCCTTACCGTTTGTCCTAAATTCTCCAAATTTCGCTGAGTAGTTCTTTGATACCAGGTGCGAACACCTGTCCATATTAAAATTGCATAACTTCAGCTGATATTCTTTGTTGTTATAAAAATCGTAATGATCTCGCTTTACATTGGTTCTTTTTCATTAGAAAAATGAAATTCCCTGGGTAAAAACGGGAAATAAGGATGAAATTCTGTTTGTTCTTTATAGAAATCCATACCGTTTTTCCTAAATTCTCCAAATTTCGCTCAGTGGTTAATACAATAACTTAAATTGGTTAACTTTACATTGGTTTTAACGAAATCGACCGTCTGAATCGATAAAAGTCTCACTTTATAAATTTAAAAAATTGAATTCTTCGGGTGAAACTGGTATATACAGCTAGTGTATATATATATATATATATAGCACTAATATGATGCTATCCTAGCACATCCCTGGGTAAGATTTCCAATGTTCATTGAAGTTGAGACTCAATAAATGGTCGCCCTGATCTTTATTTTATATATATAAAAAAAAATTATATGTGTATGTTGGAATAATTTAAATTTTTCAAATTTAAAAAATCTTTTTCTGTATTAACCATCAATAGGACGCTACCTCTTTTAGAAATATTTATGTGTGGGGAGTATCAAATATATTTTTTTACAAGCTAACAGGAATATATTTCCTTCATAAAAACATGTGTTCTTACTATCCAACATAATCACTTGACATTTTATATAATCTAAAACGAAACATGATAACTTATTATTGTGGAAGATAATTGAGCTTAGTTATAATGAATAGGAAATGGTTTGGGGGGGGGGGTGCGTTCAAAATTAATATCACGAATATGTAAATTTCACATATTTAATTGTGCTGACGCTTCGAGCCGGATTTCAGGTCCTCATCAAGGCTCCTTGGCTGGTGTCAAAATGCCCAAAGAGTGACTCATTCTTAGAGGCAGATCAAATAGTAGACGAATTAATTTTATTACGAATTAATAAATTATTAGTCACATGTGGATTTCCTGATATATGTTTCGCAAATACTAGCATTTATCATCACAGTTGGAATTAAGTAAAAACTATAAATTTTTTTTATAAATTTCTTGGGAGTGTGCATTGTAAAGAGAAAGTTCCTGCAATGCTCCTGCAAAGATATTCTCCTTTGACTGACCTCTTTGGGTTGTTAACTCCCGGGTTTATCATATACCTGTCAAATTATTATGAAAATATATTTTATACCATAGTGGTAACATCAGTATTCAGGTTTCTGTTTTTAATGCCTAAACATGTAATTGAATGCTATTATAGTCATAAGTGAATTTTTTTAGTAATCAACTTAGATATCATAACGAATTTATTAAGCTACAGGTTTTTATTTACTTTTTTTATCTTTTGTTAGTTGCGATTATTAATTATAATTTATAATTATGTACGTACCTATAATTATTTGATTTTGTGGTATTGTAGTTTAAATATAGAAATAAATCGATATATAGATTAAACTATGAAAAAAAGGGCAACTAAGAGAGGACCAAGGTCTCATTGATTCCGAAAATTGACAAGTATTTAAAAAGTTTACACAGGACTGATCCTAATGGTAATCTCAACTTAAAATTTACTGTTGGGTGTCGTTATACCTACAGAACTTTGTGAAAGAAAGTCAAACGTTATTTATTTAAATTTATGTTACACATGTCAATATTGTTTATGCTTTATGGAATGGTATCGAAAGTTGCCATATGATCATGGGCTGGATCGCATGCTGGGGTTATGCTTGTAATGTTTTACATTTAATTATTAATTTTATTAAATGTTCATCTTGTTAACCAAGAAGTGAAGAATCTTTAAAACAGACATATTTTTTTATCATGATAAACTGAGTTTATTAAAGGTTGGGGCTGTGGTAGATGTGTTGGTCCCTGTCCATACTATCATCAGGGTAGATGATATCCTACCCCGGAATCCCCCCTCCCCCCCTGGAGAGAGGTAAGACATGAGCTAGTAATAAGACAAATTTATACGTTGAAGGAAGGTTTATCATGAGTTCATCTGTAAATTTAGGATGTAGTTATTACGAACTATTGGTATTAAACAAGAATTCAAAAGTGAAGAATTCACTTTCACTTTGTGCATATATATAATTCAATAAATGTGAAAAACTGCTCAGCCATAGTTACAAGACATGGGGATATAGGATATGAGGGGTATCATTCCTGATCGCCAAACAAATTTCTTTATACATTATTGCCTATGATGTTTTAATATTTAGATATTATGGTGCTTTTTTTTATCTAGTACCTTATTTAACTATGTTTGTTTTTGTTAGCAATTTTTAAGATTTACCGTTTTCTTTCAGCAGGAAACTGTTATATCACCTTGTTCATAATCAACCATCAAACTTCCTAGAAGAACGTTCCCTCATTAACTCTTTTTCGGCTACTGAACTCAATCTGCTCTCCTAAAAATTACCCATGCCCTCCAAAGGTCCATCGAACATCGAAAAATAACTATCCTCATCCTTCTTGATTTCTCCAAAGCATTTGGCACAGTAGACCACAACATCCTTCTTACCATAATGCAAAATTCCATTTATCTAGCAGTGCCTTACACTGTTTCAAATCCTTTCTTTCAGATCGTTCACGTTTGTAGTCGTTCCTGGCTAACCTCCCTCCAAAACACGTCCTGTGTTTCCTTGGTGTCCCACACATCCTCTCTTTCCTCCACTCTGTTTGCCATTTTTATTTACGACCTTCCTCTTATAATCTATCACTCTCAATATCATATCTATGCAGATTTCCAAATATACCTATCCTTCCTGCCTTCCGAGGTATTGTCAGCGACAAAATAGGTTCAGGATGATTCAAATCATTTAAACCATATCTCTAACATCTCCCATTGTACCTTTTCCACCTTAAAGCAATTAAATAATCTCAGTAACCTTTTTCCATTTGAAACATGTAGGCTTCTGGTTGTTTCCCTGATATTTCCCCTCTTTGACTATTGTTTTGCGGTGTATGGGGTATCTCTGGGGATCTTAAAGGAAAACTAAAACGACCAATAAATTGTTTTGTACGATTTATCTTTGGGGTCCGAAGAGACGTCCCCATCTCACCTTAATACGAAAGGTTAAAGTAGTTATATCCTTCCTACCGCCGTAAGTATTTCTTGGTTTCCCAAGTTATCCGATCCTGCCGTCCATCATATATCTCCCCATTCCTGTAACACCTGTTCTAGGTCTTCAGATCTATATACTCTGGCTCACCGGAGCTTTTTGAGCTTTTGAAAGATCTATTATTATCTGTTCCTCATCCCTTTGGAACTCTATTCCCCCTTTTATCTGTCACTCCAACACTTTCCCTACCTTTAAATCCCACCTGTTTAATCACCTCCTATCCATCTAGTTTCCCAAACAATTGTCAATTTGAATTTTCAATAGAAAGATCGATAGAGGCTTTTATTATTATTTATTTATTTTTACTTTCACTTACCTATATATGAAATATATAGTAAGTGGAAGTATTGCGATCGTGAAAAAATTCGACTTCCGGTTTTCAATGGAAATACACGTTTTGGGGTCCCCTGAGTCGAAATGACCAAGTCCCGCGAAATGGTCTGTGTGTGTGTGTGTGTGTGTGTGTGTGTGTGTGTGTGTGTGTGTGTGTGTGTGTGTGTGTATGTGAACAGACTAGCTCAAAAACTATAAACCGTGCGATCCTGAAATTAGGTATTTAGTGTAGGTATATGCCCGCGATGTGACAGCATAAATTTCATCAAAATTACTTAAAGGGAGGGGGTACTTTATTTAATAACTTTTTAGGTTTTTTTTCGATTTTCTCAAAAACGGCTCTAACGATTTTGATTAAACTGAGTATTTCATCTATGTATACACCCGAGATATGACTGTCAAAATTTCATCAAAATTGATTAACCGGAGGGGGGACTTTACTTAATAAATTTTGTAACATTTTCACGTGTTTTTTTTATTTACTCTAAATCGGCTTTAACGATTTTGATCAAACTGGGTATTTGATGTATTTATATGCCCGAGATATGACTGTCAAAATTTCATCAAAATTGATTAACCGGAGGGGGGACTTTACTTAATAAATTTTGTAACATTTTCACGTGTTTTTTTTATTTACTCTAAATCGGCTTTAACGATTTTGATCAAACTGGGTATTTGATGTATTTATATGCCCGAGATATGACTGTAAAAATTTCATCAAAATTGATTAACCGGAGGGGGGACTTTACTTAATAAATTTTGTAACATTTTCACGTGTTTTTTTGATTTTCTCAAAAACGGCTCTAACGATTTTGATTAAACTTAGTATTTGATCTATTTATATGCCCGAGATATGTCTGTAAAAATTTCATCAAAATTGATCAACCGCAGGGGGCACTTTACTTAATAAATTTTGTATCATTTTTACGTGCTTTTTTTATTTACTCAAAAACGGCTTTAACGATTAATAAAAATAAATTATGAATGTAGAAAAATGTGTGACTTTGGGAAATGATATTTAACAAAACACGTCAATTTCTTATCTAAGTAAGTTGGTAAGTGAAAGTTATGTGTTGCGCGCACGCACCAGATTTTTTTAATATAAATTTTGTTTTATTTGTAAATAAGTGTATATATGTATATATTATAAGCTGCTCAGTAATAGATATTTTCATTTAATGTCAATGAGAGTATTTAATTTATTTTTAATTTTTCCATCACAAGAAGTTTATTATATTATTTATCATTATTTTCTTAGCTTTTTTTCCTTCATTTTAATTTGCTTTGTTTTGTTATATCACTCTAAGGCTCTAAAGCTTTCCATATGTTCTGTATAATTTTGTTCCTTAGTCGATAATTATAGTATGATTTTAACAACATAATAATAGTATAATTTAGTTGTTTAGTCCAGAGACAAATAAATAAACAATTTATTATTATAAAAGAACTGGTGGACCTAATTTCTTAACTTGAATCGTTCATTCCTTCAGCAATGCCTGATGGACACTGAATGAGGAGGCTTGCAAGATTCACTGCTTGATGCACGTATTCTCGTAAGAAAAGCGTGACAATGGAAAAGTTCCACAATCACAGAAGAATATTATTAAATGTTAATTATTAATTAAGGAATTACATATGTATCTTACATATATATATATTTTTTTTTTTTTATCAGCATGGAAAGCTCCTATAGAGAATGAAAGGAACTAGTTTCGCTATGTTACTTTTGGGCAAACCAGCATGGCGCGCGCCGCTTAGTGTGGCTCCAATTTCCTCAGAAAAGTAACCATTTGGGGGTTTATTTATCTCTAAATAGCGAGCAGGAGTGGAAAGCTGGGATCTAATAAAGTTAATCAAGGTCCTTTTTAACTGAAAAGGACGTGATAAGAGTTCCCTTAAATCACGGTAACAGAACCTCCTGAAATAGGCCACGTCCAGAAGTAACATAGGGAAGCTTTACTGAATGAAATAAATACCATGGACTG
This sequence comes from Aelia acuminata, assembly GCA_911387785.2. Classification (NCBI taxonomy): domain Eukaryota; kingdom Metazoa; phylum Arthropoda; class Insecta; order Hemiptera; family Pentatomidae; genus Aelia; species Aelia acuminata. The sequence continues at coordinate 107,348,124 of OU426980.1, forward strand.
TTAAAAAAAGGTCTTTTTTCTTACAAAAATTAATAAAAACAATCAAGTACTTCTTATAAAAGGAATTTTTTTTTTAGTTATTAAATAATCATTAAACAGGAGTCTTTAAAATTTTAAATACAATCAACTTACTATTTGCTTAAGGAAAATCAATGGTAAAAATGTACATTCTGAATTTAGCATCTCAGGAAGCTCTCCAAAAATTCTTCTGAGACTCTAAAAATCATCGCCATGTTGAAATTCTCTTCATTAAATGACATTTTAAAAATGAAAAAACTAAACAAGGGGAGTGGTAGGAATAAACCGTAGTTGGAATTTCATTGGAAGGTGCGATCCCCTCAAGGGATGCCTTATAAATTAATGCTTTGTTGTATGTGTGCAATCCCCACCAGGGATGCCATAATAATTAATGGTATATGGTGTGAGAGTGCGATCCCCACATGGAATGCCAATATAATTAATGCTATGTTGTGTGTTTTATTAAAAAAAATTGAGCTAATTATTTTATCTTAATTAATTATTGTTGATTTTGTGATTAATTAATTATTCTTGATTTTGTTATTGATTAATTATGTGATTAATTAAATATATAGTTAATTATGTTAATAAAATGAATAACCTTACACAACATTCAATGGGATGCCAGGTTATTTTCCTAAATAACCAAAAGATCGAAATGAAGATGCAATTTTTAATGCTGTAATATTTTCACAGGCGAGTAGTGTTTTTGTATTTACAGCAATAGGAGGTACTAAAGAGAGCTTTCCGAGATCAGGAAAGCCATACACTGACACAGTGTTCTATTCAGGAGCATAGACTCTTTTCCATACTGTCACCAGTAATATCATTGCAGTTCACTATGTCAAAATAATTATAGAGGAGTACCTCCCATCTTCAAAAACCTGGTGCATATTTTGCCAAGATGTCAGTTTTTTAGGCAACAATGTGTGACCTCATAGGAAAGGAGTTGTTCGTCGTGTCTTGAAAACCTGGGCATTTCTTTACTACTTCTTCCCACATTTTCTCTAGACACTTGATTCCATTGATTTCACATGAGATGCACTACATAGAAGGCTTTTTGTCCATCATCCGTAGCCTCTTAACTAACTGAGAGCACATTTATTATGGATATATTATGGGATGAAATCTTGAGAAATTTGCGAGAGGATTTTAAAAATTATACCCAGTAGGATTAGTACATTACAGAGGATAATAAATAAATTATTAAATTTTTACAATTTGGTATAAAACATAACGAGAACATAATAACCTTTAAATTTGTTTTTTTTTAAACACCTTTCAAAACATTTCCTGAGGTCAGATACAATGTTATTTGTACTAATTTTTTATTAATTTTATAATAGAAATAAAATAAAAAAAAATAGGAAAAATAAATCACCCATGAATGGCAAATCCCTATTCATTTTTGAGCAGTTTATATTATTAAATTGAGCTCTTCATTAGTTGAACTTTATTTATGTAATATCCATGAAGCATTTTATTCATCAATAGTGTTCACAAAACATCTAAGGTTTAATGAATTGACCAAATATGGTTTGTGTTTTTACTTTAAAACCTGGTCTGATAAAAGCCTTGTATTTTAAATGACTTGCCTCGGTAACCATTGTATGACCAGTTTTTAATGCCCAAGCTAATGAAGATTGGTGGGAAAGGAATAGAGTGGAGAAGTGGTGATGCTTTTAAATTTATGGCTAATTTATTACATACATTTCCAAAACTCTTCAAATATATATATCCCTGCTCACATTTTGCTTAAAACTCATTATATATTTTCTTTTATATTCATTTGTTTCAGGATTTTCTATTTTACAATGTGGGCATTAATAAATAAATTTGCTTCACTTTTTGGTGCCTCAGAACATGAAAAGCTTTCCAAAGATGAAGAGGACGAGATTATAAGAAGTGTTTTTCCCAGAGAAAGTCTTGATTTACTCAGTGATTCATATAAAAAACTCAATGGGATAATAACTTTTATTAATGATTCCATGGCAGTTATAGATGGAAAATATGTTTTTCATTTGAAGGATGCTAGTTCATCAGACCTTTTGGATGGAGATAATGTCGAATTTATGCTAAATGAGAGTGAATTAATTGTCAAAAACGTTAAAAAAATTAATAAATCAGATGACGATCTTTGGACAATCACCATGGACGATTTAAAGCACGAAGAGTAATTTTGTTAATTCTTTTATTGTAAACATGTTTTCTTATTGGTCAATAGTTTTTAGTTGTGATTGTATTCTTTTTAATTTAAAAGCCATATCTGATGTACATTGAAAAGTGGTAATGAAAGTAAAAGTTGAATTTGAGGCCTAGTGTAGAAAAAAAAAAATATTTGAAAGGAAAACAACACGTTTGGAAATTTTGTATTCAATAGAAAAACCTCTTGTTATTATAAATTTATCTGAAAGTGTCAATCACTTTCCTGAACTATGATCATAACCTGTTATTTCATTTAATGACAATGTATATTTTGGTGTATTTTTATTTTCTTATGAAAAGTGTATTGATCCAGTTACAAATTTTCACTCCATTTCTAATTCAAGGCCTGTTTTATTTTTCAGAAAAAATAAAAAAAATTTTACTGCAAGTGGTTTTGTTAAGAATAGAATTGCCAGGATAGTAGTGGTGAAAACTGAAGAAAGTCTCTTCGATGAGATCACTTTCAATTTAGATTTTGTCTGTTCTGAGTTCATACCTATTCAAGGTAAGTTATAATTAAATTAGCTGTAATCCGAGATTTTCAATGATTATTTGTTTGATTAATGATTAGGTTATAACTTCACCAAGTTTATTTATCCTTTTTTATTTATACCTTCTCAATGCACATGTAAATTATTGGCCAGCATGAAAGCAATCTATTTTTCTGGCCTCATTTATACAGGTTTGGAGTGGTTAAATTGAACTGCTTAATAGCCCGGATTAATAGGTCATTAGCATATCAACTCTGACATTTTTTCCAATTTATACATTATTTCATTAATCAATCAGTGTTTCTTTAGAAACTATCTTTCACCTCACCGCACAACCGGCATCTAGGGGCTTCTAAATAAATTAATAAACTCTTTGAATTGCCTGAAGAAAATCTAAGAGCGTTTTTATTTATTTTTTTTATTTTTTTTTTTCCCCACATATTTGACTGTTTGTCTTTTTATCTTTTTGGCTTTTTTATCTAACCTTAGAAGTTAGAAAGTTTTATTCTAACCGTTCTAGCAGTTTTAAAATGTTTACCTTTTATGGTCTGAACCTTAGAAGTTAAAAAGTTTTATTCTAACCGTTCTAGCAGTTTTAAAATGTTGGAAAGAGAAGAGATATAGAAGAGATATAGACATGAACTGAGAAAGGGTTCAACATTTTATTAAATGGTCTGAGGGTAGCTTTCCAAGAAGAATGGAATATGGGAATTGTATTTAATGGTAATTGAAAAATTAAGGTGATGCCCTCTCATAACCTCCCTATTGTTTCAATTTTATTACTAGCTCATTTGAAGCTGGATCTTAGTTTCTACCACTTCATCTTGGTGTTTCACTGGTTTTTTTTTTTTTTTTTTTTTTTTTTTTTTTTTTTTTTTTTAATGTTTATTTGTAGTCTATTTTTTTGTTCTTTTATGTCTTTATTTCTTACTCATCAATCAAAAATTTTCTTTTATCTTGGGTAACAGCTCAATAAAAATCAAAATCAAAATTTTAAGAAATAAGTAATAAGCACTAGAGGCACTCATTTAGTAATGTCATCTGTCATTAAAAAAGATATTAGATTTGATTAGAATTAAACTAAAGATACTTGAATTATCTGAGCATTGAATGATGAACTAATCTTTCAGTTGTTTGATATCCCAATTCTCTAATGTATTAATCTAATCTAATGCAATCCATTTTTTTTTTTTTTTTATGCCAGATGCACAAACTAATATCTTTCTACATGCCGTTCATTTTTTCTTGAAATTTTGAGTTTTATTCTTACTTTTTTAATTATAGCTTTTTAAACATTTTTTTTCTTTATTACAGGTGATCTAGTTATTTTAGAAGGTCTTGTTATTGATAATAAGTTATCTGTAAAGAAGATAAGCCCAAAAATAACAACCATTAAGAATGGTATAGTAACTAAGTGGAAATTTTCTAATGGTATAATCAGCGATTTTGCCAGCTTTACAATAGAATCTTGTGAACTCGGTTATATCCCCCTTGAAGGAGACAAAGTAATTTTTGACTTCCATATTTTATTTGAATTTGTGTTTAATAATAGGGTATTAACTTGGGTTAATACCCAAAGACTTCATTAATTAACTTGGGTTACTATAATCAGTCTACCCCAAAATGTTTCAAGATTTACTTCCTCTAATTTTTAGCATTTTTCATCTCAACGTACATGAACTGAACGAGTAATTGTGTTCTTGGATATTAGAGGTTTGTGTTTGTTTACATTACATAAGCCCCCTTATTATTATTTTGCAATGATCAATTCATATTTCCTTTCAGACAATTTTTGTGATAGCATTAAGAAAATTAAAATTAAAATTTAATTTGTTTTTCAGAGTATAACATAAATTGTGCAAAAAAAAAAAAAAAAAAAGTGTGCAACTTTGTACAGTGTATAACTTCACTAAAACGGCCTATTTGGCTTGATTCGGATTAGTAACTTTATTCTGCATTGTTTTGAATTGCCAATAAAAAGATGCAATTATAGGGGGATCGCAAGTTTTAATCATTGTGTTCCTTGTTAAAAATGATTAGGAGAAAACCAACGTTCCCCCCAAAAAAGTGGCCAATGTTGCTTTTTATTTTAACTTTTATATTTTTATAGGTATTGGCAAGTCTGATTCGTACAAATGATTCAAAGGGATATATGTGGCGGGCTATTCAAGTTATAAATATCTTTCAAAATGTAGAAATGATGATTAATGTCTCTCATTTGTTTCCAAGTACTGATGGTGAGCTCAGACAAGAATTGACGACTAACCATAATGGCATAATTATTCCTGTTTTACCCAAATTTAATTTAAAAATTAATGAATCTATGAATTTTAAGGTAAGTAGTTGTATAAAGTATTTATATAATATAAATATAAATATTGTAGGTTTACTTGTCAAAATATTGAATGTTTGATATAGGACAAAAGAGCATCGTATGAAAATCTTGAAAATCTTTAGGTTCAATCTTGGGTTTATTGAATTGGGGCTTCACGTTTTTTACCTCTTTGTTTATTATCCTCTTCAGTTACTGTATTATTTTTCCATTTCTTTATGTTTTGCTCCAGTAATGGTATATATTGATTAGATGCTATGCTGAGGAGCAGAGTAGCTCATTGGTAAGGCAATGAGTTGCTGTGCTTAAGGTCCCGAGTTCGAATCTGGCATGGCAGGATATCTTTGATATTCTGCCACAGATTGACTCGTGGGCCGAGAGACCGTCCTGTGGAAAAACCCAACCCCTATATAGTGGGTATCTTGAAAAAATTAAGGGGGGGAAACCTGGCCGTGGAGCATGATCACGGTGAAATCACCTCCTGGCACGCCAGCTGACCAAGAAACAGTACTTCCTTACGCAGTACTGAACCCAAGACCCTTTAGGGCCTATTCACACTATCGGTTTCGCTCCCGCTCCACTCTCGCTCCGCTCCCGGTCCACTCTCGCTCTACCTCATTCACACTAGCGCTCCGCTCCCGCTCCACTCCCGGTCCGCTCTCCTAATGTCTTACCATATTCACACTATATAATTTTACACCGTTCACTTTTGAAAGGTTTAAGCTATTAAAGCCATTAATAATCGAAGTTGTCTGTATTCGGATTTTAATTAATGATTAACTTTCAGTTATTTAAGTATTCGTTTATTATTCAATTTTACGGCCAAAAAAAAAAATCAATTTTTCGTTTGTAGAAATAGCTGGTAAGTGTACTTTTCTTGATGAAGAAGATAATATTATCAGAAAATATAATAAGAAGAATATATTGCAACACAATGATAATTATTAATAATAATTATAAATTAATTTAATTAATGGTGAAGAAATAATTTAAATTTTTTTCGGAATGTATTCGAATACGCTTGAAAATTTCAAGTTAAAATCGGTAAATGCTACAAATTTACCGATTGTGTTCTCTTCTTTTCCTGATTAATATTTTAATTATTTTTTGCTTTAATATATTTTTTTGTTAATGATCTGACATTTTTCATAATATACTGCATTTTTATTCGTTTCAAATTAAACGTTATTTTATAATAACAATGAGTATGTAGTCAATAAATAAATCGGTGACCATTTTTTACGAGTACATTAATTCATAGCAAAATATATCTCAAACATAACATGAATTTTTCACGTCAAAAAACCGCGCGTATTGTTGGTGATATTTTTTTTTTTATCATTTCAAGCGTATTCGAATACATTCGGAAAAAAAATTTAAATTATTTCTTCACCATTAATTAAATTAATTTATAATTATATATATATATATATATATATATATATATATTTTTTTTTTTTAAGTTGAACTTTTTTGGCCGTAAAATTGATGAATAAAGAAATACTTTAATAACTGAAAGTTAATTATTAATTAAAATCCAAATACAGACCGCTTCGATTATTAATGGGTTCAATCGTGAACGGTGTAAAATTATATAATGTGAATATGAAAAGACTTTAGGAGAGTGGAGCGGGAGCGGAGCAAGGCCGGACCTGTGCCAATATTGTGATTAACCTCTCTCTATTCCTCTTTAGAATATTTTGCCAGTGAGACCGGACCTGGAGCGGAGCGGGAGCGGAGCGCTAGTGTGAATGGGGTAGAGCGAGAGCGGACCGGGAGTGGAGCGAGACCGGAGCGGTACCGATAGTGGAATTCTCAGTCTATTTCTCTTTAGAATATTTGAGCAGACCGGGAGTGGAGCGGGAGCGGAGCGATAGTGTGAATCCGCCCTTAAGGGATGTAGTGGTACTGAAAATAATATAAGAAAGATACTGTGCTGCATAAAGAAATACATCTTCTTCCTAGATGTCTGAATTTCCCTGGAGTCTTGAATTTATGTTCATGAAGAGCCCCTCAAAGTATACTGCCTGGCACTCAAGAATCCTCTTGACACACCATTAAGTTTTTTTTTTTCTCATTGCATCTCAGCTTGTGGTTGTTACTGTTTCTTGATATAATTGATGGCTGGAAAGAGTTTTCTTTCTTCATTATGTTATTTTATCTTTCATATCTTCTGTTCTTTACCTCATCTAGCACCTTTTTTTTTTTTTCTTTTCAATTTGTCTTCTTCTTTAATAGTTTTCTTTATTCCATCTAATGGCTTCGGGGGAATCATAATCTTCATTGAATCGTGTATTTCTTTTCCTTTATTCTATTTATCCACAGTATCTACCATAACTTTTTAAACTATTACCTTTTACCCCTGTTGGAAGAGTGGAGCTTCATTTTGCTGTTCTATTGCAAGTATAAAGATTTTTTATCCAACAAGAGACCACCAAAGAATAAGGTTCACAGTTAGTGTTTAGTGGAGTTAGTCATACCAGAGTTAATGTTTATTAAACTTGTTGAATGCTTAGCAATAATCAAAACATCATCGATCTGAGTCTCTATACCATATTATTTGGAAGATTCGATGTTTGTCAATGCTTTTTCTTGTACCACCATCAAAAATATAAACTTATTTTAGAAATCTTTGGGATTTATATTTCCTGCAATTAATCATAAAGGATTTCAATAGTATTGACATAGTGATAATCTTTTACCTTTATTATTATTTAAACTTGTTTTTAGGTAATATGACTGTATCAGCATATCAACAGATCCCTTATATATATATATATATATATATATATATATATATATATACATATACATATATACATAGGATATGTTTTCTTGACTGTTGATATAAATGTTATAATAGGCTTCTTCACTGAACCTCAAAAACCCTATTATAACATATATACTGGGTGTCCCAGACCTAGTGTAAAAAAAAAATTGGGTAATACTGCATGCTAAACGGTGTAGAATGGTGCAGAAACGATTTTCCTATCTCAATCTGTTGAGGAGATAAACTTATTTTTGTTTTTATTTTAAAAATCTTACTTTTTTCTAAAAAATGGCAGTTTTATCTACTTCGGTTTAGCATAGAAACAAAAACAATGCTATTTTCTTAATCAGCATTAAATTTCCTAAAAGATGAGTTAGGTTTGGTTATTTTAAATCCACTTTCAGTGGGCCTTTTAATGCGCAAAACACAAAACATTTATTAAAACTTAAATTTAAAATAGTTTTTGAAAATTCTTCGCTCCTCAATGGAGCACCCTAGAAGCTGTCAAATTTCTTAAAAACTGCGGAATTTAGTTAGCTTTTTAATGGTGTAACCCATGATACAATTGCACTTCACCTTTAGAGTCTAAAAGAAGTTTTAGTTAGTTAAGTATTAGTTATGTTATATTCTTGTCGATATGCATGAGGGTTAAAAAGTTGTGAAGGTGGCAAGCCCTCCCTCCCCCTCCCCCCCCAAAAAAAAAATAATAATCTTATTTATAGGGAGTCAAGGAGGGGGGGGGGGGAGGTGACCCAAATTCTTGCTGATTACCTAATGTTACATAAACGTATATTTTTTTTCTTTTATTTGATACCTATAAAAAATAACAATTTAGGTTCTCTTATCATATCACCAAGGGTGGTTAATACTTTTAGATAAATAAAAAAAGGCCAATATTCACCAAAAAACAATAGTAAAATTTATTTTGGCAACGTTTCGGCTTCTAGAGCCATTTTCAAGCCATGCATCATACTTTGGGATTGTTCTTACGGTGATTTAGAATAAAAATATTTTTAAGGGTGGAAATAAAAAACTTGTTGCTGGAGGCCTCATTTTAAGATCCATCTGTCATGCATTGTAATAACCGCCACCACTAACTCCGAGCAACTGATCTTAAAATGACGCCTCCAGCAACAAGTTTTTTATTTACACCCTTAAAATTATTTTTATTCTAAATCACCGAAAGAACAATCCCAAAGTATGATGCAAGGCTTGAAAATGGCTCTAGAAGTCGAAACGTTACAAAAATAAATTTTACTATTGTTTTTTGGCGAATATTGGCCTTTTTTTATTTATCTAACAATTTAGGATTATTTGAAGAAATTAAATACACCACCAGAAAAATAACACAAATTTCAATCAGAACGTGATATCATTGTCAGGGCTAATGATAACAGGGCACATTATGAAATGTCATTTTTCTGTTGGTGTATTTCATTTCTTCAAATAATCCTTAATTGTTATTTTTTATAGGAAAAAAGGGAAAAAAAATGTACGTTTATGTAACATTAGGTAATCAGCAAGAATTTGGGTCACCTCCCCCCCCCCCCTTGACTCCCTATTAATAAGATTATTATTTTTTTTGGGGGGGGGAGGGCTTGCCACCTTCACAACTCTTTAACCCTCATGCATATCGACAAGAATATAACATAACTAATACTTAACTAACTAAAACTTCTTTTAGACTCTAAAGGTGAAGTGCAATTGTATCATGGGTTACACCATTAAAAAGCTAAATAAATTCCGCAGTTTTTAGGAAATTTGACAGCTTCTAGGATGCTCCATTGAGGAGCGAGGAATTTTCAAAAACTATTAATAATTTAAGTTTTAATAAATGTTTTGTGTTTTGTGCGTTAAAAGGCCCATGTGGATTTAAAATAACCAAACCTAACTCATCTTTTAGGAAATATAATGCTGATTAAGAAAATAACATTGTTTTTGTTTCTACGCTAAACCGAAGTAGAGAAAACTGCCATTTTTTAGAAAAAAGTAAGATTTTTAAAATAAAAACAAAAATAAGCTCTATCTCCTCAACAGATTGAGATAGGAAACACGTTTCTGCGCCATTCTACCCTGTTTAGCATGCAGTATTACCCTTTTTTTTTTTTACACTATGTCTGGGACACCCAGTATATTCATTTTATGCCTGTGTTTCATACAATTTATTTTGTTTTTCATCTGTATTTAAGTATTATTCTGCTAATAGGTGGAAATAGAAAACAATAATAATTTTGACGTAGAACTGCTATCCATTTGTTGTGATGCAATGGCTGAAACTTGTCAAATATCATTGATTAGTCCTAAGGATACACATATCATTATATCTCCTTACAAGAAATTAACATGCAATTTTAAAATTGAAGCAAAGTAAGTTGTTGTTTGTTAAATATCATATTTTGGTTATTATAAGAGGTATTTAAAAAAAGTTTTGACTTTATTACCCTGGATGGAATAAAGTTGTGGTCATAGAAATCACCTATTTCCTTTAACACGCCCTGTCCCATGAGATTTATATCTTGCTTGTTTGGCCGTAGTTTTTCCTCACATATATTATCATTATAACTTTTAGATATTATACCTTTTTCCCTTCCATATTAATCCTGTGGGAGAGTTGTGAATTTCTAAATATTACAGGTTCCATTCTCTAAGACATACTACCTGTAGAAATGTTTACAATTTTTTTTTACATAAATATGATGGAATCTTTATAAAATTTCAAGGGAAAATTTTGGCAGACTAGGAAAAATAAGCCTTCCTCACCGACTTATACACCTTTCAAAGAAACCTCTCGGTAAACCTTGTTGAGAAGTTAGTAAGAAAATTCTCGTAGGTCTTACTGAAAGCGGCAAAGGAAATTAAACCGATAGGGGCAAGAAGGGACTATAGGCCATCTTAAAAAGGAACTATCCGATGCTAGGGACAAAGTTTAGGGAGCCCCATCCATAGAAAATAACATCGAACTAAAAAAAACTCACTGAAATTTAGGATGGAACTAAACTCAGAGAAGAAAAAAGCCTGGGAGGAGAAAAAGGAAAACATTGTTATTATTCTGGCACTATGGTCCTGCAAGAACCCGGGCCTCCAACACCATAGCCGACCAATCTCTGCGATCCTGTGCTACTCTTCTCCAGTTTGGTGCACCCAGCAGTTTCAGGTCCTCCTCGACATCATCCAGCCATCTGATTCGAGGGCGCCCTCTGCTTCGTTTACCATCCGGTTTCTCATAGAGTATTCTTCTTACTATCCTGTGCTCCAGCATTCTTTCCACATGTCCCAGCCATCTCAGTCTGGCTTTCTTTATTAACGCCACTATATCCGGTTCTCCATATAGCTCCATCAGCTCCTCATTCTTTCTTCTTCTCCATGTACCATTTTCGGAGACTCCGCCCCAGATTCTTCTTAATGTTTTTCTTTCCCATGCATTGACCATGATTTCTGATTTTTTTGTCAGGGGCCATCTCTCGCACCCATTAAAAACTACCGGTCTTAGTATGGTTTTGTACAGTTGAATTTTTATTCTTTTAGAGAATGATTTTACCTGGAAAACTCTTTGTAGTGAGGAGTAACTCCTATTTCCTTCTGCTATTCTTGCTTGTATTTCACTCTCTATTTTATTGTCAACTGTGACCACACATCCCAGGTACTTGAATTGGGTTACTGCTTTAAAACTGTGCTCTCCTAAACTCACTTTATCATATTCCATAATTTCCAATTTTGAGTTTTTCATATATACAGTTTTATCTTCATTCACCTTAAGACCTAATTGAATGGCTGCCTCTTCAAATTCTTGGAAAGTTCCTGATAATGCTGCTTGGGTTCTTGCGGTAATGACGACGTCATCCACATATGCTAGATGTTGGGACATGCGGTTATATATAGATCCTCCAGGATTTGTTTTTACTGTTCGAATGGCTGCTTTAAGGGTTAGATTAAAAAGGAGAAGGGCAAGAGGATCACCCTGTCTCAAGCCAACATTTACTTCAAACTCTTCTGACAGCGCATTTCATAGTTTTACTCGACTGATAGTCTTAGATAGAGTCATTCTTGTTAGTCTGACTAATTTCTTGGGTATGCCCAAATTTATCATGACTTTCAAAAGCCTTTCTCTATCTACACTGTCATATGCTTGTTTGAAATCAACAAAAAGGAGATGCAGGTCTATGTTAAATTCACACCATTTTTCCATTGCCTCTCTAAGAGTAAATATCTGGTCTATTGTTGACCTTCCTGGTCTGAAGCCTCCTTGATAATCTTCTATAATATTTTCGGAGAATTCTGTCAACCTTTTATATAGAAGCACTGCCAGTATCTTATAGGTCGTACTTAATAGGGAAATGCCTCTGTAATTATTACATTCGAGCTTGTCTCCTTTCTTGTATATTGGGCATATTGCTGCTTTTGTCCAATCTCCAGGCATTCTTTCTTCCATCCATATGTCCCAAATAAGCTCGTTAATTTCTTCCCATAGCTCAGTTCTACCATTTTTTAACATCTCTGGAGTAATCTCATCCAAGCCTGGCGATTTGTGATTAGTCATTGACATTATTATGTCAATTATTTCTTCTTTCTCAGGAGTTTTCACTTCTTCTGCTCCTTCCTGCACGTTTCCTAGGTATTCATTGAGATTGCTGGTTTCTTCTGATACTTTTTCGGCAGTTCTTGTGTTCAGTAATTCTCTGAAATACTGGTTACATCTTTCAAGAATGGCTGACTTTTCTCCAATCAGTTCTCCTTCTTTCCCTCTGCATAATTCAGCCGTAGCTTGGAATCCTTTTCTTATGTTTTTTACACCTTTGTAGAAATTTTCTTGATTCTTTGCTATCCCAGGATTCTTGCAACTTCTCTAATCTTTCTCTTTCTTGTGCTCTCTTCTTCTGCCTGCACACTCTTTTGGCTTTCTTTCTTTTCATTATGCTATTCTGTAGACTTCCTCTGTTCTTTCTTTTTAACATGTTTTGTCTCGTCTGGTTTATCTCTTTTATTACTCTCACTTAGTCTTCGTCAAACCAGTCATTTCTACGATTTAGTTCTTTCTCTCCAAGCACTTGTTTTGCACTTTCTATCACTGCTTCTTTCACCTTTTCCCATTTATCATTCACATGTGTGTCATGATGTGTCTGTTTTCCTATGAGAACTTCCCTTAATTTATTTTTGAAGGCTTCCGCTACTTCATTTTTCATTAGCTTTTCTGAGTCATATTTGTTTGTCCTACCTCCTTTAGTGCATCTTTTTATAGCTAGTTTTTGTTGGTAGTAAACTTTTACCATATGGTGGTCTGTATCACAGTCCGCACCTCTAAATGCCCTATCATCTCTGATCCGACGCATGTCTTGACTCAATAAGGACGTGGTCTATTTGATTCCTGGTTAGGCCATCTGGCAACACCCAGGTCTCTTTGTGTATTTCTTTATGCGGGAATTTAGTGCTACTGACAACCAGTCCCTTTTCCATTGCAAAATGAATTATACGGCGGCCATTATCATCAGAGAAGTTGTGCTTGCTTTCCTTGCCTATTGTGGGTCTAAAAGCCTCTTCTTTCCCTAATTTTGCATTCAGATCGCCTATGATTACTTTCACATCATTTTTCAGGATCAAATCGTATTCTCTTTCCAAATTTTCGTAGAAAATGTCGTTTTCTTCTTCCTCACTATCTTCTGTGGGGGCATGAGCGCTTATAATTGTCATTTTGAAAAATCTTCCTCTGAGTCATACAGTGCAAATTCTTTCATTGATAAGATATTACTGTATCATTGAGTGCTTGATTGATTTCCAGATCATGAACCCAGTCCCTCTTATGTTTGCATGGTGTCCACTGTTGATAAGTAGATAGTTCTCCAAGTCCATGATTTCCACATTTCTCCAACGTATCTCCTGCAGGGCTGCAATATCAATCTGATATTTATCAAGTTCACTCCCCAAAGTTTTACTCAATCCAGGTCGGTTCAATCCTCTTACATTCCAAGAAGCTATCTTAAGTCCATGTTTCCTTGCTTGGGCCGTATAGCCATTGTGACAGTCCATATATCCGAGGCTTTGTGTTGTTTTCTGAACTTAGTAGTTTTTTTTTGCTGGTTGGTGGGTAGTTAGCCCACCGAACCAACCCTCCTCCTTTATCCGGGCTTGGGACCGGCAACTGACTCTGAAGGAGACAGCAGGCGGAGTTTCACTAATTTTTAAACATTAATATGGACAGAAACTCTGGAAACTTAGCTGAAGACCAGCAGCGCCACAAACCTATCACCTTTGAACAAGGTAATAAACTAAAAAGTGGCTAAGAGACAATGTTTCCTCCCAATTAGACGGAGACCTTAACTTAAGCCGAATTGGATGAAGCATTAAATGTACTAAAAATGATGAGCTTCCATGTCCCTGATGGAATCACCAATGAACTCTTAATATGCATTGGACAATGGGCTAAGAAGAGACTTCTAAAACTATTTAATAATAGCTGAAAGTCAAGGGTGTTCCCACACTGATGGAAGAAAGCTAGCGTAATTCCTATCTTAAAAGAAGGGAAAAACAAAACCCAATCTAAAAACTGCAGACCTTTAATTCTCCTAAGTTGCATGGGAAAGATCATGGAAATGATCATAAATGAAATGACCGCCAAACCTGGATGCTTAAGAAAAGGAAGTAATTATCCCACAACAAGCTGGTTTAAGAAAAACAGGTCCACAGAAGACCAGGTGGCTGCTATTACACAAAAGATAGAAGACGGATTCCAGAAAGGGGAACAGACAGGAGCAGTGTAGATTGACCTGGAAAAAGCGTTTGACAAAGTTTGGAAAAGTGCATGTAGATCCGGGATAAAAGGAAGAAGCTTAAGATGGCTAAATAGCTACTTCACAAACAGACATGCAAGAGTGCTAGTTAACACCCAAAATGGATAAAAAATTTATGGATAAAACAAAAAACGATAACAAATTGAGTACCACAAGACAGTGTCCTCTCACCAACAATCTTTTAACAACTTTATCAATGATGTGACATTGAAGATGCCAAAAGGAGTGAAAGCCTCTATATACGCAGATGACCTTGAATTCTGGTTCCTTTCAAAATCTCTGACTATCAAAAGTATAGGCTTCAAGAAGCCCTTGATACCATCAGCAACTAGGCAGCAGATTGGGAATAAAAATAAACGACATAAAACAAAATACACTACCTTCACCCTCTCAAGAAATGAACACCTGATACTTTGGCTCAAAATTGGACCATCAACCATTGAATCGATCCAATGAAACCACTACATATCTTGGAATAAAGCTGGACAAGAGGCTGATGTGGGGACTGCTGATATAATCTTGCTCAACGAAAGGGCTTAAGAGACTGTGCCTCAAGAGAAAGATCACAGGATCAGGGTGGGGAGCTGTAACAAAACTCTGCAAAACCTCTATGTGTGCTATGTCAGACGAGTACTCAAAAAATGATTTGGATTGGGCATATCCACAATCAGAAACTTCCAAAAAGTTTTAAAAGTCCGAAACTATGGCCTAAGAATTATTACAGGTCAAAACCTCTGAAAAAACTCGAAACCCTGACAAAATTACCCATCCTCATAGATTGAACAGATTTAAAGTTCTTAAACTTAGCAGCCAAAGCCAAATATTTTCCAGAACTGAGAAAGGCTTTCCTTCAGATACTCAAACTGAATCAAGATTAAGAGTAAACCCTACAAGAAGAGCTCAACATGCGAGAAATACAACTGGCGACATTTGACTATGCAACTCTTCTCCCACCTTAGAAGGTTCCCACAAACGTAAGAATAGTTGACACGATACCAGGGATAAATAGCAAGAACGAATTTTTACTTATTGAACTGCTAAAATGAACTGCTACTTAAAAAACTAAACTGTATTTATTGACGAGGAGTACCCACCACAGGAATGGACAAGAGGTTCATTAGTAGAAAGTGGGAAAGGTAGTGGTGGTGGAATGCTCATAGAGCTCCCAAATGGTGGAACTGTGGAAAGATCTATTGCCACAGGGCTTTACTCAAGTAATTACCGAGCTGAGCAAGAAGCCATAATTGAGGCTTGCAAGACCATCTTTTCTTCTTCTTATGACCACCACAATGTGATCATTTTTACTGATGCTCTGTTCTCCAAGCAATGAAAGATAGAAGGCAGTAGTGAGCCTGAAAAACCTAGTCTCTTCTATAAACTTTGTGACAAACTGTACCAGAACAACAGTCATCCATTGAGATCTCGGGGCACTGCGGAGTCATCAGAAATGAAAGAGCAGACATGCTGGCAAAAGCTGGATCCCTGATAACACAGTTTAACCCACTTCTCCAAATTCACAAGGTTAGGGCACTTAATAAGAATTTTATGAAGGAACGATGGCCAGACATGCATTCCACACAAGTTTCCCATAATAGCTATTTTAAATTATGAAGAAGGGAACAAATAGCAATACTCAGACTCAGGACAAGACACAACCGCCTCAAATCGCATATGTGTAGGAAGTTCAAGATAGGAACGAGCCCCTTATGTGAGTGAAGGACAAAAGATAGCTGAACACATTCTTCAGCCCTGTAGACTCTTTGATAATGCCCTCATGAAAATTTGGCTATAACCGATGTTGCTGAAGAGGAAGTTGAGGGGAAGATTGGAGGATCTCAAGAGAACCAATGAATTCCTTTTTATGTTGCCTGACATAGTCATATAAGGGAGGAAAAATGAAGAAGAAGAAATGTTTCTCAACAAAATAAAATTTGTGAACAAATTATCTAAACAGTTAACAAGATTGAGACATTGAATTAGAATGAAAGGGGAAACTTACACACAAAAACAAAAGGAATATGATGAAAAATACATTACGAATTTCTTCAAACAAAATGGATATGAATAAAATTAATAAAAAATCCACATAACAATATACAAACCTCAGAAAAATACTTCTAATAAACAAATATTCCATAAAATGATATACATACGTGGACTTACAATATGAAAAAAGTATTCAAAACACACGTTCATAATGAAATAAAATTGGCGCCAAACAATACTAACAAGTTATAATAATATTTCCATATGAAAATCGTTATACAATACTTAAAAAAAGCAATGTGATACATAAAATAGAATGTAATAGCTGTGAAAAGATCTAGGTACTCAAGGAAACCTCCAAATAAAAACTGTTACAGAACATACATCAAATTGTAAAAATATAAAAATGATCAACAAAACAGCTCTATCTCATTATGAACATGGTTATGATATATAAGAACATTAAATCTAAATAATTAAAATTTAACTTGGAAACATTTTCAATCCCTCCCTGCTAATTTTTTTTAATAGTATTAATAGATCTATTTTAATTTAATCTATATCCTATAGAATTAGAAAACGAATCGGCAATTGTTACAAAAGGTATTATTGTTTTAATGGCTTCATTTGTAACCCAATACGACTATCCGAGTTTTACCCCATGATTAAGTTTTACTATGTTGATGTGGGGTGAATGTACGCTCAAAGGCCATGTTTTTACAATTGGATGGTTAAATCTCGTAAAGTTCTCACAATATCAAAAACATGTTTATTATAAGAGTTATGTGGCATTAGCTTCTACACATGTTTTTTTGACCAACTGTTCCCATTTTAGGGCTCATCAAAGTAAGACAAAGTTTACATATTTATGAAAAATTTACATTTTACTTCTGCTTTTTGGTAATATCTACCTATATTAATAAAGGAGTCTACACAAAAGTTATAGAGAAACAAATGCCATGTTTGATGACATAAAAGATGAATTTTTTGAACTGCTTATTTCCATAAAGTTCTCTCTGAAAGTTAGACTATTTCTCATCAGCAATAAAGACTGCATGTTCAAACTGCAGTTCTTCAATAAAGGTTATTTACACTAGATTAAACATGATACTATACCATAAAGTCTTAATAGTTTTGTACTTTGTAAGTATAGTAATAAAATAGAATATTAAAATTCTAAATGTATAAAAACCTAATAAAAAATGGTTTCATTGAGATAAAGTTATATTTCAGATAATTATATTATTATTATTATTTTTAAAATAAAAAAATGCTTTATTTTTTAATTATTTTTAGTGAGAGGTGAGTGAAATAATATTTATTTCACTATAAAAAAAAGATGTTTTATTTATAGCTAGCTCTAAAAAAAATTACAAATAATATTACAAGTTTAAATTCATGTAATCCATATCCAAAAGATGGAAATTTAGGTCCTTGTAGGTTGTTTCTAGGATTTAGAAAGGCTTCTTTACTCATGATTATGATGTCCATAAATGAACATTGATTGTTTCTGCAATCCTCTTTTAATTAGGTATAAATTAAAAAAAATAAATCAAATAAATATAGTTACATTATCCACTAATAATGTGGGGCAGGTGTAATGCTCCATGACTCACCTGGGTCCTGATGAAGACCCACAGGTTTGGGTTGGAAGGTAAGCTGTTAGAACAAAGAAAAAAAACTTTTAGACTGAAATTTCTGATTATCAATCATCCTAGAGAATATTAAAGAAAAAAGTCGACCATTTATCACCTTTAAACATATTTTACATAGAGGGGAATTACAAAGAGGGGTCGAACGAAACTGGGTGACCTGTACTGGAGCTATATTAAGCAGTAAAGGATCTTTTACATTTGTAAAAAGAAAAAAAAGCAATCAATTAGCTTTGTTTTATATCGCCACTAATATCCATTACTATTCCTCTCCACTTCAACCCCTACAGTCTTTCACCCTCTTCCGATCAATCCCATTAATCTGTCCATATGAGAATATCCTTCTATCCTGCCACGTTAATTCCCAATCCCTCCCAGTACATTATGATGAGTTCCTAGACCACTTTCTCCATAATTTCTATCATATCATTGCCTTCTCGGAAACCTGGCTTAAACCAAATATCCCATCCTCCTCAATATCCATCCCTAACTAATCTCTCATCCGTCGTGATCGTGAGGACTGAACTGGAGGAAGAGTTGGTCTTTATGTCCATGACAGTCTGAGGGTAAAAATCCTTCTGGAATTCCCTTTCTCAAAAAATCCTCATCCGGAATATCTCCTCGTTGAAATTTCCTCTGATGCCTTTTCCCTTCGCTATGTAATAGTTTACCCCCCCCCCCCCCCCCCCACATGCCCAATTTGATCCTTCCTTTGAATCTTCCCTCTTTACCCATGTCCCGTTATACAATAACGTAATCATCGCTGGTGATTTTAACATAAACATGCTCTCTGATTCTCCTTACAGATCTTACCTAACAGACCTCATCCATTCACTCGACCTTTTCATAGTACCATACCAAACAACCCACCACACCCAGTTTACCAGCACCTGGTTAGACCTTTTTACAATAGATTCCTTTCATAACGTATTGTCTTCCTCACAGCATCCAGTACCTTTTCTGTCAAGTCATGACCTCATTAAAATTTCATATAATATCCCAACACCTAAACTATACCCTAACAAAATCTCCTGGCGGAACCTTGATTCTTGATTGGTTGGTTGATTGAACATAAACCTCTGAAAAACTAAATCCTTTTTTCGACTCACTTTCCCAATCCCTGGATCCTATTTATTCGTCAACCTCCATTGATGAAATGGTGGAATGCCTCTCATCCAATCTTTCCACCTTCCTAAATCAACACGCTCCCCTCAAAACCCTCACTTTTAGACGTCATGCAACTCCCTGGATAAGTCCCAAAATCAGTTAATGAAGAAAAGAGATGCCGCCAGAAGACCTTTCCAATGCACCCGTTCCGCTGAAAAGATTACTCCTTTTTCAAGTCCCTATGCAATCTAACCCAATCTTCCTTACGGCGTGCCAAGGCACAGTTTTTCCATAACTGCATATCACAAGCCCACGATCCTAAGTCCTAATGGAAAATCCTTAAAAAATTATCAGTTGTCAAATCCAAATCCTTTACTCATTATTCCATCAATCCAGATGAATTAAATTCCTATTTCACCAATCCTCCATCTCTTCCTCACCCCTCCTCTTACTTTTTCACACAAACCTTCAACACTGATAACTTTTACTTCCTAAATATTTCACCTGAGGACTTGCTCTCCTCTGTCCTTAAATCTAAAACCAATGATTACGGCCCCGATCAAATCCCTGTAAAGATTATTAAACTCTGTCTTCCTGTCATCTTCCCTGCTCTTTTACAGATCTATAACTTTTCCTTAAAAAATTCCATTTTCCTAGAAGCCTGGAAAAAAGTGATAGTCCGTCCGTTGACAAAAGTACCAGTTCCCACCTTAGCATCCGACTATAGACCTATCTCCATTCTGGCTAACCTATCCAAACCGCTCGAAAGAATTTTCCACTCCCAGCTCAATGACTTCCTTGAATGGAATGCTCTCCTCAACCCTCTCCTGTCCGGCTTTCGTTCTCATTATTCCACACAATCTGCTCTGTTGAAGATCACTCAGGATCTTCAATCCTCCATAGATAAACATAAAATCACCATCCTAATTCTCTTTGATTTCTCAAAGGCGTTTGATAATACCGCCAATCACAGTTCCTTAGATCACGTGATTGCATGTACTCAAAAACCTGTCAACTCCTAGTTTCCTCTCGTATGTTTCCCCATTTTGATTATGGCTGCCTTGTATATGGGGGACTGTCTGGCTTGCATGAGATGAGGTTGAAGAGACTAATGAATTGCTTCATTAGATTCATCTTCGGTGTCCCCAGGCGCTTCCATGTCTCCAGTTGGTATGCTGAATTGAAGTGGCTCTACCCAGTTTTTCGACTGCAATACTTCCTAGTTGTATATCTTTTCCAAACCTTCAGAACCAAGAAACCTCCTTATATCCTCAATTGGTTCAAACCCTGCTCCTCTATACATTTCCTAAACACCAGATCTCAAACCCCTAATCTGTATATCCCTTTCTACCGAACTGCCTCTTTTACAAAATCCTTTATCATCCACGCTGCCACCTTCTGGAATTTCTTACCTGTCTCCATCCGTAAAACTTCATCCCTCACTTACTTTAAAACCCAACTATTTCGCCATCTCCTTAATCTCCAATCTTCTGTAAATATGTAAAATAGTGAAACCAACATAGAATATTTATTTATGATTTATTATAGTTTTCAAGCTCAAAAGATGATCAAATTTTTTGTTCTCGTTATCCAAATGTTATTTTGTTTTGTTTTTCAATATTTTGGGTCAGTGTTTTCTCTTTTACGTTTACTTATATCTTAATTCTTAATATTTTTGCTTTTCTTTTAAACTAACCAGACAAACGGCTCTGGATTTGACCATATTTTGTTATTCTTAGGGGACTAGATGTCCCAGAATATAAATTATTTTCTTTCTTTAAAAAAAAAAGGTTATTGAAGGACTTAGGATATTGGCTGGGTGATATCGAGGATCAGATAATGATGGTATGTGAATGAATTTTTAGCGACATTATTACTCCAATGGTAGTGACGTTGAGAAAAGGAATTAAAGTAGTCTGCCTCAGTAAGTAGGTTTAGGAAACCCGTCTATGGAAAAGGAACCATCGGGATTAGGTATGATAAGAAAGGGAAGTGAGAAGTTGATTTTAGATTCAACAGTAAACCGTAGGCAGGGATGGTGAGAATTAAAGCAAAATAAAATTTCACTGATATAGTCCAGGTTCAACATATGTAACTGGTCATATTTTGGTATAAAAAAAATGTCATCAGATACTAAATGAATCTATGTGGTCTTTAAGTCAGGGAATTCCCCATTGCAAGCCTATAAATCTTTTTATTCCTACAATGTTTATATTTCTGTTTTATTCTGATGATGACCAAAAAAGTTTGCCCATATAAGTTATGTCATATTATGCCATATAAGAAATGAATAAATAATATTATTTATTGGGTTTCATCTTACTTTCATCTGACAAAAACTCTGACTATCTTTTGCTGGAATAATTGTAGAGGTGAGAGATAGTCAACTGTTATTCTTTACAATAGGTTAAATGATAATCAGGATTTTAAGTTTGAAAATTTTTTTAATTTTGAAAGCCAACGTTTCGATTCAACTTGTGGATCTTCATCAGGGCTTCTGAGTCCAGATAGATACAAAGACTTCAGTCCCCACACACTGCCATCCACCTCCCCCATCCAATCCCAACTCCACTTGATCAGTCCTCACCGAATCCTCCCACCTTCGCCCACGCCTACCCCTCGGATTTTTTCCAGTCGGAAAATCATTTTATCAATCCTTTAGGTTTTCGTTTGCAACTGAAACTCACAATTTGCTTGCCCACTTTAACCGATGCATGGCTGTAACTTCGATTACATTTACCGGGTACAGTTCATGCAAGTCTGCATTTTGTAGCCGTCCAAATTCTCCTGTTGAATCGTCCTTCTAATAATTAATAGGATTAGTTTTGATTTGATGAAAATTAGTCTTTTATTATCTTAAATTATTTTATCAGAAGAGAAAAGATTGGCCATGGCCCAGGAATCGATCCTAGGTCTTCTGCATCTCTGTCATAGTGCTCTTCTATTGAGCTAACCATGAGCCATGGAACTCAGTGGCGAATATAGAATATATTTTTGGGGGCCCGGTATTAATGTAAGGTTAGGTTAGATGTGAAACTACAAATAAACAACTAGCATTGGCTGTCACTGGTCCTATTCAACTATACGTAATGGAATAACTTTCTGCCCCAGCCATTCTGTCTCAACTGATTCATTAAAATATTTCAGATTAGGGCCCTTAATTTTTTTCTTTACATGACTAATTTTGGGGGGGGGGGAATTGGGGCTTCTCCCCTTATTAGTCTTTAAATATACTCATTTATTTTTTAAATTTATGTTTTCAGATACATGGGATTTTCAGCTATCGAATACATATGGGTATTCAGTGGGTTTAAAATACCCCGGATGTTCAAGTTGGAAGTTACTAGTATAGAATCAGAAGAAATGGAATGGAAAGAACCAAAAGTAAATGTTCCTTATTCTCAATTGAAGATAACAGGATTGTAAGAAAATTTCGAGTTGAAATATTTTATTTATTTATATATTGATTATTTGTTTAAAAGTAAGCTAGTTTAACTGTTTGCACTGCAGCTCATACACGAGTCGGCGTAAGAAGCGACATGAGTAGTGGGGAGCTAGCCCCGTCTATTCCAACCCCACCCCGCCAGTACCTATTGCTAATAGGATATCTATTTCACGTTGAAGATTTGACGACATGTAATAAATGTTTATTGTGAGTTGATGGAGATTTTTAGAAAGTCAATGGGGTTTCTCATGACTCAGGGGTGCTCCGTACCTCCACAACGGCGGCGGTTCGAATCCGCCCTGAGAGGGATAACTTTTATTTCGTGGAGGCCCCACGGAATAAATCTCAACCCTCCCACCATGGTTAGAATAGGTTGGTTACACCTGTAGAGTAACCCCCCGTATGCCACACATGGCCAGGTAGGGGTACCGAACAAAAAAAAAAAAAAAAAAAAAAAAAAAAAAAAAATGTAATAAATGTTTTTTTTTAATTTTTTTTTTTAACTTTTTTTTTAAATATTGTGCTATTAGTCATTTACAACTTTAATTTTTGAAATTAATATTTTAATTTTTTGACTTCAGTATAAAATATTAATTTGAACAGTGAACTGTAAAAATTAAAAAGTGAGTTAAAGAAGTAACCATTCATTTAATAATTAAAGAACCCCTCCTTTCTGCGATAAAAGTAAAATCATTTCAATTATAATTCACAACTCATATTAATAATTTTGCTAATGCTATGGTTTTTGTAACACATCAGTGGTAACAGAGGCGCATTATTCTGCTTCTCCTTTTCGAAATACTCGCGGAGTCTCTTGACAAAAACTCGCGATTGCGATTTTAACGCGATACTACGCCCGGATTTTAAACCTTAACTGCTAATTGGCCTTTCCATCATAGATAATAACAATAAAAAAATCAATAAAACAAATAAAAGTAAAAAACTAAACTAAAACAATATAACACGATAATAATCATGAGCAATAAACAGCAGTTGACACTGAAATGATAACTGGGTGGTTGTCAGAGATCAGGTGTGTAGGGATAAAGGGGAGTGGCCTTCATTGGAGTAGGGGTTGATCCATGCCGTTTCTTACGCCCTCCCGAGTATAGTGATTAGCTTGTTGCAACTTTGTTTAAAAAACTGTTTTAAATATTTATTATTTTTTACTTGATTATATTATTTTATTGTTGCTCATTATATGAAAGTGTATATATAAATATATTTTGTTTATAATTATCTTTTACACCAAATTCATGCATCAGATATGTATTACAAAAGTAAAACTTTGTGTTGTACCAATCATTTTCTGTAATGTTGAACTCCTATAAGTTTTTCTATTTACCTCTTTAATACAATATTAATATCCTATCCGCTGTTTGTATATTACCTCTTATAGAACCACGCCATTTAAAAAAAAAAAAAAGAAAAAAAAAGATTTTTGCTAACTTCTGAATGAAATCTATACCCATCCATTTTTATTGTATCCTCCTTCAAAAAATAAAATAAAAAATTATGTTCATAAATCTATTCTTAAAGAATTATGAATTAGATTTTATGGCTTACGTTTTTTTTTTAAATTTTTGCGGCCATGTGCACCTCGACCACCTTGGGTCTATTGTGCGTCCAATTTAATGCCTGAACTTTAAAAGTTATTCTAAGAATATCAGTAAATTTTATTGATCTTGTTGGGTCGACCAGATCGTTTGAAATTGATCGCACCAACAGAAATATGATCAGCTGTCCGATTCTCATTTCAACAGAATCTGCAAATTCTGCTATCTTGTATATGAACATATGATTTCTGAGGTTACACTCGTAGATTACTTTCACTTTTTTATGTGTATCCTGGTCAAGATTTAGTAACTTGTTTTCTTTTAACTGAGTAGCCATCTAATGATTGGTTGCCACCAGGTGGCAGTGGTGGCAAAGTTCCACCAGCTGACCCAGCTTTCATTAGGTCTTTTGGTTTTCCGGAGCCTCCATGTGGATAGTACTCGTGGTTTTTGTGTCTTGGCTACCAAGCCAGGTCTTAATAGTGTGGAGCAAATCTTGTTCCACGTATATATTTAAAACCTCCTAGGAGGATTGCCAAGGTGACCCAGAATCTGGACCACTTTGCCAACCCCCGCCTCAGTTGTTCATGAGTTAAAAACTCCCCGGGGGGCACCACGAGAAGGTGACAGTAGGCGTTGATAGGGATAGGGACAGCGGAGAGCACCAGACAGTGAATACGGCACTTTTGTTTAGTGCTCTCCCATGAAGTGAGAAAGACTCATGCATTCGTCTTATCACTTAAGCTCTCTCTTCACCCCACCATTTACCCCCATTTTTATGTTTTATATTATATTAATTGAGTTTATTATGATGAGAATTATGACAGATATCTTTTTTTTTTTCAGGGATATTTTGAAACAAACTTACGGGGACAAAATACCTGGCCAAAAGAAATATTTTAGATCTCGTATATTCCCTGTCCAGCTTGGAGAGTATTCTTTGCCAGAGAAAATTCTTCTTGCGGCTTTACCTCAGAATAATATGTTAGTAAAGGCAAAGTTTTCATTGACATATTTTATTTATTCAAAAATAATGTCTCTTTGGTATTTTGTGTATATACCTTATTCATTTTATTATCATGTTCACATATTTTTGCTCATTCATATTTTAATTTCTTTTTTTTTTTTTTCTTGAAGCTCTTAGCTTCCATGATTTCCTCTTAATTGAAGTCTTGTTCAAACTTAAGGCACTACTAAGAGGTGATCTGTATTCTGTTTGGATCTCTGTAGGTCCTCACCTTATGTTATGAAGGCCTATGTCCACTCATGTACTAAGTAATATAAATTTTGTGGAGTTATTCTGTGTTCAATTAGATTATAGGACTACAGGAAGAGCCATTAATATAGTGATCATGATTAAGAGTTAATTTTGTTTATGCATTCCTTTTCTTTGTCTTCATTTTCAGAATTAATATTTTTTTTTATACCTATCTTTTCTTGTAGTTTATTAATCAAGTATATTATTGTTATTGTCAGCACTCGCCGAGTTCTTTCTTTATATTTATTAATCACCTTTCTTTCAATCCTTTGACAGCTAAAACAATATTGTTTATTTAATTAAACCATATTTTTTATAAACAAAAAATCAATTAAAGTAAAGTCTATTAATATAAGTTTTGATTTATAAGTTTTTTTTAGTGCTGTTTAATTATTTTACTTAAAGCTTAATTTTTACATTAAATGTTTTATGAGAAATTGTCATTAGACTTTGTTGTGAGATATTCCAATAATTTAAAAGAATGCTGAAATGTGTGTGACCAGTTTTTTCTTTCTTTCCATATAGTATTAAAACCAGTCCTGGCCACTTGTTGCTGTGGCTCAGTAGCTATAATGCGTTGAATCAATTATATCCTATTCTTTTTAATACAGTTAAATCAAAATTCACTGATAAACATAACGTTTCATTTAATCTAAAAACCAACGGAATTTAAAATAGAATTTTACGCCAAATTAAAAATTGTTTGGCAAAGAATTTAGAAGGTTTAAAGTTTTTATTTTTACATCTCATATTTGACTATAGTAAGTATTAATGATCCATTTATTTAGCACTTATTGGATTATTTCAGCAGAGGTGAGATTAAATATAAGTAACACACATGTAAAAGGAACTAATAAAGAATATAATTGTAATAGGGATTAGTACAATCACAATAGACAGTTAGCTAAAATGTACCAAATTAATATTTTGTCCAAATATATATTAATTAAATTCTGAGATATCATCTACTTGTTGAGGTTCTACCTGAAACAGGTTATGAAAAGAGAGCAGCCTCAAACCATGCTGCATGTTCTTACAGTACTACTTACCAAAACATAAACATTTAATTTTATGAATGAGATAGATAACATTAGGTTATAACTTTTTACAACAATGTACATTTTTTTTTATTAGAATTTACTATTTATTGTAGTGCTAATAGGTGCACAATGATTTTGGTTAACCTGTCTTTTGCTAAAACAAATTGATTCGATATTTTTCCCACACCTGAAAAGGCGACACATAATGGCCCATGGGAAAGACGCGGATTTTTCAAGTTCAAGCAGGAAAAAATGAATTTATGCTTACCCATCCTAAATATAGAAAGTAAATGAAGTTTTGTGTCAATAAATAAACTAGCACCGCCATCTGTTGGAAATTTATAGAAGTTACAAATAATCATACTCAACTGTAGTATAATAAGTATTTAATTTGCAATGAGAGAAATATAGAAGCCAATAATCGAGATAAAAACTATCCTATCTTTTAAGTTGGACAAAACTGCAGATTGGTGAAAGTAATCTTCCCAATATCATTTATTTAAAACATTACACATAAAAATATGGTAAAACGCCTACGTTTCGGATTATTTATCCACCTTCAGGGCAATCTCCTTTATTTGTATATTTTCTTTTCCTAATACAAAATGTGTATATATATATAAGTCAGTCACCTAAATTAAATATAATATTTGAACAAAGTGAATATTAACATAAATTAGTGCATACATATTTTGGTGGCTTGGTCACATCATATTTTCTGTATTTCTTACATTTTTCTATTACAATGTAATAGGTCAAATTTTTTTTATAAAAAGAATATTTTTCACTCATTTCACATTAAAATTGCTGCCACATACACATATCTAATATTTCCCTGTCCCATCTATCTACTGCTTACTGAACTTTGTCCTTTTTTACCAATATATTTAACCAACTAAATGTTATTGTAGTTTCTTTTTTGTTTTCATATCTTATTCACTTTTTTATATTTAAATTTTTTATAATATCTGCATAATTGCTATTTCGACAGAGCAAGCGGTGGGATTTAATAAAATTAGCAAAGCCACTTTCAGAAGGAATGGAAGGCTTCAATATAGCTGAATTAGTGCCTTTAGATTAAAATCAGATTTTAAGCCGTTTGCTAAATCAAGACAAAGATGTTCTAGGCAACTTTGTTCTGGTAAAATGGAACAAGATGGAGTATCCAGGTGTCGTCCTCGCTATAATAAGTCCCCCAAAACTAATAAAACGAGTTTTGTTTTATTTGACAGGACTCTAAACATTGTTATACGCTCAACTAATGATGGATGGACTATATCTCTAAAGTGTTGCTCAAAATAATGTTTAAATTATATTTTTCAAAACTGGCATTATTAAAATTATGTTTTAAAATAATATTTGTCTTAAAAATGAACGTTTTGATGTTTATTGGATGTTCAGAATTTTTTTTTTTTAATAACCACCCTCTTACCCAAATTGCCTTCAAATAGTATTTTCAATGGGAATTGAGTCTGGGGTCAAGTAACCCGACCTTAAGGTTAACTTGAGCCCAAATTAAAAAAAAATATTTACTACGACACAAACAATGCATATTATATGTTAAAGTATTCATAATAAACTGTACTTTAATGATAAAAGGTGAGTATGTCAAAGAAAACAATATGTTGTGCCTATTTTCAAGAATAATGTTAAAAGTTTCAAAATCTGGGCTCAAGTAACCCACGTTTACGGTAAAGTTTTCAAAATTAAAAAAATTAACTGATCTCTTATTATTATAAGTTGTAAAAAATGTTTTTTTGTTCCTAATAATTATTATAAATTGTTCTTTTGCTGTATATATCATTATAACTTATAAAAATAAAATTTCTTTTGTTCCTAATAATTATTATAAGTTGTAAAATATTCTTTTCTTGTATAAATCATTACAAATTGTAAAAAATAATTTCCATTTTTATAAAATTAATGTCCATTTTACTTAAATATTTCTGAAAATATTTTATGAAAATTACATATTTACGACATATTTGACGGAAATAAATTCAGATTTTATTTAAATATTTGGCATTTTTAAATACATAAAAATTCGATCTCTAATTATGTTAGTGTGAAACGTTAGTTCCATACTAGATTTCAGTGGATCTGAATAAAGTGTTTTTTGCTAGAACAATCATAAATAATCTCCTTCATAGGTTTCTGGAAAGGCATTAGAGACAATTCGAAAACTAAGTTCCAAATTTGAAAAAAAAATCTGGTGCGATGCGCGCAACACACAACTTTCACTTACCAACTTACTTTGATTAGAAATCGACGTGTTTTATTAAATGCCATTTCTCAAAGTCACACATTTTTCCACATTAATTTACTTATTTTTGTTTAAGTACACTACATTTTTTTATTATTAAATAAAAGTTTTTACTTGTGATAATTCGGCAATGCAAGCATTATACACCAAGTCGTCTGGTTTTGTAATTATCTATGTAGTTGTTGAAAAATTCATATAGTTACTATGAAACAAATAATTTCCATTTAACAGAAAATCTTTAATTATAAACATCGTCTGTCATTAAAGGCGTACTGCGCTTGCATGGGCTCAACATGTTTTGTGAGTTGACAGAAATTTTTCTTTTTTTCACCTGTATATGTCTACTTGATTTTTTTCATATTTCATATTTAGCCATTTCTTATTTTTGGGCGAAACGAGAGACAAATAATTTCTCCATATAAACAAAAACAAAGGTACTTTATAGGAAAACAAAAAAGGCCTCTTCTCCATTCAAGCCCCCTCTGAACATTTTAATAATGATAAAGAATACTTGACTCACATTAAACATGACGAGTTTAATCAAAATCGTTGAAGCTATTTTTGAGTGAATCAAATAAAATGTAAAAATGGGTAAAAATGTTATTAAATAAAGTGCCCTCTCCGTTTGATCAATTTTGATGAAATTTTTGCTGTCACATTGTGGGCATATACATATACTAAATACCAGGGTTTGAAATTAACTCTTATTTTCTAGGAAATAGAATAAAAGTCAAATCAGGACTTTTATATTTCTAATAAATAAATAAAAATCACATCATGACTTTTATATTTCGGGCCAGAAAATAAAAGTCCTGATATGATCTTTATCCCAATGATAGCTAATATAAAAGTCAAAGCTTGATTTTAAATATTTAAGGATGAATTTATTAGCTTTTTTTTTTTTCTTCGGATTTCTCCATATTGGTGTACATTATTGGGTTAACCGTTTTTATGGAAATCTTATAGGGTATAATTAATGACCTTATATCGATCTTAAAATCGATTATTAGATTATCAAGGCTGCTGATAATGAAAATAATATCGATATAAAACCTCAGGCTCGCTCAGGTATCGATTATAACTTATCCGATAGTTACAATATTGAGGTCGACATGTAGGTTATTTAGGGCGCTGATTGTGAATATGATATCGATTTTTCGATTACGCGCACAGGTATCGATTTATTATAACTTACGCGATATAAACGATATTGGGGTCTGCTCTTAGGTTAATTGAGGCGCTGAATTCGGAAATGATATCGATTTTTCGATTACGCGCTTAGGTATCGATTTATTACAACTTACACGATAAATAAGATATTGTGGTCGGCTAATACGTTGATGAAGGTGCTGAATTCGGAAATGATATCGATTTTTTGATTACGCGCTCAGGTATCGATTTATTACAACTTACACGATAAATAAGATATTGTAGTCGGCTAATACGTTAATGAAGGTGCTGAATTTGGAAATGATATCGATTTTTCGATTACGTGCTCAGGTATCGATTTATTACCACTTAGACGATAAATAAGATATTGTGGTCGGCTAATAGGTTAATGAAGGTGCTGAATTTGGAAATTATATCGATTTTTCGATTAGGCGGCCAGGTATCGATTTATTACAACTTACATATATAATTATATAAATCGATACCTGGGCGCCTGATCGAAAAATCGATATCATTTCCGAATTGAGCCCCTCAATTAACCTAAGAGCAGACCCCAATATCGTTTATATCGCGTAAGTTATAATAAATCGATACCTGAGCGCGTAATCAAAAAATCGATATAATTTCCGAATTCAGCGACTCAATTAACCTAAGAGCAGACCCCAATATCGTTTATATCGCGTAAGTTATAATAAATCGATACCTGTGCGCGTAATCGAAAAATCGATATCATATTCACAATCAGCGCCCTAAATAACCTACATGTCGACCTCAATATTGTAACTATCGATAAGTTATAATCGATACCTGAGCGAGCCTGAGGTTTTATATCGATATTATTTTCAAATAATTTATTTTTTGAAGAGAAAAGATTTGGCTCCGCCGGGAGTCGAACCCGGGTCTCCTGCGTTACATGCGAGGATGCTAACCGC
Organism: Aelia acuminata; assembly: GCA_911387785.2. NCBI lineage: Eukaryota > Metazoa > Arthropoda > Insecta > Hemiptera > Pentatomidae > Aelia > Aelia acuminata. The sequence goes on from OU426980.1 coordinate 107,379,131, forward strand.
TACACCACAGAGCTCGGCTCAAGGCAGAGCAAATCCTTCCTCTTCACCGATACCTACTCCCCCTATCTCACAAGTTTTGCGAGTAGTAGCGGGAGGTGGACAAGTTTTGTCCAATTTACGATATTTATTGACCTAAGTCAATTTTTTTTTTTTTTTTTTTTTTTAAATTATTTTAATTAATCCAATCTTAAATTGTGGCTGACCACCAATTTTAAATTATTTTTAAATAATTTATTTTTTGAAGAGAAAAGATTTGGCTCCGCCGGGAGTCGAACCCGGGTCTCCTGCGTTACATGCGAGGATGCTAACCGCTACACCACAGAGCTCGGCTCAAGGCAGAGCAAATCCTTCCTCTTCACCGATACCTACTCCCCCTATCTCACAAGTTTTGCGAGTAGTAGCGGGAGGTGGACAAGTTTTGTCCAATTTACGATATTTATTGACCTAAGTCAATTTTTTTTTTTTTTTTAAATTATTTTAATTAATCCAATTTTAAATTGTGGCTGACCACCAATTTTAAATTATTTTTAAATAATTTATTTTTTGAAGAGAAAAGATTTGGCTCCGCCGGGAGTCGAACCCGGGTCTCCTGCGTTACATGCGAGGATGCTAACCGCTACACCACAGAGCTCGGCTCAAGGCAGAGCAAATCCTTCCTCTTCACCGATACCTACTCCCCCTATCTCACAAGTTTTGCGAGTAGTAGGATTTGCTCTGCCTTGAGCCGAGCTCTGTGGTGTAGCGGTTAGCATCCTCGCATGTAACGCAGGAGACCCGGGTTCGACTCCCGGCGGAGCCAAATCTTTTCTCTTCAAAAAATAAATTATTTAAAAATAATTTAAAATTGGTGGTCAGCCACAATTTAAGATTGGATTAATTAAAATAATTTAAAAAAAAAAAAAAAAAAAATTGACTTAGGTCAATAAATATCTTTTATTCTATTTCCTAGAAAATAAGAGTTAATTTCAAACCCTGCTAAATACCCAATTTCATGTTCGTACGGTATATAGTTTTTGAGCCAGTCTGTTCACACACACACACACACACACACACGCACACACACACTCACACACACACACACACACACACCATTTCGCGGGACTTGGTTATTTGGACTCAGGGGACCCCAAAACGTGTATTTCCATTTGAAAATCGGAAGTCGAAATTTTTCACGATTGCAATACTTTCCCTTACTATATATTTCATATATAGGTAAGTGAAAGTAAAAAGAAAACAATGATAATGAATCGAAAATTACTGAAGACTTTTAAGTTTTGCAATAATTATAATACTCTATACTTTATGGAGAATAACACACAAAAATAATTAAATAAATGTGGATGACAGTGTTTTCTGTCAATTTTCTTAATTTGTCTACGAAATTATCAAAACACGTCAGTTTCTACTCCAAGTAGGCTGGTAAGTGAAAGTTGTGTGTTGTGCGCATTGCACCAGTTTTTTTTTCTTTATAGGCTAAATTATTATAAAAGTTTTATTCCATTATTTTAACTTTTATATTAATACATATTTTATGTATAATATATTAAGTGAATTATTAGGTTGTTAAAAAAAATACATGTAAGATGTAAAGAAGTGTATTTTATGAAAAGTAGCAAATTCACAACAAAAAAATTTATAAAGTTATAAAATTAATTAATAATTAAATTTTTATTTTTTTTCCATATTTCTTACAAAATGAAAAAAAAAAAATTATTACAAAAATACAGTCACTCAGTTGTTCAGCCAACTGTTCTCAGTTAAGGGTTAATAGTTAAATTGGGTGAAATTAAAAAAAAAATTATTTCTTTTAAATATTTTGGCCTTGGTTGGGACTCAAACTTGGACCTTCTTTATATATTTTTAGCATTTTATTGGAACATTTAACCTCACTGCAATGCTTCATCTTCACTCTTGGTGTAAAGTTGGAGTTAAATATTATCAAAGTTCATCACCTCTGTGAATAATTGGTTAGAGTTCCTTACTTTTGCACTTTCCCCAATAAATAGTAAATTCTCTGTAATGGTTGATAGAAAAGGTTTATGCTCTTACCCCATTTAATTAGGAAAAGTGCGTAATTTGACACCATTTTCTCTTCATCCTGTTAGCGGTTTTCAGGATATAGAAAAATCAACTGCACAGCTGAATAGAATAGAGTTAAATTTTTATTTTATTTATTTTATTTATCGGCTCGACAGGCGCCTGAAGCTGCCCTTGGCCCTCTCAACTGCCCCTTCCCAAACATTTCGGTCAGCAGCATGTCTCATGGATACTCCAACTTTCCTCAAGTCCTCAGCCACGGAGTCCTTCCACCTTCCCTTCGGTCTTCCACGTGGTCTGACTCCATCCGGGGTCCCATAATATAGTTTCCTCGCGGCTCTACCTTCGTCCATTCTGATAACATGTCCCAGCCATTTTAAGCGCTGAATTCGCACAAAATGAGAGACTCGGAGATCGTCGAAAAGGTCGTAGATCTCTTTGTTCTTCCTTAATCGATATGCGCCGTTCTCTCTAACTGGCCCCATGATACGCCTCAATTTTTTTTTTTTTTTTTTTTTTTTTGTGGCTTTGTGCACTGCGACCTCCTGGGTCTATTGTGCGCCTTACCTGTCTGAGTTCTAAATTGCTATGTTTAGAGCCTCAGTGAATTTTAGCAAACTTGTTGGGTTGACCAGTTCATTGGTGCTTGGGTCAGGTAGGTTTACCTCGCCAAAGATGCTGAATCTTAGCCTAACAAGTCGTTCGCACCAGCTTATAATGTGATAAGCTGTCTCATCCTCTTTGCCACAGAATCTACAGATTGGTGAGTCTGCGAGTTTGAGCCTGTACATATGTTTGTTGAGTTTACAGTGTCCTGTATAGATCGCTGTAATTTTTTTAAGTGCTTTCCTGTCCAAGTTCAGTAGACTGTCACTTCTTTTGGCGGAGTAGCCTTTTAGGAAGAATTTGGAGTGATACTGTGTTTTGTCATTCCAATTCCGTTTTTTAATTGCACCATAGATTTCCCCTATCCTTCTTTTGGCATAGCTTAGGCTTATGCCAATTACCGGTTCTGGGGTTATGGGTCTTTTGGCTGAGCCTTTCCTTGCTAGGTCATCAGCTTTTTCATTGCCCTGGATTCCAGAATGTCCAGGCACCCATTCCACTCTAACTTTATTGCTTTTAGCTAATTTGTTGAGCGCAATATTACAGGCTTTGACAATCTTTGAATTGACTGCATGATTTTTAATTGCTCCGATGGCTGCTTGGCTGTCAGTAAAAATGGTTATGTTTCTGTTTGTTATTTTTTCAGCCAGCAGTTCTGAAGCGCACTGATGGATTGCTAATACTTCAGATTGGAAGACTGTAGTATATTTCCCCAGTGAAATTGTAGTACCTTTATTGGGTTTGTCATCTCTCCAGATTCCCGCTCCAGATCCTGTCTTGGTTAGCGAGCCATCCGTATAGCAGTTGATTCCTTTATATTTTTTATGTGGTTTCAACTTGTTTATTATTGCTTGATAGTTAATATCCAGGAATTCACGACTTTGTAGATCAGAGTGCATTGATAGCACTTGATCGTTTTCAATCTTCCCGTATATCTCCCAGTGTCCCTCCCTAGAATTTGTTCTAAGGGAGTTATTTTGTTTATCTATTCTGTAGAAGGATTTTATTGCTTGGGCCTCCACTTCTATCTGCAGTGGTGTTAAGTTTAGCATCACTTCCATTGCAGACGTTGGAGTGCTTTTCATTGCTCCTGTTATCATTAGGCATGCTAGCCTTTGTAGTTTGGTAAGCAGGATTTTATTTTTTCCGCTATCTGCTTTGTGCCACCAAAGCAGAGCTGAATATAGAATCATTGGTCTGATTGCAGTTAAGTACAACCAATAGACCATTTTAGGTTTTAGTCCCCATTTCCTGCCTATTGCTCTTTTGCAGGTCCATAGGCATTTTAGGGCTTTGTTAGTCGTTGTTTCAACGTGTTTGGCCCAGTTAAGTTTATGATCCAGCATTACTCCCAGATGCTTTACTTCTTTGGAGGGTGTAAGCTGGTATTAATTTAGTTTGGGTAATTTTATGTTTATTTTTTTCTTTTGTGTAAAGATACATATATTTATTTTATGTGGGTTAATGTTTAACCCATTTTCTTTACACCAACTCTGTAATATTTTTGTTGCTGTTATTAGTAGGTCAGAGAGTACGCTCTGATGTTTTCCTTCAATGAGGATTGCAAGATCATCTGCATACCCCTGTGTATAAAAGCCTGCGTCATTTAATTTCACTAGTAGAGAATCCACTACTAGGCACCACAGTAATGGTGAGATCACACCTCCTTGTGGGCATCCTCCCTTGGGTTTTATCCACAATTTGGCATGTCCCAATTCTGTTTGCAAGATCCTTTCCTCCAGCATTCTTTCTATCCATCTGGAGGAGATTTTGTCTATATTTCTTTCCCTTATGGCGTTCTTTATGACGTTATAAGGTGTTTTATCAAATGCTCCTTCAATATCTACAAAGGTGCCTATTGTGATTTCTTTTTGGTTTAGGGATTTTTCAATCCTAGACACCAAGTTGTGCAAAGCTACCTCGCAGGATTTGCCTGCTTGGTACGCATATTGTTTTTCATGTATTGGATTTGTATCCGATATATGTTTCCTCACATGTCTATCAGTTATCTTCTCTAATGTCTTCATTAGGAATGATGACAGACATATGGGTCTAAATGCTTTGGGATCATCATATGATTCCTTACCTGGTTTTGGTATATACCTTACCTTGGATATTCTCCATTCAGTTGGTATATATCCTAGTGCTAAGCTTCCTCTTAAAAGTTTTAAGAGGTGTGGTCTTATGATGTTTATTCCTTTCTGTATCAGAGCAGGAAATATACCATCGGCACCAGCAGATTTGTACGGCTTCATATTGTTGATAGCCCATTCTAAGGCACTGCTGGTAACAATTTGCTTTGCTTCCCTCCACATTATTTCTTCATTGTTTGATGTAGAGTATGTGGAGTTGTTGATTAAGGTATTATTTATTTCGCAGTTTGGGAACTGTATTTTTGCCATGGCTTCAAGGGTTTCCATTTCTTCCGTCGTGGATACCCCTTCTACCTTTAGCGTACCTAGATTTACTGGTTCAGTTTTGTTTAGTATTTTTTTGACACGGCTTACCTCAGGAATGTCGCTCACCTCTGAGCAGAAATTCCTCCAAGCCTCTCTTTTAGCTCTTCTGATAGATTTGTGATATTTAGTGAGAGATTCCTTATAAATATCCCATCTGCCAGAGTTTTTTGCTGCATTGAACAATTTCCTTGTTTTTGTTCTAAGATTTTTTAATTCATTGTTCCACCATGGAACATTCCTGTTTGTTTTTTTTGTTTTTGGTTTATTGCTATGATGATAAGATTCCATCATTGCGTTTGTCAGTGTTGTGTTGAGACAGTCCAGTTGCCACTCATTGTGTGCGTCTGTTGGACAGTGTCTCATTAATTCCGTAAGTTTGGAGGAGTACATTTCCCAGTCAGTGTTTTTAGGATACACCTCAATACTTTCCTTTCAAACCTGTCAATCTTTTCGGCTAGGTTTTTGCTTAGGGTCCAAGTTGCACAGGCATAGGTCAGTATAGGACGGATAATTGTTTTGTATACGATCATTTTAGTACGTACACTAAGTAGCTTACTCCGGAGGAAACTTCTTAGGGCGAAATATGCTTTGTTAGCCCCCATTATACGGTTACGTATTTCTTCTTGTTCGTCCAGCCGGTCATTAACGATGGAGCCGAGGTACTTAAAACTGGGTACGCATTGAAACGAATATCGTCCCACTACATAATGCCTTGGAGGATTTATAGGTGTTTTCTTCCTGAGCACCATTATTTTTGTTTTTTCCTCATTTATGGATAGTCCCATTCTTTCAGCTTCTCTTTGCAACCCTTCACAGGTCTCCTTGATCGCCTTGAGGGATAATCCAATCAATGCTACATCATCAGCATATCCAAGTACTTGAGTCGCCTTGCTGATGAAAATGGTGCCCGACTGATTAAGCTCTGCCCGATTCATTATAACTTGGAGGGCGATGTTAAATAGAAGTGGGGCAAGGGGATCACCCTGTCTAACTCCTGACTTCACTGCAAAAGCTAGGCCCAGCTTACCATTTATTTTCACTCGACTCGCGCTCTCATTCAAAGTACAAGCTACAAGTCGGATTAGCTTCGGTGGAACTCTCATCTCTTCCATTGCCAGGTAGAGCTCTTTCCTAATAATGGAATCATAAGCTGCTTTAAAGTCTATGAAAAGTATCCATATAGACTTGTTGAATTCTTTCATTTTTTCCATCATCTGTCTCAAAGAAAATATCTGGTCAATAGTTGATCGATTCTTCCTGAAACCCCCCTGGTAGTCACCCAAACGAGGCTCCACAAAATCCACAATTCGGTTATATAAAACAACAGAAAAAAATTTATAGGCAGTATTCAGGAGGCTAATTCCTCGATAACTGTTGCAATCTGTGGGAACACCTTTCTTTTTGAGCAAGGGAATAATGACAGACTCTTTCCAGCTCTCCGGGATTTTTTCGCTCTCCCATATATTAACTATCAGATGAGTCAACTCTTCAACCAGTGCTGACCCACCAATCTTCAAAAACTCCGCTGGAATGCCATCTGAACCGGGAGCCTTGTTATTCTTGAAATTGTCCATAATCAGTCTAACCTCTTCTGAATCTGGTGGGCTGGGCTAACTTCATGGTCATTCTCCGTGTCTCGAAAATCCTTATCAGGATAATCGTCATTGTCATGATGGTTTAGCAATTCTTGAAAATGCTCCATCCATCTACCTTGCACATCCTCATCCATGAAGACCATTTTCCCATCAGAATGCTTTATCATTGGGCAATTATTTATAAAACCTGATTTGATTTTCTTTACTTCACCAAAAAACTTTCTTGCCTCATTGTTCCTGCCGTACTCCTCCACCTTACGCCAGTTTTCCTGTAGTGCATATCTTTTCTTTTGCCTCAGAACTTTTTTTGCATTAGATCTGGCTTCCTGGTACTCCTTTCTGTTCTGTCTAGTATCCCTGTTCAGAAGTTTTTTTCTCTTTTCGTTCCGCACATTAATCGCTTCTTCACACTCGAGGTCGAACCAGGCATTTTTAATCTTTCTGTTGCCATCCCTCTTACAATGTTGTCCGGCTGCATCAGATAGAGATTTTCTAATATGGTTCCACTCCTCATTCACATCTCTTCCTCCAATTAGAGCTGGGATATTACCTATAACTCTTTCAACGTCTCTCTGGAAATCATACCTGATTTCCTCTTCTTTTAACTTTTCTCTTGCCCAGGTTATCTGACGTTTGCTCCTTTCAAACATCCTTAACTTATACGCATGTTTGAGCCTTGCAACTACCAGATAATGATCAGAAGAGATGTCTGGTCCTCTATAAGATCTCACATCATTAACTACATTAAAATGTCTACTAGAGACCAGAACGTGATCGATCTGCGTTGCAGTTCCATTTGGTGAAATCCATGTTTGCTTGTGTTTCTCTTTGTGAGTAAATACAGTACTCATCGCTACTAGTGATCTAGATGCTGCAAAGCTAACCATTCGTTCTCCATTATCATTAGTCTTCAGATGCAAGCTATGTTTGCCAATAGTGGGAGCAAACACTGGTTCTTTACCAACCTGAGCATTAAAATCCCCCAGAACAATTTTCATATCGAAGGAGGGCGTTGCATCTATAGTCCGTTCTAAATCCTCATAGAAAAGGTCCTTTTCCTCCTCATCTTTTTCTTCAGTTGGGGCATGAACATTTATCAGAGTGATATTAAACTTTTCTCCCTGAATCCTTAACTTGCACACCCTTTTGTTTATTGGTTGGAAATCAAGAACTGCTTTCCTCATTCTCTTTGATACTATGAAAGCTGTACCGAACTCATGTCTATTCTGATCACCACTGTAGAAAATATCAAAATCATTTCCACTTTGCTTTCCAACACCAGTCCAACGTGTTTCCTGAAGAGCAGTTATATCTAAATTTAACTGTTGCAGTTGTTTTTCCAGTTCCGTCCGTGCTCCAGGTCTATAGAGTGATCTTACGTTCCAATTTTATAAACCATATGACGAGTTCCAGGTCGTTTACGTAAATCGGTCCGAAATCCGAGGCTAGGCTGTTGAGAATAATTAACCGTAGTTGTTTTTATAAAAGGTGGGTAGTCAACCCCCCTTTAACCCTCCTGCTTTATCCGGGCTTGGGACCGGCAGTGGTGTCTAGCTAACTAACCCCACTGGCGCAGTTGTTAAAGTTTTAAAATACATTAAAAAACATTGTTCTAGCATTGATTACTGATTTTTCGTGTTTGGTTGAAGTTAAACTTTGCACTCCATATGACCCACTTGCCCCACTTCAGCTTACTGTGAAATGAATGCTATATTGACTGATTTCTACAAATAATATGTTTTTCTTTGAAAATACTAGTTAATTGACAACACCAGTCATTAAAATATTAATTTTTGAATTTTTTTTCCTCAGGAACTCTGACGATATTCTGATTCAGATTAAAAAGGTTATACCAACTTTGAAGGAAGAGTTATCACCCAAAACATATGTACCTTTCTTTACTGGTTTATTGTTTCTTGAAGAAGTTGAATTATTGAGACAGGTTTAAATTAAAATTAATTTTATGTTCTTTGTGTGTTTTTTACTTTATAATAATTTTTGCATTTATTATTAAATTAATACATCCTCTTTTGTATACATTTTTTTATTATTGTGATATCTGACAGAAATTTTGGAAATGTATCAAAAATTCTTACTAAAATATTTAAGTCAGGTAAAGTATTTGTTTGTACTCTGGTTTAATATTTTCCTCCATTTAAATTTTGGTAGTAGTAAAACTGTATTAAAAAAAATACAAGTTTTTTTTTCATTAGTTTTTTAAATAAAGGAAATTGAAGTGATCTGGTTTTTTTTTTAAGCAAAGGAAAATAAGTTATCGGTATTTTGTAGTTTTTATCTGTTGGATAACTAATTTGGCAGTTTAAATTTCAATTTAACCAATATCAGTGAGCCTTCTGAGACTACTGGATCGACTTTTTTTCAGATTTGCATATTGAGTACAGGTTAATCCTGGAATAATTTCAGAAATTGACAATACAATCGTTAAGTTTAAAAATGGTGGCTTATTATAGATTTTAGATTATAGGTATGATGGTGATTGAAGGCCTTTGGTTCTTCTACATTATTGAGGGTCGAGTACATATATGACTGGGAACCAAAACAATTTTATTAAGAAATTTGATGAAGAAAAATTTGTAATTTTGGAAAATTGTGTTTTTGAAATCCTTCAGGGAGCACTAGGGTTATTTGATTACTTATAAGAGTAAATTGACAGAATAAAATGGGTTGATCTTTATTTTAATATCAATGCTATATAGAGAGCTTATTTTTTGGCGGCTTCTTCTCGTTTGCTCCTATCTCTGGTTTTGTCACAAGATAGGGAGTGTCTTATAAAGCAGAAGCTGTATTTATTAGACTTCCAAGGAAAGGTCTTCTCCTGGAATGAAAGGTCGGACGTATCATGTACAGTGCGACAACCCAGGACGATCCTCAGACTCTTTGATTCACTGTGATGCAAATAATTTTGCTGCCAATGTGATCAGATGGAGTTACACTCTACTGCAATAGGTGCCACCAGGCACATTGGCATTTTTAGACAAAGAAACACCTAAGTGTCAAAGGAAAAGAATTCAGCAAGGCTCGGAATCATGCGTTCTATTTGGACAAGCATAGTACTTAGCTCTTCGAAGGTTATTTACCAGCGAAGAGGATTCAAAGAACATGTTTACCAACCCTGCTTGCAGCCTTACTTCACCCCTTAACTCCACATTTAACCTCAGCTTCACGCAGGAGTGTGGGGTGGATTGAACCACCATTCCAGATTTTCACTAACTTGATGTTCCTCCACTTATCCATTTTGATCAATAGGAAAACATAGAACTTCTTTAAAATCTGTTATGCTCTGATTAATTTACTTTTGTTGCTGGAATGAATGCACTAAGGATGATTTCTGTGAGCTACAAAACAGCTAAAGCAGCTAGGAGTAGCAAAAGTATTCTTAGTACAAAAAGTGGAGGCCTGGCAAAAGTATTCTTAGTTCTCCCCCAACACTTGATTACTCACCCCACCCCGTACAGCCTGATTATTCATCCTGTTTTTTTCTTAGCGGTCTATTTTACAAGTTAATTACATTAATGAAGAAATAAATTAAATCTCAATATAGATACAGTGAATTTTGGTGTAGGTAGGAGGTAGTTCTATCGCACTGTCATAGTGTCGCAGACAGCCGCTGACCCTCCAAGCTGAGGCAACAGTACTGCGACACCCACACAGTTCACTGATTATAGCACTCTGCACTTACCCTAGGGTAACCTACCTTAGCTAGCCACTCTGGATGGGGGAGTGAGTGAGGGAGCTCGGAGGAGGCAGCCCCTCCACTTGGGCTTTGAGCTAATAACGCAGACTTCTGAAATCAACTAAATATTACAGAATCAAATACAAGTGAAAACCAGACCTCATCTATGGCAATGAATTTTGGCATGAAACGGAAAATACAAATTAGATGCGGGAATTTGCTCACGTTATATGAGAAGGGAAAGCTTAGAAAAATGGAAAAAGAAACGATAAGCTAAAAAATCGACATACTTGGATTCAGGGAAGTGGTATGGCTGAATTAACCCTTTGATGGCTCTGGACTATATACGTTATCTCGGGGAAAAAAAGACGGTCCCCACAAGCAGACGATGAGATTACGCGTGGCGGGCCGCCGGTATCCAATAGCTAAAGACGGTATATCTTACAACTGGTTTCTCACTTATTTAATGTCCCCAGCTTCACACGAAATAACTTTTCGTGACTGAGGCACATCCTAGCGGATCCTCAGAGACTTAATAAGTACATCTAGTGGCCGCTAGGTTGCAGTGCAGGGGTGTCTCTATGGGGGAAATATTTGTTCAACCATTATTCATTTCGAGTTCTAGACGCTCTGAGCGATAATCCTCTGCTTTTATCCCTCTGTTTTTTTTCTTTAGTATTTCACTAGTTTTGGTGTTGCTTTCATCATGTCGCGAAAGTTGATCACTGAGCAGTAATAAAATTATTGTATTCTTGTTCATTATTACCTTCATAAATCATGTAATCTTTCATTAAAATCGATAATCTAGGGTTTTCAATTATTGAAATAATGACAAACGTGTTATAGAATCATAAAAAGTAAATAAAACATTAAGAAATAGACAGAAAAGGTAATGAGGAGTTGAAGAAGTTAAGGCAGTCAGCAGCGGAAAGTGGCCTTCAAGCCTTAGCTTGTGGAGGGTAAAAGCCGGCTGGCCCGCCTAGCTTCTCAGTGCAACTTTTGTCCAGAGCATAGAGTATAGAATAACATAGAGGAGGCACGGCTACTGTGGCTGTCTCCTGAAAGTTTGCTACCTTACCCCCACCCCAGGAGGTCCCACAGTCCCACACCTCTTGCTCACTCCAATCATCTTTAAAACAGCTATTCGGCTCTATTTGTGTTTTTAAATAAAGTGGGGTATTAATACACTATCAATTAATCTATTGCCATTATAAGATTCATTTTTATAACATTAAAAAACCATCATGGAAGATTATGTCTGAAGACTTACTGGCCTTTAAAATGGGTTAATTTAGTCAGTTTATAACGGATTTTTTTTTTTTCTATAGATTGATTCTTGTCAGAAGTCAGTTTTTTTAATTTTTATATTAAAATAAGATGACCGTATAATTTGGATTAATAATTTTAAATCCAATGTTCTTATATAAGTCTGAATCCAATCTTCAGAAAAAATGAAAAAGTTCTTGTTTAAACATTGAGCCAGTAATTTGTTTACATAACGATTTTCTGATATGAATTCCCTAAAAATTCGCTCAATAAATTTACAAATTCATGTAACATCATAAGCTGATTGAAATAATCCTCCACGATTTTTGATGACCAGCAGACTTTGTTGTATTTAGTGGTGAATCACTAATTGCTGTCAAGCACTCTTTGCATGATATTTCGGTAGAGAGTCTTTTTACTATGAATCCGAAATAATACACTATTATTAACTTTTGGTTGATCTTATTAAGTTACTGTGTAAATTTTAATTTAAATATAATTTTATAAGGTTTCAATTTTGTCATATAAATTTAAATAGTTTCGTTATCGTTGGTAAAAAGAAATAATAGCAAGAATTCAATGCCATCATCTTATTTCTGTGTTATAAATAAATTATTATATAGTGTATAATTTTTCTATTCTTTTTCTCCACAGTTCATTCCTGTTAATGAAAGATAATTTTATTTCATAATAATTTTAATATTGATACGAGCCTTACCTCTCATGTTTTATAATTTTAATTTGAGAAAGAAAATAAGTGTATTCCAAGTGATCAATAAGTGTATCACCTAGGCAAGCAGCCAAGTGATCAAAAATTATTCTTTGTAAGGTGAGATATTTGTGAGAGAGGGTAAGGAAATCGTATTTAATTTTTTTTTTATTTAATTAATAATAAAAAGAACATAATCAATGTGTGGCTTCAAGCTTTGCGCTTATGTCCACATTTCATATGATTTCAAAGAAAATCATGAAGTTAGAGTTAACAATAATTATTTTACATAAATGAGGAAAAAAAAAAGAAAACAAAAAAAAACCTCATACATAGCATAAAAAAAAAAATAAATAAATAAATAAATTAAAGAAAGACAAAACGTATAAAAAAAAGATATCTGTACATTAAGCTATTATCTGATTTATAGTACTATATGTTTTAATCTTTTGTATTTGTACCTCTTATAAGGCAAATCTGATTTGTTGTAGTTGACAATTTCCCTTATATGAACGTGAGGACTAGCCTCACATGAATTAAAAAAATCTATTGATAATTTATAAATATAAGTGGAAATGCTGGGCCCCATCTAAACTGTAGTGAATCAAGTCTATCGGGGTCCATTTAGGGAAGTTGCCAACTAACCGCAAACATTTATTTTGTAATATTTGCAATTTTCTGTAGTTAGTTGTACATGTATTAGACCATACAGGGCAACCATAACATACTATAGGCCGTATGTAAGAATAATACAATAATTTTTTATTTATAATATTTAAACGGGAATATTTTGAAAGCAATGGAAATAATTTATGTAAGACGCCTATGGCTTTATTTATTTGAGTGGTAATGTGATAGGAATATGTTAGTCGCGAATCTATATTAAGTCCTAAGTAAGTAATATTTTTGGACCAAGGTAAGGCATTTCCATCTATAACTACGAAACTGTCAATTTTAGGCCTGCGCTTAGTGAAAATAATGGCTTTTGTTTTATTTTGATTAGGTCGGATTTTCCATTTATTAAAATATTTAAAACATTTTGATAATGCTAAATTCAGATGGTTTGCTATTGTGTCTATTCTGTATGAAGAAATGAAGAAACATGTATCGTCGGCAAAAAGAGCTATTTCAGTTTTACCTTTCATTGCTGTGATATCATTTATATAAAGATTGAACAAAATAGGACCAAGCACAGAGCCTTGTGGAACACCGGCTTGTATGATTTTTAAATCGGATTTCGAATTGTTAATTTGGACAAAAAACTTGCGATTTGACAAATAACTATTTATCAAATAAATGAGGTATGAAGGAAATTTAAAAGAGATAAGTTTGTATATCAGACCCCTGTGCCAAACACAGTCAAAAGCTTTTTCAATGTCTAATAGTGCCATACCCGTGTGTTTTTTAATATTGAAATTATGTGCTATGTTGTCAGTTACCCTAGCAAGTTGAGAGATAGTAGAATGATTTCTCTTAAAGCCGAACTGGAAAGAAGAAATCAGTTGCTTTTCATCAATAAACAATTGTACTCGCGAGAGAATAATTTTTTCCACCACTTTGCTTATTGAGCTTAGCAATGATATCGGCCAAAAACTGCTAGGAAGGGACAAATTTTTACCAGGTTTGGGAATTGTTATTACTTTTGCTAATTTCCATAACTCGGGAAAGTGGCCAAACATTAATATATGATTTATTATTTTTGTAAGATGAATTCTCGCCTTTTTTGATAATTGTTTTAAAAATATGTTGGAAATTCCGTCAGAACCGGGGGATTTTTTGGTAGTTAGCTTAGAGATAGTATTTTTTAGTTCTTTAGGAGAAACGATTTTACAGTTGTCAAACTTTTTGTTTACAGGAGTTTGATATATTTTTGTTTGCCTGAGAACCTTTCGAGTAAAGGATGGTATTCCCAGATCTAAGTTCATTTTGTGAACGTTTTCAAAATAATCAGCAAGCAAATTAGCTTTGTCGTGATCACTGAAAGCATAGCTCGCAGGCGAGTTCCTTATTTTAAGTTGCTGGGTGACAGATAATTTTACTAGTGGGGGAACGCTTGTAGTCGGATAACGGAAACGGTTAGCTAATTTAAACATTTTATTATTACTCGTAGGGGATATAGTTGATAAAAATTTGTTCCACTCGATGTTTTTTAATTTAGTTGCAAGCTTGGAAATAAATTTGTTGAGTTTATTTAAAGTTTTCTTTATCCAGCGATAACGATGTCTGCAGTAAGCTTTTTTAACTTTGTTCCTGATTTTAATTAAGTATGATAGGAATGGATTCATTTTTAATCTATCTGTTTTCTGTGTAAAAAGGGGTATTGATTCATTAGCTGCATATGTTATGGTATTATGAAAATTATTGACAAGGGTGTCTATATCTGAAGGCTTAGTAATGATTGGATTAATTTGAATGTTTTTGTCAATATTCGCGCGAAATTTAGTCCAGTTGGCGAGTTTAAAGTCAAAAAAGATTTTCTTTGGTTTATTTTTTAAATGTTGGTCTATGGAAAAAATGACAGGGTTGTGATCCGAAGGAAGAGCTGATAAGGACTTGGGTGTTATAGTGAAAGGTATGTTTTTAGTTAGGGCGATGTCTATAATACTAGGGGAGCAATAGGTTCTATCAGGATAATATGTCGGTTCTTCAGGAGCAACAATTCTAAAATTAATTTTAAAAGATAATTCACTTAACAATTTGCCGTTTCTGTTGTTTACATTACAATTCCAAGCTATGTGTTTAGAATTCAGATCACCAAGCAGGATTACATGATTATGCATAGAAAATATTTTTTGAAAGTCGCTAGGTAAAATAGTTTTAGATGGTGATTGATAAGCAGATATTACCAGGATTTCAATAGAACCAAGCACAATTTTAATTCCTGTGGCAACTAGATTTATTAATTTAGGCAATAAAATAGGATAATGAGAAATCGATGTTTTAACTAACAGAGCTACACCTCTACCCTCATCGCATCTGTAAACATTATAACCAGGGGTTTTAAGATTGTGCTTGGTTTTTAGATTAGTTTCGCTGAGGGCGATTATATCAATATTATTATTATTAACGAAATATGAAAACTCAGCAACTTTGTTTAAAACTGATCTACAATTCCATGACATTAGTTTACAATTTCTAAAAAAATTTAACATAAAATATCACAAAAAAATTCAGCCACTACGCTTATTTTAGACAAAGTGTCGGGGGCGGTTTTAAGTTTACTAACGAGCTGTTTGAAATTGTTAATCAATTTTGAAATGTTGAAGGTTGAAAACAAAGTTTTTATTTCTTTTAAAATGTCACTAAAAGATAATTCCTTGGAGTCTTCTATATCGTTGTTGTTGTTTGTCTTGTTATGCCTTCCCCAGGCTGATTGACTAAAGGTCGATGTTGATCCCGGAAGTGAAGGAAAATCGGCTTCGTTTTTACGGAACTCAATAACTGTTCCGTTTTTAATCTGAGCTTTTTTCTTGTTGTTTTCAATTTTCAATTTATTTTTAAGTTCGTAGAACTTACATCCACGGTAATTAGCAGAATCGTATTAATATATATATATCTTCTTTTTTTTTTTTAATATAATTTTGGTAATGTTGAGTCAGCAACTGTGATGAGTTGCTTTGTGTGTTTGTGTGTTTTTCTGTTGATGACATAGCTGCTGTAGTGCCTCTAACAGCAGAGCCCCTGCTGCAAGTCTCTGATGCAAGTCATCCCGGAGTGTGTCTCATGAGGCGTTGTAGGTCCTAGCAGGAGGGGTACCTTTCAACCTTCTATGTGAAAATTCCCTAAAGGATATCTTTCATAGGGAAGGCTCAGCAGGTCTACTAAAAAATATAACCTAATTTCGAGGAGGAAACGTGGACTACCATTGCCATGGAGACAGCTTATCATGAAAGATTTGAATGGCAAAATATGCTCTGTTATGTAGCCAAAACCCTTAATGCTGAAAATCAAGGAAGGGGGCATTAATAAAAAATATATTTATTTTTTAAATATAATTTTAATAGTGTTGAGTCAGCAACTTTGTTGAGTTGCTTTGTGGATTAGCAACTCAATTCAGTTGAGCATCACATCAATTCTGTTGAAGTTCTTCTTTTAGGAAATTTAGTCTACTTGAGCTTTTGATTTTTTTTTTTTATATATATTTGATTGATTATAATTGGTTTTTGTTTTATATATATTTTGTCAGATTGGGGAACTGTTTATGGAAAGAGCCCATTTCAGAAAAGTTGGAGATTTTCTAATTTTAGATTTTCCCTTATATTCTGTCTATGCAACCAAACTTATGTCTGGGGATAAAGTCATAGCCTCTTTACCATGGAATGATGGTAACACTGGTTGTAATAATTTTTATTTATATATAGTATTGTTTGGATTTATAATTTAGTAATTTTTTATAACTTTTTATTTTAGGTGATTTTAAATTTGAGGGTATAATCCATCGAATTTTACAAACTGAGATATGGATTCAGTTTTCGAAACAGTTTCATGACTCTTATTTACAAGGAACTGAATACTCATTGTCTTTTGTAGTATCTCGTGTTTCATTACGTAGGATGCATCAAGCTGTTCATTTTGCAAGGAAGTTCCTGGGAGATGAATGGCTATTCCCAACTGGAGTTCCAACATCTTCTCCTAGAATAATATTTGACAAAGTAAAGTATGATCTAATTAAATATAGAACAAATATTGTCCTTCCGGAGTGATGCGAAATCCTGTAGGCAGAATTTACTTTAAAAATATGGCTATTCCCTACTGTAGTTCCAACATCTAGAATAATATTTGACAATGTAAAGTATGATCTAATTAATTATAGAACAAACAATATCCTTCCGGAGTGATGCAAAACCCTGCAGGCAGGATTTACTTAAACGATAGTATAGTTTTTTTGTTCTGGCAGAATGGTCAATCCTATCACTACAAATTTTGCTATATTAACAAAAAACAAATAAATAAAAATTAAGCTTCTAAAACTTCGTCTATTTGCATCAGAACAAGAATATTCAATAACTTAAATTTTTTCACTTACCTATGAAGAATTAAGTATTGTATAATATCAAGTAGGTATTTTCATCATTGAAATAGTCTGGCAGAGCTTAAATGCGTACTTGTCAACTTCTTTCATTAAAGTAGCTTCAACTTTTTATTTAATGTAGCTTCAAATTTATAATAATTGACCATTTAAGATTGCAACTATTTGTTATATGTGTTACATACTATAAATGATAGATTAAAGGTAAATTAAGGGCTGATGTTGAGAACGAGAACTAACATAGGAACGCAAACTTACTCAAATTCTCTGCCCTACAAAACATGTGGTTACTATGTTTTGGATGAAACTTGTCAGGCATCGAGTTTGAAATAGATGATGTTTCATAAACTTTATTAAGGCTGTGGTGTTTCTTCTTTTAAGTAATTAGTCCTTTTAATTATATAAAAATAAATAAATTAAGAAAATAAAAAAAATGTTAAGTTTTTGGGCACTATTGAATACAATGAAAGCTAAAAATGACCATTTTTTGGGAATAATTTGAGAAAAGCTGAATTTTCACCAATTGTTAAAACTTAGTAATAGCTACGTTTTTGAGAAATTATTGATGCATTTAACTATGAATGTAATGCTAAGATAATTAATTGGATATAATAAATAGTTAAATGAATATAACATCATATTTGATGGAAAGCCAGAATGTTTTTATGTATATCTCCTAAGAAAGTACCATCTTTGAAAAATGGCAAAAATCAATAGCAATATTTTAACTGCTAGAAATGAAATGGATTTAGATTAACATTCTATGAAAACAGCTCAATAGGTAGATATGTATGTATATATGTGAATTATAGATATTAACTTCACATGTGGCTCTCACCGCTCCAGATGACATTCATTTTATGATAATTATCTGACTAAAATAAATCATTATACATACATTCTCAAAATGACATGGGCAGTTAAGAAAAAAATGCATATAAACCCCACATAGTATTTTTTTTTTTTTTTAGCATTACTAGTAAATTGAAACTATGACAGTCTGATTAGTGCAAAAGTTTTATTGTCATAATTTCTGCAGAAATGTGTTTTCATTTCTTGATTTTGATTATAATTTTTTCTAATATTTTTCCAACCCTGGTATATTTTATTAAAGATTTCAATATTGTTTATTTTTATTAGGTTTGGAATATTTCCATTTGATAATAGTTTTTTGAGCTTTTTAAATATTTTACAGTCTTTCCCTACTGAAGTTATTCTTAAGAATAACATGCCATTCTCTAAGATAAATTGGAACAAGCAGGGAAGTGGATATGGAAACAAATGCTCAATTGATAACGTGATTGATGTTGATATTTGTCCGAAGAATATTAATAAAATCAACTGGTATAAATATTTCTCATTTTATCAAAAATTTGTATATTTATAATTTGTTATTTAATTCAAAGTTAAGGTATTAAATCAAGCAGCAGAGTGATTTCTAAAACTGTACCCTCCATTCAGTATTGATATTAGTTTACATTAGATGTTTATTATTATTATTTGTAATAATAATAATAATGAAGGCTTAACGAACCCATGTTGTATGTTGTGCACCAGATTTTTTGAATTACCATTTGAAATTTCAACTTCATATAATTTTCATATTGAGATACAGGGACCAATATGTCAGAAAGTAATCAATATTTTTATTTTATAAATATCTGTATATACTTTTTTATGAAAAAGAGCGTGCATTTTCTGTACAGCAAAATATATTGTTAGGTTTATTGCAATTGATAAATGAAATATTAAACGAGTCATTCATTTTAATTGGCTCTAGAACATAGAATATTTTAATTTCAACCCAATAACACTTCTTTTTTCAACATTGCTTGGTGGGCTTATCAGATAGCAGCCATAGGAAGTCATAATGGCGGGCTGAAATAGATCAGCTTAGCAACGTGACAAACGCTTAAACACATATTTATACTCACAATTAAAAGTAATTATTTAAATTATGACAAAATATTTAATAATATATTTTTATTATATGCTCAATATGAAACATCATTAAAATAATAATAGTCTGTTTTGGAACAGCTATGTGACCAGAACCGTAGACCGTTTCACCCAAGCTCAAAGCGCGTCTGTATATATAAATAACCTTCCAAATGAAAGTTCTCTTAAAAAAATAAATTTAATAATAGAATAGAATAGAATAAAGGCTCAACGAACCCAAAGGCCTGATACTGACACCACCAATCGCTCCCTACACACCTCCACCCCCTTCCCCCCCTGTCCAATCACAACTCCACAAGATCAGCCCTCACCGAATCGTCCCGCCTTCACCTAGGCCTACCCCTCAGACGTTTTCCAGTCGGCATTTATCAATCAAATTAAAAATAAATTCTTTATTTTTTTTGGGACTAGTCCTTTAAGAATAAAATTATATAATATATATATAGTGCCTTTTAGAGCCTTAAAGTAAAATTTAAATAAAAGTAAAATTTGAATGAAACAAAAAGAAATGAGAAAATAAAAATAAATTATAGGCAAAATCAAGTGGAAATAACTAGTAGTATACAACTTCTTATATAATTTGTATAATTACAATTCTGTAATCTTCAAAGCGCCTGGCCTATTGTTTATAACATCAGATTTTCCTTTGGAAATGCTGCTATAATTCCATTTTTCCAAAATTCCCTAAATCATATCACTACACCTTCCACCCTCGACTTGAAATTGCCTTTGTTTTCTCTGCATTCTGCTTCAACTTATTAGTCTCTGCCTATGCTATACAGGGTGTCACCAAATCAAACGGCCAAACTTCAGGAATCGAAAAACTAAGAAAAAAAGTCCTCTGGCATATGCCTCATTTTCACTTTGTTTTCAAGATAATCACTGAAAACTAAAAATAGTTGTGCAAAAACTAGTGAAGGCCATGGAAGAGCGGATTTCATTCCTTAAATGAATTTTAACAATAATTGTTATTCCAATACAATTATTGTATTTCAATCTTATACTAATAGAAAGGTAATTGAAAAAAAAAAATTTTTATTCAGAAAAAACTAATAAATACTTTTTTATTCAAATATTCATAGTATAAAGAAAATGAACTATTTAAAGTACATAACATTATGAACAAAAACTGAAGATTAAAAAATTAAAAATTTAAATAATAAAAATAATTTTAAAAATAAAAAAAAATTAAAAATTTAGAAAATAATAAAATAATTAAATATTCTTACTAGGAAAACATAAATGTTTCAGTTTTTATGTGAGACTACCTTAGTGAGAAAAAAAACTGAAAATTTCGAAGGTTTTACCATTTCTAAAATTACATAGTTAATTTCTTGGCAGCGTCAACGTAAGTGTTCGAAGTGCTGGCCTCTCGCTGCATTACACTCATCACATCGTGTACTCACAGATCGCACTGCATCTAAACAATGTTCTGCGGTGAGCTGGTTGCAAACCATTCTGATGCGCTCAATGAGATCATCCCTTGTGCGGACGGGTTCTCAGTAGACATTTTCTTTCACTTATCCCCACACGAAGAAATCTAGTGGGGTGAGGTACGGAGACCGTGGAGGCCAGGGCACTGGCCCACCTTGTACTGTCCAGCGACCTGGGTAGTTGATGTCCAACCAGTCTCGCACGGCCCTTCCGTAATGTGCAGGACAACCATCGAGTTAAAACCTGTTCTCAAGCCTTCTTTCCAAAGGGATATCTTCCAAAACTTTTAGCATTAAGTCGAGCAGGTAAAAATACGGGATCTATTATGCCATTATTACAAAGACCGACCCACACGTTTACAGAAAACTCATGCTGGTTGTGAAATTCTCTAACAGCGCGGGGATTTTCATGTGCCCAAAGGTGGTAGTTTCTTTAATTGAATATGCCCGCACGTGTAAAAGTCGCTTCGTCCGTCCAGATTACTTTCGAACCTAAGTTTACATCGCTTTGCAATTGTTATTACAAAAATTTAATCAGCGGGGATAACTAGCGGGTATTAAATTTTTTACCTTTTGTACATGGTAAGCATGCCTGCGGTCTGCCCTTAATGTTCGCCAAATGGTTACCCTTGGTATGCCAAGAACTGAAGCAGCTCACTGGACTTTTGTATCGGGGTTGGTATTGAAGTGCTGCAGAATCCTCTCCCTCTTCGATCGGCTTCCATCGGAGCCTGCATACGGTTTCCACCACGATTACATGAGAAGGACCCAGTCTCTCGAAGGTAAAAACACTTTTGTGTGGGGTTTCTCGGTCAGGAAACCATCTGCAATATTCCCGAACTGCCTGACGTGCATTGCCATCACAGAATCCATAGACGTAGACTATGTCCACGTATTCAGCATTGGTAAATCTAGCCATATTTGTTGACTTCACTGAACACTACTAGCAACACCACTAATGTGAGAATGCGAGGCTGGATTCCCCCAAAAAGGATTAAAATGATAGTATAATGGCTAACATTTTAATCCTTTCTTTTTAAGTTTAAACACTCAACCTAGATGTTTTATTGATAACGAAAGGCGTGAGAATATATTAATGTTTTCTAAATTTACTCCTCATAAATTAAGAAACTCAAAAAGACAGTATATTTTTGTAATTTGAATACATTATTGAAAGAAAAAATTAAAATACACTTTTTGCACAACTATTTTTAGTTTTTTTGTGATTTTCTCGAAAACGAGGCATATGCCAGAGGTTTTTTTTTTAGTTTTTCGATCCTCTATCGATCCCTGAAGTTTGGCCATTTGGTTTGGGGAAACCCTGTATAAATATAGGTTGCCTAGACTTATTCGATTTAAATCTTCTAAATGCTTTTTTTGTTGCTGAAAATAACTTGGAAAGCGGGGAGGACAGGTAATTAACCCTAATTGTACCTTGAAAGGCAAAATTTAGGACTTCCATTGTAACATCGTCCAATTAGCCATAGTATCATAATGTGACGTTAAATAAATAAAATTCAAATAATGACTTATAAAATATCAAAAATATAATTAGTTAAGAAGATATAAATAATACACACAAATCATGAGAATGGTAAGATAAATTAAAATATATAAATAAGTATTTTATATATTCTAATTAATCTTATTTACTTTAATTTATGGACCATTCCACGTCAAATCATCCAGCCGAAGTTCAAAATTAAAATTTGTAGATATTAAGTACATACAGAAATAAGAAAAAATGCCAAATTTTTCTCAATTCCAACAAGTAGTTTCAGAATTATGTTCATTTGAACTTTTGAGATATTTGAAGTTCCGATGACGGCTTGAGCTCAAAACCAACTTGTATGTGTTAAGACTTTCCTCTGTAGAATGGGTATTAATTGAACTGAAGCTTTCATAATTTATTCCTTAATTTTGCATTTCATACAGAATCGGATGATACCATAAATATTAGAGAGATTGTTTTTCATCATGGAAAAAAAAATTCTTAAACATAAAAATTCATATTTTTCCAAGTGGTAAAACAGTCATCGAAAAATGCCATGAGCAAAAATCTCTATTTTGAAAGTGGCGCATACAAAATATCCTCATACAAAGGTATATTATAGGAAAGAGCATCTAATTTCCTTTAAAATAATATAATAATATAGGTGGGCTTTTGAGCTGAAAGTGTTTATTACAATGCAAATAAAAAAAAAAATTAATTCAACTCAATCTGATATGTACATTACTGGCTAAAATGGCTAAAATCTCTCTCCAAGCCTATTGAAATATAATATATTACTAATATATTACTGAATATATTACTGATTAATTTAATATATTACTGAAATTTTCCACCTAATGATGAAATAATATTAGTAGGTTATTGAGTTATAAGTTATATTTCGATTTGAGTGTAATATAGGAAAATTAACTTTAAAAGTGGCGCATAGAAATAAATACAGCTTAAATCTATTTCCACATGAAGATTCACTTTGAGAATCGCCTAATTTCATAAAAACCATCATTTTTTTTTACCTGTACTTTAGCCTGTTGAAGCTTCTTTTTGATATTTTTGTCTTGTAGCAGAAAATGATTTCAGTTTCAGCGGTGTTAAATCTAATCCTTTAAGAACTTCATTTAATTCATCTTTCACAACTGTTCTTTCAGAAACTTGTAATTCCATTTTATTTTCTTTATTTCTATGATGGCGTTTAACATTATCTTCTTCATTTTCATTAGGTTTTACGTCATCTATTAAGTTTCTACAAAGCAGCTTTCCTGGGACCAATATTTTTTTCTTTGACATACTTTGCTTTTTTTTATGCGATTGCCCTAAGATTGTGCTCCTTTGTATCGGGAACTAGAGGTTTTTTAAATTGATCACAACAAACCTTTTGGTTTTTTCAGAATATTTTATAAAGTAGAAGAAATGGTGGGAACATATTGTGTCTTCGTCGCACCAACGATTGTTTGGAAAAGTTCTACGTCTTCATGAGATAATTCATTGAGAACTTTATAAGTTTCCCTTTTCTTTGTAAATGGTGAATTTTCACAAGGAGGGTTAAAAAATGTGCCTACTGTATAAATAAGCTTCATTCTACACTCGCTGCTACCCGCCATTATTTCAATGTTTTTAAGACTAAACAGTTAAACCTTTCTACCGCCACATCACATTACACAATTTTGAACAAATATAATAAACTTAATTAAACACAGTAATGAATTTAACAGTTAACAGACATGCAAACTTATAATAATAAAAAATTCTTAATGAGAATACATCAAATGATATCGTAAGAAAGGCCAGTGCCAGCTGTCAATCTTATTCTTGACTAAGACTAAAAGATGTTTGGAAATAAGGAGGATTTTTTTAATTCGGTATTTTTTATGAATTCATTATAGCCGAATCTTAAAATTTTCACAATTATGGTATATTAGCTTAAATAAATAAATAAGTTGTCAGATGATTCGATATTATTAAATTTAATTTATTAAAAACCTCTTTAAATTTAAAAGCCCACACATATTATTAAATTGTATGAAAGGTAAGTACATGTTCTTTTTAGCAATATATGGTTCTATGAGTATATTTGGATATAGATTTAAGCTGTATTTATTTCTATGCGCCACTTTTAAAGTTAATTTTACTATATTACATTCAAATCGAAATATAACTCTTAGAACTCAATAACCCACTAATATTATTTCATCATTAGATGGAAAATTTCATCCTCTTTTCAGTGATATATAATATTTCAATAGGTTTGGAGAGAGATTTTAGAAATTTTAGCCAGAAATGTACATATCAGATTGAGTTGAATTAATTTTTTTAGATTTGCATTGTAATTAACACATTCAGCTCAAAAGTCCACCTATATTAGTATATTATTTTAAAGGAAATTAGATACCCTTCCTATAATATACCTTTGTATGAGGATACTTTAGAGAGTTTTCAGCTGTATTAATTTGTATGTGCCACTTTTAAATCAAGTTTTACTAAATTAGATTCAAATCGACATAAAACCCTTATAAGTCAATAACCTACTAATATTATTTCATCATTAGATAGAGAATTTTATCCTCTTTCTATTGATATATAGTTTACTAGGCTGGTTGGAGAGAGGTTTTTGCTCATGGAATTTTTTGATGACTGTTTTACCACTTGGAAAAAAAATGAATTTTTATGTTTAAGAATTTTTTTTTCCATGATGAAAAACAATCTCTCTAATATTTATGGTATCATCCGATTCGTATGAAATACAGAATTAATGAATAAATTTCGAAAGCTTCAGTTCAATTAATACCCATTCTACAAAGGAAAGTCTTAACACATTAAAGAAGTTTGACACAAGTTAGTTTTGAGCTCAAGCCGTCATCGGAACTTCAAATATCTCAAAAGTTCAAATGACCATAATTCTGAAACTAATTGTTAGAATTGAGTAAAATTTGGCATTTTTTTCTTATTTCTGTATTTATTAATACCTACAAATTTTTATCAAAAAATGAGGTGAGGAGGTAAAATTTTGAACTTCGGCTGGATGCTTTGACGTGGAATGGCTCTTATAACTTCTAGTTATTTATGCATTGTATGCAGTTTGTGGGTCTGCAATTGTACAAGTGTGGTTGGGTGCGTGTGGGCATGAATAAATCATAAACAAAATATGATATTAATCTATACTAAAGACAGAACAAAAAATATTTTGCTGGAAATTATAAAAAATATTGAAAAAACAACCATACACACCAAAAACTGATCGGTATATATCCCACATATATTTGAATCTTATATTTAGAAAGATTGATGGTAGAAAGCACTGTTATGGAATTTTAAATCTCTAATTAAAATTTTTAAAAAAGTTCTATTTTAGATAACTAACATTTTATATTTTGTCAGAATTGTGCACTTAATAATTAATAAATGGATGTATTTAAAATTACTCTCAACTTTGCTTCAACTGACCAAATAAAGAAAAGAAAATTGAAATAAGGGACAGCAATTATATTTAGGTTATTTTTGGAATATGATAAAATTGAGTCTCTTTTCATTACTCTTTATCAGTTTTTATGCAAAGTTATAACTAACTTTAACGAACTGATATTTAACAAATTCTGACATCATTTGGACCACAATACTGCTCTTGAATTATATTATATTGAATAAAAGCCATTGAAATGATTAGTCAGTGAACTGTTATTTGATAGTCTCCATTATTAATATTTAAACATGAATAAAAAATTATTTACAATCTTTAAATAACAAAACTAAACTGTTAGTCTTGGCCAGGATGTGCTATAGAAGAAAAAATACTAGAAAAAAATTAGCTAGTCTAATTAATGGACTCTAAAATTTGAATAATTTTAAGTTAAGTAAATATATAGTTTTTTAAGCATTACTTTTAGATTACCTAATTCTATTTTTATTTAACTGATTAGTAATTTTTGATAAAATATTTTTATTTATCTTTAAAGGATCAATAAAGTATTGAATAATGAACAAAAAAGTGCTATAACAAATATTCTGAAAGGAGAAGCAAGGCCATTACCATACATCATATTTGGGCCACCTGGTACTGGTAAAAGTTTGACAATTGTTGAAACTATACTTCAAGTCTACAATCTATTTCCTAGTAGCAGGTATTATTTTTATATTACATATTAAAACATTTTTATTTTTTTTTTTTCATGAAACAATTCCAAACTTTATATTAAACTTTAAATATCAAAACAAGGGCACCTATTGTGAGTGTAGTGGTTAGCATAACCAACTACTACTGGTCACGGCATACCCGGCAGGTGGCCCTAGAATTTCTTAAAGGGAGTAAGGATTAAAAAATCCTTGGCTGTGACATCCTTCGGATGGGAACTAAAATGGAGGTCCCGGGCCTGTGATGTCTGGTACTTGTAGAAGATCCCTTTCCTAATTATGCCTTGATTGGCAAAATTTGCTAATGAAGCATAAAGTGATTTTAAATAAAAGAAAAAAACCATTAAATATTATTTTTTTAAATTAATAATGAATTAATTATATAGTTTGTGATATTTATGCTTCAAAATTGGTGTATAATATAGCATAGATAAATGTTTGGTAAACGCTAATGCATGACCCCTAGGAAATATGTTTTTTTTTAAAAAGTTATATTGATTTATTACTAGCACCATTCAATATGACTTCAATGGTATTTTTAAGAGGCAAAGCACTCAATTTTAAGTATCATATTTCAAAAAAAAATTCTATAACTGCTAATTTTTTTTTCCTTATCCAGAATATTAGTCGCAACGCCTTCAAATTCAGCAGCAGATCTTTTAGCGGAAAGGATTTTAGAATTCGGTTATGTGGATCAAAGCAAAATGTTAAGACTTGTTGGATTATCTGCTTTTGAGCAAGGAAAGATCACTGCATCATTGATACCATTTACTGCAATGATAGACGTAAAAAATGATAATGAAGATAGATATGGTAGTTTTTTTTTTTTTAATTTAATGTAATTTATTGATTTTTCTAACACATCTCCCTCTTTTTCATGCCCTCTCCCTTTCCCAAACTAAAATGAAATGAGCCCACTTTAGGAGTTCTATCCCCAACCACTTCTACCTTTCCCAATTCTTACTTTAGGGAGGGAGGGAGAGTGAGAGGGGGGAGAAGTAGAAGTGGGTGGGGATGAACCTCCTAAAACAGGCTCATTTTCCTCTCCTTAGAAGACAGTCTCTCCCACTCCTCCGTCCTCTCCCTCCCCCTTCCACCTTTGCCTCTTCCTCCCCCTCTCCCTCCCCCTTCTCTTCATTCCCTACTCACTTCTGTTCCTCCCACAGAGTATTGAAAACTATAGAGATGATATACCACTAAGTTACTGACGTTGCCTGATCCAGTTTCACTTTTCGTGCTCCTTCTCTTATTGGTCAACATTTAAGCTTAATTATGGTAATGGGCCAATAAATTAAATATTATCATATACATAGTAGTAATATTAATAGAAACATGATCAAATGCTGAAAAATGTTAAATTAACAAGTATTAATATTGTTAAAAATCTTACAAATATGTGTATTTAAACTGATAAATACTTTTTATAATGCTCTCATTAGTTACTTTAACATTTAAAATATCACAATTAATTGTATAAAATATATTATTTAACATTGAAATTTTACTAACTACATTATTTATTGGCCTACAAAAATAATTTTTTTTTTCATCTTCTGTCGAATCTTCTTTTGGTAAGGTCAATGTACAATCTCTCCAGTTTCGGTTATTTGTCATTCTTTCCGAATAAGGCAGAAAGATATTTTTGAAGTATTGCTCAATAAATCAACATGCTCTGACTAAATAAAATTTTTGCAACTTTTGTTTTACAGATCTTAAACTTTTAAAACACCTGCTGTTTGCTGTGCCGGGATGTGACAGCAAAAATTTCATCAGAATTGGGTAAACAGAGGGGGACTTTATTTCATAAATTTTATCACATTTTTATGTTTTTTTCGATTTTCTCAAAAATGGCTCTAACCAATTTGATTAAACTTGTCATGTTTAATGAGAATCGAGTATTCTCTAATGTCAGGTAGGTTTCATTATCATTTAATTGTTCTGATGGGGCTTAAAGGCCTAGGTAAATTTTCTTCCTATAAATTACCTTTGATTTTATTTATTTGTAGAAATCAACCGTCTCTCATTACACCCAGTAATAAGAAATGGCTAAATATGAAATATAAAAGAATTTGATAAGCATATACAGGAGAAATAATGGTGTTTCCACAAGATGAAAATTTCAATTTCCTTTAATGAATGCAGTAATATATATGCGTAATATATCGTTGGAAAACTGAGATTCTCAGAAAGAATAATATTTAGATTATAAAGTCATAAAATTATATATTCCCCAAATTTCTGCATAAATTAATTTTTTATATAATATATAATAAATATTAGATTTGTTCCAACAAGCACTTAAAACATGTTGACAATTATTTCGCATGCACAGTGCTTTACTAAAAGCCCTTGTTACCTGTATTAAACGGTTGTTGGAACCAACCTATAGTGCAACAGATAGTGCAATATAATTCTTAATAATTATGTTAGTGTGAAACTTTAGCTCCATAATAGATTTCTAAATGAAATATAAGGTGGTTTTTGCTGGAACAATCATCGATAATCATCATCGTCAGTTTCTGCTTTAAGAGATTGACATTAAAAAACTAATCCAATTTTCTAAAATACCCCTTTTATAGATTTCAATTCACGATATACCTATTTCCAAAAAACTCTTAAAAAATACTCGAATATTGATGAAATTAGGATTTTTCCCCTCACAAAAATAAATAAATAATAATGAATAAAAAATTACTGATTTTCTGAGTTTTTAAATTATTATAATACTGTATACCTTTGGGAGAATAACAAACAAAAATAAGTAAGTAAATTTGGATAAAGTTGTGAAGTTTCTAAATTGCATTTACACAATTATCAAAACACGTTGGTTTCTACTCTTAGTAGGTTGGTAAGTGAAAGTATTGCGTGCATCGTGCATGTTTTTTATATGAATAATATTTAAAATGACGACTCAAAAAATAGGGTGAAAATAACATGCCTTAGGTCAAAAAATCCGTCTATTAACACGTACCACAGATGGCCCTCACTAGACTGCCGCATTGGGCACTTTAGTCTATCAAAAAACTTTCCACGACGATGTATAACGAGGTAGGATTGTATTGTTTATTTTGTTATTGTTGGATTGTCAATAACTCCCATCCGATAGAGCAAAAATCATTAAGTTCAGCTGCCAATGGGCGAGAAACATGAATTACAGTTCCGGCGTGAACGTGTTAAAGTGAAAGTATAAGGGTTAAGGAAGGTGCTGAGCGACGGTGGGTCACCTGGTGGAGGGGGAACAGTACTTTTCCTCCCAGCCTATGACACCTCAAGTTATTTCTATACTCTGTGATTCCTTCCCCTCCCACTTGAACTGTTCAGTAACTGTCACACATCATGAAAATATTGAGTTTTTGATAGTCAAGGCTTTAATCTGTGAGGACACCATTACTTAGCCAGAAATATCACAATAGTAGTTAAAATCCTATACAAATCTTTTCCTTGAAATCCATTTTGATGTTCAGGATTTTCAGGTGCTTATTAGAATTTTTTTGATCATCCTAACCTTTATGTAAAGTTATTTGCATTTAATTTGTAAATAAAGTCTATTTTATGATAACTTATTCTTATTTTCTTTTTATTAATTATCAGGTAAATATGCTGTCTAGTTGATCAAAGCTAATTTATCACTTTCTTTAGGAATCCAAGTTATTACCCGTGAAGCTGTCAAGAATTTCAATATTATTATTGGTACAATTGGTTGTGTTAGCATTTTATTTAATTTAGGATTTCCCAGAGGTTTCTTTACTCACATTGTTGTTGATGAAGCTGGTCAAGCAACTGAACCAGAAATACTTACAGTATTGAGTATGTAATTTATTTATAATATATAACTTTTATTACATTTAGTATTTATTTTTTTATCTCTTTACATACCTTATGTTACGATCACCATGATTCTACTGATTTTGTTATCTTTTGACTTTATAGTTCTATTAAATAATCAAAGTGGTCAAGTAATATTAGCAGGCGATCCTATGCAACTTGGACCAGTTACTTATTCAAAGTATGCTGTAAAGTTTGGGCTTCAAGAATCACTTCTATGTAGGTTGCTGGACAGGTATGAATAGCAGACTGATGAAAGGCTGTTAATTACAAGAAAAAAACCATCATCTAATGTTCCATTAGCTATATTTTGTTTTCTCCCTTAGGTTTCCATATAAACGTGATTTAGTTGGGTTTCCTGAGAGCTATGGTTATGATCCCCGTTTGGTAACTAAACTCGTCAACAATTACAGGTCTCTGCCAGTCATACTACAGTTAACAAATATGCTTTTTTACAATGAAGAATTGGTAGCAAATGTAATTATACTTTTCCTACATTCATTTCATTATTTTATTTAAAGTTTCTTTATATTTTGAGGGAAGAGATGGTCTGTCCGTGGTGGCTGTCTAGAAGAAGAAACTTGAAATGTATTAAGTACTTACTAAACCAATATTTCCACCCCCTTTGGAGGTCTTTGTTGGAACTAAATAAGCTACTCATGTGATCCCAGACCATTTCTTCTTTGACTTATACTGTTAACTTAAAAATATCCAGTTCAATTTCGATTTTGTTTATAAAAAATTAAAATTAAGTATTAAGAATCAAGAGTTACTGATCTACATCATTTTTTTAAATTTATTTATTTTAATGGTGCGATTGATCTCACTTCATGAATTAATATTCTTTTCTTGAAATGGTGAAGGGGTTCCGTTCTTTTCAAGTATGAGATGTTTCTGGGCCACTTCTTTGGTCAAAATTACCACCTGATTTTTCCCCTGATCCTGGGGAACTTAAAAGAGACAATTAAAATTCTATTAGTGGAGAAAAATGTTTTTATTCTAAATTACTAATTACTATTTATGATTATAGCAATCCTTAGTTAATTTAATGCCATGATAACCTAGTTAGTCTAGCTCTAGCTGCTGCCAAGTAAATACATCTTTCAACCACCTTAATAATTTTTTTTGGTTATTGACTTTTCTACATTTAGTTTAAAGTGGCTAAAGTAAGAATCCATTGGAGAATATAGTTGGTTACATAATGCTGAATTGCGTGGTTACTGCTGGCATTACCTGGTTATAACCATGCGTGTTCAAAATTATGAGGCTTAGTTGCAAACGATTACCTAAAAAATTGATAAGCGCTTTGCCAACTGGAAAATGTCAGAAGGGTAGGCTGAGATGAAGGTGGGAGGATTCTGTGAGGGCTGACCCAGTAGAGTTGGGTTTGGAAGGGGGGATGGATGGGGGAGTTTAGAGAGTGATTAGTGGTGTCAGCATTTAACCTTCATATTAGCTAAGCCTTATTATTATTATTAATCCTAACATTCTGAAAAAGGTGGATGAGCAGAAGATATCCATTTTCACCGGTTTGATAAAGATATCCGTTTTCTAACTCCTCCGAATTTACTTCAAATTCAATATTAGAACATTTGTTGGAAAGCAAACCAATGACTCCTCTAAAACTTACCCAAAACATTTAAATTATACAGGGTGACATGCTACTCGTGCAACAAACTTCACCAGTAGATTCTCTACCATAAAATGAATAAAAAAGTTCATATTGACTATAAATCGGAAAGTGTTTAACATAATCCAGAGTTTCTAATTTTAGTTTCAGAAGGCAGCAAATTTGAGGGAAAATACCTCATTTAATAACGCTTCTAACGCACTCTTAATTTTTAAATTTGGTGTTTCTAAGACCACGATATCGATGACAAAAAGAGAAAAACTGTATTCCCTAAAGCGTTTTTCAATCAGTGTTTGGGCGGAAGTTATTGGAGATGTTCTCATCGGTCCCTACTTAGATTTTCCGGCGAGATTAACTGGCCAAATTTATTTAAATTTTATCGAAAGCACGCGGCCTACCTTGCTGGAGGACATTCCTTTACAATTGAGGAGAAACATAATTTTTCAGCACGATGGTGCGCCTCCTCACTCTTCTAGAATAGTTCAGGCGTATTTGAAGAGAACATTCGAAACGTGGATCGGCCGTGGTGGGACAGTTCTATGGCCACCAAGATCTCTTGATCTCAACCCCATGGAATATTTCGTCTGGGGATATCTCAAGGAACTGGTCTATCGCACTGAAGTGACGATTTGAGAGCAAGGATCTTCGCCGCTGCTGAAAAACTTCGACGTTTTCTCACTTTTGGTGTGACTGATGGAAGTATGACAAAACGGGCACGTTTGGGTATTGCAGGGAACGGCTTCCAATTTGAACATAAATAAAATGATTAAAAATAAATTTATTTTAAAGATATTGGTGAGTTGTATTAGTTTTTTTTTCAAATTTAAAATGTAAATTCTCAAACATTAACAATCTTTGAACCATAATTTTTTCTCTTTGTCATCCATATCTCGGTCTTAGAAACACCAAATTAAAAAATGAAGAGTGCGTTAGAAGCGTTATTAAATGAGGTATTTTCCCTCAAATTTGCTGCCTTCTGAAATTAAAATTAGAAACTCTGGATTAAGTTAAACACCTACCGATTTATAAAATTTTTCACTTATTTTGTTGTTCTGGCTGAAATAAAACACGAAAAATTGGCCTAAAATTTTGAAATGACCATTTTATTATTGAACAATTAATGTAGATTTCAACGGTGCTATAAGTTTTTCGGAGAAATTTTCAGATTTAAAGATATCAAGGTCGTGATATCTTTCAAAATCGATAAAAAGCGAAATTATTCCGAAATGGTAGAGAATCGGACCATGGTCAATATGAACTTTTTTATTCATTTTATGGTGGAGAATCTACTGGTGAAGTTTGTCGCACGAGTAGCATGTCACCCTGTATATCCCCATAAGGAATAAATGAAGAAAAACTCCGCTAAAGTTTTTATTTTATATTTTGTGTTCTAATCAGTTTTCGGAAAAAAGGTTTTTGTCATTTTGTGAAATTTACAAAGCCCTAAATCTCTATTTAGTACCGTGTTGATCGGTAAAGCCATGTTGACGTTATTGCTGTTTAAAAAAAAAAATTGAAGCCCCGTGGTAGGTAAAAATTTGAGCAAAACATTATTTTTCAATTGCTACGAAAATTCGTGTTAGGGGTTTTAAGAGGTGTGAAAAACTAATATCAACTTTATTCTTCTCTAAAAACTTATTTAGCACCACTTCATTTCAACGATCGGTACAATTTGTTTCAAATTCTAATTATACCATTGCCAAGTTAGGTTTTTCTTGAAACCGAAAGGTTTCTAAAATAAGATTAGAAGCAGAAAATAAGGTTTATAGCTCCTATTGGGTCTAAAAGATAGAATGATGCATTTTGTGGTAACGAAAAATAAACAAAAATTTTTTTTAAATTTAAATCAGAAGTTAATTATAGAAGAGGGGTTTATTTTTGCAAATAATTAAAATAAAGGTTTGAAAAGTTTTTATTAGTTTTTTTGTTGAGATATTTTTTTTACTTTCACTTACCTATATATGGAATATATAGTAAGTGGAAGTATTGCGATCGTGAAAAATTTCGACTTCCGGTTTTCAACGGAAAAACACGTTGTGGGGTCCCCTGAGTCGAAATAACCAAGTCCCGCGAAATGGTCTGTGTGTGTGTGTGTGTGTGTGTGCGTGCGTGCGTGCGTGCGTGCGTGCGTGCGTGCTTGCGTGCGTGCGTGCGTGTGTGAACAGATTAAAAACTATAAACCGTGCGAACCTGAAATTGGGTATTTAGTGTATGTATATGCCCTCGATGTGACAGCAAAAATTTCATCAAAATTGCTCAAAGGGAGGGGGTACTTTATTTAATAACTTTTTACGTTTTTTTCGATTTTCTCGAAAACGGCTCAAACGATTTTGATTAAACTGAGTATTTGTTGTATTAATATGCCCGAAATATGACTGTAAAAATTTCATCAAAATTGATCAACCGGAGGGGGGACTTTACTTAATAAATTGTATATCATTTTCACATGTTTTTTTAATTTACTCAAAATCGGCTTTAACGATTTTGATCAAACTGGGTATTTGATGTATGTATATGCCTAAGATATGATAGCCAAAATTTGATCAAAATTGGTTAAACGGAGGGGGCACTTTATTTCATAACTTTTTTTCGATTATCTCAAAAACGGCTTTAACTATTTTCATCAAATCCGTGGTGTTTAATGAAAATTAGGTGTTCTTTAATATCAGGTAAGCTTTATTATTATTAAAATGTTCTGAGAAGGCTTAAATGGGGAAGGGGCCCTTTTTTGTTTTCCTATAAAGTACCTTTGTATTTGTTTATATGGAGAAATTATCTGTCTCTCGTTTCGCCTAAAAATAAGAAACGGCTAAATATGAGATATGATAAAAATCAAGTAAACATATAGAGGAGAAAAAAAGAAAAATATTCAGTCAACTCATAAAACACGTTAAGCCCACGCATGCGGAGTACGCCTTTAATGACAGGCCATTGTTCATAATTATAGCCGTTCTGTTCATTTAATGGAAATTATTTGTTTCATGGTAAATGAAGTTTTCAACAATTACATAGAGAATTATAAAATCAGACGACTTGGAGTATTATGCTTGCATTGCCGAATTATCCACAAGTAAAATCTTTTATTTAATAATAAAAAAAGTGTTTTTTTTTTTTTTATAGAGCAAATAAAAACAAAAATAAGAAATGATTGTGGAAAAATGTGTCTTTGAGAAGTGGCAATTAACAAAACACATCAATTTCTAATTTAAGTAAGTTGGTAAGTGAAAGTTGTGTGCTGCGCGCACGCACCAGATTTTTTTTATTTAGCTATGGGTCATTTTCCCGGAAAGGGCAAATCTGAACTTGGAATTGAAAATGTCGAATTAACTTCTGCTTAACAGATGCTTTTGAAATAAATGATAGACCATCGGAAACGTCTCAACGACCTCTATATGTATAAAGCATCGAGAAATAGATGCAATTAGTTTTCGGGTAAAGACAGACGGGACAATGACTCCTGATATTTATGACTATCCAGTCAGTAGCGGATCCAGAAATTTTCTGAGGGGGGGGCGCACTTTTTATTTTTTAAATTTGTATGCCATTAAGGAACTAATTTAAAATATTAGTGCATAGTTACGCCGTATATTTATATTAAATGTTTGAATTCAATCCATTTTTCATTTAGGGAGTTAAAAAAAAGACTAAAGATTGCCCTGTTTGTACAGAAATAGTAATAATTGAAGGGTAACCTCACCTCTCTCGCGCCCACCGCGCCCCTCCCCTGGATCCGCCACTGCATCCAGTTTTTTTTCGTTTACTACTTAAATACTGCTGCTTTTCGACAAAACGGTAGACCGTTGGAAACGCCTCAACGAGTTCTATAAGTAAAAAGCAGCAAAACAGTTTAGATACAATTACTTTTATTGCTTATCAATTCCTTTTTTTTTTTTTTGCTTTTATTTATTTTGATTATCAATTGCTTTTATTTGAGTTTAATTTATTTGTTTTCTTCTATTTTTTTTTTTAATTCGCCATTAAGTAGTTCATACGTGTAAATTGCAGATTGGATTTTATGTGAAGCCCTCTCCGAGCTTTTAAGTTAATCATTTGTTTTATTTTATTTTATTTTTTTTTTGCACTTATTAAATTTAAATTAATTTTTTATTTTGATCCCTTTAGGTTTTCGCTATTTCCTTAAAACAATAGCGTGGCGCCCTTTATTTATTTTTTAACCGGCTTCGAACGAAAGAGGAGGTTACTCTAGCACATCCGATGCATTCTTTTTTTTTCTTTTTTCTACGAATGTTCACCGATTACTACGAGATGGATGGACCAATTGGGCAAAACCTTTTGCATCTTGTAGAGTATTTTCCCAAGGTGGTCACATTAAAACCTTTTTTGGGTTCTTAATTTATTTAATAAGTTATCGGTAAAAAACATGAAAATAATTATTTAATTATTGCTCAAAATGTTTACTTATTGGAAAAACATATGGCTTATATAACATAAGGTATGCTCCAAAAAACTATTAAAACTCATTGATAACTAACAAATCTCAATTTGTTTTAATGCTGGATGAATCGAATGGGAAAACCAACCAATTAAATTTAGAATCAGGGAATAGTAATAAAAAAGAGTAGAGGGAGAACATGAGTAATCTGTTAGTTATCGACGTGTTTTAAGTGCTTTTTGGAACCAACCTATACATAACCTTAACTAATTCTTCAACAATAGATTTACATAAAGATATATAATATCAGCAGAATATAATATCGCTGTCGTTTTCTGTGGCGATATTAGTATATATATACATATATTGCGTTTTGAAGCAGAATTTAAGACTTCTTCGAGTTCCCGAAGATCGTTTAAATTTAAAATTGTAGCCATTATTGATTTAAATTAGATTTTTATTTCCGACTAATTAAAAAGGAATACAATGATTCTTGGAAAAGCTTATTTAAAGTTGGTTTAGGGGCCTTAAGAACGGATTTAGGCACTGTCTTCTGTCTTCTTTCGGATTATTAGTAATAATAATAATAATAATAATAAGAGTATTAGTAAACAACGTAATCACGAAATCTTGTGCCGATTTTTCATGGAGTGACACTTCTGTTATGTTATCCGGATTACTATTATCGGTTTTTAATTTTGTGTCTGCGACAATTGAGGCCTATAAATTTAAAAGACTGTCAGTGCCAAATTATTGATTTTGAGAAAATAACAATCTTTTATTTAAGCTCAAATTTGGTTCGAAAAAATATGGACATGTCCAGTTATGAAATAATTTACGTTCTGCTAAATAATGTCAATATTAGTTTCTTCCATTTCCATAAATGAATGAATTTTATTTAAACATGCAGTGAAAATGGACTTGGTTGTGTTTATGGGTTTTTCGCATTCGAGGTAGTCATCTTTAATAACTAACATAAATATTGTGTTTTGTATTTCCCAATTAATGAAAATTTTCCTAGGACACTTTATCCATACAGATATTACATTTCAAAAATAAATTAAAATTTCAATGTCTGCTGATGTTCATCCATCAGTAAAAACTGCAAAAAAAAAAACTTCGTATCACCCAGAAAACAACCTCATTGTATGAAAGCTCCCTCAGCAAAAATTTGGCAGCCATAGGAATGATCGGTATCAAAAAGACTTTTCCAACGACAGATTTAAATAAAGAAATATTAACGGTCCCTACCGGAGTAGTATATAATATCGCAATCGTTTTCAGAAGGATATTCAAGCGATCATAATTCCAAAATTACTTTCCAATTTATTATAGACCACATAACCATCATCGTCGATTCTCCATTAATTTATCTTGTCGAAAAATGGCCACAATCTCGACTGTTCAGTGACGTATCTTCTTCATCTTGGACTGGCCGGATTTATGTAAGTTAACTCAACACTTCTC
The DNA here is from genome assembly GCA_911387785.2 of Aelia acuminata. Lineage (NCBI taxonomy): Eukaryota > Metazoa > Arthropoda > Insecta > Hemiptera > Pentatomidae > Aelia > Aelia acuminata. The sequence continues at coordinate 107,416,868 of OU426980.1, forward strand.
GGAACACAGATGATGTATGTAAATGACAGGTACTGGCGACAACATATAGCAAAGGAAAAATATTGTTATTGTGGATAAACATTTAGTGAGTTCCCTTCCCAAGGGAACATTGATCTTTAAAAATAAAAAAATCATTTATAATCATAGGAGGTAGGGTGTTGAAAGTTGTATAATACACGCACCGCTCTAGATTTTCCACTTTTTTGTGTGTATCCATAAAATTTAAAAGGTGACTGTTTATAGAATTATAATAAAAAGGCCTGGGATAGACGAACGTGGTTGAACGCAAAAAAATTCGATTTTTTTTTTTTTTAAACCTATCAAAGGTTTTCTACATATTATCTTCTCCAACTAAAAAGTATGAAATAAAAAAACATTTTATATAAAAAAAAAAAAAAAAAAATTAAACCGACTTCGAAACTTAGGAACCAGTAAAAATAAATGCACTGAAAAGTATGAAATAATTACATTCTGATTTTCATGAATCCACAGCAAAATTGAAAATGGTATAAAAAGCGGGAAAATGCATTAAGAAATTGTATCAGTAACATGTCATTCCTATTTTCCACCGCCTCCGAAAAGATTGTGTTGTACTGAACATAGTAATTTATATTTTAATTTAATAATTTTTATTAACAATTAGTGTGTTTTTGTACATATCAAACTATAAAAAAATTTATTTAAGGGTTTTAAAGGATGTCAGAAACGATTTTTTTAAAAATTTTATATTTAAAAAAATTAATTGACCTACTTTACTTGACGTGTCGTTTGGCTTTTATATCTTTTTGTGCACTTTAATACAATCGGCATACAATAATTCTAATTAAACTATCAAAATATAATAAAAAAACAATATATTAACATATAATAGCCTTGTGATCCTCTTAGAGCAAAGGTAGAACAAATAATATTAAAAATTGACAAATATGATGTTATTTTGGTTGAAAGGTGATCATTAAGTCCCACCAGGTTTCTATGAAATGCATTTATTTCAGTGACCCATCATCAATGCGTACATAATTGATCACATTTAATTTATTCGTCAAAAATTATATATAACCTAAACATCTTCATATTATATTTCGAATCCATGACCATCTCATGGCTTCAATTTCTATCTATTTGTTACACCAAATAAACTCCACTTGCAGATTTGTATAGTATCATTGTATAGAATTCATGCTCTATAAAGAGCTATACCAGTTCATGACTTGAATCTGAAAAGATGCTTATGCTCTGACCTAAAAAACAGGATTAACCTGCTCTAACTTTCTAACAAAATATCATGAAAGACTTTTTATTTATCTGAAACCAGAAGTTTTTCTTTTTACTGTTTACTGTTCCTAATGATAAAAAATAATGCATGTTTTAGACTTGTGAGATCTGTATTCTGTAAATTTAGATCCCCCCCCCTCCCTTATTTTATGATAAAATGCAATATGAAAACGCTAAGCCTCAAACTAGCCTTAAGATGGCATTAAATTGTACTGTACCAACAAGTCAGTTTGAGTAACATTAAACTTCCCAAAATTTGTTTAAAAAACTAGAATACAAAGCTAATAAAAAATCTGTACCATTTCAAGGAGATAATTTGAACAAGATCACCCTGAATCACTGGATTTCCCTTTAATTAATTACTTAATTAGGAGTTCTCATTTTACAGAGGCTAGGTAGACCCTAGAGTCATCCAATCTCAGGGACAATCCATGGCATTAGAGAAAAGTACCCTGCCATAATCAGATTTGAATCCAGGACCTTGAGCGTAGTAGTTCAGTACCTTACCACTGTACTGCTCCTCTCTCCAGAATGTATACTTTTTTTATACTAATTAAAAAAAATAATAATAATTTTAATGTTTCCGCTAGCATTTGTTATTATTTCCTTATCCTATCTAGGTTCTATTAGAGGTTTTTATTTTAAAATTATAGGTAATGGAGAATTCAAGTGAAGAAAGTATATTTTTAAGAACATTGAGACTTCCTTTTCTAATCAGAGCATCAGATGGAAAGGCTTCTCCAATACTTTTTCATGGTGTACAGGGCACAAATTATCAAGAGAATAGCTCATATTCATGGTACAATCCTCAAGAAGCATATCAAGTCTTTGTATATTTAAGTTTGCTGTATAAAGCTGATGTATCTCCTGATCATATTGGAATTATCACACCCTATCAATCACAGGTAGTTTTGTTTAAAATCATTGATTATTATTTTATTTTATTTTTAAATTTTATCTATCATTGATAACATCTTTGTAATCTCCTATATATGTACTACTTTTTCTTTTGTAATGTTTGGTTGGTCTACGTTTGTTAAAAGGTTGATATTTAAAAATGAAGGCTGCTCTCCTTTCTTACTGTTTACCAAAAGAGTGAGACTATGTTGACCAAAAAAATATATCTTGTTACCGTGAAGAAGATCACTGGTACTAGTGGTAGTTAAGAAATTAAATGAAAACATACAAGTATAAATTGCTCTGCTTTGCCTTATACAATTATTATACCAGCTATAAAAATGGTTTGAATTGAAAATATTATTATTATAGACAAGATTGAGATGTTCAGAGATTGGTTTTTACTCGGGAACTGAAAGTAATTTCTATAATAATTTAAAAAATAAATTTATAGATTTGTTAAAGTCAAATATTACGCTTTCCATTTAAATTTTTGTTTTTCAAGAAATAGATACATCTTAAAAGAAATTTTATAAAATAAATATTAAGGACTGCTTAACATTTTCACTGAGGCCAGATTAGGGGTTATCTTCTCCTCAGCCGTTTATTATTATTTTTTTTTTTGTATTTCAGATGTATTTATGATAATTTTTATTATGGTGCCAATGGTTTTGGTTTATTAATGATAAATAATTATTAACTGCTAGTGGCTAGTATATTAGCCAGCCGCGCGCTGGTCTCGCTACCTCCGCAGTTAAAGGGTTAATTATGATTAAGCATTCATGTAACCGATTTAATAAATTAAAATTTTAAGCCTTCCCCCTCACACTTTGCATTTAAATCGTATTTCAAGGTCTGTTGAATAAAACAAATCATCAGTGGCTTTTCTCTGCTGGTCCTTTTTTTCTCTGTCCCCCCAAGTCACAGGTTACATTTTTTGCACATGCTACATCTTTTTAAAACATAATATATGTAAAAAAATGGATAGTCCAGTATGAATTATGAATTTATTTGCTTATGTTTCTTAAAATGTTCTCAGATAGCAGTTCCTCATGTAGTAGTTATTTAACATTGGTATAATTTTATTTTATCGACAGGTTTTGAAGATACGGCAGATGCTAGAAAAGCTTAACATTGAACCTCCTAAAATCGGATCTGTTGAGGAATTTCAGGGTCAAGAAAAAATGATCATAATTATGAGTGTTGTTAGAAGTAATCTTGAATTCATTAGTTATGATACTCAAAGAGCACTTGGCTTTGTGAGAAATCCTAGGCGCCTGAATGTTGCCATATCACGTGCCCGTGCCATGCTTATCATAATAGGTTTGTTTCCATTATCTTTTATTGAAACATGTTATTAATTTTTATTTTTGATATGCAGGTGTTGAAAACATATTTTTGGGTAGAATCATCATCGATTGTGCCATAGAACAATGATTAATTATGTGTTCCTTTTCCTTTATATATGTATAATATTAGTTTGAATAATCAACGATCGACTGTTGTTTAATTGTGGTTATAAAAATTTTTCAGCTTAAATTGCTTAACTTAGAGATTGTCTTGCCTTTTTTAATTTATATTTAATGAAAGTTATAAGTTTAATATGTTTAACTGAAGGAGGTGTCACAGTTATAATCAGTATGTTTACGCCGTTGGTACATAGTAATGAGCACTATTATCACATGGAATATTGATAAAATTTTGACTCAAATCAATGAGTATTGATTAAACTATGTCTGACTACGGTAAAATGAACAAGAATGAATTCATCCATAGTCATGCTGATATATTTTATATGAAATTAAGAAAGCTCTATATGCAACAAGAAAAATAACTAGTCTGTTCTCATACACACATACACAAACCGTTTCGCGGGACTTGTTTATTTGGACTCAGGGTACCCTAAAACGTGAATTTCCGTTGAAAACCGGAAGTCGAAATTTTTTACGATCCCAATACTTTCCCTTACTATATATTTCATACATAGGTAGGTGAAAGTAAAAGTATATAAATATTGGTTAATAGTTGAATTTGTAAAATCTAAGCTGAATTCTATGTTAAAATATATTTTTTAGACAGTTTTGGTAAAGAACAACAATAAAGTTAAGGTTTATTGATATTGTTGTGTAATATATAGTTATATTATATTAATTATAATATATTGTTGTATAATATGTATGGGTCACTTTCCCAGAAAGGGCGAATCTGAACTTGGAATTCTTGAAATTGAAAATGTCGAATTAACGTCTGGAAAATATTTAGGGATGCTGTTTACATAGCACTGATTGAACTCCAATGCAAGGTTATACAAGAGCAGGGTGCATTTATTATTTATAACAAAAAAAAACAACTCGGAAGACGGGATAAGAAATGTGCTGTGTTTTCGTTTAAATATATTTTTTCCTTGTATTTTTTGTAAATTTTTTTTGTTATAACTTTTTTTTTTTTTTTTAAAGATAGCTGACAAAAATCCTAAGCCATCTTTTTTCTCGTTTAATACTTAAATACTGCTGCTTTTCGACAAAACGGTAGACTGTTGGAAACGCCTCAACGAGTTCTATAAGTAAAAAACAGCAAAACATTTTAGGTACAATTACTTTTCAAGTATGTAGAGGCGGAATCTTGACGTCAGAGTTTGAGAGGCTATCTAGTAAATAAATGATAGACCATCTGAAACGTCTCAACGACCTCTATATGTATAGAGCAACGAGAAAATATAGATGCAATTAGTTTTCGGGTAGAGACAGACGGGACAATGACTCCTGATATTTATGAAGGAGGTTCAAAATTTAAGCAGATAGGGTCTCAAATTTTCTTTTATTGACCTTTATACAGTCAATGACATATTGTATTAATTCGCTCGACTGAGAGCATTTTCAAAAATTAAAAAAACCAAAAACAAGGGAGCATCACAGCTTTGTAGTTAAATTTTACAATTAAAAACATTATGACTAAACAACAATAAAATATAGAAAATCAATCTTACCGAATTATCAACAAACTCATTAAAAATCATAAATATAAAAAATTAAAAAACTATGTTTGATGTGGTAAAATAATTAAAACTAGTATAAGAAATAGAAAGAGTAAGTAACTTGGTGCTGAAAAAAAAATAAATATATATCCTGAGGAATTATTATGTTGTTAATGCATTAAGCTAGAGCAATAACTAGGTGGTATTAAAAATATAAACAAAGAATGACATATAATGGTGTGTTTTACTAAATGCAGATAATTTAAAAGAAAAAATTAAATTTAAATAAAAATTCTACTCAAACATGCAATTAACAAAAACTATATAGAAAACAGCAATCTCACAGCTCAAAAAAATAGATGGTTAAAAATGCGTAACAATTTATATTTTCCAATCCTTATAATTAACATTTCTCATTTATTATAAAAATACACATACAAATATAAGTACAAACATATTTTTGATTATGCAAATGAAGGCAAAGACGAGATTAAACTATGCAATCTTATTATCAAAATTTAAAACTTATTTATAATGTTACCATGAAATTTGGTTATTTCTGAACATTCCTTCCTTGTATTGACCAAATTGTTAATGCTTCTATTTATATGTATGCTTTCTGATATTTCTCGTTTTTTCCTATGTTTTTGCGAGCAAATTATTTTTGTCTTTTTAAAATTAAATTCATGCTTAGTACTTTTGTGGTGTTCTACTAGGGCTGAATTGATTTTCGATGTAGGTTTTAAACTATATATGTGTTGTTTGAGTCTGGTTTTCAAGTTGCATCCTGTATGGCCCAAATAAGATTTTTCACTATTAAAACATGGTATATTATATACTACATTTGTTTTCTTTATAATTGGGATATTTTCTTTATTTTCTGTTTTTTTATTTTTATATGAATTTTGATTGGTATTGTGATTTGGTTATCTATTTTCAATTATTCTATTGTATTTTAGACTAATATTATTTTGTTCTTTACTGTTTTTGTTGTACCATATTTTATTTATAAGTTTGTTTGGATAGAAATTTTCTTCTAAGACTGTATGTTTGAATCTTAAATGTTACATAAGTAATCAGTGTCTGTCAGTTAGAGCTTTAAGCCAATAGATATAGAAACAATAAAAATTTAAAAAATATGGTTGAGAGGTACAGTCGATGAAAAAAACTACATTGATAATGATTTAAATTATTAAATGATAAATTTCAAGAAAATGGAAGCACTTATCTCTCGTGAAGAAAAAGATGAATATAATACAACACAGGCACTGTTGCATCCCAAGATCTAGAATATCACTATTCTAAAAGGTTTCGTCCAAAAAGGATTTAAGTCAATTGATTGCTACTTATAGCTTATATTATTTTCCAGGGTTTGAAATTAACTCTTATTTTCTCGGAAAGAGAATAAAAGTCAAATCCGGACTTTTATATTTCTAATAAATAAATAAAAATCACATCATGACTTTTATATTTCGGGCCAGAAAATAAAAGTCCTGATATGATCTTTATCACAATGATACCTAATATAAGAGTCAAAGCTTGATTTTCATTATTTAAGGATTAATTTATTAGCTTTTTTATCGGATCGCTCCATATTGTTGTTCATTATTGGGTTAACCGTTTTTATGGAAAATCTTATAGGGTATAATAAATTACCTTATGTCGATCTTAAGATCGATTATTACATTATCAAGGCTGCTGATAATGAAAAAAATATCAATATAAAACCTCAGGCTCGCTCAGGTATCGATTACAACTTATCCGATATTTAAAATATCGGGGTCGATTTCTAGGTTAATTGAGGTGCTGAATTTGAAAATGATATCGATTTTTCGATTACGAGCTCAGGTATCGATTTATTTCAACATACGCGATATAAACGATATTGGGGTCCATTCATAGGTTATTTGGGGTGCTGAGTTTGAAAATGATATAGATTTTTGGATTACTTGCTCAGGTATCGATTTATTTTAACTTACGCGATATAAACGATATTGGGGTCCGCCCATAGGTTGGTTATTTGAGATGCTGAATTTGAAATTAATGTCGATTTTCGGATTACGCACTCAGGTATCGATTTAATACTACTTAAGGGTTATAAACGATATGAAAGTCGGCATTGGGTTATGGAAGGTGCTAAATTAGAAAATGATATATTTTTTATGATTAGGCGCTCAGGTATCGATACCTGAGTGCGTAATCGAAAAATCTATATCATTTTCAAATTCAGCACCTCAAATAACCTATGAGTTGACCCCATTATCGTTTAAATCGCGTAAGTTGTAATAAATCGATACCTGAGTGTGTAATCGAAAAATCTATATCATATTCAAATTCAGCACCTCAAATAACCTATGAGTGGACCCAATTATCGTTTATATCGCGTAAGTTGTAATAAATCGATACCTGAGCAAATAATCCGAAAATCGATATCATTTTCAAATTCAGCACCTCAAATAACCTATGAGTTGACCCCATTATCGTTTAAATCGCGTAAGTTAAAATAAATCGATACCAGTGCAAATAATCCGAAAATCGATATCATTTTCAAATACAGCACCTCAAATAACCTATGAGTGGACCCCAATATTGTAAATGTCGGATAAGTTGTAGTGATACCTGAGCAAGCCTGAGGTTTTATATCGATATTTTTTTCACTATCAGCAGCCTTGATAATGTAATAATCGATCTTAAGATCGACATAAGGTAATTTATTATACCTGTTACCTCTTTGGGGTAACTCTCAAGCCATAGGGTTTACAAATTAAAAAATAAACGATATTTTTACAATTGTTTATTTAGCAAAATAATAGATAATAACAATGATAAAAATGACCAATCACTGGTAACTACTATTGTTGTTAATTAAAGTGGAAAATAACCAACTGATATAAGATGAAATAAAACTGTACTTGGTGAAATAAAATGTTACCTTGCATGCAAAAACCAACATAAAAAAATAAATCTTCTAAAATTAAAACGTTCTAATTAAATACAGTTTTCCTAATTAATAAAATAAATTAATCTTCTAAAGTAAAACTAAATGAACAAAGTATTGTAAATATTACTAAAAACATGCAAAATAAATGTTCTAGCTACTGTTAATTGTTATGGCCATAACTATCTACTCGTGCACTATTTTTCGGTGGAACATTTCAGGAAAAGAGCAAGAGAATGTATTTCAAGAGTTTCATTTGCCAGGACACATCACCACTATATAACCTTCAGGAAAATTGTCTTGCCCCGTCTTGGTCCTATAATCGATGGTTGCGATAAGCTTCCAACGAGATAAGTGGGGCAGTTATTACATCTTTATCAAGTACCGCTACATACCCTATAAGATTTCCATAAAAACGGTTAACCCAATAATGAACAACAATATGGTGAGATCCGATAAAAAAGCTAATAAATTCATCCTTAAATAATGAAAATCAAGCTTTGACTCTTATATTAGGTATCATTGTGATAAAGATCATATCAGGACTTTTATTTTCTGGCCTGAAATATAAAAGTCATAATGTGATTTTTATTTATTTATTAGAAATATAAAAGTCCGGATTTGACTTTTATTCTCTTTCCGAGAAAATAAGAGTTAATTTCAAGCCCTGGTATTTTTCAATTGTATTTCTATCATCTTTTTGCTTAGCCATCACCTTGGTGTGTTTTTGATGTTTAATCAAAGTTTTTATTTGTTTACATATTTCAATACATTTATTCCTATTTCCACATTTTAAATATACTTATTTTTATTTATTGTAAGATTATATGTTATTATATTTATGTATTCTTTGAACTCCAGGTAATCCTCATCTTTTGTGTTTTGACCAACATTGGAAGAAGATTATAAAATACTGTGTTTCAAGGAATTACTATCGAGGATGTGAATTACCTTCTGGTTTTGTTGTATAAAACTAATAAATAAAAAAAGTAAATGTGAATATTTATTAATTTTGATTTTTTAAATTATGAAGCTATAATATGGTATGTATTGTACATTATTTTGATAAATCTTTCATCATTTTAACTATGAAAGTAGTTGGATTTACTAATGAAATTATTTACTTTTAATGATTTAAGTTTTAAAAATACTGATTTCTTCTTTATGAAGAAGTATTGTATAAACTGGTAAAAAAGCACGTACAAATAAATGTTTGTGAAGTTGAAAAATTATAATGCTATAACAACTCCCTCCAATAATATAATTTATTATTGTAAAAATATTCTTTCAGTTAATTAAGTTTTAAAAATACTGAATTGACTCTGTATTATTGATTTCTTTATTTTTATTTTTATAGTATTGTGTGTACAGGAAAAAGATGTATAAATATATTTTTATAAATTAGAAAAATCTTTAATAATTGAACCCCCCCCCCCCCTGCATATGCAGTGTTTTTATCCTAAAAAAATAATTGGTTAAAAGGATCTTAACAAAAAAATGTGTTCACAAAAATTAAAAACTTCCTCCTTTAATGTCTTAAATTAAAACAAACTTCTATATACATAAATAACTAAATAAAAATTATCGGTCGCTATAAAAAATATCGGTTGCTGGCAGGCGTCGCACAGTGGTCCATGAGGCGAAAAAAATCATTTTTTTGACATTTTCAAAAACACAAACGAAGTTCATATTTTGAATGCTTAATAGTTGACTATTAAATCCCCATGAGTAGGAACGGTGGTGGTGAATTTTACATTACTTAACAGACAAAAGTATTTGTCACATACGAACAGATATTTTTTGAGTGTAATAATACGCCTTGTATTTTAATTTTTAAAATACGTTTTAAAACAAAGTTATGATTTTCTATTATTTTTTTTCGGTTTTTACAACATACCTGAAAGACAGAAAAGGCTATCTCAATTTGAAGATTTTGATTTACAATTGATTACAGATTTCTTAAGTAGATGGTCCAATAATCAACTTTTACGAATGTTTAGTAATCCATAACTAATGGGCTCCATCAAGCTCCGTTTTGAAACCTGTCTGAGAATAGCACTTATACTCTTGTCTAAAAGACCCAATAGGATTGACCTGCCCCAACTTGCCTCTGCGGTTTTTGTCTCAATAATTCCAACTCGAGTATTAAAAGAATGAACAGTTCAAGAGTTAACAGAGGCACTAATTCCTCCAGTCGATAATATTTATTTATTTTTCTCAGTCTCTTGTTACTGTTTTAATAGAAAGGTTCTCATCTCGGGGCCAAGGAATTGGGGAGAGGTAGCAGCTTTGCTAGGGTTGACCTGGACACAGGTCCTCCCTCAATACCATGGGCACTAGCCGAGAGATCTGAGAAGCCTTGGTGGAGATCTGTATGAAGCTAGTCCCCAAGACCTTCTGTGCGTGGTGAAGAACCACATCCTGCTCGAGGTGGCCCTGCATTCGACAAAACACGGCGGATCTAGACCGGGAGGTCGATAAATATCCCTGGTGTGAGGCAGCAGTAGCACCAGTACTAACATGGAGCCAAAGACAGTAAGTCAACAGGGTCCATGATTAGACATCATCAGGCGGAGCTGGAGACCGGCGGAATGGCTGATGTACTGCGAAGGGGCTGGTGGAGCTCCAAGCCGTGGTGAAGGCAATCTACCTAGGGTTACCTGTTCCCGATATAAAGAGGATCCAGTTGTCCCGAGGATACGGGGCCTCTGGGGCTTGGGCCAATCCCCCACCCAGAGTATACAAGATTCAAAGAGACAGAAATAGCCTCGGAATTGGACGGTTAACAAGGAAAAGACATGGCTTGGACTACGTGGAATATTAGGACGCTCACCGGTAAAGAGGCAGAGCTTGAGGAGATCAAGAGGTATAGAGTGGACATCATGGGTCTCAGTGAGGTAAAGAGGAAGATTTGGGGAAGTAGAAGTTTGCCGTTTGGATTCTCAATGATATTCTCGGGGGTAAATGCAGGGAGAGCCAAGGAGGGAGTGGCATTCGTCCTGAGGGACGAGCTGTTTAACAGGATAGATAAATGGGAGGCCATATCTTCCAGAATCATAGCAATGGATATCGAACTCAAAATAGGAAAAGTTACCTGTATCCAGGTGTATGCTCCTACAGAGGACAGCAGTGTTGGGGATAAGGAAAACTTCTACGAGGACCTTCAGAGAACTGTCGACTCGGCAACCACTAAGAATAGGAGTATCATCCTCATGGGAGACCTTAATGCAAGAACTGGGCAAGATCACAATCGGTCACAGGGAGTGGTAGGTAAATTTGGAGGGGAAGATACAAAGAATAGCAATGGTCAGAGACTTATGGACTTTGCATTGGAAACGATCTTCTCCTGGGAAATACCTTCTTTAACCACAATAGGATTCACAAGGTAACTTTTGAAGCTCAAGGACAAGAAGGTACAAGCATCATCGACTACATTATCTACAGTAGAGACCTAAGGCAGCACTTTACGGACATAAAAGTCATTAGAGGGGCAGAGTTGGAGACAGACCACAATCTCCTAGTTGCCGACACAAGGATTATAAAGCCCAGAAAAGTTTGGAGGAAGGCATATGACAGGATGTCAGTTGAAACTCTACGACAGGAAAATAAAAGGCAGGAATACATGGAAGCTCTGAAAAGGAAGTTAGAGAATGTCAATTATGACATGGTACTGGATACCTTATGGAGCTCAATTAGAGACTGCATCCGTAAAGCTGGTCTGGAGGTCTGCGGAATGAAGAAGATCAGGCCAAGCACCTAGATGACAAAATGGTGGAATGATGAAGTTGCCAGAGCGGTGAAAGATAAGAAAATGGCTTGGGCGGCTTATAAGAGGTCTAAATCACCTGAGGATTGGGAAGCATACGTGAGAAGACGGAACATTGCTAAAACAACCGTGAAGCAAGCTCGGAGCAAAGCCTGGGAAAATTTTGGAAAGGAGATAGAAGAAAATTACCAGGAGAACATCCGTAGGTTCTGGACTACTGTGAAATGCATGAGAGGGAAGAAAGGAAAGCAGGTTCGGAGCATCAGGGACAACCAAGGTCAGCTTGTAACGGCGGAGAAGGAGATTCTGGAGGCATGGCGGAAACATTACGAAAGAAAATTTTCATTGGAGGAGCACGGAGGAGACCAGAGAGCAGATGGAAGGCATCGCCCGAGGACAGGATACGTGCAGCCTGTGGATATGGACGACACAATCCAAGAGGAAGAGGTGGAGGATGCAATGGCACATGTCAAGCTCGGAAAAGCTGCAGGAAAAGACGGCATAGCACCAGAACTGGTAAAGTTAGGGGGACCAGCGCTGATTAAAGCACTGCAGAACCTGTTTCAGAGGATATGGGACTCTGGGACCATACCTGAGGAGTGGGAAGAAAATGTAATTGTGCCCATATACAAGAAGGGAGACCAGACCTTATGTGGGAACTACAGGCCCATATGCCTGTCTCTGGTGGTGTATAAGGTGTACACAAGGATCCTGGAGCAGCGGCTGAGAGCATATGTCGAACTCGACATGGAAGAAGAACAAGCTGCTTTCCGGCCTTTAAGACAGACCGAGGACCACGTCTTCTCTCTCAGGATGGTTACGGAGAAAGCGCTGGACCAAGGACGAAATGTCTACCTGGCCTTTTTGGACCTTGAAGCAGCCTTCGATTCGGTTCCCAGACAGGAGATCTGGACTGCCTTACAGGAGAAGCGGATACCACCGCACCTCATTAGAGCTATAAAATCGGCTTATCAGGACCCGAAAGGCGTGGTTAGATTGAATGGAAGAAAGTCTGCTCCGTTCAGATTTTGCAAAGAGGTTAAGCAAGGAGATAGTCTCAGTCCACTTCTGTTTAACATTGTCATGGACGAGGTGTTGAAGGTATGTAAGCGAAGAACACCCAGAGCAATCGTTGGGTATTGGAATACGCTGCCTGTCCAGGCCCAATGCTTCGTTTATGCAGACGACATTGTGGTAATAGCAGACAATGTGAATTCTCTCCAAGTTGGAGTGGAGGAGTGGTCTGAGGAGCTTAAGAGAAGAGGACTCGCCATAAATCCTGATAAAAGCAAGGTTATGCAGGTAGGACGAGAGGAGGTGGAGCTCAGGATTGTGTGTGAAGGACACCAACTGGAGCAAGTTGATTTTATGAATATCTGGGAACTCTCTTCAGTCGAGATGGGAAGTTAGACCAGGAAGTTATGCATCGAGTGCGTAAAGCTAACCAGGTCTTCTTCCAAATCTCCAGAACACTGGTTGGCAAGCAAGAGGAGAGCAAAGAGGCGAAGCTCCGCATCTTTAAAATCTGTATTCCTCCCGGTCCTGCTATATGGTGCTGAGAGCTGGGTACTCTTGGACAAGAATGCCTCACGAGTGACGTCAGCAGAAATGAGGTATCTCAGAAGAGTTGCTGGGAAGACAAGACGAGACTGCGTGAGGAACAGGACAATCAGAGATACTCTTGGAGTTCGACATGTAAGAGATGTCATAGAGGAACGCCAGCTCAAGTGGTTTGGGCATGTCCGCAGGATGGGGGACGAGCGTAGAGCAAGGTGGCTAATGGAGGCCAGACCAAGGGGGCAGCGACCGGTTGGACGCCCAAGAATTTCATATAATAGTTATATGGACAGACTCGGTCGAGAGTGGGGATCGACCCTAGAAGAGATGAAAAGGAAGGCTCAGGACAGGGACACTTACAGGAAGTGGGCCGAGGCTACTCCACGCTTAACAGCACTAAGGAGATAGAGAAAGAAGAAGAAGAAGAAGAAGTTCTCATCTCCAATACATTACCAAAAGGCAAAATGGAGTGTTATCCTGAAAATATTTAAATCACTGAGAGTTTTGCCGAAGTTGGTTAACAATCACTGCTCGAACATACCGTAATAAGAATTTTGATAACATACCGATAGAACGATCCTAATTCTGTATGCCACGACCTTACTCTACCTAAATGGGAATGCGAAGGCTTTTCAGGGCATACTGAATATAAACAGACATTTGTAGGTCACATTATTACCGATGCAGATATGTTCTTTCGTCCCATAGCTCATGAGTAATAGGGATGACAACATTAACATTTTTTGGAAAACACAAGACCACCGCCTACAAGACATTGCAGAGATATTTTAATTTGAATTTATGAAAGAGACACCAAACACAATTCACGAAGAAGTTCAAAAAGTAAACTCTAAATATCAACTTTAACTGGACCCATTGTTATTCTTCATAATATACCTTTTAGAATTCATTATGAATTGGTTCTTAATGGCTCTATGTGAAATATGCAAAGCTAAACCTTCTCAGTAGAACGAATAAGAAATATCAGGAAATCTATCAGAATCCGAAGAAGCAATTCAACTCGGCCTATCTCCTCTACTCGCAAGAATTAAATTTATGGAGTGAGTTTTGAAAAATGTAAATAGATTACCTTTTAAAGAATAGAGAACAACCAAGGAGACCATACAAGAAATTTAAAACAAGATTAGAGTTATGTTGGGACTTAATGTTGACGTAGTGAAGCAAGGTAGGGGTGCAACCAATGATGGGAGTACCTCAAGACGATTTTTCCAGGATCCACCTACTACAGCTAATATAACTGGAGTTAATGAAGAACGGCGTTGGAGTTATCCTGGACGTTATCAACAGTGGTGCTGCTGTAGATCCATCAAAATTTGGAAATTATTGTAAGGAAACTGCTACTTTATTTGTAAATTTAAATAAATGGCACAACAAGTCTAATACTGTGCATACGTTTCTTTGGCAAGGAAGCTGAATAATTTCAGCTGATAGATAGGGATGTTGAATGAAGAGGCGCAAAAGGCGTGCAACAAAGATTATCGTCACAGCAAATCAAGAAAATGTAGGAGAATTTCGAAAAATGAAGATGTTTTCCATATGAACGTCAAATCCCCCTTTTGACGTCAAATCCCCTACATTACTAAATTTCGTAAGGAGACTACAACTAAAGGCAGATTGGATTTTAATCCAGAAGTAAAAAAACTTTTATTATTAATTGAATAAAGTTGGTGAGGAATAACATTTGTTTTTAAGAAATCTATATTCAATTGGATACTGTTTTTTAATCCTATAAAGCAAAGAATTTTGCATAATTCTAGTAGATAAATCGTGTATATATCAGATATTACTGTGTCTTTATTTATACATGACCGTTGAAAAATAAAAAATAATATATGGTGTGCTATGTATTTTTTTCGCTAAATCACCTATTTCGGACCACTGTGCGTCGAAGTGTGGTTGGCTCCCCTTAAGGCCGGGCGTAAGTTATGAGGCAGCCGCGTGACGTGAGGTGAGGTTAGGTGGCAGGATTTAGGGATTTGCTAACTGCGAGCAGGGGGAGCGAAAGTTAGGACGCAGTTGAGCTATATGTAGAATCATTAGTATGTTTGGAATCAGATTATGATGATCTCGATGATCAATTAATAATATCATTTTTGCAAAAAATACTTCCTAAACGTTGTTATTTAACACGTTCGCGCCGGGACTGTAATTCATGCTCCTCGTCCATTGGCGGCTGAACTTAATGATTTTCGCTCTATCGGATGGGAGTTATTCAAGGGCATTACGCAGTATTGACAATCCAACAACAATAAAATAAACAGTACAATCTACCTCGTTGTACATCGTCGTGGAAAGTTTTGTGAATGACTAGAGTGTCCGATGCGGCAGTATAGTGGGGGCTAGAGATGCGACATCGAAGGCAAAACGCCGATGTTTTGAACATCGATGTTTTTACAATAAAAAAATCGATGTCGATTAAACATCGATGTTTTGTAATATATACATTCTTTATACATTAGCAGATTAGTGCCCGAACATATTTAAATCGATGTTTAAGTGTAAAAAATGCTTTTTTTCATAATTAAAATATCGATGTTTTCGACATTGATGGTTTTTCATATTCATTTATCAAAGAAAAACCTGTTAGGACCCAAACATATTCATACATCGATGTAGCTTCCCTATTATGTTCAGAGAATCGTATTTCTGGTGAATACTTTAAAAGATTTTGCTAGAAGCTGCATTAAATAAGTAATTCAAATGATACAATGTCTATGAGTTTTCATTTTTTATTAAGTTATTTAAAGTTGAAAATTTTACATAAACAAGAAAGGGTAGGTAGAACTGAGATAATATATCCAATCTATCTAAACTGGTACTACAACTCGTTGCCGAGTCTTGACCTCCTGTAACAACCTCCTCCAATTGTCACGATCTTGCGCAGCCACCATCCAATTATTGACACCTAAAACACTCCGGGCATCAGCAGCGACTCCATCCACCCATCTTGATCTCGGTCTTCCTCTCCGTCTTTTACCATAAATTGGCTCTTTCAGTGTCCTCTTGGGGATTTCACTATCCTCCATTCGGGCCAGATGGCCCGCCCATCTTAGACGATTCAATTTATAAAAAAGAACGATGTCAGGTTCATTGAATAAGCTATATAGCTCCTTATTTGTACGTCTTCGCCACTGACCTCCAACCTGCCGTCCTCCCAATATCCGACGCAAGACTTTCCTTTCGAAGAGACCAAGTTCTTGCTCCATCGATTTTGTGGTTGCCCAGGATTCCGATGCGTACAACAAAACTGGCCTGATTAAAATCTTGTAGAGACTCATTTTGGTTTCTCTGGAAAGAGCTCTACTCCTGTAGTGACGCAGTAGCCCAAAATATATCCAATATATAGTCAAATATCAATGATAAAAATATCTTTTTTTTGGTCAAAAAAATCGATGTTAAATTCATATTCTTTTTTTTCCTCAAAACTTCGATGTTAAGGCATATTTGTTTTTGTCAAATCATGATTAAAAAACATCTTTGTTTTTGTCTAAACATAGATGTTAAAAACATCTTTGTTTTTGTCAAAACATCGATGTTAAAAAATTCTTTGTTTTTATCAAAACATCTATGTTAAAAATTATTTAAATATTTATAAATAAATAAATTCATTAACATTTAAACTTTCGGTTTAAAATAATTTTTTATATTCGTAAAAATCACACTTTGCAAAAGTTTCTTTTTTTGACTTTTCAAGGGATTCTTTACAGAAAGTATACCTCAATTCATGAAAAACTTAGCCAAGTTTTATTACCGCACAAGTACAAGTTTTCAAACTACCAAATACCAGCACTGGAACTTTTTTTTTTTTTTTACAGGAACTAGTATGTAAGAAATGAAGCAACATAAAAACTATCACTCTCACGCAATTTACGTTCAAACCTGGCACTTTTCCCTTTAACTGACAACCCTAGAAATGTTGAGGGTACGTCAAGATTCCAAGCGCTGGATTGGTTTTTGGTTATCGCCCATAGGCTATCTTTTTTAAATGTATATCCATGTACACATATATCTATATGTATATCAATATATATATCTATATGTATACCACATATATCTATATCAAGCTTGCATTTACTGTGTGTAAACACTGTTATGTGGTTAAGCTTTAAATGTTTTATTTTTCTTCACAGCACGCTTTCAATAAAATAAAAAAAAAAAGTCAACTACTTAAAACATCGATGTTAACATCGACTTACAACCATACATCGATGTTTCAGAAACATTGGCTTCGATGTCGCATCCCTAGGGGGGGCCACCGGTGGGGGTACACGCCGCACTTCAATCTGGACAAAAATCAAATATTTATTTTTTTCTTGCATTTACATTTAAAATGTCCCTAAAGATGTAAATGATCATTAAGTGTAATATTTACTGTGTAGTGTATATTATATGTGTTACCTCAATCGCTTTTAAATTTAAGAAATGTTTCGAAAAACTCTGGTGCGATGCGCGCAACACAACTTTCACTTACCAACTTACTTTTTCCACATTCATTTACTTATTTTTGTTTGTATTTGCTCTTTAAAGTACACTAAATGTTTTTATTATTAAAAAAAAGATTTTACCTGTGATAATTCGACAATGCAACATGATACTCTAAGTCGTCTGATTTTATAATTTTCCATGTAGTTGTTGAAAACTTCATATAATTACCATGAAAAAAACAATTTCCGTTAACTGAACAGAACCTCTTTAACTATAAACATCGTCTGTCATTAAAGGCGTATCGCGCATGGGCTCAACGTGTTTCATTAGTTGACGGAATATTTTTCTTTTTTTCTTCTGTATATGTCTAATAGTTTTTTTCATATTTCATATTTATCCATTTCTTATTTTAAGGCGAAACGAGAGACAAATAATTTCTTCCTATAAACAAAACCAAAGGTACTTTATAGGAAAACAAAAAAGGCCCCTTCCCCTTTTAAGCCCCCTCAGGCCATTTTAATAATGATAAAGCTTACCTTATATTAAAGAAAACTTGATTCTCAATAAGCATGACGAATTTTATCAAATTGTTAAAGCTATTTTTGAGGAAATCGAAAATAACCTAAAAATGGGAAAAAAATTATGTAATAAAGTGCCCCCCTCCGTTTGATCAATTTTAATGAAATTTTTGATGTCATATCGTGGGCATATATATATATATATATATATACATATATATATATATATATATATATATATATATATATAGAGAGAGAGAGAGAGAGAGAGATCAAATACCCAGTTTCATAAAAATCGTTAGAGCCGTTTTTGATAAATACCCTCCGTTTGACCAATTTTGATAAAATTTTCGCTGTGACATCGCTGGCATATACATATACCAAATACCCAATTTCAGGTTCGTACGGTTTATAGTTTTTGAGCTAGTCTGTTATATATAGGTAAGTGAAAGTAAATTCTTATTTCTGTTTAGAAGAGGGATACTGTGAACTTTATTTTATGTGAAAGTCGAAATTATTATGGAAGATATGGCCAAGGGTAAGAAATTTTTTTGACTCACTCGATGTTCTACTAACTTAAAAGTCAAATATTACAAAATGTCCGCAAAGCACCACTTCGATTTTTTAAATATTTGCAGATTTTAGAATGAAAATGTATAAAGATCATCTGCAATAACCTGCAAGTTTGACATACAAGGAGAGGCTACGGACGTGGGGTCACCGATTACAATGAAACTTTTTTTCGAGTTTCTATATCCAAAAATATTAGATACGTGTCCGAGGGTTCTTGCCAATGGGCCTTCTGAGCCGAGAAAAAAAAATTCTTAGGTACGAAAATAGCCAAAAATTGCATCAACAAAGTTGCCGTTGCTCAAAGCTCCTTCAACCAATTTCAATGAAATTTTCAGGGATGTCAGAGTATTGAAAAATATTAGACACATGTATAGGGGATTGGCGAAATTAGCCTCTGGAAGCCCAGAATAAATCATTCAATATTGTGGTATATTCGTGCTCTCTGGGTAACGTTAAAAATAAATTTCATTACTTTGTAAATTGAATAAATTACGTTTTTCATCTTTTTACGTCAAAAACTAAATATTTGTATTTAAATATTTAATAGGAAATATTTTTCATGAAAAAGCATTTTTTGCTTAGACTGAAGAAAAATTTTCAACCAAAAAAAAAATACTACATATTTGAAATATGTTCCAGTTTTTATGTTAAAAGCACAATTTCATAGTTACTTAAAAAAATATTTAAGATAATTTTGCAAAAAATTGAATTCGAAAATTTGAATTTTGAATCTGAAAGTATTTCCATTGTTGTTTTCCCTTGCCCAAAAAATTAAGGAATTATTTTATGATTGAAAACGTTTGTTAAAAATTAAGAATAATAAATCTTTGGAAGACGACAACTGTTTTTATTGAATTAAGGGATTGCAGTTATAAACACAGTATGAACTTCTAAATACAAAAAACAGCATATTGTCAACCATGTGATGTTTATTTTTTTCGACAAGTAAAAAACTTCATTAAAAAAATACGAAATTGCGCTGAAATATTGAGTGATGGTCGTCAGGAAATTAGTTCAAGGGAAGATGCTCTGAAAATTCATTCCTTAATTCATCACCAATTATCATCTCCATTATTTGTTGACATGGTAAAATATGCTTGGTTTGCATCCAAGTTAATTCCAATGAGAGCAATATTTGAAAATGTCAAGCAAACATGTTTTCCTGATGGAATGAAAAAGGAAGGAAACTGCAACTGCGAAGGTGTACCTTTTATTAAATGCTCTCATTGCCAAAAAAACTTATGTTTTAGCTGTTTTTTTGATAAATATCACCCAAACGAGAGTGGGGTATAAACGCATATTTTTAATTTCCTAGTTAGTATTTGAGGATAATTTGGTATTTTATAATGTTTATGTAGTCCAGGAAAAGTCTGAAACATTTTCCTGACAAAAATATGTTTTTGGACGAAAAAGTTTTTAATTTTAATTTTTCAAAAATTTATTACATTACATTTAAATATAGGTACTACTATTTTACGAGCATAATTTTTTTGGTGACAATCTCTTCAATCCAAGCAAGGAAATTTTGTTATGAAAAATATTTCCTGTTAAATATTTATAATATTTAAATATAAATTTAGAAGATAAAAAAATTTCGTCTCAAAATAATTTGTTTTTAGATATAAATATTTAGTTTTTGAAGTAAGAAGCTGAAAAAACGTAGTTTATACAATTTACAAAGTAATGGAATTGATTTTTAACGTTACCGAGAGCGAGAATATAACACAAAATTGAATGATTTATTCTGGGCTTCCAGAGGCTAATTTCGCCAATTCCCTATACATGTGTCTAATATTTTTCAATACTCTGACATCCCTGAAAATTTCATTGAAATTGGTTGAAGGAGCTTTGAGCAACGGCAACTTTGTTGATGCAATTTATGGCTATTTTCGTTCCTAAGAAATTTTTTTTCTCGGCTCAGAAGGCCCATTGGCAAGAACCCTCGGACACGTATCTAATATTTTTGAATTTAGAAACTCGAAAAAAAAATTTCATTGTAATCGGTGACCCCACGTCCGTAGCCTTCCCTTGTTAGACAATTTTAATTCAAATGAAATCATGCACTCAGCGCTTGCTTGAAAACCAATTCGCATCTACAATTAGATTAGCTGTTCTAATTAGATTCATTTTTACACTAAATTATTAGTATTAGTTTAGAAAATATTAGTTTTTACCACAGACAATTGACCAATATAAATAATTTTAAGCAGAGTCTGAAATTATGCCCTAATTTTAAAAAATACAATTTAGCTACTATGTTTATTATATTTAATTTGTATTTACTGCATTACACTATAAAAGTAATATTTGATTTTTTAATTAAAAACAAAACTCTCGTTTAATTTTGGAACTGAATTTTCATGAAATGGGTCAAATAGTCATGATTACATTTTTTAGGCCTTAAAAATCGAGAACTCTGTGAAAGGTGGTTTTCTGCGGCTCCCAGCTGTAAAAAAGATGCCGTTTTGTCTCATTTATTAGAAGAAAAAAATAGAATTGGAATCTGATATTAATGATTCTGATAAAAATATCCACTAACAGAAATATATTTGAGATCAAATCAAAACAGCGATTTTCTAATTGAACAATATTTAATATGTGAATGAACTATCAATAAGCTGACAGAAACAATACAAAAACTAAGTTTAGATTTGTTCACCGATATGAATTAGAAAATAATCTAATTAGAGAAAATCTAAGAGAGAAAAAGGGAATCAGATTACTAATAAAATAATGTTTTTTAGTTATAATTTTCTTATTAAAGTTAAATTAATGTTCAATTTAATTTGGATTAATTAAAAATAATTCAAAATTAACTAAAATTATATAAATAAATTTAGCATGGCAATTTTCGCCATTGAACCAGAAAATTCTGCTTTTTATTTAATTTTTTATTTAGATTTCTCTTATGTTCATACTTTTAAAAATTATTTTATTTTGTAAAATACTGTTTTTATAAGTAGATCAAGAAAGTATCTTTTGTTTTTGATATGTCATGTTTGGTTAATTATCTTATTAAAGATAGATTTTGATCAACTCACCGATGATTCTCTAATTTCCCTTAAATCTATCAAATTTTGCCAAAACCGTGATTTTACTTTTTTATTTGATGGCTCTAACTTTGTGAAATAATATCTCCGACCCCGTGTACGAGGTATATTAGTAATCAGCACAGCATTTCCTATAATATTCCATATTCAAAATATTTATGTCCAAGAACTCCATGTACTCGAAGCACTGCGCCGGTGTGAACGTTTTAAACAAAAGGGATGAGTTCTCCGTGTGTTCCCTTTTCTTCTATATGATTAAGTTACTGATAGAAGTTTCTTAAAAATGGCATGTAAACATTTACTTTTCGATGTTTTTTTAAATTTTTACATTCTTACTACCTGTAATTAATCAGTAACCAAATATTTGGTTGGTATTTAGGAAAGGAATCAGAAGTTGATTAGTTAAGGAGATTAGTTGCTAATGGTTGAAACTTTCTTTCACAGTTCCACGTAATCCTTGCTTTCCTGGTCCACCTCATTCATTTTTTAGTTTTATTTAAATTGATCAAATGGAGCAGTTTTATTTTGTTTATAAATTAGATTAACAAATTATATTTTTTAATTGAAACGAGAGAAAAAAGTGATTTCTTTTGTTTTTGTTTCGTTTTGAAATAATAATTTTAGATAGTAAATATAATTCAGTTCTGGTTATCTTCTTTTGTCCGAAACTTACTAGACGAGTGAGGGCTAGTGGACTGAGAGCACGAATTGTGTCCACTATTCCCCTATTGTTGGACCACTTCTCTTCAGAGAGCACCGAAGAGCCCGCCTTAGGTTTGCCCAGGAGCACCGAGATTGGACTGTCGATGACTGGAGACGAGTTCTATTCACCGATGAGACCAGAGCGGCGCTAAACTCTTCCGACGGACGTAGAAGAGTGTGGAGGAGGCCAGGAGAGCGATCCAGCCAATGTTGTATAGTCGGAAGGAAGCCTTATGGTAGAGGTTCCGTGATGTTCTGGGGTGGGATATCATGGGAACCTCGCACGGAGTTACTTTCGATTCGCGGGGCCCTTTGACTGCACAAAGATACGTGGTAGACATTTTGGAAGACCATGTTATGCCATACATGCCATTTATTGGTGAAAATGCATTGCTAATGCAAGACCACATGCTGCCCGTATTGTTAGGGACTACCTAACACATTGGCCTGGCCATCGAGGAGTCCCGACCTAAATTGCATCAAACATTTATGGGACAGACTCAAAAGAAGTGTTCGAGCCAGGGAACCAACACCATCCAAACTCAGGGAGCTTGAGGCTGCCGTTTTGGAAGAGTGGGAAAGACTACCTCAGGAGGCCGTCCAGGACTTAATTAGGAGCATGCCCAGGCGTATGGAGGCTGTCATTCGTGCAAGAGGTGGCAACACTTGTTTTTAGAGTAATTTAATTTAAAGAAGTTAAAATTTTGTTTTTTATTTTTAGAAGTATTTTTTATTTGTAATTAAAGGAATCAAATTATTTATTTATTTTTCTGAAATACACTTTTTATTACTCCTATGTACTTGTCTTATAACACACAATAAGGTATAATTCTCTAATTCAGTAAAAACCCAGTGAAATAAATAAATTTTAGGGTGTTGCGTTTTGTTTTTTTTACGAGGAGTTTATATATATATATATATATATATATATATATATATATATATATATATATATATATATGTATGTATGTAAGTTTGCTACAGTGTGATAACACATAACACTGTTGCAACCTTCGTTGCATTCACTATTAAGATAGTGAATTTGATCGATTTACATCAGATATCAAAAGACCAAGCTGAACACCTTCCGGAATTAAAAATAGCAAAACGAACTGACTATAAGCAAGGAATGATACTAAGAAAATCAAAGGGAAAACTGAGAATATGTCTCCCCGAAATTGTGAAAAGATATCATTCAGCTTGTTAATGAGCATTACGGTCATATCGGTCCAGCACAGATGATCGCCACGATCCGGCCACATTTCTACTTTAAGGATCTCGACAAAGCAATACATAACTTCTGCAAAAGTTGCCAGATTTATGTTAAGAACAAAGTCCGTCGAAGTCGTGTTGTTGGTCTTCTCTCACGATTGGGTCCTGCCACTGGGCCGTTCCAAATAATGTCACTCGATATTGTTGGAGGATTTTTAGGAAATCGACACCAAAGAAATATATGTACATTTTGGTGGATCATTTCACGAGATATGCTTGGATATCGACTGGTAAGGGTCAGAGCGCCCAGGACTTTATAAATCTAATTCAGCCAATCGCTAAAAGAAATAATATTTCGATCTTATTAGCCGACCAATATGCCTCCATTAATTCCACCCATTTTCAAAAATATATATGAAAATTGGAATACAGATTGTTTTTACCTGCATTGATCACCCAGAATCAAATGAGCTCAACGAAAGATTGCACCAAACGCTAATCAATCGTTTAAGATGCAAAATAAACAGCGGTACTAATATAGCCTGGCCGACCCTTCATAGCTCCACAGGATTTGCACCATCTTACTGCTAGGGAAGAAACAACCTATATCTCCTCTTGTCGAAGACGACTTATCTTCCCTTGAACAGGACCGGAAAATAGCTTTTCAAAATTCCTTAAGAAGTTTTCAAATGAACAAGAATCGAAGCCAGCATAATTTTAAAGTCGGTGATTTGGTTTACATCGAAAATGGAAATAAATTAAACCGCAACAAGCTTGACCCCCGTGGCGCCCAAATAGGGACTTGAGGGCTTAATTCGTGAAGAATCAGACTTAGAACTTCAATCAAGAAATCATAGAAGATTCTCTTAATCAAGAAGACTAAGGTATAACACTTACTATTCAGTAACTGTTTTAGAAATTCTTCAACTTTATTTCAAGAAACGAGGTAGTCACTGAGGAACTTGTTCATCAAACACATCGTGGGAATAAAGGAATCTAGCTGGTCTTTCTAGATCTAACTCAAGTCAAGATTCTTGAATACATCTCATCCTGAATAAGATTTATCAAGGACCTCTTAGAAGAAAAATACAGGTTAGAATTTAAGATTTAATTTAATTTAAGATTTTACTTTTATAATTCTATGTTTCATATTAATAGATTTATTATTTAAAATTTACTTACTACTTATAATTTAAGATTTTACTTTTATAATTTTATGCCTCTTAGTGATATACTAAATAGAAATAGAAATATTCCTGAACTCACAATGAACCCAAACGTTCGAATCACACCTAGCGAATTTAAAATAGTCCCCATCTATGATGGAAATCCACAAAAACTTATTAAATATATTTCGAATATAGAATATTTAGTGGAAGAATATTGTCAGAGTAACAATGCTTATAGGCTAATTAATGAAAAATCTATTTTAATACAAGCTCAATCTAAACTTATTGGTGAACCGGAAGATTTGTGTTATGACAAACAATTTGAAAATGTAAAACAGCTTTTAGATTATCTAAAGAAACAATTTTATGATTCTAGAAGTACGGAACTTGTTCTTAAAGAAATTTTAGATTCAAAAAGTTATCATAACGAACATCCAGTAGATTATATTAACAGGCTTATTGAAAAACGTAGAGATTTAGTAACTAAACTTTACACGGAAGATGAAAGTAATAATTTAACAATATATGATAAGACAATTGCTACCACTGCAGTACTTAACTTACATCTGGTACTCACTAGACAATTTACGCATATAATCTATAGGAACTTAGTGGATATTAAAAATTCACTTAAAAATACATTTTCTACAGTCGTTTATCAGTTATATGGAGTTCGAAAAGAAAAACAAAATTTTAATAATCAAAAACCACAACAGCAACAATTTAGACTTAAACAACAACAGCCGCAACATAAATCAGACCAACGGCAGTTTACTCAATATAAAAATCCGCAATATCATAATCAACATTACCAACCGCCACAAGAACATCAACGCCCCGCCCCTATAATAATTATCAACCCCAAAATAATTATCAAAAACCTATATACAACCAACAATGGAGTCCGCAAGCTCAACATCAATATTTTAACAAACCTAATTCAGGCCAATTTAGACAACAACATAATTTTGAAAAGACAGAAAACCAGAAACGGTTTCAATGAGAACTGTGTCCGACAAAGCACATCACATTGAAAACGAGGAACTTTTGCAATTAAGACAAGAGAACCAACAGTTAAGAGAAGAAATTCATAATTTAACAACTCGCTTTGATAATTTTTTAGACTTAGGTCAGAACGACAACGAATTGCCTCCGATACAAACGTACGAGGCGGAACTAGAACAATAAATCCATGTTTATCAACTATCTGACACATCTAAACTTCCCAGTATAAAAGACTTTACGCATAAAATTTGGTTAATAGACACAGGAGCGTCTAAAAACTATGTTCACCCCAGAATAATCGAACAATATAATATAAAAACAACTGAACAACCCTTTGCTATTTCAACACCAACCGAAATAGATAATGGAAAATATTCAGTAAATTTAAACATGACAGGATCTTTAGGGCTTAAAAAGAAAATTGAATTTTTAGTGTATCCGGTTAATGATAAGTATGATTTTCTCTTAGGTTATGAAACGATGAAAGAATTGAACATTTCAGTGAATTGCAAAGATAATCACATAGTGATCGGCAATACGGTGTTTAAATTCGATCATTCCAATTACAAAAAAACTAGTGAATGTCACTTAATGACGAATTTAGAAGAAATCAAAAGTGTTATAAGACATGATCACATTGATAACGAAACTACAAATAAATTAGTTAAATTAATATCGGAAAACGGAGAGGTTATAAAAAAAGAAAATGAAAAACTAAAACCGTCTGATTTGTTGAAACATAAGATTGTGACAAAAAACGAAAATCCTATTTACGAGTACACTCGGAACTACAGGTATCCCGAGCAATTTAAGAAACAAATAAATGAGGAAGTCACAAAATTATTAAAAGATGGTATTATTCAGCCTAGTAACTCGCCTTACAATTCGCCACTGTGGATAGTGCCGAAAAAAATGGACGCGAGCGGCATGAAAAAGGTGCGGATGGTCATAGACTATCGCAAACTAAACGGTAAAAGATAAATTTTCCCTGCCCAATATTGAGGATGTTTTAAACAGACTCAAAGGTGCAAAATATTTTAGCACCATAGATCTCACGTCAGGATTCCATCAAATATTAATGGATCAAGACTCCATTGCAAAAACAGCCTTCAGCACAGAAAACGGTCACTAAGAGTTTTTAAGAATGCCTTTCGGACTTTGTAATGCCCCACCGACATTTCAAAGGATGATGAACAGGGAAATAGCCAATTTACCGAGGACAATGGCTTATGTGGATGACTTAATCATTTACTCAAAAAATGAAAAAGAACATCTTAAAGACATTGAACTGGTATTACAACGTTTAAAAAAACACAATTTGAGCATTCAATTAGATAAGACGGAGTTTTTCAAGACCGTACTAAAATTTTTAGGATATATAGTAACACAAAATGGCTTAAAAACGGATCCAAAGAAAATAGAAGATATTTTAAACATGAGAATTCCCAATGATGAAAAATCACTTCGAAGATTCTTGGGTATGACAGGCTACTATCGCAAATTTACAAAGAATTATGCAAAAATTACTAGACCCTTGTCAGCCGCTATTAACACTAAGGAATATGATACTCCGGAATTCAAAAGTGCCTTTGAAAACTTAATAAACATGATGTCGAATACGCCTATACTGGCCTATCCTGACTGGAATAGACAATTCATTTTAACTACAGATGCGAGTAATCAAGCCATCGGAAGTGTACTTAGCCAAATTATAGATGGAGTAGATCATCCAATCGCTTATGGTTCAAGAGTTCTCTCAAAAACGGAAGAAAAGTACTCAACCATAGAAAAAGAATTATTAAGTATTGTATATTTCACACAATTATTCAAACCTTACTTATATGGATCTAAATTTATACTACAAACAGATCATAAACCCTTAACATGGGTTTTCTCGATGAAAAATGGAAACTCAAGGATTATGAAATGGATCTGGAAATTACAGGAATTTGAGTTTGACATCAAGCACATACACTTACTAACAAAAGTCTCTGCACACCGTCCAGCTTTTTTTTTATTTTACCTAAAGATAGGTTATGAGCCAGATATTGGCAATGAAACTTACACATTTTTTACATAATTTAATCTATTTTAATTAACAATAATCAAATTTAGTAAAATTTATTTAACTTATAATTTATGAGGAAAATTACATAAAATGTCAGAATATTGATGCGCCAAAAGTCCCTGCACACATCATTTTTCTTCAACTTGAAGCCTAATTATTGATACCAAATCAACTTTAATAGGTAGTCGTTCCTACCTCATGTCTTATCACTTCTCATAATCTATTTGGCATGGTGTGAACTAGTTTTTGGTAGTTTCTGGAGTAATTTTACCCCACAATTCCTTTAGTACTCTTTTTAAGTGGTCTTTGTTCTTTATTTTAATTTTTACTTTCTGACGGCCTAGTTGATCCCACAGATGTTGTATTGGATTAAGATTAGGAGATTGGGGAGGTGTTTTACACTTACTAACAAAAGTCTCTGCACACCCTCAAGCTATTTTTTTATTTTACCTAAAGATACCTTATGAGCCAGATATGGGCAACGAAACTCACATATTTTTTACATAATTTAATCTATTTTAATGACCAACAATTACATTTAATATAATTTATTTAACTTATAAATTATGAGGAAAATTACATAAAATGTCAAAATATTGATGCGCCAAAAGTCTCTGCACGCAGTGGAATTAGCCAAGATACTGATATGTATAAAGTTTGCACATTATCCCATTCATCCTCCGGCTAATCCTAACTTGCCAGTGTTAATTTGGGCCCAAACAGTTAAGACTGTGATAAAAAATGGAGGTTCCAACACCGATTCCCGACCAAATTGTAAATTTGAGGAAACTCATACAACTCATACAGGTAAATAGGACAAATCGTCAACAGGGGCTATAATACGGTAAGGTATGTCCTAAAACGGTATCAAAAACTGGGTACTATGGAAAGTAGATACCGCTCTGGCCGCCCCCCGTACTCCAAGCTCACCACAAGAGGGCTATCATAAGGACTTTGGCCGAAGAACCCCACACGAGTGTTCTAAATTTAGCAGGTATGGTGTAAGAAAATTACAAGATTGGGGTATCTGCACAAACGATTAGAAGGACCCTAAAGAAAGCTGGCTATAATGTGCGTAAGCCTGGGTGTAAGCAATTCATTAGTAAACGAACCGGATATTGAAACTGCAGTTCGCAAAGGAACATGTAAAGAAGCCCTTATAGTTCTGGGAACGTGTTTTATTTATTGACGAAAGTAAATTTAACATTCATGGATCAGAGGGAAGGGGGAAAGTTTTGAGAAAACCTAACAAAGAGCCCCTGGAAAAAAACATAGTTGGTACTGTGAAACATGGTGGAGGGAGTGTTTTGGTTTGGGGGTGTATGTGTGCTGCTGGAGTTGGTAATTTGAAATTTATCGACGGAATAATGGACCAACACGTTTATATAAATATTTTGAGTAGTAATTTACCGGAAAGTTTAATGAAGTTTGATCTCCAGGAGGAATTCATTTTTCAACAAGATAACGACAGCGCGGAAAGTTCAAGAATAGTTGCTCTACAATGCTCCACAGCAACTTACACTTACTAACAAAAGTCTCTGCACACCCTCCAGCTTTTTTTTTCTTTTATCTAAAGATAAGTTATGAGCCAGATATTGGCAATGAAACTTATACATTTTTTACATAATTTAATCTATTTTAATTAACAATAATCAAATTTAGTAAAATTTATTTAACTTATAGTTTATGTGGAAAATTACATAAAATGTCAGAATATTGATGCGCCAAAAGTCTCTGCACACATCATTTTTCTTCAACTTGAAGCTTAATTATTGATACCAAATCAACTTTAATAGGTAGTCGTTCCTACCTTATGTCTTATCACTTCTCATAATCTATTTGGCATGGTGTGAACTAGTTTTTGTTAGTTTCTGGAGTAATGTTACCCCACAATTCCTTTAGTACTCTTTTTAAGTGGTCTTTGTTCTTTATTTTAATTTTTACTTTCTGACGGCCTAGTTGATCCCACAGATGTTGTATTGGATTAAGATTAGGAGATTGGGGAGGTGTTTTAAGTTGCTCTGGAGCATTGTAGAGCAACTATTCTTGAACTTTCCGCGCTGTCGTTATCTTGTTGAAAAATGAATTCTTCCTGGAGATCAAACTTCATTAAACTTTCCGGTAAATTACTACTCAAAATATTTATATAAACATGTTGGTCCATTATTCCGTCGATAAATTTCAAATTACCAACTCCAGCAGCACACATACACCCCCAAACCAAAACACTCCCTCCACCATGTTTCACAGTACCAACTATGTTTTTTTCCAGGAGCTCTTTGTTAGGTTTTCTCAAAACTTTCCCCCTTCCATCTGATCCATGAATGTTAAATTTACTCTCGTCAATAAATAAAACACGTTCCCAGAACTATAAGGGCTTGTTTACATGTTCCTTTGCGAACTGCAGTTTCAATATCCGGTTCGTTTACTAATGAATGGCTTACACCTAGGCTTACGCACATTATAGCCAGCTTTCTTTAGGGTCCTTCTAATCGTTTGTGCAGATACCCCAATCTTGTAATTTTCTTACACCATACCTGCTAAATTTAGAGCACTTGTGTGGGGTTCTTCGGCCAAAGTCCTTATGATAGCCCTCTTGTGATGAGCTTGGAGTACGGGGGGCGGCCAGAGCGGTATCTACTTTCCATTGTACCCAGTTTTTCATACCGTTTTAGGACATACCTTACCGTATTATAGCCCCTGTTGATGATTTGTCCTATTTACCTGTATGAGTTGTATGAGTTTCCTCAAATTTACAATTTGGTCGGGAATCGGTGTTGGAACCTCCATTTTTTATCAAAGTCTTAACTGTTTGAGCCCAAATTAACTCTGGCAAGTTAGGATTAGCCGGAGGATGAATGGGATAATTTGCAAACTTTATACATATCAGTATCTTGGCTAATTCCACTGCGTGCAGAGACTTTTGGCGCATCAATATTTTGACATTTTATGTAATTTTCCTCATAATTTATAAGTTAAATAAATTATATTAAATATAATTGTTGGTCATTAAAAAAGATTAAATTATGTAAAAAATATGTGAGTTTCGTTGCCCATATCTGGCTCATAAGGTATCTATGGGTAAAATAAAAAAAAAGCTTGAGGGTGTGCAGAGACTTTTGTTAGTAAGTGTAGATGGAAAGATAAATCATGTCGCTGATGCGCTTTCCAGAAGAAATGAAATCAATCATCTGGAAGGAGAATCTATGGAAACGGAACCAATCGAAATTCATATACCAGACTCACAATCCCCAGAGTATGAAGCTTTTATAGAGAGTTTATTACAGGAAGGTATAGGAAATAATAATGGAAGTGGACCAGAAGCAGATCTTCAATTACCAAATGTTGAAAATGATGATAACTAAAGCATCATGACTCAACATTCACAACTCATTAGTAACGAACAATTTTGGATTGTTAATGACGATAAATGTTTAAATGTTGAAAAACGGCAAATAGTAATAAAAAAAGCATCAATAAATAAGGTAAATTTTGAAAAGATATTCGAAAAAACACGATACACAATTGAAATTAAGGATACAAATAAAATTCATGATTTACTATTACAAATATTAGAACCTAATAAAACATACGGAATTTATTGTCGATCTTATTTCGCAGCAACAACCCGAATATTAGAATCGTATTTTGACGAAATTAGGAAGATAATTGAAAAAGAATTTAAGACCGTAAGAATTAAGAAATATTCATTACTATGTAAAGACATTACAGACTTAAATGAACAAAAACAGGAAATTATAAATTATCACATAGGAAAGACTTGCCATCGCGGAATAATAGAAACCTACGAACACCTAAAACGAGAGATATACTTTCCGAACATGAAGGACAAAATTACGGAACTTATAAATCAATGTGATATCTGTAAAACAAGTAAATATGAATATCTGTAAAAAAGAAATCCCATTAAACCAAAATTCCAATTAACCAATACACCGGAGAGACCCTTTCAGGAAATCATGATGGATTTATTCTTTTATGACAAACACATTATACTCACAAGCATAGATACGTTTTCAAAACGTTTTTATGTACAAATTATAAACTCAAAAAATGCCATGACAATTTGTCAAGCTTTGGAAAAATACTGCATGTTATATCCTCCCCCTGAACGAATAATTTGCGACCAAGGAAAAGAATTCGACAATATGCTGGTCAAACAATTTTGTAAATCTCTACAAATAGAAATTCATTATACAAGTAGAAATCACTCTAATTCACTTGGAACACTTAATAAATGTCATGCTACATTCACAGAAATTTTAAGACTTAACGCTAATTCACATAAAAAATATAAATTTGACAGGATTGTACAAACAAGCGTAATTGCCTATAACAACTCAATTAACCAAAATCTTAAATTAACACCTAACGAAATTACATTTGGCAAATTTCAAAATAACTATGAAACCGAAGACATACAAGAGAGTTACATACACGATTACTTTACTCATCTAAATAAATTACAAAAAATGGTACATGACAAAATAACCAATGAAAAAGAGAAGCGAACAGACAAACTTAACGAAAACAGAGAAGATCCGCCAAAATTGGACGAAGATAATATTTATGTAAAAACTCCTAAAGTTAAAAGTAAAAATAAAAATCTGTATAATAAATTGAAAATCAACAAAGAGCATGTCAATAATATAAAGCGTCCTAATAAAAAGAAGAAAACTTATTTTCATGTTTCAGATGAAGATCTTAATCATTCTTCATCCGATGTATTTCATTAAAAATAATTGATCGATTGATTGATAGATATGAAAAAGATGTAAAAACTATAAATAATAATTATAAAAAGATTCAAGCTTCTATTAATAAAATAAATAGAGAAGACAGCTTATCATTTCTATATGCATACACAGTTATTAGAAAAGAAATTAAATGCACTATTGCTTTCAATGGAATTCTGCAAGTCAGGAATAATTCATTCTAGTTTAATGACTGATGTTATAAATAATGTACCTTCTAATATTACATTAATTTCTAAAAACATTGAAATTATATGGGAAAATACTAAAATGTACTGTTCTTATTATAATTCTACATTTCATGTTTTTATACGTTTGCCCACTCACGAGCAATCTTATAATGGATTTCTAATAATTCCAGTACCAATGTACATAAACAATACTTTTAAGCAATTAAAATTAGATCAACAACTAGTTATTAAGAAAAATGATAATTATTTTCATGCAGATTGCATATTTAACAATGAATACTATGGTAAAAATATAAGAGAAACATCGAATAAATGTATTCTAAATATTATTAATAATTCTAGTTTTAATTATTGTACTTATGCCAATTGTACTACTAATATTATATTTAATGATTATATA
This sequence comes from Aelia acuminata, assembly GCA_911387785.2. Classification (NCBI taxonomy): domain Eukaryota; kingdom Metazoa; phylum Arthropoda; class Insecta; order Hemiptera; family Pentatomidae; genus Aelia; species Aelia acuminata. The sequence goes on from OU426980.1 coordinate 107,450,384, forward strand.
AAAATGTATATTACTTATAATATTTCTAAAATTAATAATTGTAACAATGATTCTATATTTTTACCACAAGTAGCTCTTATTAGTGTAAGTAATGATGATTGTATTTATAATTTTCCTAAAACCTATATTCACAATTTCTACTTTAAATTTAAACCTTTGTATAAATCTTTTAGACTAGAACTAATGCAAACTGTAAATATTACTTCATCTTCCTTTATTGAAACATCCTATGTTCCCTTTATTTCTACTGAATGGTTTTATAGTTTATTTATTGTACTCTTTTTAATATTTTGTTTATTTGGATATTGTTACTGGTATAAAAAGAAAAAGGTCATAAATCCCACAGCGCCTGAAATGGTTGTATCCTACTCTAATGTACCGAAACTATCACCAGTTGTAACTAATTATGAGGTAAAGTACCAACCATGGTCAAAATATTATAAATCTAGCAATCCAGGAGTATTGCAAGATCTTCCCCCAGGAGGAGTTAAAGGAATTACAGGAGTTCATTGATGCACCTTTAATGCTGACGCATGTTCTGTCTCCTTTTCCTTTATATATCCGGTGTCCTCTTAGACCGAGACATTCATTCATTGTAATTATTAGCTAGTTATTATGTCCTAGTAGTAGTCCATAGTCTATAAGTTGTATTTTTCCAATAAAGTTCTTTTTAAAAAGTGATTCATTGATGAAGATTATTTAAGTATATATATATAATTATAAAATATATTAGCATGAATTCAACATGCACTAAACATTTTTTTTTTTTTTTAATTAATTGGTTATAAAATTACGTTTGTAATAATTTGTTGCAACAATAATATATAGATAACTATACTTTAAAGCGTAATTAAATAATAACAAATTTAATGTATTTTACCTTCTTTTTAAATCATGGAATTATTTATTAGCATCACATTCTAGCTTTCTTGAAAGCTTCTCGCTTCCTCGGACATTTTACTTTTCACAGTTTACTTTTCGCAACACTATTAATCGAAATTTTTAAATACATCTCTTTTTGTATCGATTCTTGACGTTTTTCTGGAACACTGCTCTCTATAACCCTAAAAATTGTTGTGATTTCTTTCTTGATCATTATTCCGAAGCCACGTAGTAATCAGTAAAATCTATCTTATTTATTTTGAAGAAAACAAAAAAGCCATTGTTTATTTTTCCATCTACGATGATATCAGCACAGAAGTCGTATTATAACATCATTTGATGTTATTTGAAAGGACTTAAAAAAAAGGTAAAAAAAAATTATACATACAGTGGCTCACAGTCAAAATGATGCAAGGAATTTACTTTGAAATAAAATTATTTTATACCAAGCCAAAATTTATTTTCAACAATTTTTGTTTGCAAATATAAAGTACATTAGGCTAGAATTGACAATACTTAGAAGTTTATTTAAGATCAAATCCTAAAATTAAACTAAAACTTCATGAAAAATATACATTTCTAAGGTCACAATGAAAATGATGCAAAATAAAAAACATTCAAAAAATCAAATTTTTTTTTTTAATTTGAGTACTTTTTAGATAAGCCTTTATTTGTTATAACCTCTTTCAAACAATTGGGCTTGGATTGGAGAAGCTTTTCTGTTTAAGTTGGGCTTATCTTATCCCATTCTTCTTGAACCACCTTTTTGAGATCTTCTCTATTTGATATCTCATGTTTCCTCAATGCTGTTTCTAATTGACTCCATGAATTCTCTATGACGTTTAAGTCTCGTGATTGGGGAGGTGTTTTTATAGTTTTGGGGGAATTATATAAACACCATTCTCTTGCAAGATAAGAAGAAAGCTTGGGATGGTTATCACTGTAAAAAGTTAAATTATTTATTTTAAATAATTTATTTTTGAAGAGAAAAGATTTGGCTCCGCCGGGAATCGAACCCGGGTCTTCCGCGTGACATGCGCGGTATGCTTATCCATTAAACCACGGAGTCGCTTCCAAACGGTGCCAAATCCTTCCTCTTCACTGACACCTCTCCCACGATCTCGCAAAATTGAAATATTTTCTCTTCAAAAATAAATTATTTAAAGAACAAGAGTGGTCATCCACGATAATGATTAAATCAATATAAAATAATTTAAAAAAATTGACGAAAGTCAAGAGATGCCGAAAAGTTGGACAAAAATTGTCCACCTCCCGTAAATACTCGCAAAACTTGCGAGATCGTGGGAGAGGTGTCAGTGAAGAGGAAGGATTTGGCACCGTTTGGAAGCGACTCCGTGGTGTAATGGATAAGCATACCGCGCATGTCACGCGGAAGACCCGGGTTCGATTCCCGGCGGAGCCAAATCTTTTCTCTTCAAAAATAAATTATTTAAAATAATTTAAAAAACAAGAGTGGTCATCAACGATAATTATTAAATCAATATTAAATTATTTATTATTCCAAGCTCGGTTGCACTTGCTTTAAAAATTTTCTTTCAGGATGTGACAATATAAATGTCTATCTATTGTTCCTTCAATCAAATGAAGATTTCCTACCCCTGAGGCAGCAATATACCCCCAAACCATGACATGACCACCTCCAAGTTTGATGGACGGGCGAATGGCGCCCTTCATTTGACTTTCTCCAGACTGAACCTCTTCCATCAGAGCAAAACAATTTAAATTTTGACCCATCCGAATACAGAACACTTTTCCAGAAGTCTATGTCTTTTCTTAAACAATCCTCAGCAAAATCCATTCCAAGCTTTTTATTTTTGTCACTGATATAAAGGTTTTTGCCATGCAACTCTACCGTTGTATAGGTTTTTTCTTAAGACCCTTCGAATGGTTTCAGCACATACCATTTTATTTAAATGTTTTTAACTAATGTGGTCAATTTTGAGGACCTAATTTTGGATTATTTGTTATTTGGCGCAAAATCCAAAGTTCATCATTATCAGTAAATAAATGTTTTGCACTCACACTAGTTTTTCTTATTATTCTATTTACGGTTTTAAAACTTTCAACGGTGGTATAACTCCTATTGATAGTAGAGGCGATTTTCGTTGTGTTTTGCCCATTTTAAAATTCTTAATCACTATTTCTCGTTCACGAATATTTGTGTGCTCACCCATTTTAATTAAGCAAATGCCCGAACTAGACTAATTACTTGTATTCTTATTGTTTATTTTTGTTTTCAATGAAAGAATGAAAAGGAATCAAAAAGTTAATCAACTCATTTAGCCAATAATTGAAGAATACTTGTTACTTTCACTTTTTTCTAAACGGAAGTAAACATTGCATCTTTTTCACTGTGACCTTCAATCCCTACGAGTTCTAATGAAGAATTTTTTTTCTATTTCTATAATTGCTGTTGAGTTGATTTGATTATATAAATTTAATGTATGAGGATGAATCATAATGTCCTCATGTGCAACGGTTTTTAAATTTTAACAAAGAAGGAGTAATTAGCATTTGAAATAAAAATATTCGTTTGCATCATTTTGACTGTGAGCCACTGTATATGTAAACACTCCTCTAACTTCAGTCAATTCCAAACTGCCTACTTTAACCAAGCAACTACTATCATAATCATAATTGAATGTGAATTAAAGGCAGTGAAATACTCTCGTTAATAATTAAACATTTCGTTTTTAAGGTCTGAAACGGTGATCCAGACGTCATATTTTGTATACTCAACTACTACCTATGAAGCGCGTGCGATATTCAATATTTCTAATAATGAGTTTTTTGGAATTCCCCTTAGTGAAATGCGTTGCCAACACTACGCGAGTGGCGCGATCATGTCGGTTTATGTCATCTTGCTCGTGCCAATAGCGACTCAACAAAATAAGACCTATTGCACTAAGACTATTTTGAATCAATTAAGAAATTTATTATTATAGGGTGTTTTTAAATAGTGATTTTTCTTTATCATATAGGTGATGATGAAATTTCTATACAGCCTAAGTTCATAGGTGTAGTGGCCAACATTTAAAATTTTATTTATATAAGTATATGCTGAGTTTAAATTAAATGTTTAATTCATATATACTTAAGATATATGTGGATATTATGTGGATATTTATATGAGTTTTAAATAATTTTCTTATGGAATTTCATTTTGTAAATATTTTTCTTCTTTATGCCGTGTATACATATAAAATATTTGTCTTATTAGTTCATTAACTTTATTTCATAAGATTGAATTTATGTTGATGTCGTAGGTCTCATTAGTTGGAAACTCTTATTTTTTTTTTTATTGTTGAATTTTTTTATTATGTTATTTCATTTTATCAATTAAAATCATCTGTAATAAATAAATTTCCTTTTATTTATTTACTTAACCTATTGAATATTAATAGGAAACTGAATTTAATGGCGCTGTGTCAGGCGGCCAGTTTTGGTGATTTCGATTTTCGAAAACCTACTGCCGCCACAAGAGTTATGGAACAGAAAAAATCTCTTGGTAACAAGAATATTCGTGCTATGTTTAGTCAACTTAACGTAACTAGTTTAATGGTAATCGATTAGAGACATAATGAAAAATATTGTTTATTTTTCTTAATACATGTATATATTCAATAATAGTAGCAAATAAACAAATAAGTAACAAAGTAGTAAAAAGTGAACAATTTTCAAAATATTTCTAAATCTTGAATATGGTATAATTTTTTATACAAAAAAAAATGTGGCACACTTTTTTATAGAACAAAAAAAAAAAATGAGAAAGAAATTTAGTTTGGTTAAATTTTACCAATTCATGTTCATCTAGTCCATGATCGGTAATGGAAAAGATGTAGTGAAGAAACTAACTACTGAATCTTTTGAGTGAATTCGGACAGAATGATAAATTAAATATAATTAGAGCTGATCTATAATAATCTTGATTATTACATGACAAAGCCAATTTATTATACTATTGAGTATTAAACAAAGTTTTTTTAAATTTGTAATTTTTTTAAATGCAGAGTTGGTTAAAAATCAGGCCGGCTTCAGAAGAGGTCGGTCCTCTCCAAACCAAATCTTTACTTTAAGAACAAGGGTTGAGGAGAATAAAGAACAAAAATCCTTACCCAAGATGTCTTTTTATTCTTTCAATTTGCAGATGACAGTGTCACAAGAACAGAACTATCCCGACCACTAAAGGAAATTAACGCACCTAAAAAGCACATACGCTTAGTGAGAATGGCCATGTTGGGCTCGGGAGTATGTGGTACGTATTGGTCATGACTTGTCAGAGACTTTTAACATAGACTTTGATGTAAGGAGAGGCACATGCCTGCCTATTCTCCAATTTTGTAGCGCAGAAAGCAGTGCGAGAATCAGGCATACGACTCTCTGCCTATCATATTCAACAACACTCTATTACAGTACGCTAACGACTTTGGCATTATAGCTAGGTCAGAATGTGCTTTAAAGATTACATTCTGGCCTAGCAAGGTGGTGCTAAAGAGCTTGGTTTAGTGGTCAATGAGAACAAAACTAAATATATGAGAGTTAGAGGATGTTCAGCAGAGATTACGACTTGTGATCTAGACCATATAAGATCGAGAAGGTGAGTACTTTCATATATTTGGAAACTCGAGTAAAACTTCAGAATGATATTTCCCATGAGATCAGCAGAAGAATCGCGGCTGCCATAAGATGCTGCTTTGACGTGTTAATTTAGGAGATCCCTTTGTAACGGAACCAAGGTAAGCCTGTACCAGTCACTAAAATAATGATCATTTTGATGATAATGATTATTTTTTTTTTATCTCAAATCTGATTTGACATATTAATATATTAAAAATGTATAGATCTTACAAATTATGTACATTAATAAGCTCCTATTCCAACATTAATATCTTATGCTCTCGTGGATTTTTTGGTTTTCATTAATTCTTAAGTTATTTGTTATTCGGAGACACCGATGCAATATATGCAAGAAACCGATGATAACAAATATATGAATGATGAATAACTCTAAGGTTTTTCGAATAACGGATTATCTGTTCATTGATTATTCGTTTGTTCGGATAACGAATTAAGAATTATCTGTCATCCATCATTGAATCAAGAAGTTATAGTTCAAGAAAACAGACCAAAACCCTATATATATATATATATATAATAAAAATATTCACAAAATTTACATAGTAATCACAGATAATAGAAGGAAAATCAAATCCTTACCCTGATATTGCTGCTAGCAAAATTATTATGAATGTAATTTGATTTAAGGGGGCGAATTCACATTTTTGAAATAATATGCATTACTGGATATATATTGTTCGTCTATAGGTATGAGTTGATAAATTAATATGAATATATATATATAAAAAAAATAATCTATTTGAAATAATAGTTTGCCCCGCAAACATTTAGAAAAACTTTTGGTTTGAAAAAAAAAATGGATTTTCCATCTATAATCAGTGATAACTTTTAAGTTTTATAAATGTTTCTCATATTTAGTTAAAGATTTTTAAAAATATGCTTACACCCTCATTCAATATGAAATCTTCTGCTTTAACTATTAACCAATTATATAATAATTTTTCTTGCTGCAATATCATTCAGTGTCAACATTTGATTTTCCATCTATAATCTGCAATAACATTGAATACCACAATGGAAAAGGTCTCTATGGGTAAAGAAGCATTAAAAATATCTAAAAAGAAACATCACTTGAAATACTAGTTGCAAAATCTCCACACCTCCCTCTTTTAATTTTCCCAAAGGGTGGTTGCCCCTTTTATTTGGGCGGACTATGCAGATCTCGATTCTCCAGATCTCGAAATGAAAAAAAAAAATCTGGTGCGTGCGCGCAACACACAACTTTCACTTACCAACTTACATTAGAAATTAATGCGTTGTGTTAATGCCACTTCTCACTCAGTTACACATTTTTCCACATTCATTTCTTATTTTTGTTTTCATTTGCTCTATAACAAACACTAATTTCTTTTATTATTAAATAAAAGTTTTTACTTGAGATTATTCGGCAATGCAAGCATAATACTCCAAGTCGACTGATTTTATTATCCTCTATGTACTTGTTGAATATTTCATTTATTTCCCATGAAACAAATCATTTCCATTAAATGAACAGAGGGCATTAATTATATGAACAATGGTCTGTAATTAAAAGCGTCCTGCGTGGGCTCAACGTATTTTATGAGTTACTTTAAAGGTACTTTATAGGAAACAAAAAACCAAACAAACAAAGAAGGCCCCTACCCCTTATAAGCCCCCTCAGAACATTTTAACAATGCTAAAGCTTACCTGATATTAAAGAACACCTAATTTTCATTAAACATGACGAATTTGATAAAATCGTTAAAACCGTTTTTGAGTAAATAAAAAAAACATGTGAAAATGATACACAATTTATTAAGTAAAGTCCCCCCTCCGGTTGATCAATTTTGATGAAATTTTTACAGTCATATCTCTGGCATATTAGTACAACAAATACTCAGTTTAATCAAAATCGTTAGAGCCGTTTTTGAGAAAATCGAAAAAAACCTAAAAAGTTATTAAATAAAGTACCCCCTTCCTTTGACCAATTTTGATTAAATTTTTGCTGTCACATCGCGGGCATATACCTAAACTGAATACCAAATTTCAGGTTCGTATGGTTTATAGTTTTTGAGCTAGTCTGTTCACACACACACACACACACACGCACACACACACACACACACACACACACACACACACACACACACACACATACACACACACACACACACACAGACCATTTCGCGGGACTTAGTCATTTGGACTCAGGGGACCCCAAAACGTGTATTTCCGTTGAAAACCGGAAGTCGAAATTTTTCACGATCGCAATACTTCCACTTACTATATATTTCATATATAGGTAAGTGAAAGTAATAATACGCACAGAATATGAAAATATTAAGTAAAAATAAATCTTTAAATGTATCTATATAAATCTTTATAAGATATTTGAAGAACCAAATTTAGGTGTACGCTGCTGATAATGTAATGCTCCCAACATGGTTCAAGTTTCTGATTGAGACCAATTAAATAATTTTAGTAATAAAAATTGATTTTTTAAATGAATGAAACATGATATACGAATATAATTACTTAAGCCGAATAAATATATTTTGTCGTCAATATTAAATTCACATATTGAAATATTAACGAATTCGATGAAATAATTTACGTGAAAACGATTCATAATTACGAAGTTAAACCATTTCGATATTAAAGAGATTTTTCTTTTAACTACGAAGGAGTGGGGCAAATGTAAGAAGAGGGAGAAGTCTTGTGAGTGGTGGGGGTCAGTATTCTACCAGTATCAACTTCACATCTTGTCAAGTGAGTTCAGTTATGTGATGTTCTGGCAAGTTCGTCCTTTTTGATTGATCAACAAAAGTTGTGGGTTTCGTTTTGTATGAGGTATGGATGCCTATCCCATTTATTAACTATTATTTTATTTCGTAGCTTACAATATATATTTATATGTTTAGATTGTTTGTATATTCATTGTTATTAGTTTTTCTGTGACACGCGTTTTTCAAGTAATTTCTAATTGGTATTTAAGAAAAATATGATTTTATTTTTTAATATCTTATAATTGTTTTTTTTTTTAATTCTGCAAATTTCTTTTAATTATTAATTGATCTACCAATAATTTTAGATGATATTATTCAATCATTAAAAAAAAAAAAAATGCTATTTCATCTGAGGCTTCTTGCAGACTTCAGTAGCGTACTTGCCTACCAGTAAAACTTTTCGATTTAAAAAATATTTAGTTAATATATAAATGTATAATTTATACTAACTCTTAGTTTTTTGTTTAGTTTTTGTATCTTTATCTTGATTATAAAAAAATAAAAAAAACGCGAGTAAGGTTATAGTCCGAAGTATCGGGAGATAGCGGGCTTTGCAGAGTATGCATGGACCGGTTTCTAGACTTGCAAGGTGCACTGCCCTCCATCGTCAGTATCTGCTTAAAATGAATCAACAATTTGAGTAATGTTATTTAGTTTTTGTAAAAAAAAAATAAAAAATAATTATATTTCTGTATATGTCACATTCTTGAATGTGGTGGGAGGTTCTTGCATCTTGGAAGAAGGAACTCGATGCCTTCAAGAAGCAATCGCAGTGGTGAAGCTGATACGAGCGATATCCATTTTAAGTGAAGCAATCAAGTTGTATTGTTTTAGCTTTTAATCAAGTTTATTTCATCTGTTATTAAAATTTTTTTAATTATATATTGGTTATTATTTGGCGTTATATCTGTGATTCTTTTCATTTTTTTCAACGTTGTTCCCATTAAAGTGTCATAGATTATCAACGTTTTCGTTTGGACCACTCGAAATATAATGCGCGTAGATTTAATATGAATCTTAAATCTATTTAAGATTTTATTTAATATTAATATTAATATTGTAATTGTATTTAATATGAATCTTAAATTGGACTGATAATAAAATTAATACCGTAGGGAGACAAGGCGTTATGCTTCATATTCAATGTGTTATGCTTCATGTTGCCCAAATATATTTGATATATGTTAAATTCGGCGAATTCCCATCGTATTTACGATGAAATTATATATATATATATATATATATATATATATATATATATATATATATATATATATATATATATATAATATAAAATAACCGAATTAGTTGAGAAACCCGACATATATTGAAAACAGTCAATTTTCGTTTTAATTTATTTTTGGAGTCCTTGCTTGTTGGGACATAAAATTTGAGAGAATTATATTTCTAATTATAATTTCTAAATTTATATTTGTCCAAGAAAAAAAATTAATTTAAGGAAATCTCACAGTGTAATAAATTAGGGCTTTTTTATTTAATTTTTTTCATAAATTTGAATTTTTGGACATGTTTAGTGTTTTAACCTTCCGCAATTCTAAATCGCGCAACTGAATTAATTGCATTAAATCCACATATCCAAAAAATATATGTTGATAGAACGAGTTAACAAGTTATGATCCTATCAAAATTTGACTTGTTATTTCAACTAGTGCGTAACGCCAATTATTATTAGGCACTTATATATTTTTTTAAAAACTCGATGCCTAAAGAAAGAAAATTTAGTTAGTGTTATTTTTAATAGTGAAAACCGGAAATGTCTATTAATTTTTATTTAAGCTCTGTAAGAGATTTGCAATAAAAAAACAACTACTCGTTGAAAAATCACAAAAACTGCAATTAATCGAGAAAAAAAATTGGGAAATAGACTACACTTTCATAGGAACATTTTTGTAGGAATTTGTTGAAGAATTGCTGGTATTTCCTTGTCTGTATTTAACAGAAACACCCCTTATGTAGTTTGAATAATTATTTAATGATAATAATTTATAATAATCAACCGTACAGTTGATATGAATATTTAGTGAGCAAAGAATTTTTTAAAAATAATACTTGTTAATCATATTCAGAATAAAATGTTAAGACGGACTAGCATTATTGATTCCGCAGTAATTTTTTTTTACAATTAATATATTTATCAAATATATATAGATATATCATTTTATATATCTGTAAAAATATTGTATAATTTTTATTTATCAATATTAGACCATTTAAATGAATAAAAACGTTTTAATTTTATAAATCTAACAACCTTCGTGACATTTTGGCCAAAATTACAGACATTCTTATCCTCTTTAAAACAACATTAATAATTAAGAGTTGAGTACTAGATTAATAGAAGTTTGACTTGTGAGCTGGAAGCACTTGTTAAGTTCTTGATTACTACCCCTTCTATAATCCTGGGTTGTCTCAATGATAACTTCCTGAATAGCTCATAGCGAGTATAATGCTTCTCGTGAAAACACTAATGACTTTTTAGTAGATTGAAGTGTAGTTTTACTTCACGTTTTTGAATAAAAAAAAAAAACATATTACTCTATACCTATGTAGAGAAAATAATAATTGAACTTCTCTTCAAACATCTACATGGTTCATTTTATATTATTATCATCGTGATAACTATGTGGTTAATGATAACTTACTAATTTGTTTGAATCGTTTTGTTTGACTAAAAGGAAGAGTGTTCAATATTAAGGCTAAGTTAAAAAAAAAATATTATAATGTACGTATAAAACAAGTGATCTACTTATTTAACTTAACCTTGCAATAAGGTCATTTTATAAATTTTAATTTCTGTAATTTTTAAATTGATCGACAGATTTTTTTTTCATGATATTTCACGTTTTAGAAATTAGGAGTACTTTTGAGAGCTATCAAAATAACGACTGTTTAGATTAATTAAAAACATAAAATACATAAATACAAATTAATTATAAATAAATTCATTAATATGTTTATTTGTATCGGTATTTCATACCTAGTTTTGTGGCAGCAATAAATGTTTTTATGTATGATTACTTGCTAGCAGGTAAATATGTTAAAGTCATTACTCATTACGCTTATAATATATACATCCTTGTAAACCTCTTTGGTATGTTACGGTTAACTGCTAGGAAGGCAATAATCGGATTATAATATGAAATGTAGTATGATGCAGCAATTATTTTAAGACACACTGAGGACGGCCCTGGGGGTCGAAACGTATGTAATATAGAAAATAAAATAAATAGTAGAGACTAAGATCCAAATTATTTTTCCTTAAAACAAGGAAGTCTCTAACCCTTTTTAAATAAATAAGTTATTAATAGGTTATAATTCTTATTTTTTAAATATAAAATTTACTTAAGTGCCTTTATATTATAGTGATGTATGGAAATTTGATACCTCTTGGAAATGAAATTATACAGGGCATTTTCGTGCTAAGCGGTTGGCTTATTCGAAATGACTGGAACATCTCGCATTTACAGTCTCTAAGTTTCGTAACTGACTGCCTCTTCCTTGAACTCTCACCTTTTGGAATCGGCCTTTCTTCTTTTGCAAAAACTAAAATATCATTGCGATTGGTATTATTTAAATTTTTATTAAATTAATTTATTTAAAAAATTTTAAAATACTCTATAGAATCACTATAAATTGTAACTAAAAAAAGACATTTGAGAGAGTTCCTCTTGCTTGGTTGCGAGTTAGTTTATTTCAATTACCGAAACTAACCATTGAAAAAATACGTATAAAGTAAACCCGTAAATATAAATATAAATAAAATATATAAATATATATATATATATATATATATATATATATATATATATATATATATATATATATATATATATATATGAACCCAACGGGGTCTAGGTTTTTTTAAACCTTCACAGTGTAAATTACTGGTTAAGAGGGTAGGTTGCTATGTTTAAAGTTAGTGGTTATTGTAATTTATATAAAAATAGAAGTAGAGAAAGCGGAGATTTCTTTTCTCTCTCTCTCTCTCTCACTCAAAGTTACTTAAAACTTCCGGAAATATGTTGAAATGTCAAATTAAGATTGTTTAGTACTATTGAAAAGCCATTTCTGACGGTTGAGAGATCTGGAAAATATTGAAGCAAATAAAAATAGCTCGGAACTATAACCGGATCGATTTGAGATCTGCGTATTAATCAATGTAAGAAATAAAACCAATCAAGAACTCCTTACAGAAATATTTCTGTTTATAACTGATGAGGGTAAGGAGGAAACTGAATAGCATTAGCCTGAGATAAGGGAAGAGGAGGATGGCGACCAAAGATCTGCAAGTTGTGTATAGCTAACAGAAAAAAAAAACTACTCAAAATAATTGGAGAATAATTGATTCTTGTGTGTGTGTGTGTGTGTGTGTGTGTGTGTGTGTGTGTGTGCGTGCGTGCGTGCGTGTGTGCGTGCGTGCGTGCGTGCGTGCGTGCGTGCGTGCGTGCGTGCCTGTGTGTGTGTGAACAGACTAGCTCAAAAACTATAAACTGTACGAACTTGAAATTGATTATTTGGGGTATGTATATGCCCGCGATGTGACCGAAAAATTTCATCAAAATTGTACAGACAATTGTTTATAATTAATGACGTTCTGTTCATGGTAAAGAGTTGTCAACGTGTTTTGAAACATACATATTTAATGGAAATTATTTGTTTCCATGGTAACTAAATGAAGTTTTCATTGCAGATTTACACAAGTAAAAACTTTTATTAAATAATAAAAAAATTTAGGGTTCTTTAGAAAGCAAATACAAACAAAAATAAGTAAATGAATGTGGGTAAATGTGTGAATTTTAGGAATGGTGTTTACATATTTATCAAAATACGTCAATTTCTAATCTAAGTAAGTTTGTAAGTGAAAGTAGAGTGTTGCGCGCATCACACCCGATATTTTTGTGTGAAATAGATTGAACATGTAACAAATGACAAATTTTAAAGTTTAGAAACAAGCCTGTCTATTATTTCTATATAAAATGATTTGGCTTTATTCTTTTTTTATTTTCTGAGGTATAGAAATTACAAAGTTTAGCTTTCTTAATAGATGTTTTGAGATTTACAGCTTCTCTAAAAAGTACTTTAATTTTCTTTCTGATTCATAAAACATGACAGTGACTTCTGAAGAAACTAGTCAAGGAACAATCTAATGAGAGTTCCGTCTTATTAGAGTCTCGAGGGCTCGAGTGCCTTTCAGTAAGGCTCCCTTCACAGTAAGGTCCGATCTCCATTGAAACGGACATTGGGGATTTCTGTATCTCTGAAGGGCGAGAGTTCTGTATTCAGCTCCCCAAAAAATATTAGAACCAATCGAATATAGATTGAAGATCAAATGATGAATGAATATTTGATTATAATTTTGCTGGAATATATAATTCTAAGCATTGAACCAAGCTGAAGCAAAAGAGAATATTCAAAGAAAAGTGTTATTGATGGCACAAAATGTTGTTATTGATCCTTCTGAATGCTCCTAAAGATCATTTTATACCGTTGGCAACATGAGTTATTAACATGTTACTATCAATTTTTAGAGACTTGTTCTGATATGTGAAAAATGTCATTGATAAAGTTTATTTATTTATTTTTTCAAGTGATAAGAGAAAGAGCTTTTGCATTATTTTTTAACGAGTTCAGATAACTATTAATTAATTCAACTCTTCTAATTTTCAGTAATATATTACTTGAATTAATTTAAAGTAATTTAAGATCGTTATGACACAACTCAAAAAGAGTTATATTACATATTTATTTTACATTACATTATATTACATATTTATATTACATACATAAGGTTTTATTTTTATGCCTTCAAAAACATTCCATTTGATTTTTTTTGCGAGTTTGGTTTGTCAAGCCGAAAGTTATAAAGGGTAAAGTAAAGCCCTGGAATAAATCTATCCGTAAATACCGTTGAGAGGAGATCGTGCTGACCCTGCTGAGGATCGGTCATACGAAACTTCCACCTACCTATCTTATTACAAAGCAACCGCCCCCGAAATGTAAATATTGCAACACCTCCATTAAAATTAGCCATATAATTCAGAATCCCCATATTTGACTTCGCACACTTATAAAGTTAACGGAAAGATATAGTCGGTATTTATATTTTCAATATCTAAATACAAGCTGTCGTAAATCTGACATCGTATTACATAACACCAGAACGGAAGTAGAAATAAATAAGAATATGGATTACAAAAGAAGAGAAATAAGAAGAAAATAATTTTTTTATTTATATATTCAATTTTTCAAATAAAGGAAAAAGTCTTAACTTGGCGTTGATGACCAGTGAGGTTTTATGCCAATAAGCACCATTAAACAAACAAAACTTGAATAACAAGAAACAGCTCGACATCGCCTCTCCAGCACTTGAAAAACACTTATAGCTTCCAACCAATTAGAAAAGATCCATTTACATGACAATCTTAATGAGACCAATTTGGAGGTATCGAGTTGAGCATTGAGGCTCAACTAAACTATCCAATACTTTTCACATCCAATCCTTAAATTCCTTAATAACTAATGCTCCATATGTTCTGAAAAATAAATTCAACAATACTTACCAGGTCGGCAAGTTTAAAATGTCGTTTATTTCTTAAAATATATACACAGTAATTTAAAAAAAAAGTATAATATATTTTATTCAAAGTACTGGCCCTCGCTTTCTACACATTTTGTCCATCTCTCGGGCAATTTATGGATACCATTCCAAAAGAATGCTTCATCTTTATTAGAAATCCATCCATCGAGCCATTTTCTTACATCCTCCAAATTGTTAAAGTGTTGCTCAGCCAATGAGTGTCCCATCGATGAGAAGAGATGATAATCAGAAGGCGCCAGGTCAGGTGAATACGGCGGGTGGGGTAGGAGTTCCCAACCAAGCGAAGAAATCGTTTCCTTAGTCAATCTGGCTGAATGTGCAGGAGCGTTATCATGCTGAAGAATGACTTTGGCGTGCCTGTGAGCCCATTCTGGGCGTTTTTCGATCAATGCGTGACTCAAATTGATCATTTGTTGTCGGTAGCGGTCGGTATTGACTGTTTCGCCGGGTTTGAGAAGCTCGTAGTAGACTACTCCCTTCTGATCCCACCACACACACAGCATTGTCTTCTTCCCAAAACGATCCGGTCTTGCACTCGATGTGGATGGTTGTCCTGGCGTTACCCATGATTTTATTCGTTTGGGATTCTGAAAATAAATCCATTTTTCATCGCCAGTTACAACTCGATGCAAAAAAACCTTTCTTTCGTGGCGTAAAAGCAGCATTTCGCACACAGTTTTTCGTTTTTCCATCTGTCGTTCGTCCAATTCATGTGGAACCCATTTTCCAACCTTTTGAATTTTTCCCATAGCTCTCAGGCGATCGGAAATGGCTTGCCTAGTGACATTCAACTGTTCTGCCATCATTTGTTGGGTTTGGGTATTGTCTTCGTCTAATAAAGATTGCAATTCGACGTCCTCAAACTTTTTTGGTCGATTTTCTCGTTTTTTATCAGTAACATCAAAATCACCACGTTTGAAACTTTGAAACCAACGTTCACATGTCTTGACGGTTGGAGCAAGATCGCCATAAGTCTCAACAAGAATTCGATGACATTCAGATGCCTTTTTCTTTTGATTGAATAAGAAAATCATGACATGGCGCAAATGCTCTTTATTTGGCTTAAAATTAGACATTTTTAACACCAAAGAAAGGTATGATACGTCCACGTAAACGACTTAAAAACAACTGACTTTTGTAAACAAATGACTAACAAACAAAATAGCGTTTAGAGATAAGCAAATCCTTCAATAGGCTAAGAGCGCATTCTATTGGAATTAAAACGACATTTTAAACTGGTAATGTTTCACATGTCACCACCCAGTTAGACCAATACTGATATATAATCCTTTCTTATTAAACTTCATTCCGATTCGAACCCAATTATTTTCAACCCTGGCATAGGGACCTTCTAAATTATAGCTTTTTTTTTTAGTCATACTAATGGTTATTATAAAAACCTGTACATGTCATTATTCATATTCAGTTTCACAAAGTATCAAATGTTATATATTATATTAACATTTTCAACTAATCGTTTTAATCGAAATAAAATTTCTTTAAAAAAAGATGTTCATACACTTTAGATAGTGATGCTCTGCTCCAATATCAATGTCAATCCCTCCCCACATGGTGGATCTCATCCAAGCCGTACCTACCCCAGGAGAATGTTGCGTTGTCCTTTTGTCTAGTCTATAATCTTTTCATTCCCCTCTGGGTGTACTTCGCAATATTCGTCCCCATTTATTTATATACCTGCAGATGTTGTTGTTTATTCTAGGAGGGAGGTGAAGAAGGTGAAGCAGGATTTATGGTGCTTATATGCCGTGTAGTCAGCTTCCTACTGTCTTGTCTGAAAATAACCACATTTCACCCCCCCCCCCCTCAAACCAAGGGAATCATTTAATTGGTTTCCTGGAAGTAAAAAGAAAAAGATACTTTAATGCAGCCATACGAAAAAAAAATCGACCTTTCGTTCCTATTCTTTGGACGTCCATGTTTAGTTCTTTATAACTGCTTTCAGTTTCTGTACCATCTGGAGGCACTCGATTGATTTATCTCGTAGTGCGTTAAATACTTAATTATGGCATAATCAGAACGTGAGAATTTATGTGACATTAAAATCATGTTTATGTGGTTATATTTTTGCTACATTGTTGATTATGATTTAAATGCCATCTGTCTGTGCTTGTAATAGACTGAAATCGTAAATAAAGTCTATGACTCTGTACACTCAATATTATCAATATATCAATATTATACTCAATATACTCAAATTTTTGAAATCGCTGCAGTCAAATTTTGCTACTACCCTAAAGCTAGATATAGTTGGGGCTCAATTAATTTTTTTAATTATTCTTACCTTAATATATTCAGTAATACCCTCAAATAAATACTATATGGGTTAACCGATGTTTTAGTGACTAGCACAACAGGTTACAATACCAAAGGTTGAGACTTCGCATCCCGCCAGGTGGCCTTAGGATTTTTTAAAGAGATTAAAATATCCTTGGTTATGATGTCCTTTTGATGGGACGTAAAATGGAGGTCCTGAGCCTATACGAATTCAGTTACTCGTGTAAGATCCCTTTCCTAATTATAACTGGATAGGCGAAATCGTACGATTATTAGCGTTAGTAGCATAAAGTAACTATAAATAAATAAACAAACAAACAAAATGTTTCACCAAACTGGTTGATATTTTTAGTGAACATTTTTGTGGAGTTTCCTTTGTAAGGAACTAGTTAAGTAAGTGGACAGAAGTTAATCAGTTCTTGTCTATTAAATTACATTTAAACAGCCAAATATTCGCCTAATCAGGCATCATCAGCCCTGAGGGTCTCACACATATATATCTATACTAGCTAGGGTGCCCGGCTTCGCTCCGGTAGTTTTAATAACAGAAAAACTTTAAAATTAAAGGAAATATAGAACAAAATTAGCACTTTCTTGAGACTTTCAACATGGTATCAATATTAAGATTCGATATCTGCAGACTCCCCCCAAATAAGGAACCATATATACTTTAAAGGGGGTTGAAAATGGTGAATGAACAATTAATTTTGCTGCAACTTTGTCGAGTCATGCATCGTTTTTGATGGTTTCTGTGATTCTGAATTCTATAAGCCCATTCCAAGCAGTCAGCAGATAATAAGTTATTAGATTATGGTTGAAAAATATATTAGTTAAAAAACTATATTTCGATTACAACTTAAGCCCCGACGACTGTGATGGTCCTATTAGATCCAGAAGTTTAGAAACTACCGAAGATGAAACTCGTGAAACTAATTATTTTCGCTTGATTTTTTAGTAATTTAAAAAGAACTGCTGAACAAATACATAACCTTTACAATCTGAACGGAATGAATGAACAATAAACATCGAGTGAAACGCACCCTAGCGCTTCCTGGTAGCCAGGAGCTCGAACTAAATTTTTCATTCATAAACTCGTATCTCAATCTCGAGATGCTAATTAAATGGCGCGAGAGGCTTAAAACTCCAGTCCTTTTCTCTTCAATTTTACACCCTTAAGAGAAAAACAGAAACCTTCTTCTCCATTAGGGATTATACAGCAACACGCTGACATAACTACCTTAATCCCACGTGGAGTCGTTTTTGAGCCTTTTCGGCACGCACATTGTACACTTTGCTTTATAATATATATTGATTATGGATCAAACATCATGCTTCTGAAAATTTACAAAAAAAAAGGTAAAATTAAAAAAAAAGATAAAATGAAAATTTAAAAAGAAGATATTACTAAATTAACTGCAGTGTCACGAATTACATCAGCATCCAGATTTTCAAATCATGTAACAACAAAAAACATAGCGCAAGCAGTTTAATACCATGTTAACTAAGATTTTAAAAAAATTTCTATTTAGAAACAGGAGTGCCATAAAATTTCTTTGAGCAAACTGGGGGTGGGGGGAGCTTGTGTTAATACCATCGGGGATAGTAAACAATTTTTTAATTTTTTACCGTTTTATAAATATAATGTATATATTTATGTATAATATAATGTATATGTAATATAATGTATAATATAATGTATATATGTATGTATATATAATATTTATATATACATTAAAGCTTAAAGAGATCGATGTCTTTACCAATCAAAATAGTGGCATTTTTACCACCATATTCCGATTTTTTCATAAATTTTACTAATATACCTTGTCTTCAAAGGCCCAAATTTTTATGTATTTCCTTTTTAAATCTCTATGTTTTAAAACGCAAGTTGAATTTTTCAATTTTTTTTTTTTAATAAATTTTTTTTTTATTAACAACTTTTACAACTTATGTCGTATGTTGTCCCCAAGAATAATAGTTCGCCACCTTCCTCTGTCTTCCCAGTCTCCCTCACGCAGTCCCCTGTTCATCATTGCTTCTTCGATGTTCTCCATCCAGTGTCTCCTTGGGCTTCTCCTTTCTGGTCTCCATTTCAACATTCTTTTTGGCCAACGATTCATTTCCATCCTCATAACATGGCCATACCATTTTAGCCTCATTGTTTCTATTGTATAGAGGATGTTTTCCATTTGATTGACTCGCTGTCTAATCTCTAAATTTGGTACTTTTTGAAGACGGGAGACCCCACATGATCGCCTCCAGAAGTCCATTTCCAGTGCTAAGAGTCTCTTTGATTGACTCTCCTTAATCGTCCATGATTCGGGTGCATGAAGAGTGACACTTTCAAGGAACGATTTATAGATTATTTTTTTGTTTCTCAAGGACACTGTCTTGCTCCATAACACCGAGTTCAAGAGTCTAATTACGATCTTTCCATCGCTTATACTTCGTTCGATTTCCGTATCAGCTGTTCCTACAGCGTTCACCCAGCTCCCTAGATATTTAAATTGCGCTTCGGGATTCAGGATCCATGAATCTATATCAAGACATTTGCCTTGACTATTACAGGCCATATACACAGCATTTTTAATAAATGCTAGGCATATTTTCCTGATATTTATTTGAAATTCAAAATATAAAACTTAATGGATAAAAAAAAGAAAGAAAGTTTTGCGCCTGCAGCTGCTTATCTTTTCTACTGTCGTCAGAATTAAGTATAAAATTTAGAAAGTAAGAATTTACAGATAAATTATCTGAAGTCAATATAAATAATATCATTCTAGCTGTAAATGATATATAATGAAAAACGACAATGATTAAACAAAAAAATAACGTTTCAAAGGTCAGGTGCGGCCCGTAGTAGATTATTTTTTGTTATCCCTCCTGTTCTTTTTGTTCTGAGCGGTTTCTTTTTCTAGAACACATTAAGGTGGTTCTACCTGGTTGAACAAGTATCTTAGCTTAACTAAGGTTAATTTACCACTAGAATTGAATTTGTAAGAATTATTTTTAAAAAATTGTATCGCAATTTAGACGTTCTTCCATCCTCATTCTGGTTATTTTGCAAGATATGTGGCGCAAATTATAAACACTGAAATTTCAAAAAGGAGAGATATCTTTTTTTCAAGTTATCTCTTGTTAAATTCTTTACAATACGTAGCCTCTTATTGTGGGCTCCATATAAGTTCTTGCTTGATACCCATCTACTTATTTGATTGATTCAAGCATCCTCCAAAAAAATGTTGCCACTTTAGATATCTACGATAAAAACTAGAAATGTGGAAAGACTGTCCAATAATATTTATAATTATAACAACCCCTTTTTATTGAAATATAATAGTATCCATTTATTAACACATAGGGTGTCCAATCGTCCTATATATTTCATTGGTTTTGAAATTAAAGGATAAAACTCGGAGGGTCATTATCAGGTATATTTGTTAATCTTTCAGTGATCTGACATTACTATCGCCTAAAACTTAAGCAATTCCAGCAAATCTAACTTCGGAATTTATAGTTGAATGGTACATTATTATTATTTTTGTTTTCTACGAAATCTTAAAGGAAATCTAATTCTAAGACCATTTTACTCGCTTATTTTGAATAAGCTGCAGCCCAACAGCCCTTCCCCTGGATCCGACAATCGGTTTTTTCACTTTCACTTACCTATATACGAAATATATAATATGGAAAAGTATTGCGATCGTGAAAATTTCCGACTTCCAGTTTTGGGGTCCCCTGGGTGCTAATAACCAAGTCCCGCCAAATGGTCTGTGTGTGTGAACAAACTAGCTCAAAAGCTATAAACCGTAGCAACCTGAAATTGGTTATTTGGTGTATATATAAGCCCGCGACATGGCAGCAAAAATTTCATCAAAATTGGTCCAGCGGGTCATTCCATGTCAAATCAACACAATTTTGGGAGATTTTCAGACTTTATGTCTCAGATTTTCATGATTTTTGGTATGCAGCAATGTATCATAGACTTATGAAAAAATACCATGTTTCAGTTCTGTAGTACAATTATTTTTTAAGTTATTAATTTTTAAAGGTTTAAATTTTTATGAAAAAATGGGATCAGATGATACAGGGCTTCAGAAATTAACGTTTTGCGAAAAATACCAGAATTAGTATCGTTTCAGAAAATTTAATATAGGTTATTGAATGCATAAGCAACACATTACAATGAAACAAGCAGTGGCTATTACTTTTACATTTTTTTAATACTGGAAAGGTCATATAGACACTATCAAAATCTAATATTATGAGTAAAGCTAACAAATCAGTTCATCGAGACTTCAATCGTTGGAAGATATCCACACATTTGTTGTTCACTTCACTGTCTGGTAAACTGTATGTGCGGGTAGTTTCTGTGATGGGTTTTAGTTTACATATCACATCTGCAAAAGGTATCCACAGTGTATCAGGTGAAGTGGGATATATAAATGAGGTTGACGGACCTGAAGGATGGAGAATGTAACTTGCAATTTACTGGAATCTTCATGTTTATCCACAATATAACTCAACCCCTAAATGTCACTATAGTTTGATGTTACATACCCACCAATGTCTGCTCTATGTCCTTTACAACTGGAAATATACTTGAAACAACTGCAGAAGAAAATACTTTCACATTTGCTTTGGTTCCACAGTTGAGTGGTATGAAGACATGAAATTTCTGGGTGCCTGACATAGTTACCGCTGTATTGTACCAGTTGGACAGTTGTTCTTCAGCTGTAATATATTTTTCAATGTTAGCAAATACAAAGTCTATGTTAGATATGTTCTGATGTGATCATTCAAGCAGTTGCCATGCATCCATAATTTGGTCCTTGTAGGCTTGCTCTGGCTGCTAGTCTGAAGTGGTCAAGAAATGGGTTGTGTTCTAAAGATACAATATCACAGGAACCGCCAAATGAACTTCCTACAAGCAACTCAGATGCTAGACTGGCTATAAATGTGTAATGTACCTTGTGAAAAAATGGGATTTCCCTCGACTTGTAGGCCTATCAGCTTCAGTTTTCTTTTAAAGAGGGGTTTCCAAACATGGTACTATAAAGTAATCATTGTATTTTATTAATTTAATTGTATCCTACACACTGCATAGCAAAATAGGTAATTAAAAAAATTGTTTTTACTAATTTAGTACATTATTCCCAAAACATGTGTATTTCTGAAGCCCTGTATCTCCTGATCCCATTGAGATCCCACGATATTTAAATTTTTAAATTTATTTAAAAATTTTCAATTTTTAAAAATTGTAACCCCTATATTGTGGTTATTAAAGCCCCATTCATCAGCTTTAAAATGAGACTCCTAGGTTTATATCATCACTGGTTGCAGGACTATAGGCATCTAAAGGTGCCAAAACTTGAAATTTTTTCACAAAAGTTTAAATCTTTAAAAAGTAATAACTCCAAAAATAATTGTGCCACATAAGCTGAAATTTGATATTTTTTCCTGAGTCTATTGCTGCATACAAAAAATCATGAAAATCTGAGACATCAAGTCTAAATCAGTGTGTTGATTTGACATGGAATGACCCCAGCGGAAGGGGTATTACCTAGTCCATAAATATTGTTACAAGGAAATATACACAGAATTCAAAAGAAAAATCAATTCTTCAAAAACCTTTATTAGAAAATAAATGTTGTATATACAGAGAGTAACATAAAAATACAATTATGTTCAAAATGTTCCCCTTTTGCCTTCACACAAGCTTTTAATCTTCTTGGCCAGTAATCAATGGCAGCACGCAGCACTTCTTGAGGAAAATGCTGAACAGCTCGGACCAGTAATTGTTTGAGGCTTTCCAAGTTAGGGTGAGCTCTGTGGCATGCCATCCTCTACAGTTCGGACCACAAACGGTAGTCTAGTGGGTTTAGATCGAGGCTTCCTGAGGGCAAATCCGAGGCCGAGATGAACTCAGGAACGTTCCTCTGCAGCCATTGCTGAGTTGACCTGGCCTTATGAGCTGGAGCAGAATCCTGCTGGAAAACGCAGTGACTTCCAGCAAACAGAGTTTCATTCAGAAACTTGACAACTGGTTCTAAAATATCATCCTGATAGTTTTTAGCCGATGTTTTAACCCCATTTTCACAAAAGTGAAGCATTGTGGTGCCATCATAACAAACTCCCCACCACACCATCACTGAAGAACGGTGGTTACTTCCTGGGCCTCTTTAGAGCTGTGCGCGTACACACGAACATTTTGGCGATTAAATTTTTCTTCTATCGTGAAAATTTTCTCATCGGTAAACAAATTTTTTCGATGAAGTCCATCGGCGTAACGGCGAAGAAGCACTTTTGATATATCCACCCTAATTTGTTTTAGAAAAATGGTAAGCCTTTGTCCGGTCATTCTTTGGAATGCACCCATCCTAAGGTCACTTTTTAGTATGCGAGACATTGATCTGCCAGAGATTCCCATTTCCCGGGACAAATTTTTTTGTTTTCGGATGGGATTTCTTCTGATTCGAGCAGCCACTGCTCTCACTGCATTATCTGTTCTCACAGTGCGGGGACGACCTGGTCGAGGTCTGTCACTTACATATGAGGTCTCATTGTACCTGTTTATTATTACCTTTATATCCGGGTAATAATAATATTTATTATTACCCGGATTATTATTCTGATGTGTCAAGTAAACAGGTGATGAGAGGTGGGGATTATCTAAACAATACCCAAGGATTTAAACTAAGTCTAACTTTTGTAACAGTATTTATGGCACAACTAGGTATATTTAATGAATATCTACCTTTTTTTTCGATTTTCTCAAAAAAAGGCGCTAACGATTTTTATCAAACTGGGTATTTGATGTATGTATTTGCCCGCGATGTGACAGTCAAAATTTCATATCCCGTATTACCACTAATGAAAATAAAAGCGTTTATTTAACAATAAAAAAAAATATTTTACTTTAGAGAGTAAATGCTCAAATTATTCAAAGCATTTAAGGTGTGAAAAATATATGGTATAAGATAATCTTTAATTAATTATATTTTAATTTAGAAACTTTAGCGCCATAATAGATTTCTGAATGTAATGTAAAGGGATTTTAGAGGAACAGTAATCGTTTTCGGTTTCCAGAAAGGCGTAAGAGACAAACTTTACTTCCTTCACGATATATTTACAAAAAGCAACACGCAGTAAGAAACAAGCAAGCAGTAAAAAAAAAAATTCAACTGTTGATGAAATTAGGTCCCTTAAAAAAAGAAATAAGCAATAATGAATCGAAATGTACTGATAAGTTTTAAGTTTTGCAATGCAAACACTCTATAGTATAACTTATGGAGATATACAAATATAAGTATATAAATGTGTGGTTGAGGAATGGCGTTTACATATTATCGAAAAACGTCAATTTCTAATATAAGTAAGTTCATAAGTGAAAGTTGTGTGTTGCGCGCATCGCTCCAGATTTTTCCCCTCATGTTCCTTTTCCACAACTAAAATTCTACTTGATCTGCATATTATTTCTTCTTTACCTTACTTCCTTACTTTTATTTAAGTTGATAAAATGACAAAAACATTTCCAAAGGGGGCTGCAGCCCCTACAGCCCTCCTCCAGGATCCACCAATGGTTAATTCACACTTACCACTTTTAAAATTTATGGTTCCTTGATACCAGACTTTTTGATGCTTGGAAATAAGTTGAGTTTGAAAAACTTGCAATTGGTTTTATTTGTTTTGCTGCTTCTGAGTGGACTCGTGTCCTTGGGCCTTGTACGTGTCGGCAGCCGGCTTGGGCGTACCTTACGTCCCGAGGCCACGCCCACTTTCCCCTCCTCCCCCTCGAACAGACAGCTTTCAGACTAATCTGTTTCTATCATTGCGCAGGCGCGACGAACGCACACAGGGAGTAGGAGTGACATCCCTTAATGTCAATGAACGGGTCAATTTTATTTTTCATTGAGGTTTGTGAATGACTAGAACGATCTGAATCTGGACCGGAAGCATCCCACCCCTGGAAAAACAATGAGCTTTCCGAACCCCAAAGTCTGTTTTCTCAGGGTAGATCCAGGGTTATTGTTGCAGAATAATAAGTACCTGCCAAAACTGGAGTCGAACCCATAGGATGACCGAGTTTTAAAATGCTGGGGCAACCAAGGGGGGAGGGGTTGGCGGCTGAAGCCCCCCAACCCAGACGACATAGAGAAACTTATTTTCTCACTAAAATCACATACTGAATTTAAATTAAAAAGATTCGAAAAAAATGCTATTTAAAACATTGGGCTTTTGTATAAAGTTTTAAATAGTTTATGTAGCACTTAAAATGGCAATTATGGCCTGAATATGTTAATTTATTCATTAAGATGTCGCCTAAAAAGTGAACAATAAACAAATAAAAAAATTATTTTTTGTTTGGACTTAACATACTACGCTGCAAGCACGGATATATATTTTAAATATAATGAGAGTTTTTTTCATTCATATTTAAGCTGCATTCTTACAAATGTTTTCTTATATTATAATGTATTCACCCTTTCTTTAAAAACTAACAATAAAAACAATCTCTTATTATTTATTTTCAAATAATTAAATCAATGGTGGTACTTATGATTCCATGCCATTTTCAAAAATATAAGCATCGTCAAGTTAATTCTTTGAGGATTAGCTCTTTGTAAGTATAAAGAACATTTAATTGTACATTGCTTACACGAATTACAGAGGATGACTCAAAAGTTTTATCGGTTCTTGAATAGAATGTTTTTTTTTTATTTGTCCTCTTACACCCCGTATTGTTTCCCTCGAAGACCCAAGAACAGTCGACAGTTGGCGGGTACTATTTGACGGAATTTCATTAGCTGCTCTTTCTGAAGCCTCAATGTTCGACTCAGATTGGCGCCCAAAGAGTGGCTAATTAAATTATTAAAGAGCTAAATCGCCGCTATTGAAACGCCCAAACCAACGTATCAAAGTTCTTTTCAATGAGTTGGCATAAAGTACCGCATTCAGTCGCTTGTTTTTCATGGAAATATTCTGCCAAAACCGGGGCATATAGTTTCTTCAAATATGTAATTTCAGTTTCTTACGACTTTTCGTTGCTAGAACGTTCATACACACACATTATGAACAGTAGATGGGAGATTATACTGGTTTTAAAAGTGTTCATTTTTATTTTTCTTACTTTTTTGTAATACTAAAAGCTTTTCTTAAAATTATCTTCTTATTCCTACTTAAACGAAAATCGAAATGAAATTTCTTAGTAAACGATTTATAATGTTTAAGAGAATTAAGAGAAGAGACCATTTGAGCAATTCTAAAAACTCGTTTGAAGCTGTTTTATCTTCAATTTTAGTCTAATGTACTGTTGTTAAGTAAATCGCAATATAAAAGGATATTACTCTGAGCGAAGCAGTTAAACAAGGCCGATTTTCAGGCGAGCATAATCACAATGGCTACTGCTCGCTTTTGAGTTGAATTTATCCAACTTAATTTTTAGTCCGCAATAAAATTGTTTCCAAATGACTAAAACCTTTAAATTTATTAAAATACCTAACTACAACTTAATAAATGACCGAGGATTATTACTATACTAGGATTATAATAAACGAAAAAAGAGCTTTCTTCTGTCTTATGAAGGTATTGAAATCTCAAGTAATCTCAAATTAATTGTGTGCGATGCTATCAGAGAGTACTGATATAGGACTGCAAGATCTGGACGGTGAAGAATAGAATAAATGTTTGCTTGTTAAAGAAAACTTCTTGTACAATTTTTATATACATCATTACCACAGACTTTATCCTTAGTTACATTTAGTTATCCTTGAGACTGGTATTTTAGAAGAAATTAACAAAATTATTTACAATATTGGGAATGATAACCTTCTTCAAAAGTAAATAAATATAAATTACAATGAATTATCTAAAATAATAATATTTCTTGATATTCAAATATTCACTCAACCGAGAAATATAAAATCATTTGTATTCCGATTATTATTTGAAACAATATCAAAATGTAATAAGAAAAAAAGTATGTTATGAAAATGATCAATGGTTTCAACTGAAAGAACGTTTTGAATGTCAGACATATCGGAGTTGCCAACTATGTACTTCTTTCAGTACTTATTTCTTGATTCTTGGAGGAAGGAACAATGAAGCAGTAGATGTTGAAGGTCGTTCTCAACAAACATTTAACAAGAGGTACAGACTTCATTTGCATTCAAGGTCTAGGATTTTTCTATCAGACGCAAATTAATGGTTTTTGGGTTGGAGATCCTGATATGGCTTACGATTCTATACTTGTAAATGTTGACTCTAAATAGGAGATAAGCTTCTGGGTTTCTATTGTTGAAATTGTAGATAGTTCTGTAAACTGGATGTGATTCATTGCACCAATGAAAAACTGCTTATAGAAAATGGTCAAATAATATCTCATGATATGAAATCAAGGAGGTTACCTACTTTAACAATTATGTCGAACGTGAATAAATTTCATGGATTAGTTGTGATTGGGAGTGGTAGAAAAGCTTGAGCATTAAGGTACGAGACATGCTACATACAAGAAAAAGCAGCTACTGAATAAAAACTGATGAGAAGCCGGTTCGAACATCTGCTAGGTCTTTCCTAATATGTACTTCTGTAGGGGTGGCCACATTTTTTTCGCTGCTAGATAAAATATTGACAGAGTCAAAGTGGCAAAATATATTTTTAAATTCCTGCTTTCCTAACGGACAGTATATTTAATTACTCAGTTTTATAATAATCATGGCTAATATATCAGTTCAATTTTTGAATTGGCATATTTATGTCGTTCTTATTCCTCACTTGATTTTTTAGATAAAAAATAAAACTGAATAATCCACTGGTGGATAATAGGGGATTACCTATAATTATTTCTAATTATAATTAAAATCATTTCTAACCTAATCTTGTAGGTTGAAATAATTAGTAAATTAAGAGGGAATTTTCTCAATCAGCATCATGTACGACTCCCGGCAAGGCATGGAAAGGATGACTAAGCTAACTCAATCCGTTCCGGTGTTATGCAAAGAAGAAGGTGAGAACACACTACGAAAAAGCGAAACGCAGACATTGAGGTTGCGTCATCTCATCCACTGCATCTTTGCTCTTTTTCTTCGTTTTTCAGTGTTAATAAAGGCGAAATTTCAGTATTTGGATCAACAGAAAATCATGTATGTACTCTTGTAAGGATGAATAAGTAAGTATCTTGCCTCGAAGGCGTATAAATAAATAATGATAATGCGGTTTTAGGAATATCTGAATTATTCCTTACTATTATTTTGTTGAAGTTTATTTAATGCAAAATTTCGATAAAAATAAAAATGATAAGTGATAATTGGGTAACCATTAAATGGCAAAACCGTGTCAGAACGCTTGTATTTTTTATCGATAAAATCTCAAATCTCCCGAACGCGAAGATAACAAAATAATATCAAGATATTCAAAATATAATTCACACGAGATCGGTGAAAATATATATTTTAGAATACCTATGTCGAAATAAATTTACTTGATAAATAATCAATATATCCCACTGGAAAATATTTTAGGTACAATTTAAGCTTTTGACTGGACTTTTAAAAAGTGATTCCCAACTTCCGGTTTATGTGTCCTTAAATCTCTAAATCTCAAATTAATGTCAAAATCTCAACGAGTGTTACAATAAAAAATTAGTAATCATATGTTTTACCTAAATTTTCAATGAAACTCTGAGGGTACATATTTATGTAATATACTTTGGTAATTCAATAAATTATGTAGCATTAAGGTGAGATTAAACCTTCTCTTTTCTAAATTCACCTTAATTAATTCATAGGATAAATATATTGTATATGGAGATTTATATATATATATTGTATATAGATATATTGTATATGTTCCATTCCAATTTATCTATTTTCATGCGTTGGAATTCTGTATTGTTGATTTATACTAGAAAATGAGCTCTGAAGCTTTTCCTCCCACTTTTTAAAATGATATATTGATTATATGGTGATAAGTTTAAAGTCTTCCACGACTTGATATACCAAAGTATCTTTTATTGAAATACTGTAAGTTCATGCTTGACCCATTCATTTTAAATTGTTCATTTATGACTTTCTACATAATA
Organism: Aelia acuminata; assembly: GCA_911387785.2. Lineage (NCBI taxonomy): Eukaryota > Metazoa > Arthropoda > Insecta > Hemiptera > Pentatomidae > Aelia > Aelia acuminata. The sequence continues at coordinate 107,479,665 of OU426980.1, forward strand.
CGTGACAGTACATGCATCTCATAATATTTTTATTTTATTTTAACTTGATTTAATATGTTTTGGGTTCCCACCATATGAACGAGAGATGGCGCATCCCTTACCTAAGGGACTCGGATTCGTTTGCTTACACTGCCTTTTTGTTTACTCTCCGGTATGCCTGGTAAGATGAAAGTAAATATTTTGGTTAGGCTAAAGCTTTAGTTCAAATGACCCGGCTATATAAAATGACCAACTATGCTTGGTATAGCTATAGTAATACCTTGCTCTTGTTAAATATAGGTTTTATTAATTATAATTCAAGCATGCCCGCACATAGGTGCCCCGCCCTTCCTAACTTTAAAAAATTATATTGCTCTACTGCATTTATTTACTAACTTCCCTGACTTCATTTTTATGTAAAAATAGAGTAACAATATTTAAATTTCTCCAGCAGTAATATATAAAGTTCCGGCAAAAGTAATTAAACAAACCCCCCCCCCCCTATGCTTAACACCTTCCTTTGATCATGAAATAATTTAAAATGAACGTGAAGTATTCAAATTTTTATATAAATTAATCAGGATGATTTTTTGCACCATTATGAGATATTTTTTGTTTGTCAAGAAAAAATTAATTTAAAAAGTTCTCATGGAAGATTAGTACAAACGATGAGAAAATTTAGACCTTTGGATACTTTGTGACATGATAACTTTAATGATTTAAAAAAGAAAACAAAAAAATATATTGTGAGAATTGGATCAACGGAATCGTTATCCCAACTTTGCATGATCTATGATTATAATATGTATTAACATTTTTAGTTTCTCATTTATTGAAAGGAAAAATAAAAGTATCTCAAAATGTTATAATATACTTTTTTACAACTAGACTCGGAAAAGGGATTCTTCGGCAACGAAGCATCCAATGCATGCACATTCTTCGGGCACCCCCAACATCAAACAAGGTTCGGGTCTCTCACGAGTAGCCTAGGGCTTTCAACCTTTCACCTACCTGGGCTCAGTGAAACATAAAATTTAATCTCTCAACCCGACAGTGTAAAAATCAATATTTTTCTTTGCTTTTAGTTTTACTGTTTCTGATGTTGGTTATTCAAATCTTGATTGTATAATTTATTAACTTTTCGACTGAAAGTTTCAAGTCGAATGTTGGGATTTAATAAAGATTGAAACTGCTTTAATCTCCAAAGTACCTACGTACTTCACGAAGGTGTTTCAACAGATTGGAAGTCCGGTAATTTATTATTGCATGGTAAAACGTTTCATTAAATTTCTTATGTGGGTCATTTTATTGAAAAGGACCAATTACAGTTCTGAACTTTTGCATTCAATACCTTGCAGTTAATTTTTAAAATCATTTAAAGTACTAATTTGCATTTTAAATAGTAAATTATTATACCCGCAACTCAGCATGCTTATTTCTTCTATGGGTATCAATAAAGCTAACATCTTCCATGAAGAAATGAAGACATCAGTGAGAAAATGAGAAAACTAGTTTTTTTTTTAAAATAAATTTTCCATAAATCGAAAACCATAAGGTGCATATCCACAGCTCTCTGTAAAATGCATGTATTTCAACGCAAAAGAAAAGAAAAAATAATTTTGATACCTGGCGAGAAAATGAGTTAAAATAACACTACGTAACGGTCTTAAAACAAAAACAGATAACACTACTGCACTCGGACACGCAGGGTCCATACTTAACTTGTTAGCAGCGATGCCATTGATCATCTTTCAGCCCTCTTTTGATATTTCAAGTTCCCACTAGAACACAAATTTTCTCATGTTGAGGGAATGAAAGAAAACTCAGGTACAATTTTATAGCACGCTGCCTACCATTTTAAATTTTCTTTAAAACTCTTGATTGAAGAATAATGGAATCTTTTAACATTTTTAATACTAAAAAAAAAAAAAAAAAAAATATTTATCCATTGGGCCTTAAGAGTTTTTTAATTTTCCAAATATGGATTGGGACAGGGTTAGGGTATCTGTGCATTGACAACTTTTTTGTCATTACCAATTTCTTTACTAATCATGCCAGAAAAGCCACAGAAGGAAATAGAAAATGTTTGCCATTTCTGGGAAAATAATCCATATATTGTCCATTCTTCTATGTTAAAAAATAATAACCTTTGTATCTTTATAATGTTCAACACTAAATGTACTTTGACCTCAAATCAAAGGTCCTTCTCACCTTCACCTGTTTTTCCACTGTATTCCTGTTTCTTAGCTCGGCCGTCGATATTTAAAGCTGGTCGGGGCAGTGGATGATTTAGGATTTTTCTTATGGGGCGCAGTTTCCTTTTTTTTGAACAACTGAATTCCATTATTTCGCAGCTTGAAATAGCTCTAAAACGACTATTTATTCTGTGGAAGGATTGAGGTCTTAGGACATCTGGTTATATAAATAAAATGACTGTAAAGACCTTGACTAATAATAGTGTAATAGTAGTGTAAACTGGAAATGATCCATTATAGGACTTTATTTAAAATGTAGAGGGCAAAAAAAATCACAATTATATGTTTCATCATAATCCATTTTCCTATTAAGGGCATAAGTTATTAGAAAGTAATCAGTTGTAGTTTTCTATAATTTCTTCCTCACCCTTGTGGGTTGAAGGTGGGTCAAGGTAAATCACGAGGTGGATTGTGTGAGTGTGTTCTTACCTGCTTGGCCGTACCGCCTCCTCTGATTACCTATGGTTATTAAGGCATTACTAGCGAGTTCAATATCGATAGTAGAGTCATTACGATTAATCGATACGATCTGTCGATAAAGGGAACTGTGGGAACTTACGAGGGAGTCGGGATGAACTCATAGACCTACACTCACACAGCCTTTCTCTCTCCATTGAAAACTTTTCTTAAACAATTTTCACTTCCTTTGTTCTTCATCGAATACGATCAAATAAATTATGTTTTTTTTTTTTTTTATATATTTTAAGTAACTGGTTATCAGGGAATTCATTTATGTAAGTTTTATCGATTAAACTGAACAACCGAGAACCTAAAAGCACTTACACTTTTAAAAGACTTGGTAAATCGTATTAATTCTTCATTTTTAAACAAAACAAACGAACATTGATTAAAAAAAAATGTTAATATCAGCATTCTAGCATTTCTCATTTAGACATAAAAAAAGACAAATACCGAACTGATAAAATTTGTTTATTATTGTTTAATAATTTTGTTTATTTTTTATTCAGTAATATAGTAGTATATAGTAATCCTTCATTTTTTTCAGAATTATAATAATCAGACAATAAATCTTAGCTTTCAATTAATTTTTACTCATTTGTGAGAAAGTTTGTTCTTAGTTTTATTTTTTTTTATGAAGATTCAATTAGAGCATAACCCATCAATGAAGACTAGATTATTCAGGGGCATTATTATTTTACATTAAAGGGAGTAAAAAATGTTATTTTCTAATAAGTCCATCTTTGCGACTGATGACTTCTTTATTTTTTTGAGAATTTAGTCTCAAATCTGATAATCCACTTTCTGTGAGGACTTTTATTTAAAAATAGGGCCACAAACCATCAAGGTAAAGGCAGTGTTTAGCTACCTTATTTTAAATGAAGTCAATTTTTTTTAATAATAAATATATCGTTAAATCTTCAAGAAAAAATATATAAGCTCATTAATTTTAGAGGTAATATTCATATCAATGATGTTCCGTTTGTTTCATGCAGGGAATTTATTGACTGAAATGAAACTGAAATGAACTGATTGAAATGAACTGAAAAAAATAAAGCGAAATGTAATTTGTGATAAATCCTTTTACCGTTGACATCTTCGCGGACCTGTTTCCATGGCCTCATTATTTTACCAACTTCTAAACTGATTTCTTTACTTTCTAATTTTATGTTCGAAGATCCCTCTCAATTTTTGATCTCATATTTTTAAACCTTTCATTTCACCGAGCTAATAGTGCTTTCATGTTGATATCCAGTCTGAATTTAAATAAGAATCCCAGATATTTTATATATAGTTTGATCTGCTTTATGGTAATGAGACCGCGGATTCTCACACGATCATTAGGAAATGCCTTTTAAATCATTCCTCTGACTCATTTATTTTAATCTGAATGTTATTTAAGCTTTCTTTTTTTAAACTGTAGCTTTGAAAAAAAAAACTTATAGGTCAACGGCACTAAAATTATCTTCCGTACATTTAAATTTGGCTTTGAAGGTAATTCTTCTGCGCTCTGGAGTATAAAATATATATATTTTTTCTCATGAGGGATTGATATATGAGCCTTTCAGTTGACAAAATGACTGACTCCAATTTCAAAATTTCTCAGGAAAGCACATTTAATAATACTTCTCTTTGGAGAATTCTTGTGCTTTCGTTTTGTATTATTATGATAGATATATTAAATCATAGCAGTTTACTAACATATACAAATACAATATAAAAAGGTATGAATTTTTCACAAGAGAAATTTTATTTAAAGTTATTTAGTGAAATTATAGTTAGTTATAGGAGTGAAATTGGACTTCGTCATTCTGTCAACTGAAGGGTTCTATAATACGGGGGCGGTCCTGGGGGAGATATGGGGAATGAAGTCCCCCCCCCCCTGAGATCTCGAGAGAAAAAAATTGTGAAATAATAAATTTACGCATCTAATCCTTATACATTTTCTAGTATTGTAGTATTTTTGTGTAGGAATTTAATAAAGTTCCTATTATTTTTGACGTTGAAAGCCGGTCGAGAACTTGGACTGGAAATAAATAGGGATAAGACAAAATATATGGTTAGCCGTAGAAGTGGTGAAGATTTTGCTGATGTTTATGTAGAAGGTAATATGTTTGAACACGTAGAGGTATTTAGATATTTAGGGGCGATGATAACCAGAAAAAACGAAATCGATGAGGAAATTAAGGCTAGATTAAAAGCCGGTAATGCTTGCTACTTTTCAGTAGCGAAATTGTTTAGCTCGCGCCTTCCCCCCCAAAAATAAAAATTAGGATCAACAAAACTGTTATTCGTTCAACGGTCCTTTAGACGTTGAGGGATGAGCAACAGCTAAGGGATTTTGAAAATAAAGTACTGCATAGAATATTTGGACCGAAGAGGGACGAATCAACCGGAGAATTTAGACGTTCACACAACGCCGAACTCGGTGAACTGTATCCGGTAAATATAATAGAGGTGATTGCAGCGTAGCAAATAAAATGGACATGTAAAATTGCGGAACTCGGTTGTGAGTGAATCCCTAAAAGATTAGTAAACGCGGAAGGAGAAACGTCCGTGGGATAGGCCGAGACGGAGGTGAGATTATTGCGTTAAGGCAGATCTCTCGAAGTTGGGTCTGGATGGCGGTCGGTGGATAGAGGTGTGCTGGGAGCGAGTTGTGGTGTCGGCATCGAACATTCGGGTTCGTCAAGCCTTCATTATTTAATAATAATTTCCTACATTTTTTGTAGATAAATAAGTGTGATATGTGTTCTTTTTCCGTTTTTTTATACCTCTAATCCCCCCACGATATTTTTCTGGGACCGCACCTGATATCACACACATTTGTGCCATCTTAAATTTTTCGATGATAAAACGATAGTGTTAGGGAATCACATTAAAATTTCGATGTACAATAGAAGTAGATACGATTCCTGCCTCCGCAGGTTGAAAATATTTCCTCGCGGATACGAAACAAATTAGAACTTTGCTTCCCTTCCTATAGTGGGTTAGTAACCTGCAGGATAACCATTTCTTTTTTCCCTCGTTGAAGGGAATAAGCAATGAAAACCCATTATGATAATTATTAGCCATAAAGCCAAAACCAATCATATTATTTAGGAAACGGACTTTTGTTATGATTTTTTAATGTTTTCGGATATTACTAAAGCCTCATTTAAATTTACATACGCATGTATGATGTACGTTTATTATGTGCATTATTTAAATAGTACTAAAAATTCTCTGGAAATCTCATATTTTCCTAGTCATCAAGGAGCGAACCTGTTCAAAAGACATTAATTACAACATTTTCAAACGAATCCGTAGGTTTACGGCGATTTAAAGTTAAAGTGTATAAAATAAATCGAAATCATTATATTTTCATTCAACCAATTTTCAGAATTCGACCGCGTAGGTAGAACTCCATTATGCTATAAGCTGTTAGTTATATGTCGTATTGTTAAGAAGTCCATCCTTCCACGTGGGCTGCCTGGTGGGTTGTTGAAGTTAAATACAGTAAGCAAGAGAAGACCCTGTTGGAATCCGATGTTTACTTATTTGTAAACAGATGATTCTTTTAGCTCCTTCTTGCTTCCTGTTCCTGTTGAACGAGCCGGAACTGTAAACAACGCGCACCTGGGTTCCGCGCCAGAACCAGTACTTCCTGATGAACATCGGATACCTTATAATGAATGATAAAACTGGAAGCATCTAGATTCATCTGAGTGAGAGAAAAAAAAAAAAAAAAGACTTGTACCAGTACAACCTATAAAGGGTCTTGTGTTCGGTACACTGTAAGGAAGTACTGCTTCTTGGTCAGCAGTCGTGCAAGGACGTGATATGACCGTGATCACGCCTTTTCCCCCCCTTAATTTTTCATTAAGGATACCCACTTTATAGAGGCTGGGTTTGCTCCAGGAGAATCTCCCGGCCCACGAAACGATCTGTTGCAATTTACTGAAGATACCCTGCCAAGCCGGATTCGAACTCGGGACCTTGAGCACTGCAACTCAAAGCCTTACCAATAAGCTACCCCGCTCCATGATCTGAGAGAGAAGAGTGTAAAAAATACGACCGACTTTTCTAATAAATGTATTTATGTTATAAGTTATTCATCATAATATAATTTTCGAGGGCTGAACAGAAAATTAAAAATATCTAGCAGCAACGCACTATCGAAAGTGAAAAAGCTAATTATAATTATATATTATAAGATGACAGTTAAGCTGTTATATTTGTATATATCCACAACAATAAATTTTGTCACATCACAACTTATTTGAATAACTTATTTGTGTAACTTGTTTGTAACTGCTGAACAGTTACGACTAGAAATTGATGATATAAATATATTGAGGGGGTTGTATTCAGCTTGTTTTAAATAAGAGAAGAAACCACAGCAAGAATAACATCTGTTTGTAGAGGCTAATGTTCTCCAAAAAAAATATCTCAGAATCGAAATTTATCTCTTTTTCATGTTCACCGGACTGTTCTGCTACTAATTGTTGAATACGTAAAGGAGTCTTTCTTCCCTACTAAGGGTGGAAATCTTTTGTGGAAGACCATTGAGGAGCTGAGAAACTTCTATAAAATACCAGATATTGACTTTTTGGGGCCCCTGAAATGACGAAGGAGGGACATTCGGATGAATGAAGAAATAGAGGTAGCCTCGAAGCCTAAAATCGTTGGTGAAGACGAACTTTGGCCTGCGGCCTTGAAAGTTGTAGGAGGCTTATGTCATGCATGATGGAACATAGTACTATCGACGAGGACACCTGTACGTGAGCTAGTAAATAAATTTATAAAAATGTTGTTTAAAAATTATATTTAAAATAAATGAGGGCTTTAATGATTATTATCAATTAAGGACATATTTATTGACCGTGCAGGCTTTGATGCCTTCTTCATTAATACATAAAATAAGGCAATAAGATAATATGCATAAATGTTTAAATGTAAATAACTACATTCAAGTTTTATTTTAGTGAGTGGAAGAATGTTGGTGTAATGTTTACGAGAATCCTCAGCCGAAACCGAATATAGTGGGATTAACTAGTCGCTGCTACTGCGAGACCCCAGGAAATTTATGGCCCCATAGGGGGCTATAAATATAAGTAATAACTTTATTAGTTCTCGTAGCTTCATTCAACATCTTATATATTGGATACAGCATCCACTTGAGATGTAACTTATTCTATGGAATGGCAAGTCTATATATAACTACTATGACAAGCAGTTCGCTATTTCTTCGCAACTTAATATCTTATTGGTGTATGTTTGACATTTTATTTTTAAAAGTAAATATTAAATAAAATTTTTTGGCTCAATTCCGGAACCATCTGTGATCTCATATTGCGGATCTTCATAAAAAAATGTTATCATACTTAAATACATTTATCTATTTAAGTGAGGTAACATTTATTTATTTTAAATAGTTTAATACATATTTTCTATCCTTGCAGTCTCCTTCCTCATTCATTGACTCCCTCATAATACGACATATTCATAATCCTCTTCACCTCAGGCGATCTATTTTTCGCTTTTCTCCCGTTTCCATTCCAACATTTTCTAGGATTTCTTCCTTCGTCCACATTTATGGATAATACGAGTATATGCCTAAACCACTTCAGCCAATTTTTTTCAATGGTGTAGAGAATTTTTTCTATACCTTCACCTTCTTATATCCGTATTTGTCACTTTTTGAAGACGAGAGAAAACTGATTGTTCATTCCCAGGGCAAATGTATTTTTTCTTCCGATTGTTTATACTTTTATCTCGGTAAAATTCACGCAGTACTCCTAAATAATTTAATTGAGCTTCAGATTTTATTATCCACGTATTCATATATATTGGCTATTAAAAGACATATGTACCGTTTTTCTTTTTTGATTTTCAGCCGCAAAGTTAAGTATTCCTTGAGACTATTTCATCTTATATCCATTTTAAATTGTAATACAACATTCTCTTAATGAAATGAAAGTAAAGGTAATAAATCCAAAACAAAAAGGTTATCCATTTCATCGGGGATACTCCAAGGGGGGTTATTAGTGATACACCCCCCGCTCAACCAAACTTTAACAAAGACATCAGTGAAATCTATTAACGCATCTAAATTTCTATTACAGTAGTATTCATGTAAATCAATTTAATAAAGGCCATACTATTTTGTATTTCTGCTTCACATCAGTTTTTTTGTTTACTGACCAACCTCCCCCCCCCCCTAATTTTTTTCTGGTACCGCGTATTCATTTCATATCTAAACAGCTACAATAAGGACACTGAAAAAAAAAAATAAAAATAAAAGATCTACATATAAAAATGTATCTATATATAAAAATGATATCCATCAAGCATCAATATCTTTAATTTGGAAGCATTATTATTAATCGGACCATCAATGTCTTCAAAACTGACATAAGTGTATTACCGATTTGAACCAAATTTTTGTTATATTTTTTATTCTTTATCCAATTTTTTTTTTGGATAAAGATCCAAAATGAATTTTGGATAAATTTTTTTGATATTTTTTTTTGGTTCGTTTAATGTTCACTTTATTCCACATAAACATGGTTCAGTATTTGTTTCCTTTTCGATCCCCACCACCTTGATATATACTATGCCTAAGGTTCTAGCCACACATGTCCGCACCGCAGCACTAATATAGGTTATGTTCAGAATATTTTTAATTTAACTTACATATTACCTTAAGTTATGCCTAAAGGTAAGGCCACACATGTCAGACACAGGCCACTTTAGGCATAACTAAAGGTAATATGTAATTTAAATTAAAAATATTCTGAACATAACCTATATTAGTGCTGCGGTGCGGATCCGGTGCGGACATATGTGGCCAGACCCTAATCCTGAGCTACCAGACATATTTATAACATCATTATAATTCAGTTACGTATAATTTGTGATCATATTAATATTCATTTAACGAGAAATATTACTTTGTAGTCTGGCCGGAGTCTGGCCCGAACTGCCATAGAGTGAAGATCGATCCCGAGCTTATTTGTAAAAGTATTGTTAAATCGTGTCAGATTGAAACGAAATTTAAGTGAGTTACGTGTAAAGTGTTTATATTAACAGTCTTTAAGTTTCATTTACTAATTGTGACTGGAACCTCTAATAATTAAGTTTTATAGTATATATAAAATCAGGGCTCTCAGGGAGATAAGAGAAGCAGGCTGAGATTGGAATCCCCCCACCGCGCTGCAAGAGAGGAAGGTAGCTGTAAATATTTACAATAAGGTTTCATTGCAATTTCTACTAATAACAATAAATATGACGGTTACAAACGAAGAAATACTTATAACTATTAATAAAAATAACGAGGAATCTAAAAGCGCGTTAAATAAATTAACTGAGTTACTGAACTCGTTACTGGGTGAGGTATCAGAGTTAAGGAAAAAATGTCAAGACCAGGATACAAAAATAAGCTTCCTTGAAAAAGAAATAAAAATGTTAAGAAAGGAGAAAAAACGAAATAACTTTCTAGTTTATAACTTACCGTATTCTGAAAATGAGAATTTGTCATTAAAAATCATAAACAACTTTCAAGAAATAGGTGTCTCTATAACCGAAAATACGATTAACAATTGTTTTCGTATAGGAAAGGGACCAGAACCCAAGCCTGTACTAATTTCCCTTAACAGTTATATCGCTAAGAAATACATTATGACTAAAAGAGAGGCTCTTCAGCAGAGAGGCCTAAGGATCAGTCATGATAGGACTAAAGAAGAAAGAGAAGAAGGGAAGCGAATTTATAACTGTATAACTAAATTAAAGCTAATTGATAAAAATGCCATCTATAAAAAAGGGTTCTTTAAATTCAGAGGAATTCATTATCGTTTAGAAGAAGCAGAAGAAATCGCTAATACATCCCTCGGAAATGATGATGCGGTAGAAAACTTAACACAGAAGAAAAGAAAAATAACTGAGAAATTGCAAGAGTTTCGGTTCCGCTACAGATCGAATTCGGACTCCACTTCAGAACCGATTCAGATGGAATCCTCATGACCCATTACTCTCAAACCCTCGGATTCTACAGGTCAACTGGATATTAAAACTGGTAAAGAAAATTATACTAACACATTAACAACTAATATAATATTTTGTAATATAAGGGGCTATTCAAATCTACTAAATGTAAACCCTGATGATGTGAATATTTCAAATAACAATCTAGCTGTATGTATAGTAGAAACCTGGCTCACTGATAATAATTTTATTACTCCAATTTGGTTAAAGAACTACACCCCTGTTATTAGTAATGCTATTAAAAAAAAACATACAGGTAGAGCAAGCGGAGGCATTATTACATTTATAAACAAAAGCATAGCTCATAGTATTACTATAATAGAGTCAAATCAATATATGGTTGTAGTAAAATTTAGTATTAAACATAAAACTGTAATCCTAGGAAATTTTTATTTCCCACAAGAATGCGATTTTGAAAACAGTATAGATAACTTTACTTATTTAATGTATAATATAATAACTGATTTACCTAACAGCTATATAGTTTTATGTGGGGACTTTAACAGTCATGTAGGCCATTTAAATAATTTAGATAACAGTTTATTTGAAGATTCAAACTTCTACGGAACAAGAATAGCTAATCATAAAAGTATTAACAAACGCGGTAAATTACTTGTTGAAGCAATGGAGTCACTTGGACTGTTTTTATGCAACGGGCGGTCACTTTCTGATAGGCCTGGCAAATTTACCTATATCTCAAAAAAAGGTAGAAGCACAATAGATCTGGTATGGATAAATGAAAATTTGATCGAGTTGTTTTTGGATATGAATATTTCAATTTTTACTGATTTTTCCGATCATTTAGCCTGTTTCTTCAGTATTCGCTACGATTATGGTCCATTTAAGGACACTAAATTTCATAACCAAGCTCAAAAATCATGAAAGAATTTAAAATGGGACAGTAATAAGGCTGAATATTTTAAAAAATATATTTCTTCATCAAATAGAATATACTTCCATTCAAAAGACATGGACGCTGTTTATGATAACTTTATAACCTGCATGTCTGAATCTTTGATTGATTCTGGCCTAATGGTATACAAGAATCAAAAAAATAAGCCGAGATTTGAGGCAAAAAATAAATGGTTCGACACTGAATGTTGGCAATTAAAAAGAACGCTCCGAAGAAAATACAGATTAATGTTAAAAAATAATTTCTCTCAAAATGTAGTAATTGAATACCTCCAATTTAAAGATAATTATAGGAAATTGTTAGACCATAAAAAAATAGAGCATAGAGAAAATATTATAAAGAAACTACAGGATGTTAAAAATAGTACTGAATTTTGGAAAGTAGTCAATTCTCTTAGACCTTTTAAAATGCATTCAAATGAAATAAGTATTGATCAATGGGTAAAACATTATAGTTTATTGTTCGGACGAAGATCAATTCTAGAAATTAATTTTTTTTCAGTAACTCACCCAGTTTTAGACTTGCCGTTTACTTTAGAAGAACTACAAAACTGTATTAAACTTAGAAAAAATAATAAATCCCCAGGTCCCGATAATCTTACCTCTGAAGTTTTCAAAAGCTTGACACCGGAATGGGAGCATTATATACTGAATCTTTTTAACAATATAATGGAAACTGAAAAAATACCGGATTTGTGGTCTAAATCAAAATTAATTCTTTTACACAAAAAAGGAGACAAAAAAGATTTAGATAATTATCGAGGCATATCCCTCATCAATAATATAACAAAACTATTTACAGCTATTTTGGCATATAGGTTACAGGAATGGGCCGAAAGGGAAAGCCTGATCCCAGAGGAACAAGCAGGGTTCAGAGCGGGAAGAGGTTGCGTCGAGCATATTTTTTCACTTATGGCACTGATAGGCATTAATCTTCGCACTAAAGGGAATTATATTTTCGCTACTTTCGTGGATTTCAAGAAAGCGTTTGACTCCATAAACCACTCTCTTCTGTGGCAAAAACTATTCGACATTGGCATCAGCGGTAAAATAATAAGGATTTTAAAAGCACTGTATGACAATGCTGTCATGCAAATTCAAGCCGGCGACAAACTATCTGAGGGCATTAGTATTACTTCTGGTCTCCTTCAAGGGGAGAGTCTCAGTCCTACCCTATTTATCTTATTTCTATCAGATATAATTAGGTTTTTTCAAAATAATGGTGCCAGGGGAGTACCTATTGATTCTAAAAATGAAGTTATAATGCTTCTATTGGCCGACGATATAGTGCTTTTAAATACGTCCTGGCATGATGCACATAAAAATTTGGAATTAATGGAGCTATACTGCGTCCAAAACTCGTTAATTTTAAATCCGAAAAAATCTAAAATATTAGTTCTCCATAAATCCCCAAAAATGAAAAAATTAAAGCCTCTCTTTTGGAATGCTAATGTTCTTGAATACACAAAGTCCTACACATACCTAGGAGTACCATTTTCATCCTCCGGAAAGTTCTTTCTGGCATCTCAGCACTTTATTGAAAAATCTAACGTTGCAAGTGCTAAAGTGAGGGACATTCTCAGAAAAGGTAAAAGCCGCGCATGGGAAACGAAAATGGTACTTTTTGACTCTATGATATCATCAACACTCCTGTATGCTGCAGAAGTTTGGAGTTTAAACTATTATAAAATGATTGAGTTAACCCAAATAAAATTTTTAAAATATCTATATTTCTGGCCTAAATGCACGCCAAATTACATAGTTCGTCTAGAAACAGGCCGCAATCCACTCATAGTTACGATTCTAAAGAAAATTATCAATTTCTGCATAAAAACGTTGTCTCTCCCTGACTCTAGACTGCCACGTAGATGTTTCGATAGACTAGTGGAACTAGATAACGAAAAGCAAGACGTGTCTTTTAATTGGGTAACACAAGTAAAAATGCTGGCTATTGATCATCACATTGAAAATTTTTTTGCAGTTTTACATAACCCCGGTGTTTTAATAGCTAATAAAAAACATATTTTGGAAAAAGTATCGAATCATTTATTGTCGAAAGACATTGACAGAGCTCTTAACTCAAATTATAATCCAATATATAGATCCATCTGTAGCTTCACCAACCCTGAACCTGAAAGTTATTTAAAATTCAATATAAACATAGAGAAGTTAAGAACAGTTAGCCAATTGCGAATTTCTGGTTTCGAATTCTTAAAAATATTTTACAAGAATTCAAGACATGTCATTAGAACTGACGAAGAATGTAAGTTCTGTCGTGAAACTATAATTAATAGTTTAAAGCATGTAATATTGCACTGCCAATTTTCCGATAGTATAAGAAAACGGTACTTGGAAAAATATATGGTTGAGGGTGATGAGGATTTATCAATCCAAAATATACTTACCGTGGATAGCGTGGGGAAATTGAATGATATTTTTTTCTATTTGCAATCAATATGCCAATGATAAACCAATATGATGTCAGTTTTTAATTTTTTAATCTGTTTATGAATATGATGCCAGTTTTTTATTTTGCTTATAATTTGTGATACCAGCTTTATTTTCTTTCTTTTTTTTTAATTTATGATATCAGGTTTTAATTTTGTTTATATATGATACATTTTTTTAAATTCGTTTATAATTTACCTGTAAATACTTGTGTTGTATATTAGTGAGTGAAATATTGAAATGTGATATAGACTTATGGATAAGTTGTAATTTTTGCTTTGTTTTTGTTTTTAACTTAATACTAACCACATTAATACGAAATGGGCCAGACTCAATGGCTACATGTGTAACATTAAAGCCAATAAACCTTAAATAAAATAAAAAATACTTTGTATTCCCCTTTGAACCAGTGGTTGTATAGGAGGTACTTTTGATGATTCCTCCTTCCTGAAACAATACCACCCCTTCCCGGGGCGTGCTCTTTTCTTTAACATCCACTTCTCCAGATGGGCTGTCCCTTGAAGCTCTTTAATGATGGTACTTCAAGGCTCTTCGAGTATTGAACTAGCTCGGTTTTCTCCCTTCTTCGTTAGGGTACAAATTAATTCTTATTCGCTGCATACAGAAGATATAAAAAAAAGATCATAAAAGCCGAAATTAAATCAATCTTTAGTAATTATTTTGAAATGTTTTTATTTATAAATAAAAATAAGTGTAATATCTTCAATATAAATACAAATTATTCCCTACCTACGAAAAACTCTTTGTGTTAAGCTGCACGGTTTGCCAATTTTTACTTAGACAGGTTAAAAAATGTATATCGCTACTAGATTTACTTCTGGAGAACGATGGATTTTTCAGGTGCGAGCAAATTGCTAAATAAGAATGTCAACTTTGCTCGGTGCACCAAGGGACTAAACTTATCATATCTTTAAGACAGGGTGATACTTGGGCTTGTAAAAAACAAAATAAAAACAATAAAATAACGAAATGTTAATTTCTTTAAAAAAAAAAAGTAGTTTTTTTTTGTTTGCTTCTCATCACTTTTTATCCTGTAGCCGCTTTTTTTCATGAGTTGCATGCCTCAAACGTTAATGTTCAAGTTTTTACTTTCACTTACCTATATATGAAATATATAGTAAGTGGAAGTATTGCGATCGTGAAAAATTTCGACTTCCGGTTTTCAACGGAAATACACGTTTTGGGGTCCCCTGAGTCGAAATAACCAAGTCCCGCGAAATGGTCTGTGTGTGTCTGTGTGTCTGTGTGTGTGTGTGTGTGTGTGAACAGACTAGCTCAAAAACTATAAACCGTGGAAACCTGAAATTGGGTATTTAGTGTAGGTATATGCCCGCGATGTGACAGCAAAAATTTCATCAAAATTGCTCAAAGGGAGGGGATACTTTATTTAATAACTTTTTACGTTTTTTTCGATTTTCTCAAAAACGGCTCTAACGATTTTGATTAAACTGAGTATTTGATCTATTTATATACCCGAGATATGACTGTAAAAATTTCATCAAAATTGATCAACCGGAGGGGGGACTTTACTTAATAAATTTTGTATCATATTCACGTGTTTTTTTATTTACTCAAAAACGGCTTTAACGATTTTGATCAAACTGGGTATATGATGTATGTATATGCCCGAGATACGACTGTAAAAATTTCATCAAAATTGATCAACCGGAGGGGGGACTTTACTAAATAAATTTTATATAATTTTCACGTGTTTTTTTTATTTACTCAAAAACGGCTCTAACGATTTTGATTAAACTGAGTATTTGATGTTTTAATATAACCGAGATATGACTGTAAAAATTTCATCAAAATTGATTAACCGGAGGGGGGACTTTACTTAATAAATTTTGTATCACTTTCACGTGTTTTTCTTATTTACTCAAAATCGGCTTTAACGATTTTGATCAAACTGGGTATTTGATGTATGTATATGCACGAGATATGACCGTAAAAATTTCATCAAAATTGATCAACCGGAGGGGGGACCTTATTTCATAACTTTTTTCCAATTTTTTCGATTATCTCAAAAACGGCCTTAACGATTTTCATCAAATTCGTCGTGTTTAATGAAAATTAGGTGTTCTTTAATATCAGGCAAGCTTTATCATTATTAAAATGATTAAGTACATAGAGAATTATAAAATCAGTCGACTTGGAGTATTATGCTTGCATTGCCGATTTATTTATAATTAATCCTGTGATAATATAGAAATTTAAAAATATTAAACGTAAAATTTTTGGCCCGTCAATTATTAAGCATTACTTCTTCAGCTGATCTTAAGTCACCTGAAGTATGCTTCTCCACCTCTGCTCATTTTTTGGATTCTTTCAGGTTCATTGTGCCCCACCCTCCCTTACATATTTTATTTTGCTACTTATTGAGGTATAACATATTTAAAAAAATTGAAATTTTCTTATCTTTCTAAGCGAGGAAATTTTTCGGGCAGTCAGGCATTCACTTTAAATGTAGTTATCATAATTTGCGTTAAATCTTTTCTGATCGGTGTTTGAAGAAGTTGATTATTTCTTCAAACACCGATTAAAAAAGATTAATACTCATCTCATTACTGATAAGATCTGTTTAGTTGGTTACGTTACCTGAAAAGTAAAGAAATTCGACTTAACCATTTAATCATTGGGATGACATATATAATGATATTCTATGGTATAATGACATGGTATATAAGTTAAGAACACAAAATACTATTTAAAACGATTCAATATCATACCAACTGACACATGTGATGAAGATGGACAAACACACAATTTCAGACACATACTTTATGATTGCAGAGTATTATGACAGACAAAGATACAAATTAATACTGTTATGAGCGAACATGGAAACTGACCTGAGACATAGTACAGTCCTGTGAATAAATATAAACTCAAAGGAAAAAAAAACTATTTTGATTAGTTTAAATTATTTATTTTGGAATCTGATTAACAAAAGATATTATTTAATGTTTACTGTAAATTATTAGTTACAATTTTAATAAATTATTTAATAATATTGCCAGGATTTGCTAAAAGTTGGACAAAATAACAAAATAGACCTGTGAAAAAGTATAAACTCAAACATTTTCTGTCTCTTTAATGAGTAAATTCATTTCAATAATGAACACTTCTTCCATGTTTTTTAATCACCTCCAACAGTCTTTTAGTAACACTTCTCACTAAATTAATTAAATTGCTCTCTGGTATGTTTTCCCAAGCTTGAGTTATTCTTTCTTTGAGCTCATCAATATTTTGGATTTCTGGCTTCTGAAGGTCGTAGACTTCTCTTGCCATAATCCCCCATAAATTTTCAATCGGATTGAGATCCGGACTAAGAGCTGGCCAATCCAAAATGTTGATCCCGAAATCCGAAAACCACTGTTTTGTAGAGCGTGCAGTATGAATCGGCGCGTTATCCTGCTGAAAAATAATTTTTTCCTCTTCCAGTATTGTAATGAACGGCAAAAGAAACTCTTCTAAAACATTTTGATAACCTTTTGCGTCCAATTTGCCGGAAATGAATGCGATTTGGGACTTACCCTTTTCATTAAAAGCAGCCCAAACTATGACTCCGCCACCCCAATGGGAACTTCGTGACAAGATTTTTTTTTCTTTTCTTAGATCATGCCAGTAGTAATTTAAACCATCTGGACCACCAATATTAAATTTTTTTTCATCACTAAAAATAACTCTTGACCATTTTTCGCTGTCTTGAATATGCTGTTCAGCAAACTGCAGTCGTCGCTGCAAATGATGTTTTTTGAGCTGTGGTTTTCTCACAGCCTTACTATATTTTAAGTACTTTGATTTCATTATCCACTTCCTAACCAAGCTAGCATCACATCCTAAATTAAATCACCTCACAATCTGTGAAGAGGATGCTCCTGTTTTTGAGATTTCTCTCAAAACCGCTCGTTTCACTTGTTTGGAAATTTTTGAAGGCCTTCCACTTCTTTTGTTTTTCCCATAATTGCCTGGGCCGCTGTTTAAAAAGTTTTTTACTACACCCTGGGAGCGGTTTAGCACACTAGCAATTTGCCTCTGGGTCATCCCACCTCTTCTTAAGTCTATAATTCTTTGTCGCTCAATTTCAGTAAGTTGAGTCCCGCGCGGCATTATTCAAAAATCAGAAAACGCTACAAAGTATAAAAAACAAACAAATATGCTCTCCCTTTAACATTTAGAAGAAAACTGAGGTGATATTAATCCATTTGAATAGAAAATAAACATTGAGTTTATACTTATTCACAGCGTAAACATGCTTTATTTACAAAATCTGATGATCGTAAATTAACAAACATATCTAATGCTATTTAAAGCTTCTTGCCAATCTAATAACATTACAACAAGTCTAAGAAAATTATTGTGCAATTAATTCACTTTTAAATTTCATAAATACTTCGATTTTATTGGTTGAGTTTATATTTATTCACAGGACTGTATATCCTTTTTACTAAATTTAAGACAGACTTACTGAAATTTATAAGAGAAATTTATTTCGGTCGCCTGACTAGCAACAGAAGGGCATCCTAAAACTTGTGCTTATAAGTGATATTTATTTCCTATTTGATTTTGTTTTATTTTTAAATAATTTATTATTATTAATTATAATTTTATTATTACTTATATATTATTATTTTTTACTTTTTATTCTGTTACAACTTACTATGTAGCAATTTAACACATTTCTAATTTATTTGTAAACATCCACAAAATTACGATATATGTAGTACGCCTTAAAAAGGCATGGAACATGTATTTTCAATAAATAAATCGTCTCTTTATGGGTTTACCATGAAGAGAAAACAAGGAAAAAAAAAAAATTTAAGAATTAGATAAATACTAGCTGAACCGTGCGAAGCATTTGCACTCTAACCTACTTAAATCCCAGTTAATTAATTACACACCCTATATTTAGTAGGTAACGTACAGTGCGTATTTAGGGCTTCATGGGAATAGCTGAGTGTTGAAGTAAAGAATAGATGTGTTTAAATTGTAGATTATTTATTTTTTGAAACATGCGCTGATTCTTATGACTGAAATCGCATGTTTTTGCTTGTAACTCCCAAATGACGGCGACAATCGGAAAACTGTATATATACAAAAATATTAGTCTCGACATACTGAACAAAATGGCACCTTTGAAAAAGCGCTGCGACCATTTTCGAATGAATTGCAGTATTTCACTTACAACTCGCAAACGAAGGGGTTAATCGAAAATTGAAGGCGAAATGAGTGATTTGTATATTTTTCCGGTTTAACGGTTAAGGAAGGTTTAAAATGGTGCCTCATTCATGAAATTTGATAAAGTATTAAAGAAGTTATGGCGTACCGACAAAAAAAGACTTTGAGAAATAATATGTTATATGATTGTTTTTGTTATGTAAGTATATATAGATATATTTTCAAATTATAGTCTTAAATTATATATTATTTTTAGTTTAGCGCAATAAAAAAGCTCCATTTTCATAGTATTCGGCTCTGAAAACAATTGTGAACTTTAATTATTCTGAAATAAATTGTTCTACTTGAGGCAACGCGTCGCGACGTATGGTTGTTACTACTTATTGTTACCTATGACTAAGTAACCATAAAACACTTACGGAAATGCTTCAAATTTAGTACTCACGCTTTGTGTTAACTCTAGCGTGCGTTAGGTTTGCAGACATCTAATTAGAATTTCCACTTATATAACCACGCTCTTCTTAGTGATTGCTTATACATCTTCCAACAAGAGGTGTAATACAGCTTTGATTAGATCATGGCTTATGTATATATTTAAACAATCGATATAGCGTACAATTTGTGTTTATCGTTTGTTTAACACAGATTAACGGTTAATAACATAAATAAACGGTTGTTTAACGTTAATTTGTGTTAGCGTAACATTTGTAAATCAGAACCACTGATATGCCATCGCCTTTCTCATTCATTATTTATCTATCTGTGTTATGTTGAATTATTTAATGTATATTTTGAAAAAATATTTAAAAATTAAAATTATTAAAAAAAAATTGGTTACCCACTAGGAAATAATTAAATTACAATGCAGATATATTCATTTTTTCATCTTTAACTATATAGGGTAAACCGTACAGTTATTGACACCCTTAAGACTACATTTCTGTGGTGCAATTAAAAAAAATACTTTTTTCTGTAATCGTTGAATAATGGTAACATTACTAAACTGAAATGAGTGAAGAAAGTGAATTGCCTTCTTAATTAGTAATAAGTATAAATTAAAAAATAATTTGAAGTTGGAAATTAAATGCTTTTAAATGTTTCTTAACATTGTAAGAATTTATTTTAACAAAATAAATTGAAATGTGAATGAATTATTGGTGGAAATAATCAATATATTTTAAAATTTAAATATAATAATAATTACCTTCCTTGTTTATAACCTGCACTTGTTTATAACTGCACTACTTCACAATCATTTTAATTTAAACAGACATCTTTGATATTACTAAAAAACTTCAAAAAACACTGTTTGATTAAATATTATTATTATTATATTATTTTTATTTAATTAAACATTTTCAATTTATTGTTATAACATTTTATAACCTTTCACAACCATGCTTATAACCTACCAACAACATACCATAATCTTCACAACATCCTAATTTTGTTCATATCCTGGCTAGATCTGATCATGTATTACACGATTACAGAAAAAATTTAATATTACACTCGTGAAAAAAGTAGAATGTACAACTCTTGTGAAATTACCACACTCGCTTCGCTCGTGTGGGTAAACGTTTCACTCGAGTTGTAAAATGATCTACTTTCGTCACTTGTATAATAAATAACTATTTATGAAGGGATCAAATTGAAACTTCTTACAGCTCCTCTTTATCTATCCTAATCTATAAAGACTAAAGAGATTTTTTTGGGTTAAAAGTTCAATAGTTTTACCATATGGCTTTTATTTATTGTTAAAAATGCAAAAACTTGTTATTGACACACTGTGGATTTAATTGTGAAATCTTCCCTATGGTTAGTCTTACTTCATACATGACGTAGAGGACCCTTCAAACATTAGATTCACGTATATCTTGAAATAAAATTAGGTCTTGTATACTTATTTCTCTAAGTTAAAATTGGGGTGTCAATAACTGTATGGTATACCCTATGATTTAGTACACAATTAAAGCTAAAATATATATTAAAAAAAAAACATTAAATCTTTAGTTACATAGAAAAAAAAAAAAATAGTTAAACGTCCATTTTGTGCATGCAGTTTAACATTAATATATGTTTGATTAATTAAACCAATTTTCATAATAACGAATAACGAAATGAATACTAAAACACTCATAGTTCTAATAACATAAAAACATGCAAAAATAAGAAATAGTAACAATAAAAAGAAATTGGTAGTAAAATCAATCAAAGGTAAATTAAATGGTGCGTCTGTTGATAATACGCAGTAAATGTACAACCACTGATTATACATAAAATGAATTTTAGAAAATCTAAAAATACAATTATGGGAAAAGTTAAGAGCTAAGTTATATAATCTAAACGATCTTGTATTATACCTAATATACCTTACATTATACAAGGCATTATGAAGCTTATTTAGATTTTAATCCACCTTCATAATATTAAAAGCATTAATAACATTTAAACTTCTTCTTTCCTTTAAATTAACAATATATATATATATATATATAATAAATATTATTATAAGATTATTTATAATTATATTAAATTGAATCGAGAAAAAAAAATTATGCAAGTGTTGACAGACGCTGATCAAACATAGAGCGTAGAAAGGTTTTCGAACTGTGGGACTTGAGAAAGTGTTCGCTGAGTTTGTGTAGGCGGTTGCGTTTCTCTTAATTGACCTATGCTTCGAAACATTCACACGCTCATTGTTCGCCACCTTTATTTCTGTATAGACTTGGAAGTTTATATTGCCGATTATGGAATAAAAAGTAAGTCTAGTTTCGTAATAGTAGATAAATTACTTTTATATCGGTGAACTCCTATAATGCGCTAGAGTTGAATAATTCCTTACATCATGAATAAAATCCTTTTTTTTTTTTCATTTTTTAACTGAAAGAAGAAATATATTATTATTATCTCAATGAGCGCCAGTAACCATTCATTGAAATTGTATTTACAACTTCCTATACATATAAATTTAATTCACATATATCCTCTTCGTATTCAGACATTATAATACTTCATTATAAAATGCGCAATATGATAATTACATACAAATCTTATGATCCTACAGATTTACATACAACTATAAACTCCTTATAAACGTGCTTATTCGCCCATTATTTACGTATAAATTATTTTAAACTAGGTAAGAATTAGTCTGGGGTGGTGGTCAATAAATCTACATATTTGTTTATGTAGTTTTTTTGTACATTTTTTTTACTACTATAATTAATATTATTGTTCTAATAATACTTCATAAAAAAATGTATCATGACAAAAGAAAAACCGGAATCGTGTACATACTCTGTATTATAATATATGCAAATAAATAATTTCTTTCTTTCTAATTAACCAATAGTCATAAACTATGTAAGTGTAGCCTGAATTTCTACCGAATAATGCAAGTCTTTTTCAGGGCAAGAGAAGTTGGCGACTACAAATGTATTACTTTTTTTATATTATATAATTCTAATGATTTTGTGATATAATTCCTGTTTTGTTCATGATTTATAATCATTATTGACATGTCTTCAGAGCAGAGTCTTTTTTCGTGATTTGTTATCTGTAAATATTTATTTGAAACCAATGATTGCTTATAAACCGTGAAAGTATTAACACCGATTTAACCCCCTGTAACATACATCCTTTCTCTCCATTCATGTGTCAAATCCATTATCAAATTTTGAGAAATAAAAGTAATGAAACGTGGTAGAAAGAGTAAAATATTTAAAAATAACAGCTTTTAAAAATTATTTTAAAATACTGTAATCAGCATTAGTTGGTCGTCGTTTGAAATATCCAAAATTATAAAAAACCTCGATGAAATCCGTCATCTAACATAAAATATAAAATAAGACAAACACATTTTTTTTTTAAATTTGGTTAACGCCTCTACCCAGAAGATTCATTGGCGTGAGACAAATTTAAATTATTCGTATATTTATGGATAACGGACGATTTATTTAACTTTATTCGACACGTCGAATAATAGTTTTTTTTTTAATATAAATCGTTGTCTATTGTGTAAGCATAATTATGTCCAACTTCACTTTTATCGAGCTTACGACATTTGTCTTAATGATCTAAACTTTGATGTTCCTTAATTTAATCGGAACGACTTATAAATTTTATTCTGCGTCGCTTGCGACTATTGTCTACTGCTCTCTTATTTTTCACGAATGCAAAATGTGACTTTTTTTATTAAATGATGTTCCTACATTCGTCAAGCTATTTGATGTCGTAGCAGGAAGAGGTAAAACAACTAGGTTATCAGCAGCTTGTAACAAATTTAAAATATACATCGCAGCGATTTTAATGATCGTGTGAGCTTGTTGAGCGCCACAATGTTCTAATGACTAAAAAATATAATGGCGAAACAACGGTTAAACATTACCGGGGAAAGACCGAAAACTAGATGGGAGAACTAAACGAGGTGGATTTGGATTTTATTGTGGTTTAGTGGAGGGGGGAGGGAAGATGGTTCGCAATGGATTGTTGGTGTCTCCTCGGGACCGCTGAGGTTTTTATAATTAAAATAAAAAAAAACTTGAGAAAAAAATGGAAGTAACCGGTTTTGAAACCGAACGCCTCGTATTTCCATTGGAGACGGCTTCCTTCGCCACCGACTTGCTTCTAGGTTTTGTTCGACAATTTATCTTCATTCTACATATAACATTAGACCCAGGATACAATCGCCGTATCAAGATGGTCCCCTTTCATAGTTAAGCTCCTGATGGGCTATAAGGAATTTGGAAGTATAGTAAATCTGGTTACTACTGGCCTTGTTGTATATGTTACTACTGTAAGTCGAGATTAATATATCTTGTAAATTTAGGAAATTGGTATTTGTTGATTATATTCGTTTAATTTAGTTTTTAAGAGTACAGTAACAATAAATAAAAATTACATATTTTAGCGTTTTAATTGTTGTTAGTATAACAGTTTTTGCTTAATATTTTAAGTTTTTTTACTGCTAGTATTTAAAAATTAAATATCGGATAAGCTATTAAATTTAATCGATATAATATGTTTTGTATCATACAATATTTTTGTATTAAACAATAACATAGTTTAGGTAAATATTTTTTAAATGATCTTTTTTTTACATTAGTTTCATAAATCATCACTTTTTAGGGCCGCGGCGTGGCCGAGGGGATAGCGTCTCCGACTGCCACGCTGGCGGTGCGGGTTCGAATCCCGCCCAAGCCCGCTCGATTCTGTTCGGTGACGGCCTCACTGAACAGACTCAGCGGCTTGCCATGGATTAGAAGAGGTTGGTTACCCGTAGATAACCCGTCCCGATTAGCCCTCGTGGCATAAAGCGGACGTTAAAAAAAAAAAAAAAAAAAAAAAAAAAAAAAAAAAAAAAAAAAAAAAAAAAAAAATCATCACTTTTAAAACATTTGCTGTATTTTTTGCATAGGAGATCATTTTAATTTTTTTCTCTCTTACATATTTATTTTAGTACCATAATATCATAGTATTATGTCCTTAGTTTAACAGTATATTTTTTATTTATTTAATTTAGACGTTTTCTGGGCCAGAAGTGATTTTTTTGTTTTTTGTTACCTATACGTTATTTCTTCGGAGATTTGTACCGAAATGAAGTTGCTTTTTATTTTGTATTCTGTTCTCTCTTTCTCTCTCCCTCTCTCTCTCTCTCTCTCTCTCTCTCTATATATATATATATATATATATATATATATATATATATGTATATATATAGTGAACTATGCTACCGAAAATTTCACTTATTAAACCTTTCAGTTATTAGATAGCTGGCTAAACTATAATTATGTCATCTTCCTCTCATCGGGACCTGGTATAAACGGTATAATTATGAAGGAAGACGTTGAATGCAAATTACTGCTTCAAAAGCGGTTAATAGGTCAGTAATGGGATCCAGGAGAAGCCTTCTCCCTATTAACCGACTACAGCTATGATAAATTTCTTAATTATTTAGTAATTAGTTTTAATGACTGATCTTTCCGAGCTTTCACGGAAATAGAAATGTTTTCTTAAAAGTATGCTTTCCTTTGGCCTGAAAACGTTTAAGAGAGAAATTTCTTTTAAGGTTATTAATTTATTAAGAGCTCGATATAAAGTTATTTTTATAATTTATGGACCGAAAATGTATGTGGTAATAAATATAAGGCAATAATTATTATTCTGATTATTTTCGAAACTACAAAAACTCAATTTATATTATAATTGTGTAAAATAAATCATATGTTTTTTTTATTTTATATTGCATTTAATGGTTATATATCTTTTGTTCCAGCTGTAGAATTTTATTTTTATTTTTGACGTTTACAATAAATAAATAAAAAATAATTTTGTACAACAAATTAAACATGTAATTTATTTTTTGAAAATTGCCCTTTTTTGAAAATTATTAATAGCAGTTAGGATAACAATTCTAGTCTTAAATGAGGACTTTCTGTTTTTTCGACTTTTCAAATTTTATAGTCAATATCTTATGTTCGCTAGAACTACAATAAATACTTATCCAAATGTTATCGCAAATGAAGCTTCCGATGTGTGAAATAGAAATTCTTTGAAATTAGAGATGGGCAAAATGTAATATGAGTACGGATGTACTGATAAGGAGTAATCAACACCTTCATTACTGAATTTATGCTAAGTCTATGGTAATCAAGTACAGCATCTGAGAAGAGTACCTACAGGAGAGAATTTCTTCCACATTAGAGTAACATTTTATGTTTTAGGAAGTAATATTTTCAAATTTTAAGGGTGTTTAATACAGAATGGAAAGTGTGGTTGATGGGGGAGGGGGGAGCGCTCACATTTCAGTAATTTAACATTCATTGAAATGAGGTTGCATTCTTATGTTTCCGGACACATATATTTCAAAAATATTATAAACTAATGGCAAATAAGATTTCAGCGCCCCAGTTATACTCAGAATCAGCTATAAAACTTTCGGCACCAAGACCATTGTAGACCTGTGGTCAAATAATATATAATATTATTATAGGCAAATTTGTGCTGTAATTTATACTTACATATTTTTTCAAAAATAATTAAAATCATAATAATGATTGAAATTAAAATAATAAACCGATTCATGATGATATATGGTTGCAATGTTGATATTATTTTATAGCTATAGTGTTATAATGAATACGTAATTATAATAATGACCATAATCGATTAATAATGAGCTATGCGCTATAATTTATTATTCATGATTGGTAACCGCTTATTTACAGCTTAGTCATTCTCTTGTCTGGATAATGAGATGCCTGTCACTGGCGCTCTCCCAAGCGCAGATGTAAGCTGTGGTTAAACTGTTTTGTAAAAGCGTGATCGAACAAACTGTTGCGACAGAATAGCCTAAAGAAACATTAAAAAATGTTTCCATAATATGTTATCTTTCTCTGTGAAAGGTTTTATGTAAAATCTTCAGTTTCCTCGATTGCCCTCCAATATCGATATAAGTTTTGATTTGAAGTGCTTCAGTTAACAATTTTGCCATAATTATTGTAGTTTGGTTATTTTTAACATTGGCTAATATTTCCTTAAAATTATGTTTTGATTTCTTCTGTTTCTCATATGATTAAGTTCGTATTAGGCACTGTTACAGGGGGTCACCTGTGGTGTAGTGGTTAGGATGACAACCTACTAAACCTAAGGTCAGGGGTTCAGCCCTGCAGGTGGCCGAAGGATTTTTAATAGGAATAAAAATCCTATACCGTTCCTCAGAGGAGACGTAAAATGGTGGTCCTTAGTAGCACTAAGTGACGTTAAATAAATAAATAAAGAACAATAGTTTTTTAACAGTAATGCTCATGAACATATTATCAAACAATCTCATCTTGATGGTGCAATAAACCATAAGTTATTTATTTTGATTTTTTAAGGCTAATATAAGATTTATATTGGTGACTTCAACGAGTGGGCAGGTAGAACTGCGCATTTTACATTCTACCGACAGTTACAGACTTAAAGACTAAAACCTCACATTCAGATATTTAAACTATAATATTATATATTAATTATAAACGATAATTATAATAAATAAATAATTGCATTATGAATTATACAAAAGAAATTATTATAATGCTAATAATAATTAACCTTACATTATAGTATTAATTATGTTTTTTAATTAGTCCTTGAGTATTAATTTTTATCGCATGTCATGTGATAAATGGGAAAGCAAGAATTTTGGTGAAATAAATCTTTTGTACGAAATGAATTTATATATTTTTCAAGCAATTCTTAGCATGTAGGGAACGGATTTCACATATGCCATAGAAATTGTTAGCAAATACTAAAAAAAATAAGGAATGAATGGTTCCTGTAGGATCATATTATGAATAATTCATTTTTGTTTTTATATTTTATGATTATTCTTTTTAATACTTTTAATAAATTTTAAATATTATTGAAAATGTAATATTTTAATTTATTAATATTAAAATAATAATAATAATAAAATTGTTAATTAGTTAATCATTATAACTTATACATACTTCTTTACAGGTTTGGAAATCGTCTATCACCAAGGATCAGAGGATTACGCTCTATCAGGTAACTAGTCTGATTTTTGTAATTGTAAATTGATTCATAGTGATTCTTAGAAGTAGTAATGGTGATAGATTTACATTGCAGATATGGCCTATTATATATAAGTACCTTGGTCATAATGCAGGTGTTCTGTATGTATTATTGCTACATGCATTAATAAGTCATTCCGTAAAAAAACGCTTATATTCGTTTAAATTTACAACTGTATTAAAACAAAAATTAAAACTAGAAAATGCGAATTGATAGAAAAATTAAGGTCCTTATTTTCAATTTGTTAATTTTAGTATACAATTTGTTTTACTTTCTCTCCTGACGAATGGATATTCAAATTGAAATTTATTTGAAAAGATAAAAAAATGTAATAATAATAATCATTGGTGAGAGAGATGATTCATCCCCCCTCCCCCCAAAAAATATTTATAAAAACATATAAATGTACTGATCTTTTACTTAATGAGACTAAACATTTAATAAATATTAAACATTTACTTAATAAAAAAAATAAAATAAGGGATGAAGAAAAAATTAATATTATTTGATCGTCAGGGGCGAGCAATGCTAACTCAGATGTTGAATGGGTACCTGACATAAGCGTGCTCTGACTACACGTTGTTCGTGCCTCGTTCTAGTAATTGGTGACGTCACTATTTCCTCGCTGAAAGGTTGTCATTAGGAACATTCCTTTGTGTGTTACCGGGAGGGGAAGACTTATCAAGTTATAACTTATACCTGATATCTGGTATTAAAAAATATGATTAATTAATTCTCAAGTCCTTATGTTTCTTTTCAGAAATAATTTTAAAAATGGACTGGTTTCGTAAACAATAAAGCTTGATTAAAGATGTTAATAATATAACATATCATGCTATTAATAGGTAATCAAGAATTTTGGTGAAATACATTTTTTGTACGGAATGAATTTATATATTTTTCACGCAATTCTTAATATGAAGGGAACGGATTTTCAACATTGGTGAGATTTAAAAAGTTAGCCATATATAATTCTTATATTATAAATGATTGATAAATACCTATAACCTTATTTATGCCTAATATTATTCATACATTTTTTTATAATTTTTATTCTTTAATTATTACTGGATGCAACCTTTTATTACTGATAAAAGCACTTTGAAGAAAAACTATTTAAAAAAGATATTCAAGAAGAAACTCTTGATAAAAGTAGAGATATCATTAAAACCTGGCCGGTATACATTGCTGACATAGTAGTTTAAAAACTATTGTTCTGAAACCACGACCTACCCCATTTATTTTAAACTTCGAAGTTTAAAGAAAGATCAACGGACAATGGAGTTGATGTGGATTTAACTCATTTAATGGACATAGCATCTTTCAAATTTGCCCCTATGAAATCTTTGATGTGGAAAGAACTTTAGCCGTTAAATATGTAATCATTTTAAATTTTTTTTATTTTATGATTTTCGTTTATATACATACATATACATATATATGTATATATATTAAAAAATATACCACATATAGATCATGCATGTGGATATACACATATTCTAATTAATTTGATGAAATTTGTTCTTAAATATTTAAAGTTTTTGTTACATATTCTTAAAATATAGTTATATATATATATATATATATATATATATATATATATATATATATATAAATATAAAATTTTACATGAAAATTTGCTCCCCTATTAATATATTAAGGCAGACTCGGTCCCAGAAAAAAAATCGGGGGGAGGAATTTGCCTATATAAAACGGTATAAAAAAAGTATACATGAAGCGACATACACAGTAAGTACACTTATTTATTGATAAAAAGAAAAGGAAATTAGTCAACCACCTACATAAATACTATTATACTAAAAATTTCCGTGGGGGAAGTATAACTAAGGTGTGATATTTTATTTTTCAAGGGCTGAGTAAAGATATTATTTAGAAGAATCATCCAGATATTTGGTCCGTTTTTGGGATTCAATTGACTGTAGTAATAATTCCAAATGAGGACGTCTAACAATTACCGATGCCCCCCCCCCCCACTATAAAAGCGGGAATTATATTCGCTACAATTGGTGTATTTTATAGCCGCAGTTTAATGTTTTAGGGCTATATGCAGGAGCGGTCCCAGAAAAAAATTAAGGGTGGGGGGGGATTGGTCGATATAATAAAACCGGAAAAAAAATACATAATTCGGACCCTCAGCAAACCTATTTATTCACAAAAAGTATAGGAAATTCATTAAATTCAAATACATACCTAATTACTACTATACTAGAGACGTCTAAGAATTAGATACGTAAATTTATTACACCAATTATTTTCCCCCACTCCATTTTGCCTAATTTGTTGAGAGTTTCATTATTATCTATCTGAAGCATATCAATTTTCAGAATAATCCTTGATTTTTTTCTCAGTTGGAGGGGAGGTAGTTTTCTGGCAGAAATTTAAAATTCGTCGAAAAAAAATGAATGAATATGAATTGATAAGAGTAGTGGATGCAGCATGTTCAGTATCTCTACGCGTCCAGATATAGATATAATTTATCGTATCTTATTTATTAATTTTACGAGCTGTATAAAAACACGAACAGGACCATTTTTAACAAAAAAGGAGTAGTTAGACGTATTTTCTGACAGGAATTTATGGTATATCGTTTATGGAAAGTTTTAAAATATAATCGTTTTAAAATTGAGCATTGAGAACTTTCAAAGCCTGGAAATGTCGGATCTATGTTTTTGTGGAAGAGTATTGGTGAACTGATGATGATGGGGAGAGGAGGGGAAAGGATTCGTAGATACTAGGTTAATCCAACAAGTGGACACATATCAACAGAATTTTAACAATATACTCCGAAATTTTTTTTCAATTAAAATACGTTTAAGAAATAAGTAAATTATGAGTAAATAGATTTATAAAGCGTATAATTACTCGTGCTAAAGGAGTGGTTTTCAAACTGATTAATTTTCTTTTCCACCGAAGCAGGAGGTTATAAAGTGTTTTACTTCGCGAACACCATTTGGTATTATTGTCAGAATTCCTCCATATTACCACAAGAGAACTCTAATGCCCGCCTCCACGTCATTCTTCCCATTCTGGGTTTCCCTCTCCCTGCTTCCACTTGTTATCCTTCGAACATCAATTTAGGGTTATAACGTGCTACATCCTAAACAAACAAGAGCTAGCCATCCCATTTTTATTTTTTATTACATTTTTATCGCTAGGATTCGACTCCAAATTTGTACGTCATGTTTATTTCCATCGACTCAGAGTGGGATTTTGGGATTCAACTATCATAATTCTGTAACTTTTGATTAAATGACGATAAACGAATAATTATATTTTTAATTTATGAGCATGGGATTTCCTCTATTACTGAGAGTTAAAAAAATGTACATAGGATCTCCCTGGGCATTTCAAATTACTTTTTATCTCAACCATTTTCTTTACTTTATTTTGAATAAATAGTTTATTAGGTACAGAGCCTTCCGAGGTATTAGAAATTAGCTCGTATCCTTATCGATTGAGCTTTCTGAACATATAAATACTTTTCGTAGGGATTTTATTAAATTTACAAATAATTTTGATTGGAAAAAATAATCGAAAATATAAAATTAGGAATTGACTGTTTTTTTTTTTTTCGGAAGTGACATAGAATAAAATAATAAACTAAATATATATTATGTAGTTCTGTAAAAATTAAGATATTTACTAGAGCTACAGATATTTGATAATTTTATTGACATTTTTCACTTTTCTAAAGTATATTTTAGTTTATGATCAGCTGTTTGAAAAGACAACCATCCTCGAATGTTGTCATATAACCTACTTTTTCTTTCAGTTAGTGGCATTAGGATGGCTTATTGCGATCTTCAATATATTTTTACTTTCGCTTACCTATATATGAAATATATAGTAGGGGAAAGTATTGCGATCGTGAAAAATTTTGACTCCCGCGAAATGGTGTGTGTGTGTGTGTGTTTGTGTGTGTGTGTGTGTGTGTGTGTGTGTGTGTGTGTGTGTGTGTGTGTGTGTGTGTGTGTGTGTGTGTGTGTGTGTAGGTGAGTGCGTTCTTTTGTGCGTGCGTGCGTGTGTGTGTGAAGAGACTAGCTCAAAAACCATAAACCGTACGAACGTGAAGTTGCGTATTTGGTGTATGTATATGACAGCAAAAAATTCATCAAAAATAGTCAAAAGGAGGGGGTACTTTATTTCATAACTTTTTACGTTTTTTTTCCGATTTTCTCAAAAACGGCTCTAAAGATTTTGATAAACCTGGGTATTTGATGTATGTATATGCCCGGTACATAACAGCAAAATTTTCAAAAAAATTGATCAAGCGGAAGGGGCAGTTTATTTCCTAAATTTTTCCCCCCATTTTTATGTTTTTTTCGATTTTCTTAAAAATAGCATTAACGATTTTGATTAAACTCGTCATGTTTAATGAGAATCAAATATTCTTTAATATTAGGTAAGCTTTACCATTATTAAAATATTCTGAGGGGGCATAAATGGGGGAACGGACCTTTTTTGTTTTCCTATAAAGTACCTTTGTTTTTGTTTATATGAAGAAATAATCTGTCTCTCGTTTCACCTAAAAATAAGAAATGGCTAATGAAAGATGAAAATAATCAAGTAACCATATACAAACAGGAGAAAAAAAGAAAAATATTCCCTCAACTCACAAAACACGTTGAGCCGACGCATGCGTAGTACACCTTTGATGACAGACTATTGTTTATAACTAAAGCTGTTCTGTTCATTTAATGGAAATTATTTGTTTCCATGGTTACTAAATGAAGTTTTCAACAACTACATAGAGAATTATCAAGTCAGACGCGATGGAGTATTATTATGCTTGCATTGCCGATTCATCACAAATAAAAACTTTGATTTAATAATAAAAAATTTTAGTGTACCTTTAAGAGCAAATACAAACAAAAATAAGTAAATGAATGTGGAAAAATGTGTGACTTTAAGAAATGGCATTTAGAAAAACACGTCAATTTGTAATCTAAGTAAGTTGGTAAGTAAAAGTTGTGTGTTGCGCGCATCGCACCAGATTTTTTTATTATTCTGAATATATTTTTAAGATATTTTTCTGTTCCGATGAAGCCTGAATGGTGAAGCGATGACCGGATTGTATAATTTTATAAACCCGATAAAAGGTAGCCTTCATAAATCTATGTAGATATATTCATAGACAAATATTCATAGACAAATTCTAGACAAATGTCTAGATTATTCATTTCTTGGAGTACGGAAACTCTGTTCAGATAATTCATACTGCAGTGAAAGTACTGTTAGCACTTTAAAAATGGTAATGTTTACGAATTTTATTTGATTGATGTAATGCCTGCTGATAAAAATATGTGAGTTCAAAATTCATGTATAGATAATAATTTGATGAATGGATTTATCATGATTATTAAGTATATCTAGTTTAGTACGAGTTTTAAAAATTCGTTCGATAAGAGGTAGTTTAATTGGAAATTATACACCATGCCGTGTTTCAGTATGCTTTCCGATGCTTATAGATCCTTATTTTATTAGGAAATCGCAAGAAAACGAGTCTTAATAGTTCTGGAGTGGATGCGAGTAAAGGGGAATTGATGAGTCGTGCGGAGACAAGTATAGAAAAGGTGTTTG
Source organism: Aelia acuminata (assembly GCA_911387785.2). Taxonomy (NCBI): domain Eukaryota; kingdom Metazoa; phylum Arthropoda; class Insecta; order Hemiptera; family Pentatomidae; genus Aelia; species Aelia acuminata. The sequence goes on from OU426980.1 coordinate 107,513,126, forward strand.
AATTCAGTCTGTGCACCGCCTGTTCCTCGATTAGGTCCACCGATCAACTGTGAAATTTCCCATTGAAGGTCGTCTCAGATAAACTTTTTGTTTCCCCTTTCTTATATCCTGTCTAGTTTTCTATTGAATCAAAAAAGTACATAAACTAAAAAGAACGGAAATTACAACCCCCCTAGGGGTTTCGGTATTGATTTTAACTGGTTTTGGGCAGAAATAGTAGATAATGAATGATGCTAATTAAAGAATCGTAGAAGGCGGTCGGTCAAATCAGTTAACAATCATGACCTGGGTGACGGAAACCTCCTACGCTAATGTCTCCTTGTTCTCCCACATAGTAACGTTCAGATATACGAAGGACTTTATTTATAATTTCGTCAACACTTTTTCCGAAGCTCATATTTGTCAATATGTTCTTACATTTGTATAGGTGAGCATCAATTATCCTAATTAAAGTTAGGATTGCTTTAAAAAGTTGAAGGGTTGCTTCCTGCAAAACTTGAAAGTTGTCAGGGTTGCTTCGGATAATTGAAATTTGCGATTATATGTTCCTTCATTTAATTACATATACTGACCGCTCTTTCTAAACAAATACGCATTGGATTTTTCTTTTTTTTACGGTTGGTGGATTAGGCCTACAGAGACTTTTGGCCTCGCAGTGTGGTCTTCTGACGGACGTTTGTGTTATGGCAGTTCCGAATCAGCAAGCCCCGAGAGCTTAAGTTTTTCTCCCCGATCCCTCCATTGGCCGAACCTCTAGGCGGCTACTGACATACCGCGATTCTCGATAAGATACAAGGGGAAGGTGTATCACCCCTATGTCCGGTCGGTGTGAGTCGGCTCCATTAAGCTGACGGACCTCACTAACCGGGTGGGGGGAGGGGTTTGCAGGTGGCATTCGTTGACTACCTCCGCTACACTAGGGCCGAAATCAGCGCTGCCGCGATCGGGATGGAATAAAACCCGCCGAGTCGGGATTCGAATTCTTGCCTCTTTTTATTATCTGGGTTTCGACACGCTCTTGGGCGCATCGACTATCTAAGTTAATTCTTAAGTCTTCATAAAATGATCTGCGGCCGACCACTTCACAAATACATATAAAATACAAGCAACTCTCTATCAAATTTCCTACAAAAACGTTCTTATAAGTACTGACTATTTACTTAGTCAAAAATATTAGGTCAAGTGATTGATTATATCTGGTGCTATAAACTTTTAGCTAGCAAAAAAAATAAAAAACAATAATGATAGTGAATTTTTTATACCATTAATGTTGCTTACTAGTTCTATAATTTTTCTTTTATTTGTGAAACTGGAAAAAAATGTGAGCATTCAAATGATATAGCTTGTTCGGGATCATAAAAATCTAGAAAAGAAAATTGGTTAAAAAAAAAAAAAAATTGAGCTTTAAACTAGAGATTCAAATTTAATATTATCTGCGATTACGAATTTACCTTTTTACGGGTGTTCCCAATATATTTAGGAGTAATAAATTTCAGTACAAAACATCTATTGGCGATTTAAAATATGATAATAATAAATCAATTCCCTAATCATCTCCTTCAGGATTGGTCATTTAGTAAAACAAATCTCAAGACGCAGATTGACAATGATTATTTTATACTGACCGTTCATTAGCTGATATTGAAGTGAGGAGTTTCTCAATCCATTAGTCATACTCCTAATATCTATTTAATAGCTGTGATTACTGTTCTCGGTGATCTATTTAGTATGAAATATACCTAACCTAAGAGTATTATACAATGGTAAAAGATTTCCATTTTTCGCGTTGCAGTAACCTCATAGGTAATGAGTGCATTTACTTCGACGCGTGCCATCTTGCGACATAACGAGTATTTCATTACATATTTGAAATCGTGTAACACAATATTTTTTCTGTAATCGTTGAATAATGGTAACATTACTAAACTGAAATGAGTGAAGAAAGTGAAACATTTTGCAATAGAGTGAAGAAAGTGATTACTTTCTTCACAAGTGAAGAAAGTGAATTGCCTTCTTAATTAGTAATAAGTATAAATTAAAAAATAATTTGAAGTTGGAAATTAAATGCTTTTAAATGTTTCTTAACATTGTAAGAATTTATTTTAACAAAATAAATTGAAATGTGAATGAATTATTGGTGGAAATAATCAATATATTTTAAAATTTAAATATAATAATAATTACCTTCCTTGTTTATAACCTGCACTTGTTTTTAACTGCACTACTTCACAACCATGCTTATAACCTACCAACAACATACCATAATCTTCACAACATCCTAATTTCAAGTTCATATTCTGGTTAGATCTGATCATGTATTACACGATTACAGAAAACATTTAATATTACACTCGTGAAAAAAGTAGAATTTACAACTCTTGTGAAATTACCACACTCGCTTCGCTCGTGTGGGTAAACGTTTCACTCGAGTTGTAAAATGATCTACTTTCGTCACTTGTATAATAAATAACTATTATCATGTATAAATAAATACATTGATACAAGTTGACAAAGAGCATAAGAAAATACTAGGTACGAGTATATGCTCGAATTACAAATGATTTGAAAGATTTAATTTAAGTGTTAAGGGAGATTACAAGAGATTAGATAGATTAATTAATAAGTGTGAACAAATAATAATAGTAAAATAATTATAAGAAAATAATGAGTTGATAATTTTAAAAGAAATTTACTACCTGTAACTTTACTAATTTACAACTTTTAAAAGTTGTGAAAATTTGGTAAAGAATGGTCAAAGGTTATTCAAATTTAATAATTTTTTTTAAAAAATTGTTTGTTGTTGATTAAATTTATTCGAGCTTTGGAGCTCCACCAAACCATCAAATCCTCTCGAATTCTATCCTCACAATCCAAAATCGTTAATGCTGCTTATTTTGTCACAATACCTTAAAGTTCTACATGTCGCTGAGTTTTACCGATCTAGACAACTTTCCTTTTATAATAACCCCCCCAACCATCCAAACAAACTGTTTCCAAGCTTCCTGCTCTTTTCTAGGCAATCCTTATAAGCGTCTGAAAAGAAGATGGTTCGGGACCTTCTAAGTTAAATATATTAAATGAATGCAACCAATGCGTAGTTTATCAACACCCTTGTCTATCTCTCCATTTTTCTTTATTCACTTTCACATTTACTTGATGAATAATTTAAATACAGTTGTAAATTTCAATTAACAAATAGACAAAAAATGAAATAGGTTTTGTTCTGTTTACCTAAATATTTTAAGTAGTCGTCTACCCGAAAAATCAATTTTCTAAAAAATGAAAATAAGTTGCATCATCAAGCATATTACTTGTAATTCGTAAATTACACACTAAAACTATCAACATTTTTTATCAATTTTAAATTTTAAAATTGATTATTATTGACTAAATTAAAATTATTTAAATAATTTATTTTTTGAAGAGAAAAGATTAATAAATAAATCAAATAATAAAAAAATTAATAATAAAAATAAAGATTGTTAATAAAAAAAAATTATTTAAAAATAATTTAAAAAAAGGTGGTCACCCACAGATTAAGATTAGATTAATATAAAATTATTTAAAATTTTTCAATATTAAAATGAACATTTAAAAAAAGGAACATAAAAGATTTTTCAATGTTTCCACTGTTCTTCACCAAATTCATACTGAGTCATAGTCCTATTTTGCACGAAATAAACATAATCCATTCCATAAATATGAGGATAAGAACTATAAATATAATCTTTTAATTTTATAAATATCATTATCTAATTGTAAACGACATTTATTATGAACTAATTTGGATTTCTCTCTGAGTAAGAACGCAGTAACTGGCATCTAAAGGTGTCTTTAGACTCTACGAACTTTACCTTCAAACACCACCCGAGGGTACGAGCACAGCCTTCACGTCGACAGTTCGGGTGTTCTAGGTACTGTTCGCCTGTACATCTGTTCGCCTGTGTTCGGGGGGTAGCGCTAGAGTCTAATTCGTCTCCTATTTTTTTATTTTTCAGATAATATAAAATATATTGATAATGGAGACTTTTTCTTCATCATAAGCTAGCGTTGGGTGCGTCAGCCATATTGGTTCGCTTAACCTCACGTTAAGTATAAATGGCTGTTCGTTTAACGCCGGTACGGCAAGGTTCGAAGGAGAACCTGTTCGAGGGTGAGGTTCGTACAGTGTAATGGCACCTTAATAAGTAAATATGTAGTACATGATACATAAACTTCATCTGAATAGTAACAAGTTACTGCATTTCTAATAAATGAAATAGTTTCTAGTTCGGAGTAAATATTTTGATAATTAAGACCTAAGGAACCCGAAGGTTCAATGCCGACAACACCCAACTTCCACATCGCTCAGATATTAAATATCTAGCGAATAAAAAGAGACTTGTTATGTTATAAAAAAAAAAAAAAAGAAAGAAACAAACAAACTGTACCCCTAATACAATACAATAATAGGGTCTCGGCTTCGCTACTGCGTAAGTTTCTAATAAAGAGTACCCATTTTATAGGTCCAGCAGAAAATAATAAGTGTGGAAGTTGGGGGTGGGGATGGATGGCGCGAACTTTCGGCCAATCAGAGGCTTACCTTCTCTTTAACTCAATTATCTCAACAGTAACACTTCTGACTCTATTTACATATTAACTAGTCTAGTGCGGTTCGGCTTATTCGTAGGTTATAGAAGTGCCATATAAACGTGATTCTTTATTTTTTGTTTCCGTCCCGTAAGATACTTATATAAATATATTAAAGCTAGATTGAACTAAAATAGAAGAAAAACTTATTTTGATTTGAGGAAATCCAAATGTAAGTTACAATTCTAAAACTACCTTCTTATATTTACTTAAAATTGTAGTGCCTAGCTGAATTCATTGCTTGCCATAAAGATAACTAAATAATAAGGGTATATACCTACCTTTAATATATGAAAAAGATATATATATATATATATATATATATATATATATATATATATATATATATAATTTTACTTAAATAACTTAAATTATATCTTGTTTTAAGAATTCTTAAGGAAAAAGTATGTGTGCCTGTTTATATATATAATTTTTTTTCTAATTTTAGTAACAATTCCCGCAATTTTCCCATATTCTTTATCTGTTAAATGCTTACAAGTTTGTGCTAACGATTACTTATATCTGCCATTATTTTTTAATAAACTAAAATTAAAAATTAAAAATAATGAATATATGAAATGAGGATGTTAGATTCAAAATAAAAATTAAAAAAAAGAGTCGTTCCACCACACCCTTGCATTGAAACGGAACTTGACAAGTATAAATGCGATTCATCCTCTAAATTCGTTGTTATTGTTTCTTTGATAGTTCATACAGATGTATACCATTCTTCTAGGGATCACAGTGATTACTAGAAATTACGACATAAAACAGATGCGGATCGAGTTTTAAGCTGCCATCTTGTGTCCCGAAAGAGGCTTGTGATCTTCAAAAAGATTTTGGAAAAGACCGAAAAGGAAAAGACCACGCTATCTTTAAACTAATCTAAAACCAATCAGTTAAATTTATGGCCTATTAAAGTTTTCTCTTTGAAATTTATTGCCAAACTCTCTGAATTTTTTTGTAAAATTTTTGTTTTTTTTATTGGATAGGGAGACGGAAATTATTAAAGCTAAGGAATACTTCTGTTGACCCAACTCTACATAGAAAAAAAATTATTTTTCTTTCCAATCTCTCTACCGATTTGAAATCTTTTTCGAGTTCGCAGCCTAGACTATCTAATAATTTTACCCATTCATTAAGTCAGCTATTGCCTTTTTGTTATTATGGCTCCTAACGCTAGAATGTTAAGTAGGCGTTGATTTTCATATTTAGGATTATTATAATATAGTTACCATGCCTTGAGAATTTAGACAAAAACAACAGGTTTCTCTTAGTTTCAAGATATATGTTTCTAGGCAACTTAAATAGTTTTTTCATGAATATTCTGTACATGTATTCCGTTTGTTGTTGAAAGTTATACTAGCTCGGAATTGTACTCCATAGCTAATAACAAATTCCACAACCGGATTAAAAACCCTGTACTTCGCTGATACTGATAAAATCTTTTTTCCAAGAAGACTGTTCCAGTTACTGTTTACACCCGCTTTTTCTATCTGAATTTTCCCCTTAATATGTTCACGTAGCGATAATTTAACAGCAATCGTTATCCCTAAATATTTATATTTATTCATTACCTCTAAAAACCACTATCATAGATTTTGAGACTTTACGCTCTATTTTCCATTCGTCTAAGTATTTTTCAAATGCCAAGATTATTTACCTTTATGTTATTGGATATTCATATATACTATATTTATTATATGCATTCTGTTTTGCTTATACAACTGGAGAATCTTTGGAGGAAATTCTATCTGGAGATAAGTTCTTTGAGAAGATGGATACCTCCCAAGCCAACTGTTGACAGGGTGATCATTAAGGCTTTTTAATTTTACTTTCGCCTGTTGAAGGTCCAGGCGTGGTGTTCACCTTCGTGCTGGGGCGTAAACCATGGAGGTTCTATAGCTCATATGAAATTAGATATGAATTTAAGAAAGATAATTTGGTTAAATTGCGTGTGTTTTTTTTAAAACCTAGAATTATGCCGCTCCGGCTGGCAGTAATAGTAAGTAATCAATCCAAATTGTTAATTGCCGGGCTTGAAACTCACGGCGTTCTCATTATTGGGCTTCGTCTACCAACCGCTTAAATCCATTCGCGATATCCAGCACTTATGCCTCTTTAAAATCGTTTCTGATTAGGCGTGGGAAATTGGTTTCCTATGATGTTACGAATAAAATCTTTTTCTTGTTATTTTATTTTTAGTTAATTTATCATCATTATGGTTAAATTGATTTAATAAATTGGTGAAAGCTATTGAAAATTCAGTTTCCTTTGATCTTTCTTATACATCTCGCCTGTACGGTGAGTGTATCTAACAGATCATTCATTATTATCCACTTTATTAATTTAATTATTAAGGTTCCTGTCTAACAGTAACTCTAAAATTTTTCAGCCCACTCTGTACATTTCCCTGCGCTTTAAAACATAAGTAAACATAATAAGATCATAAAAAAATATAAAATTATTGTCTTTAACTGTAAATTAAAAATCTAGAATTTTTCAAAGAATTTCAGCTTTAATAGTTTCGGTGTAACTTTTCTAGAATATTGCGTTTAAAACAAAGCTCCTAAAAACATTTGTATGCAATAAAGTTCTGTATTTAGCTTACAGCAGAAATAAAACAGACTACAGACTACTAAGAAATTGTTGACTACTAAAAGAAAGGAAAGAAAGAAAAATGTTTTTGTCATTGACAAGATCTTAAATTATTTTTCAAAAATGCATTCTTTCGTAAATTAAAAAATTGACGAAAGATAATGTTGATTGAAAACTTTCGGCAAGCATTATGGTTAAAAATATGTTGGCTAAAAATGTTGTATAAATGTTAATATGTAAGTACGTGTGTATATGTTTAATCATGTGTCGGTATGAATGAATAGATGTTGATATGTATGTATATGTTTGAATATATTTAGGCGTGAATGTACACGTATTTACATTTATTTAATATTGGTTGAATGCTGTTATTTAATATAATTTGTTCTTTGATTTAAGCGAACCATTTAGGTACTTTTTATTATGCTTATTTTGTTTTTTTTTCTAATTTCAAGTTTCGTTTATTACTATATTAAAAATCAAAATAACTATCAAGGCCTGTAATAATTAATATGTGTCACTGTTGATTCTGGAGAGTACTGATGTGACATTGACGGGAAAAAAATGTTGCTAAAACATCGATGTTTTTTAGTATCCATTTTTTAAACATTACCCTGTTAGGTTCCTAACTTATTTAAACATAGATTTCGCTTCCTTAGTATAAATATAGAAACGTATTTCTGTTAAATAGAAAAAAAAAAAAAAAAAAAAAAAAAAAAAAAAAAAAATAGTGGCGACATAAACTAAATGAAGATTATGAAATAGCGTTATCCCAAAATCCTTCAATAACTTTTGAGAGATTTCAAATAGGATGCTGGGCTGTAGGGTAAGCTTTTTCTGCTAGTTATTCCTTCATGACTTTGTGCATGATTAGTCTTGATTGAAGATGTTTCAAATCTTTCATTTTACAAAAACAAGACCACATGACAGAAGATTATGTATTATTGAGAAAATATTTTCTTATTTTCTTCTAAATTTGGTTGGAAGATATTTATATTATAATTAATAAAAAATTAGCAAAAATTATCTTCCTTTTTTTACCATAAATATTTATTTACAGCACATGTTGACGTTTCGGGGTTGTTTCCCCATTCTCAAAACATAAATAATTTTTCAATCGTATGATTGATGGTCTTTTAATAAAATTCCAACAAATATATCAATGTCATATGCTTAAAATACTCCGTTTTACTTTTTATATATGTTAGATACTTGTCCATTTCTAATTGACTAAAGGCTGCTGGACTCTCAATCTGGAGAGAGTTATTTATGTTTTGAGAATGGGGAAACAACCCCGAAACGTCAACATGTGCCGTAAATAAATATTTATGGTAAAAAAAGGAAGATAATTTTTGCTAATCTTTTATCAATTAAAATATTTTCTATTATGTATATAATTATTGAAAATATTGTATAGTTGGAATGTGACATAAATGTCGATATCTCCAAAACATGAGTATTAAAAATATCTTTATTTTTGTCAACACATCAATGTTATAAAATCTATGTTTTTGTAAAAACATTAATTTTAAACATACCTATGTTTTTGTCAAAACATTTAAATCTTTCTTTATATCAAAATATCGATATTAAAAACAACTTTTTATTTATAAAGAAATCGATGCCAAAATATATCTTTGCTGTTTTCAAAACATCAATATTATTTTTTTTTTTGTCAAAACAATAAAAAAATCTTTTTTGTTGTCAAAACATCGATGTTATATCGACCTTGGGGCCAGAAGACCCTCCTGGAATATACAAAGCCTCTTAAGTGGATAATCTAAAATAAATAACACTGGTAAACAAAATTTCAATTTTTTTTTTTTTGCATTTGAATAAAACGGGTTTTGAGTTTATAATAATTTTCTTATTGAGTTGATATCGTTTGCATATACGAATAGGCAACTTGTTATAGGCAAATTGGATTGTTAGCTCTCGTTACGAAGAGATGTATATTACTACTGTGCATGTTGCAACAGGAGAACTGGTGTAAAAAAAATAGCCACATGGAAGTGAACCATCATAGTGGTGGTTTTCGGCTGCAATGTATCCGAATCCGTTTCTCTGGTTTAGCTCTTGTTTTCCTATAGCAATTGTTGAATTGCCTATAGCACGTAAGACCTGTTTTATACAGGGTGTCCCGAATTTAAATGGCAAAACTTTAGGAACTTATAGGGGACCGAAAAACTAAGACAAAAAGTCCTTTAGAGATTTGCTCGTTTTTGCTTAGTTTTAGAGAAAATCGCAAAAAAAGAAACAAAACAAGTTTTCATTTTTATACTTATTTATTTACATTTGTATTTATGTTATGTTCTTTTTAATGTAAATATTGCTCAAAATGTTGTCCTCTTGCACCAATGCAAGCATTACATCTAGCACTCACTTGATAAATTGCAGCTAAACATTGTTCTGATGATATTTGGTGCACTGCATCTATGATTCGGTCTCTTAATTGCTCTCTTGAGTTGATTGACACCGAATAAACTTTCTGCTTCAAGGTTCCCCATACGAGGAAATCCATGGGTGTCATATCAGGTGATCTGGGTGGCCAAGGTACTACTCCTCCACGTCCAATCCATCGTTGTGGATAATTTATATCCAGCTAAGCTCGAGCAGCTCTGCTATAATGAGCTCGACATCCATCGAGTTGGAACCACATTTCAATCCGCTGTTGTAAGGGAATGTCATCTAAATAATTAGAACAGTCATTCTCCAAAAAATGTGTAAATGTGATTCCATTCAATCTTTCAGGTAAAAAATATGGCCCCGCCAGTAATCCGTTCCACATTCCAAGCCAAACGTTAACAGCAAATTCATGCTGGAACCTATTCTCTCTAATAGCTCTGGTATTTGCAAGAGCCCATACATGATAATTTCTTTGATTAACAATTCCTCCTCTTGTAAAGGTAGCTTCATCGGTCCATATAATTTTTAATGGAAATAAATTATCATCCCGAATTTTTTCAAGAAACCAATTACTAAAATTCAATCTCTTGACATAATCTTGAGTTAATAAATTCTGAACTTTTTGAAGATGGTATGGGTAGCGATTATCACCTTTCAAAGTTCGCCATATTGCTTGCCGTGATATCCCTAATGCAGCAGATGCTCTTCGGATGCTAGTCTCAGGATTGTTATCGAAGTGGCGTTGGACACAATATCTTCTCCGATAATCTGCTCTTATTGCTGCCTGGAATTGGTCGCCTTCATTACGTATTAAGAATGACCCAGTCTCTCGTAGTCTATTATAAGTTAACGAAAAGACTCGTCGATTAGGCACTCTTCTATTTGGAACGCATACTCCCGCACCGCTTCTAAAGCATTACCGTTACAGAAACCATACACAAAAATCATATCAGCGTATTCAACATTAGAATATGTACGCGGCATTGTGGCTGATGCTATTCACACAAAAATATCTGAGTAACTGACTGATTTAGGAATTGTAATCCTAGAAGGAAGCCAAAATGTAAACAAATAAAAGAATGTAAAGGATAACATTAAGTGTTTACATATCTCACTGCCTAGCCTGACGAACTTTGAAAGGTGATAATCGCTACCTATAACATTTTTGTTTTGTTTCTTTTTTTGCGATTTTCTCCAAAACTAAGCAAAAACGAGCAAATCTCTAAAGGACTTTTTGTCTTAGTTTTTCGATTCCCTATAAGTTCCTGAAGTTTTGCCATTTAAATTCGGGACACCCTGTATATTAGATAATGTCATAGTTTGAAAACCTGAAGTAAAAAAGGTTTATTTAAGGTTTAAAATATTAAATAAAAATCAAATCTGATCAAAATTTATATAAATCAAGAGTAGTTTTTATTTTTGATCACGAGAAAAATGATTAATATTTTCATCATTACTTTTGAGTTGAAATTTACTATTAAAAATTACAATAATTTCCGAGTAATACATTTTTAAAACAGAAATATAATATCTTTATTATTATCCATATATATATATATATATTTTATATTTTGATTCTGTAGTAGGAGGTGAAGAAATATAACAGGTAGTAGGTTTTTAGCAACATAATCTCTTTATTTTCGAAATGAATTAGAAGTTTTCGCTTACAAAAAATATATAAAAACTACCAGGGTGGAGCTGATAGATTTTAATTTCAAGATCAGAATTTTTCCTATGTTGATTAATGAAACGGATAAATTTCACATTAAAATGTATATTCTAGAAGGCGATTTTTATTTTATGATTTATATTTTTTGATCGCAATTTAATCATTATTATTTATTTGATACCATATCAATCAGTAAGACTTCAATCAAATCAATAAACTTCGAAGATTGATTTAAACTTGTATTTACAAGTCAAGCATGATTTTTAAATTAAAAATCAAATATAATAATTGTTATATGATGTTTAGGAAAAAATAGTTATCGATTTCAAACCCTGGATAATGTTAAAAATAGCTGTGCCATTAGAAAATTGTAATCCTCTATGATCATCGTCATTTTTATGTTTTTAGATGCGTATAGCACAAATATGAAAGATTTCCTGATAAAATTTCTTTTTTCTAATAGTAAAATATTTAGGAAGAAGTTCGGAAAATGACTTGAAAAAAAAAATGTTGTTCTAATATGATTTCGTTTTCTCAAAATGTAGTAGTGATATAACAAACCGGATTCGGATTCTGCTTACGATTCTGCATCTTTGTAGGAATAGCCATTGTTCTCACTAAAACGCCAAACATATGATGGTTAACAATTATTTTACTAAATATAATTCTATGATATATGATATAATTGTATGTAATCTCATTTTCAGCAGTTATGTCCACTAAGCTTCACTCTTTAGAAAACACAAGATATTTTTTTTTGACCAATGGCCTGCTTGCACAATCGTTCACCCCATAAATCTTACTTTCTTAGAAAGTACTGGACTCGAGACCCTCCATGGGTTGTAATAGTTGGTTTTTTATTTTTGTACTTCTTATTTTTATTTTTTTATATTCACATTTTAGAATAATCTATACCAGCGGCAAGATAATTTTTGTGGGTACGCAAATTTTTATTTCTGAAGCTATGAGCTATTTATCTATGAAGTTTGCATATGCTACTTAACTATATTTAAGTAGCTTTAGTTTGTAAAGGAAATCGTTACACCTAGTTCACCATTGGACTACCGTCTGTCGGCACTGTACCACGGTTGGCTGGTTCTGCGGTGAAGCGATTGGTTTGTCTAAGGTTAGCTGGCCTCTCCACTCTTCTTCGTAATTTCCTCTAGAAACTGAATTCGATGACTTGGCCATCGCCATATCGTTGATAATCATTGGTCTCAAAACAAATCTCAATTTTTTTTTATTTTGATTTTATGTCATTTTCAGCTAATTCTCATTCTTTGTAACGGAAAACATATACCCATTTAAAAAAAAATACAAAAAAAAAAAAAAACTAATAGTAAATTCATTAAACCTTCGTTGTGTCTTTATATTGTCAGGAAGAATAGTCATTCAGCATCATGTGATATGTGCAGCAAATACTTTAAGGATGGTTTCAGCATTTTAAAAACACCTCTTAGATAGGAAAAATCCATCTGACGTCCCTACTCAACGATGAATGCCAAAATCGTTGGTAAGACCCTAAGAGACAGACCATAAAGCAAATGTAAGGATATAATATACAATGACACAAGAGAGCTGTTTTCAGCGAAATGTATTGTAATTCACAAGATGAAGAGATGAAGAAACATGTTATTAGACGTGATAGAGAGGGGAGATTCGTTGCTTCCCCTATTCCTCTTAATTTATTAAGGATTTGTAAAAAAGATTTCCTTCATGAAAGATGGAACCTACACCGTTCTAATGATTTTTTTCTTTATTTCTATAATACCATTAATAAATCCAATTTAACGTGGTTTTGGATGCATGTAAAGGCTCCCCCCTAGGGCAGTACCTGGTTACGCCCTTGTGGAGGAAAGATTTGGAAGATGGGCAAAAAATCCCAAATATGGTTAAACCATGTTCATTATATATATACGCACAAGAATATCTAATCTTTTATCTTTCCAAGAATATTCAGTCAAATTCTAATATTAATATTAGCCATACGTTATTAATTAATTATAATGTAAATGATAATTTATTTTTTAAAATTAATAAACAAAAAAAAAACACCAATGATTTGTATCTTTCGAAATTGACTCCCGTTATCTTCGCGGAAAAAAGGACCAATAAATCTAGACAGCCTCAGTTGCCGATTCTATCATAGATCCCGTTTCTCGAGCTAGTTGTGGTTCTGTAGCTACAGTCTGAATATCAAGAATGGTTTTTATTCAATTGCATTCAATACGTTTGAATATAGGTACTTCCAAGTGTCACTAAATATTATGTTTAAAAAAAATTGCTGTCTTGTGCAACTGATCTTTAAAAATTATTGACAATCGCATCAAGGATATAATTTTAAAGACGTAACCCTTGATTAACTATTCTTGTTAACTTCATAACTAACTTAATAACTTGATATTAGTTTTTAGTTTTTAGACATTTTTTCTATAAAATCAGAGCCGATATTTGAGGAAGTAAAACTATTTCTGAGAGAACTACTTATTACTGGGGGGGGATGCTTGATTTAAGCCCTACTATTTACCAATCCCCCCCCCCCCCCACTACACAGAAAACAAAAGATACGTATACCTCTACGTAGTTCTGTTTATTGGTCAGCGGTCCTACAAAGATGTAATTTGACCTTGATCACCGTGTTTTGTCTTATTACTTTCACTTACTTATATATGAAATATATAGTAAGTGGAAGTATTGCGATCGTGAAAAATTTCGAATTCCGGTTTTCAACGGAAATTCACGTTTTGGGACCCCCTGAGTCGAAATAACCAAGTCCCGCGAAATGGTCTGTGTGTGTGTGTGTGTGTGTGTGAACAGACTAGCTCAAAAACTATAAATCGTGCGAACCTGAAATTGGGTATTTAGTGTAGGTATATGCCCGCGATTTGACAGCAAAAATTTCATCAAAATTGCTCATAGGGAGGGGGTACTTTATTTAATAACTTTTTACGTTTTTTTCGATTTTCTCAAAAACGGCTCTAACGATTTTGATTAAACTGAGTATTTGATCTATTTATATGCCCGAGATATGACTGTAAAAATTTCATCAAAATGGATTAACCGGAGGGGGTACTTTACTTAATAAATTTTTTATCATTTTCACGTGTTTTTTTTTATTTACTCAAAAACGGCTTTAACGATTTTGATCAAACTGGGTATATGATGTATGTATATGCCCGAGATACGACTGTAAAACTTTCATCAAAATTGATCAACCGGAGGGGGGACTTTACTTAATAAATTTTGTACGAATTTTACGTGTACTATTTTTTATTTACTCAAAAACGGCTTTAACGATTTTGAAGAAACTGGGTATTTGATGTATGTATATACCAAATATGTAAAAGCCAACATTTCATCAAAATTGGTCCAACTGAGGGGGCACTTTATTTCATGACTTTTTCCCCACTTTATACCTTTTTTTCGATTATCTCAAAAACGGCTTTAACGATTTTTATCAAATTCGTCATGTTTAATGAAAATTAGGTTTTCTTTAATATCAGGTAAGCTTTATCATTATTAAAATGTTCTGAGGGGGTTTTTTTTTTTGGGGGGGGGGGCTTTTTTGTTTGTTTCTTTCTTTCTTATAAAGTACCTTTGTTTTTGTTTACATGGAGCAATTAACTGTCTCTCGTTCCGCCTAAAAATAAGAAATGGCTAAATATGAGATATGATTAAAATAAAGAAAACATAAAGAGGAGAAAAAAAGAAAAATATTCAGTCAACTCATAAAACTCGTTGAGCCCACGCATGAGGAGTACGCCTTTAATGACAGACCATTGTTCATAATTAAAGCCGTTCTGTTCATTTCAGAAGTGGCAATTAAGAAAACGCATTAATTTCTAATCTAAGTAAGTTGGTAAGTGAAAGTTGTGTGTTGCGAGCACGCACCAGATTTTTTTTTCAAGTAAGATTACCCACTTTATAAAGGCTGGGTTCGTCTCAGGAGGTTCTCTCGGCCCAGAGTCTATCTGTGACCAAAAGTTAAAAAAATCCTGCCGAGCCACTCAGGACCTTAAGTACAGCAACTCATTACCTTACCATTGAGCTACCCCCCCCCCTCCCACTGACAATAGTTTCTTAAAAGTACCCATCTTGCAAAATAAGAATATAGCAACTTCTTTATTTCTGCAGAGTAAACAATGAAAGACAAATTTACTGTTTCAATTGTTCAATTTGGCAAGTTTACAAGATTAATAAGTCGTCAATTACAAGATTAATTTTATCGTCCCATCCAGTTTTCGTGTCTATTGCCGCTATAGCATTAACTAAATAAAAACTCCAATATACAATCATTCCATAAAAATTAATACAAAAATTCCACTCTACTCATATGTGTGTGTTTTTTTGGCTTTTTGGTTATAACAAAATCCTATTTTTTAATTAATTAATTTCATTAAAAGAGTCAGTCGGCAATTGATATTGATACATTAGAGTATGATTGGTGATAATATAAATATAATAATTCAAAAACTATTACTGGACTAAAAACTGTGTTAACAGATATAAGACAGATATTACCTCCTAGAGAGATGAAGGTTAAAGTTTCAAGAATCATAAAAAAGCTGAGCTATAACTCTGCAAGCACTAAATTATTTTCTGATTTAGATAAATCAACTATCTCGGACTATTTATAAATTTTTGAATTTAAACACGAAAAACGATCATTTTAATCCGATTTTAATTACATTTGGTATCACTATATGTTCATAACATAGATTCGGCTGAAGACATATCGACGGAATAGGAACCTAGTTAGTTCTTTGAAAACTAAAAGTAAATCATGGTATAAAACTTTTGTAGGAAAAGGAAAAAAAAAAAAGATATCGGTGATCTCCGGTAGGAATACCAAAATTATTTACCTTGAGGTATTAAACGCAGGAAATCAAAATCAAGAAAGAAATATATAATACTACATTTAAAATTACTGTTGCGCTAAATAGTGGCAGTCTCCTGAATTACTTATAAAAAAATTGTAAAATGTCTGGAATGACATTTCCATAGATATTTTTGTAACTGCCTATAAAACCCCCGTTTGGTTTGCTCGGATTTTTACTGTGGAAGTAATAGGGGCCAAGACATAACTGTGAAATTACAAGTTCAATTAAGGTTACTTCAAAGTAAGGCAATAACTGGCTTAGCTAAGTTAGAAGTTAATAATTTCTGTATTTTTACCATGCACTGGTTGTAAAGGTATGATGTCAATTAAGAAACTGTGAAGCGTTATTTCCCGTTATATATATATTTTTTTCATAGTATAAGAAAATGATCCTACCTTATTATTTTTTTCATATGATATGATTAATCAATTTTTTTTTATTTTCATAATTTCGATGTTTTCAAAATGACTAATAAATCCCTGGGAGAATGCTCATGTATATATAAGAAAAATATTTATATTTATATGAAATTTAAGCGAGAATGTTCATTTATCACATACAATCGGTTAATTAAGTAATGAACATAATTAATAAAGATTATGTTGAGTTTACAGTATATTAAATATACATTTTTTTCTTTGGTCGTTCGTATAGACCAATCAATAGCTAACTAAGAAAACAGCGAAGTCTTATAAACAGAGAACTTTTATAAAAGTTACATATTTCTAATTTGTGATACAGGTTGATGAAAGATTAATTAAAAGGAAAAAAACAACAATAAATATCGAACAAATAAAATTATTAAATAAAACGCAAGAAAAAAATACATACTTATAAAATTAAAATAAAAGGATTGTATAAATATATTTATTTTTTTATTCGTTTACACATGTAAATTTAATCCTCATTTAAATATTTTTTTACATGCCACATTTAAATATTGAACATTTACATGCCTTAAATGTTCAATATTGAATAACTATCTGTATGGAATAATTTGAATTGTACTAATTATTTTAAATAATAATGTTCCGGTAGATTATAGCTGAAAATTAGATAAATATTTTCCTTTTCCTTTTTTTATAAAATTCATCAGAACTTTTCATTAAATGATGTATGCTATCTAACTGAGCTCAGTTTGAAACATTTCTTGATTGCGATGACTTTATTTGCCGTGAAAAGGGTTCTATTGAAATCCGGTAATGAAATTAAAGTTAAGCGGCCAATAACCACCGACCATGCTATTATCACATTAAATCATCATACTTAATTACCCTTCAGCATGTCATTATGTGCTCCATGGACTATGTAACAAGGCAGTAACAATTTGGAAGCAACACTGCGCGAAAACGGTGAGCTTTACTCGCATCGCCTCTTAGTCCAACTAGCGGAACAGCTCGATTTCAGCCTGTTTTAAACCACTTTAATTACATACCATCCAGGACCTCACATTAAATTTGCATAACTCCTCTATTGCTGGATTGGTTCTTAGGTACATCTTATGTTAACCCTACGTATAAGAAATATCGGATGTAGTAAACATGAAAATTCGTATTAAACGATACAATGTTAAACGATTACAATTAGGATAAATTCGATATTCTTTTATAATTTAATAGAATAGAATAAAAAATAAAATTCCTTCAATGTCCTTTAACACGTTCACTCCGGCGTGTACCGAACTGACTTGTGACTTACCAATCACAAAACTTTCCACGACGATGTAAAACGAGTTAAGAGTGTATTGTTTATTTTATTTTTGTTGGATTGTCAATATTGCATGACCTTGAATAACTCCCGTCCGTCCGATAGAGCGAAAAGTTCAGCCGCCAATGGGCGAGGAGTCCCGGCTTGAATGTGTTAAGAATAATAAGTTAGATGTAAAAAAAAAAAAAAAGATATATATATATATATATATATATATATATATATATATATATGTGACTTCATTAGAGTAATCAAAGATAATAGAATAAAAAAATGTAGAAATAAAAGTAAATTTTTCAAAAAATTTACAAGATAGTTAATAATATATTTATTACTCAAATGGTTAAGATCTTCCTAGATAAAAAGAAATACCTAATAGTAAGAAATAAAATTATTAAGTATATACAAGTAATAAATTAATTTGTTATTAAAAAATATTTAACTAAATATCAATAAAGAGAAAAATTATAGTAATCAATATTCAAAACTAAGATGGGAGATAGCTAATATTCTATATTTTCTAGATTCTATATTCTAGACAAAAGATATATATATTGAAGAGCATAAACTATAAATTATCCAAGCAAAGTTGTTTAAAGTAATTACCAGTAGTAAACAATGCGGTAGTAAACAAGTAATATAGCAAATAAATATGTTAAATGCTTGATCCCATCTGTTTCAAGCGATCAATGAAAAGAATTGCTTTGTTACTGTAGGGTTTATACTGGTTTATGTTCGATTATATTTCTCAGGTCTGGGGGCACGTCATGCGCATGGGACTGAAAGATGGCCAAGACGGAGGCTAGACTTTGCCCCGGAGGAAAAAGGTAGAGTGGCTGACTAAAGAAGCAATGGATGGAAGGAGTTGATGAGGAAATGGCAGCGCGAGCTTCCAGAGAGGGACTATAGGAGGATAAAAGACTATGGAAGAGAGACCTCTATGAGGACGCCATAGAAACTTGTTTTGTTAATAAAGTCGTTATATTCGGTTCGTTTATAAAGTCGGTGTTATTTTTGGAGGTGTAGAAGTAAAAATTATAATAAAACAAAGAAATATATTTTTGATATCAATGAAACGAACTTCATTGAATAAAAAACTTTATGACATTAATGATTTCAGCCATGCAGCCTCCACGGCTAGCGCGTACAAGGCGTAATCTGGAACACCAATTTTCACAAACTTTTCGCATCATTTGCGGCCGTATATCGCCAATAACTCTTCGAAGGTTGATTTCGAGGTGTTCAATTGTCTGTGGTTTATCGACATAGACAAGTGACTTGACATAACCCCAAAGAAAATAATCCAATGGGGTTAAATCACACGATCTTGGAGGCCAATTAATTGGAACATTGCGTGAAATTATTCTTTCATCAAAAGTTTCTTTGAGTAAATCAATTGTGTGGCATGCGCGTGCAGTGTGGCAGGTGGCTCCGTCCTGTTGGAACCACATCTCAGCAAGATTAATGCCGGCTAATTGAGGTACGAAGAAATTTCTAATCATGTCCCTATACCGTTCACCATTGACAGTAACATTCTGACCATCAGCGTTTTTGAAGACATATGGACCAATGACTCCGCCAGCCTATAAAGCGCACCAAACAGTAATTTTCTGTGGATGTAATGGTGTTTCGACAATAGCTTGTGAATTATCCTCACTCCAAATCCGACAATTCTGCGTATTTACGTACCCATTCAACCAAAAACGGGCTTCATCGGAGAACAAAATTTTGAATGGAAATTCAATATTCATATCACTTTGGACTTCAGCCCATTCGCCGAATTGGCGGCGCATGCGATGGTCGTTCGCCTTTAATTCCTGCACCAGTTGAATCTTGAAAGCTTTTAATCCCAGATCCTTTCGTAAAATCTTCCATAAAGTGGAGGACACAACCCCAGTTGCTGAGAACGGCGACGAATCGATTGATTTGGATCATCTTCAATGCTTTACTGTACAGCGGATACAGCTTCTTTAGTGCGCACTGTTCGGCGTCTCACGGGATGCACATTATCATTAAGAGCAAACGTGGTCCGAAAACGATCCATTGTTATTCGAATTAGCCGCTCTGAAGGACGATTATGTACACCGTACTAAAGGACGTAATGTACACCGTGCCCAATAAGTTTGACGAACAGAACCATTATTTTGATAAAAAATTTCAACAATTTGCAAACATTGCTCTGTTGTAAGTTTAACCATAATGAAATGACAAACCAAATTAAACAAAAAGGAACTATCAGCTGTTAAATATGTTATCAAATAAAGCAGTGTTGCCAACTCTAAGTTGTACACCTCTAAAAAAAAAAACACCCATTATATGAAATTTTAAAAGGTATAATTTAGTAAAATAACCTATACTCTTCGACTAATTTTCTCAATGCTGATTCGGTTGTAACCTTTAACCCTACAATTAACAACAAGACATTCATCTTACTTTCGTTAAAGGCTTTATATGAGCTATGGAAAATCGGCCTAGATCCTTAGATTACGGCCGCCCGCTGTTGATTTAGGACTTCTTTGAGATATCTTTTTTATTACTTGAATGATTAACCATTGCACTATGTTTCGTTCGATCTATGCTTATGCGAAATCTTTAAAGCTTGGTTTTTCATTCTCGATCTACCAACTTAATACCGTGGATGTACATATTTCGTGAACTATAATTAATGTTTCAGTAACTTTAGAAGGATAAAACTTTGTATTCACTTGTCAATGAAATTACTCTTATTTTTTCTACCAATATAACACGTTCACGCCGGGACTGTTTAATGCTTTTCGCTCTATCGGGCGGGAGCTATTCCAGGGCATTATGCAGTATTGGCAATCCAACGATAATAAAGTTAACAATAAAAAATACTATCCTACTATTTATGTTTATAATACGATATTAATTATAATTGTTATTAAAAAACTAAAAGTTTATACGTTTATAAGTATATGAATATAAATATAAAAATAAATGAATTTAGGTTAAATTTTCATTATTTTAATTTTCAGCTATATAGAAATTATTTCTTCTTTCTCAACACTTTGGTTGCCATATCACCTGAAATCGAGTAACTCTTCTCTTGTCAGTGAATTAAATATTAAAATTGTGTCGAAACGAGTGGTACACACCGCCTGATAAAGCAGTCAAGTGTGAGCCACCGGTGGTACACACCGGCGTGAACGTGTTAATTAGTAAATTACTAATTATTAGGGGAAATAGGAAGTTACGTTTAGTCCTAGGGTTGGCTAACGCAATCCATTTAGACTACAAATTTTCATTACTTTTTAAGTAATATGGCGTTGGTATTCTTTTACAATCTTGGGACCTTGTATTTATCGTGGTACTTTATTAAAAAAAGTTATATTTTTTTTTCTAGTTCTAACTTAAAAATATTTTACGCCTGCATTGACTGTGCTCGTTGAAAAAAAAAAAAATAGTATTTGATACATGCTTGTTAAATTTAGTATTTATTACTTTAGTATTTAAAAAATATTGATTACTTATAAATAATAAAAAATGATTGTTTAATAGTATTTAAAAACTTATTACTTTAGATTTTTGAAATACCATAATTACTGGCAGCACCTACATTATCAACGTCCGGTTGAGATCTCTCTAAAATCACGCCGAGGGTTCTAAAAAACTTTATGATCACTACCTCATTTAATCTTAGGATTAAGAAAAAAATACGAATTTTTTTTTATAGAAAGTCGATCGAAGACCTTGGGAACAGGCTTAATGTGTGGTTGGTTGTCTTGGAATGCCACCACTTCTCCACCGAAGGAGCCGGAATAGCTTACCATTTTAATGTCCGAGTCTTCAGTTTTATCTTCATGGGACGTTTACCTTTGGACAATGTCGAAGACCTCCTGGTTAGAGTAGCGTCCGTTGGTATTATGTAAATTGGATTAGGATACTGTCTGTCTTAAGTTTTTTTTATGGTATATGGAGATGCATTCTTGAAGAATTTGAAAAGCTGGTTTTCACTGAACCGTAAAAGAGTATTTTTACTTTTTTTAATTAGGATCCCTTATTGGAAGGAGGACCACAGACCGAATTTCGCTGAAACCGTTTTTTTCTTTTGCGCATGAAACCGATTTTCGAATTATAAAATTAATTAAATAAAAAACATTATTAAGAACCATAAAACTTTTACCACTACCCATAGGGGGTTATGGATTCCTTCCTGAGGAAGTACGGTTTATCAGTCAGCAGTCGTTCTAGAATGTGATTTGACCGAGTGATCGTTGAGCGTTTTTTTCTTCTTAATTATTAATTTGACTGAGACTACTTTATTAGAGGCCTTGGTCTTCTGGCTCCAGGGTCGATCCGCGCAAGAACAGAAAAAATCTGGTGCGTGCGCGCAACACACAACTTTCACTTACCAACTTACTTAGATTAGAAATTGACGTGTTTTGCTAAATATCATTTCCCAATGTCACACATTTTTCTGCATTCATACCTTATTTTTGTTAATCGTTAAAGCCGTTTTTGAGTAAATAAAAAAAACCCGTGAAAATGATACAAAATGTATTAAGTAAAGTCCCCTTCCCGTAGATTAATTTTTGATGAAATTTTTAGTCATATCTCGGGCATATAAATACATCAAATACCAAGTTTGATCAAAATCGTTAAAACCGTTTTTGAGTAAATAAAAAAAACACGTGAAAATGATACAAAATTTATTAAGTAAAGTCCCCCCTCCGGTCGATCAATTGTGATGAAATATTGGTCATCACATCTTTGGCATATAAATACATCAAATACCAAGTTTGATCAAAATCGTTAAAACCGTTTTTGAGTAAATAAAAAAAACATGTGAAAATGATACAAAATTTATTAAGTAAAGTCCCCCCTCCGGTTGATCAATTTTGATGAAATTTTTACAGTCGTATTTTAGGCATATAAGTAGATCAAATACTCAGTTTAATCAAAATCATTAGAGCCGTTTTTGAGAAAATCGAAAACAACTTAAAAAGTTATGAAATAAAGTACCCCCTCCCTTTGAGCGAATTTGATGAAATTTTTGCTGTCACATCGCGGGCTTATACATACTCTAAATACCCAATGTCAGGTTCACACGGTTTATAGTTTTTGAGCTAGTCTGTTCACACACACACACACACACACACAGACACACACAGACCATTTCGCGGGACTTGGTTATTTTGACTCAGGGGACCCCAAAAAGTGTATTTCCGTTGAAAACCGGAAGTCGAAAATTTTCACGATCGCAATACTTCCTCTTGCTATATATTTCATATATAGGTAAGTGAAAGTAAAAAGTATACTCACGCAGGTTCATGGTGTATACCCACAGAGCGACCCATTTTGATATGTATTTATTTTTTAAATACCTATAATAATCATGTGTAAATATGCTCTATAATTTCTCTATAGATTCCAGCAGTGAAAAGGAATAATGGACGCCATCCAGGTAATGGACGCCAAATCACAATGTTGATTGTTGCTTTTTTTTTTTTTTTACTTTCACTTACCTATATATGTAATATATAGTAAGTGGAAGTATTGCGATCGTGAAAAATTTCGACTTCCGGTTTTCAACGGAAATACACGTTTTGGGGTCCCCTGAGTCCAAATGACCAAGTCCCACGAAATGGTCTGTGTGTGTCTGTGTGTGTGTCTGTGTGTGTGTGTGTGTGTGTGTGTGTGTGTGAACAGACTAGCTCAAAAACTATAAGCCGTGGGAACCTGAAATTGGGTATTTAGTGTAGGTGTATTCCCGCGATGTGACAGCAAAAATTTTATCAAAATTGCTCAAAGGGAGGGGGTACTTTATTTAATAACTTTTTACGTTTTTTTCGATTTTCTCAAAAACGGCTCTAACGATTTTGATTAAACTGAGTATTTGATCTATTTATATGCCCGAGATATGACTGTACAAATTTCATCAAAATTGATCAACCGGAGGGGGGACTTTACTTAATAAATTTTGTATCATTTTCACGTGTTTTTTTTTATTTACTCTAAATTGGCTTTAACGATTTTGATCAAACTGGGTATTTTATGTGTGTATATGCCCGAGATATGACTGTAAAAATTTCATCAAAATTGATTAACCGGAGGGGGGACTTTACTTAATAAATTTTTATCATTTTCACGTGTTTTTTTTATGTACTCTAAATTGGCTTTAACGATTTTGATCAAACTGGGTATTTGATGTGTTTATATGCCCGAGATATGACCGTTAAAATTTCATCAAAATTGATTAACCAGAGGGGGGACTTTACTCAATAAATTTTTTATCATTTTCACGTGTTTTTTTTATATACTCAAAAACGGCTTTAAAGGTTTTGATCAAACTGGGTATTTGATGTATGTATATGCCAAATATGTGATAGCCAACATTTCATCAAAATTGATCAACCGAAGGGGGGACTTTACTTAATAAATTTTGTATCATTTTCACGGGTTTTTTTATTTACTCAAAAACGGCTTTAACGATTAACAAAAATAAGATATGGATGTAGAAAAATGTGTGACTTTGGGAAATGATATTTAGCAAAACACGTCAATTTCTAATCTAAGTAAGTTGGTAAGTGAAAGTTGTGTGTTGCGAGCACGCACCAGATTTTTTCTTTTTCTTTTTTTTCTTTGAAATATTTTGCTCCATCTCAATCTAAAATGTTTTAAAACACACAACTCTTTTAAGTCATATGAGATTATTATTGTTAAAAATTTCTGTTACAGTGAAATGTTTTTCTAGTATCATTAATTGTATTCTTATATCACTAATACTAAATGCCCTAGAGTGTGGCAGATTGTATTATTTCTTTTTAATAAAATAATTTATATCTTAAAAGTATCATTAAAAGACTATTTTAAAATAATTATTTGACTTATGCACATTTCTAAGAAGGCAAAAAAGTTTTTTTTTTATTGGATAGAATTTGTTTCATTTCTCCAGGTCGATAGAACATTGTTTCCCTACAAAGTCCAAGAATATTCGAAATTTAGCGGATTTTCATTAACTGAAATACTTAATTTAATTTTAATTAAATATTTCTGTAGCCTCAATGATCCTCTCAGACTGGCGCCCAGAACGTGGTTCATCTACAAGGATGGTGTACCTGCTGTTGAAACAACCAAACCAACTTAACTCGGTTTTTTACAACCTCCACATCCACTTCCATGGATTAAAGACTGAAAGGGAACAGAGCAGATGAATCAACAATTTTAATCAAAAACCGGTTAAATGTTTGTGTCATCCTTATAATAAAGAAATTACATTAGAAATTATTCATTGAATTGCTTATTATTATTAACTATATATTTTGCATTGTCTATAAAAACGACAGTTATTACAGGCAGACGGATCCGTTCTAATGCTAAAATATTTTCTCTTCGGCAATAATTAGAGTGTAATAGTTTCTTCAATCAGTTTTATATCGATTTCGCAAAGGCTTATGGAAGCATTGACCCACCTGAAGTTGTATAATATTCTTATTGTGCAGGAAATACCAAAAAATCTATTAAGGATACAATTAATAAAATAAATATTAAAGTTCCCTTTCATTTTTTTTATGTATTAGTAAATTAACAAGAAAATAAAAAAAAAACATATACAAAATAGAATGAGTTTTACTTTCATTTGTAAATACATGAATAGATTGTATGAATAGAGGTTATTGGGTCTGAATAGTGAGTACTAGGTTTCAGTAGTGGATCCAGAAAATTCTTGAGGGGGGGCAAACTTTTTTATTTTTAAATTTTTAATGTTTTATGAAGGTCCTAATTTAAAATATTTGTGCATAGTTACATTGTAAGGTTTTATTAAATGTTTAAATACAATCCATTTTTCATTTTACGGAGTTTAAAAATAGCCCTTTTTATACAGAAATAGTAATAGTTAATTGGTGTCCTCACCTTTCAGGGGGGGGGGGCGCCTCTCCCCTGGATCCGCCACTGCTTGGTTTTGCTATTTCAATTATAAACATCTATATTTTAAATAATTTATTTTTTGAAGAGAAAAGATTTGGCTCCGCCGGGAGTCGAACCCGGGTCTCCTGCGTTACATGCGAGGATGCAAACCGCTACACCACAGAGCTCGGCTCAGTGTAGCGGTTAGCATCCTCGCATGTAACGCAGGAGACCCGGGTTCGACTCCCGGCGGAGCCAAATCTTTTCTCTTCAAAAAATAAATTATTTAAAAATAATTTAAAATTGGTGGTTAGCCACAATTTAAGATTGGATTAATTAAAATAAACATCTATAACTCGGTTGAACATGGACATTTCGCTACCAACATGGAACTGCTGACTTTAACCAATATATAAATAGCTTTTACAAATTAACATCTCAGACTATGGATGTGATGAGTAAATTATCGGTTTTGGACTGTGACCATTGACATTAGTTCCTATTTAAAAAAGAAATATATGTGTACTGTAGAGAAAAATGGTTGTAGTGCGGTCATAAAGCAATTATACTAATAACTCTCACAAAACATATTATATTTGTGTTATTTATCAGGGCTAACAACAAAACATACAAATAAAAAATATGTAAATTGAATGATAATAGTAATGATGGGTATATTTATAATTGTAAATATGTAATTAATGATAAAATGTCTAGAAAATTAATGTATAAAGAATAAAAATACTGTAAAAATAAGTTAGAGTAAAGATTATAGTTGTGTTTGATAAATTATTCTTGTATATGTAAATAATAAGTAATGATAGACATTTATTGATGTGATATGAATATCTGTTTAAAATAGCTCGTTTTTGGTAATTACTTTTTAAAAACCTTCGCAATTTTAAGTATTCTGTCTAACTATAATTTAGTAATATTTTAATATTTTCATTTCAAGTGTCTCAACATGAATTTATTGTTTCAGAACCCCTGGACTTGTTTCAAGAAACCCATTAGGTATTCATGTGTTGTTTTTTATTCTTACAAATTTTATCGATTTTGTTATTAAGGAACTATGTTATTGAATAATTCGTTGAAAATAATTTTTCTTAATTATATATAACTAAATTCTCTGATACTGCATGTCACAAAATATTGTTTATTGGAAAATTTCTCATTTACAGCATATATTTCTTATTTACGTTTTCTATTGAAAATTATATAACAAGCTTAAATCAAAGGAAATTAATAATGGTAAACCAAAAAGTTGAACAACTAAATTAATTCCTTTTGGAATTTTAAATAAAACTATATCCTAAAAAATGAATTTTAATGTCCTCTTGTCTCAAATAATAATAATCGCCAAAATATCACAAGGTAGCTGCTACTTGACCTGTATCTGATGCGACTCTACTGAGGCTATTAGCCCGGCTTATGCTTGGCATCCGCTGACACCAAACCTGATACCGGGTCGCTATAAACAATTTGTTTATATCTGTTTCAAGTGTTTAAGTAGATTTTTCTTCTCATTATTTAATTTTTACAATAAATTTCATTTAATAATTGTAGCATTTTTTATTTTAAAATTCAGTTTATAGAGTTTAAAGTAAAGACATATCAAGGAATATTCTTGGTTTAACATATGAAATTAAGGCGATATTAGTTTTTTTTTTTGCAACAGTTCTAGGCATGGGCGTCACCAGCACCAAATTATTGTGGGGACAAATCACTATTCTCATAGATTTGTTAACATTTAAGAGGCTAAAAGTTAAAATAACAACGCCTAAAAACAACTGTTGAGACACTTAATGCCTCCTCCAACGATGCATTTTAAAGTTATTTATAAAACTTGCCAATTAGAAGTAAGTTAGAATGTAAGTAGTTATCCCTTCCAATTTATTGGGGGGGGGGCGTCCCCCCTGTGCCCCCCCGGCGGTGATGCCCAAGGTTACAGCTTTTGTAAATGTACATATAAGTATAAATTCATGATTTATTTATGCAAAAAATTCAATATTAAAAATTTCACTCATCTTTATTATATTTCACTGGCACATCAGATCTGTACATAACGTAATTATTGATTCATTTTATAGATTTTTTTTTTACAGTTTTTAACGTTTTTTTTTTTTAAATAAAAAAGGTTAATGCCCAAGTTAATATAGGAAATTATGTTACCGAATTAAAAGATATTTCATTTCACATTAGCAATTTTTTTTATCTGTAATCTGGAAATATTATTTGGAGACCAGAAATAGATAAATTATTATTTGAATTATAATTATAGTTTTTGATGATTGATTTGATTAGGTTTTTCTGCTTCAGTAGGTCTTAAATATTTGAAAATATCAGAACATGAAATTATTTGAGCTGTTGAAATGACCGATTGTAAAATTATTTTTAGGCATGATTGGTCTTTTCTTAATGGAATCGCTCATTAATTTCGCTGGGTTTTCACCCAAATAAATTTTAGATATCCAGTTTATTAAGTGACATCACTGGAAATATTTGAAGTTTTGGAATTAAAAAAAAAAGATGTAGAGATAAACAACTAGTCCAAAATTGAAACAATTGCATTGTTATAACTCTGATTATATTATTTTCAAAACTAGGTATTATTTTGTCATTACTGTTATTCATATTAACTGGTAATATTATTATTAATAAACTAGGTTAAGTTGTAGAATTAAATTGTTATTTATGTTTTTTGAAAGCCAATGAGAACCACCGTTTTTTTTTTTTTTTTTGCTCATAACAAATCAATAGGTATTAATTATGTTGTACACATTATTTAGAGTGCACCCTCCTTTTAATAAAAGATGTTGATGAATGTTTTCGAAACAAACATTTTTTAATATAAAAGCTCCAAGAAACTTGTGTGATTAATGTTTTAGATTCCTGGAAGTCCATGAAAACAAAAGTTCCGTTAAATGAGTGATGCCTAGTGACTGGTAAAATAATTAAATGAACTAAAATAATTAAGTCCTTTATTATTATTATTATTTTTTTTATTTTTTTTATTTTTTTTATTTTTTTTATTTTTTTTTTTGGAACTTTAAGGCTTCCAGTGAAGCCCTATACTGCGCATACTAACACCCATGGCACTGGGTGATACTTCTCCTATGAAAGAAAAGCACCACCCAGGGCGGGACTCGAACCCGCAGCTCCGGCATGGGAGTACGGCGCTTTACCGCACAGCCACACCGGGCCCCAAGTCCTTTATTTGTTACAAAAATATATGACATAAAATCAACTGTACTATACCGGCCCATTACATGAATAAAAGAATTGGAATAAATATTTTGGTCATATCCAAAATTATTTTAATATAAGTTTTTCTTTCGTTTTCCAGCACCGAAAAGTGGGTATAGGTAAGAATGTGAACTCTTTGATATATTTCAATTAAATTTTGTTTTTCTCCATTATTAATGAAAAATGTAACAAAATACATTGAGTAAGTTTTGAGGAATCATTCTTGACTGACATAATAATCGTTAATTCTAAACGTGTTTTTACTTACCTACTTCTAAAAAGTAAAAGCCTTTCATATTTATGAAGTAAACATCAACAACAAGTGAATCTTATGGTGCTTTTACACTGTTCGGCAAATCTAAATAAGGCACGAAATCAAACAGGTACTTTATCGCC
The DNA here is from genome assembly GCA_911387785.2 of Aelia acuminata. Classification (NCBI taxonomy): domain Eukaryota; kingdom Metazoa; phylum Arthropoda; class Insecta; order Hemiptera; family Pentatomidae; genus Aelia; species Aelia acuminata. The sequence goes on from OU426980.1 coordinate 107,542,526, forward strand.
TGTGTGTTCAGGGATAGCGCTAGTGTGAGGTGTCAGTTAAAATAAGCTTCTAGACATTATTTTAGCATTTTTTTGACATTGCATATATCTATAATAAGTTAGAGCAAAAGCCTGGTTCCTATTCAGCCGTCTTTGTGATGAAAATTATTGCATTAAGTGCATAAGTGCATAGGTGCGGTTATACATCATTGTTCGCTCGACTTCACGTTTCAGTGTAAATACTGGTTCGTGGTATGCCGGTACCGCAAGATTAGGGGGATTACCTGTTCGAGGGTTCACACAGTGTAAATGCACCTTTACACTTCCTCACCCTGTCAGCAAACAAGATACATAACCAAAAATACTTAAAATGCAGTTAAAACTATTTACTAGATAGTTTACCTCGAAAAACTCACATTTATGTTAATGGTTCATCACCACAAGTGAACTTATGTGCTGGCGCTGATGCATATGCAGACTAACTCCAAATATAGCAGTAAGAAAGGGTAGATGACGTTTTTACGGATAAGTGTAAGCTGCTCTCATCGTTTCAAAAGCATTGCGGAAAATTAAAATAGGAAACGTTGTTATATTTGTGGATTCGCAAGAAAGAATTTCGCAACCCAGCGGAGGGCGAGATGAAGTGGTAAGGAGGAGGGCCTAAAGCTCAGTTAATTCAGTGAAAAGTGCTCCTAAAAACATGGTGAGTAATACGAGATGTAATGTAATTTAATTTAATTTAAGAATCACTGGCTAAAGTAAAAGTGTTATAAAAAATTAATAGTTATATACATATGAGCGGGGCGTTAAAACATATATGGGGGCTGAAAAAAAAAAAATTGAGAACGGTTGCCGTCACTAACAAAAAAAGGTTGCTCAGGTATACTTCCTTGCCATCGACTTCTTAAAGGATATGAATATTACCATACGGTGGATTAGGGTGGGATATCGAAAGCCCAATATCGATATAAATATGGAGCTATATTTATCTATATCATTAAAATATCGGTACTATCAAAAGTCTATATTTTCATTGATATAATAATTTTGAAGAATGAATACTAATATAAACATATTCTTATAAAGATTCTCTTGCACATAGGTGACTTTAAAAAAAGGTGTAAAATTCTTCTTCATATTTATTAAATCATATGAAATAAATGGATTTTCAGATAGCTTGTGAAATTTTAGCGCAGGCATGAAATTTAACCGAAAACTCTACTGACTTTTCGAAATATGACCAATTTTTTATTCTTAGAGGCAATACAAATCTCTTTTACCCCTAAATTTCACAAAAAAAAAACTTTCCAAAGCCTAAAAAATAAAATGTCGAATTCACAACACCAACGATAACGCTCTACTTAAAAGCAATTTTCTTGTCTTGTCTTAATAAGTAAGTGGTGTGCACACAAGATTTAGGAACTATTGTACTATAAGACCTTCCAAGAAGAGACTTCAGGTCGGAACAATCATAGACCCCTACTGCTCGCAGGCTAATTTAAATAAAACAGGGGTAGAAGGCGATAAAACGTGCCCTATCTGTAACAGTAAGCGCATGTATAGGGACGAACCGGACACGTGTTCTAGGCATACATAGTCGGAAAAATAATTAATTATGATGATTCTAATAGAGGATATAAAATCATTACTTGGCTGCTCAACGTTTTATAGCCGATAAACCTTTATGGCTTTGCACAGAGAAAACAATAGGTAACATAAGTTCAATCGTTAAAACAAACTAGGTAAACCCGGCCAAGCTTTGCTGTGGCTAACTCTAGTAATATTAACTTTTAGGGAAATAAATAAATGTATTCCGCTGAAATTTACACCAAAGCATCATTATATCATAAAAAGACATTTAATAGCCTAATTTAAATTACTGTGGAATATGAGAGGATTATACATTTTCATTGACATTTATATAATAATTAACTCTTTATTTAATTGTCCCGGGAACTAGGTCCCTTAGGAACAAAATTATACAGAAACATATAAAATGCTTTAGAACCTTAGAGTATTATAACAAAAATTAAGCAATTTAGCAGTAAAAATTAAAATGAAGGAAAAAATGCTGAGAAAAAAATGATAAATAATGAAGTAATCTTCTTGTGTGAAAAAATTAAAAATAAATTGAATACGCTTATTGACTTAAAATGAAAATAACTATGTGTGTGCAACTTATAGTATATACATCTATACTCTTATTTATAGATAAAATAAATGGAATTTATATTTAAAAAATAAATAAAAATAAAGGCCTCTACCGATTTAAAATTAAAATTACGAATTAGTAGAGACTATTTAGTAAGTAGTATTTACAATTGCTCGGGAAGCTGGATGGATAGGAGGTGATTGAACAGGCTTTAAAGGTCGGGAGAGCGTTGGAGTGACTGATAAAAGGGGGAATTGAGTTCCATAGGGATGAGCACCGGATAGATCTTTCGAAAGTTGACGTTCTGTGGGTCGGAGTATATAGATCTGAAGACCTAGAACGGGTATTACGAGAATGAACAGAGGATTTGAACTGAATAAGCTTGGTGATACATGAAGGACTACGGGATCGGATAACTTGGAAAAGGAATGAGTAATAGGAATGAGAGGTAGGATGGGTATGACCTAAAAATTATAAATGACTAAAATTCATCAGATAATAATCATGATTCTTAAGTTTATATGAATAAGTACAATTAATTCTGATGCAGGTATCTATCTTAATAGACCCTATCTACGAATTCATGCTTACCTCTAAAAAAGATATGCTATTCCATTTATTGTTCATTTCTTATAGTAACAAGATATTCTGTATATGGGTTAATTCTATTTGTATAGGGCTGGCAAGAAAGCAAATAATCTATCTATCTAGTAACATCATCAATTACCAAGATGTGAAGACTAACAAGGTTTGTCTGCCCCTCCTCTTCTTGCATCGGCGCTCCTGTTTCGACCTCAGTCGGTCTTTGATAGCGCGATAGCTTGGTACCTTGTGGTCTTCCATATTTCATATAATGTTTTATCTCAGACTCAATCCTTTAATAATAATGTAAAGACCATATTCTGCGGTGTGGTATTTCGTAGGAAAACCTAAGAATGATCTATTTTTTATGAAAAATGTGCTGTCAACTTTCCATAGTATTACGTTACCATTGAAAGGAGGGATTATAAGTTTCCATATTGCCGTATGGAGTTTTAGATCTAAAAATGCACCGATCTTTAGTGACCGCATCGCGTTATAAATCTATGAAGATTATTGTTTCAATACTCCATAGCACATTGAAGAATAGCGGTAAGATAGAATGAAAAACTTCCTATTAATTAAAGACTGGTGTGATTTATTATTCAGTATATAGGAAAAAGGAAAAAAAAATATGTACTATATATATATATATATATATATATATAATGTGTGTGTTTATTATTATTTATCATTTTAATATGCCCGAAACGTAGAATTGAAATAAAATAACTTTAATAATTATGATTTGACCTGTGGGAAATGCTGGTGTACAAATAATAAAAAAGATATAAAGAAAGCTTGATATTCCTAAGATAATAATAAAATATAAATTTAAAAAATGATTTTACTACTTTTTCGGTGTTTTCTTTTTTTAAATTCTTTTACTGATTTTTTTTTTTAACAAAATATATTTTGGCTCTTATTTCATTTGAAAAACAAGAGAAGTTTTTTTGTTTTTGTTTTTTATCATTCCTCATATTTTATTTCCTTTTTTGTCAATGTGTGAAGATATCTTTTCGTGAAATAAAATTTATTTTTATTTTATATGTATGTATATATATATATATATATACTGCCTATTAAAAAAAAATATATATATATTTTAAGTAGTTTAATTATCAAAACATTTAAAAAGCTTTATTCATTCCTAATTTAAAGATTCCTTGCTTATTCTAATGCGTGACTGCAATAACGTCTTTAAAATAAGATATAATTAAAGGATTAAAAAACAAGAGGTCTTGAGTCTTTAAATACAGGGATGGTGATTATTAAAAATAAACCTGGTTGATATCTTTATCTTTTGCTCTTTGTAATGTAAAATTTGGTAATTAAAATATGTCGGATAGCGCTTATTTATAAGGAATAGGCCTTTATTGACATTTCTGTCGGTACATTAGAAGAGAAACTTTGATGAAGTCATGGATATTGTCGTGGCATAGTGTGTATGAGACTTGCCAGAATACATTTTTGAAAAATAATGAAAAAAATCAAGTTTTGAAGACTTTATGGACATTTAAAAAAAAAAATAAATATCGATGTTTCAGCCTTAGTTATGCTTACGTAGAACCAGTAGCAAACTAGATAAATTGATGGTTTATTGTCACGAATAGAGACTCAAACCAGCTTCTAATATGAAAGATGGCGCTGCTCTTTATTAAGTGATACATAAAACTGAGGCAGCAATAATAACTTGTAAACTCCATTAAAAATATTTTAGGTAAATAAGTGTTCTTTTTTATCGTTTTTCCCTCATTCTCTGGATAAACAGGATTTTTCGTTAATCCTTCCCAGTTGATCCGGGTTAACGACGTTTTTATATAATTTGTAATCAAATGTTCTTTTGATAACAATTTCAAGTTTTTCAGAGTTCCAATTCACTTGAATATTTTATTTTTTTATTTTCAAATTTTACAAAAAAAAAAAATTCGTGAAGCATTGGTCACAATGACCATCAGCCCCCATTCTTTTCTTTTTGTAACATCATATATTTACATTTTTAGTTGTTTTGAATTTACTAACTGAACACTAGACAGACCAATGTTTTCATGGAAATCCTTATTTTTTTAATTATATTTGTTATTTCCTTCTTTAACACCTAACTGATGTAAATATTATTTCTATTTAGTTATACATATTTATTTTTACGAATCCCCTATAAAAAAAATATGGTTTAGCGGATACTGAATGAGAGACTGTAAATTGTTGGCATAAGTTAAAATAATAAAAGAATATTTATATATCATTATTTATTCAAATGGATTATTACAGAACAGTTGGGATAATTATAGTAATGAAAGTTATTATTATTTTTTTTTATTACGAGAGTGTGTATAAATTAGAATGTCAAAGACATGTTGATGAAAGAGAAATAAGGCAGATCATTGAACGCATTTAAATGCAGGCATATTAATCAATTATTTTTTGCCTAGTGCACAAAACTGGTCCTATTTTTCATTCCATGTCAACAATTTATCACCTAGGCTCTGCACTTGTCCAGCATTATTTTAAATATATGCATAGAGATTTGATCAGTTTATGTTTAGCTGTCATATATTTCGGTTAAAGAAGTGACGCCTTTGATGTCATGACCGAAGAAATGTTGGTTTTTAGACCTTTTAAAGGGTCGAACAGAAAAAAACAATTTTTTTTTTCAAAATTAAGTAGTATTATGTGTTAATTGCTAAAGAGAAATTGTCAATGACAAGGCTTAAATAAAAATAAATATAGGTTTTTGTGTGTTTATATAATAATAAAATCTTTTTATTAATTTTATTTAAATTGAATAAAAAATTAATTATTCATTTTTTTTACTTTTTAATTATTTCCTTATTATTATTCTTTTTAAATTTTACACAAAAATGGCCTCAGAATACATCGAGATCCAATTCCAATTACGAAAAATACTATATGAGTTTAAAAAAAGAAATTTTATTATTAATGAAGAAATTACCACTAGACGATTAATTTTCGCTGTAGATCGCGCATGCAGTCGATATTTAAGCCAGCAATCCTTAAGAATGCACCATGGACGATTGTACAACCCAAGGAACACAAAACATAGAGCTTGATTTTACTCTTACTAAAGGAGAATGTACAGGTACGTATGGTATTGTCAAAATAGACAAACTTCAATATATTAGCATGATTCTATTTCAAAAAAAATATTTATCTAACTTATTGCCATGATTTAATTTTGGATTGTTATTGTCATGTATCCTATTTTTGGATGATTATGTAACGTTTTAGATGAATAGCGCTGGACGCTTAAAGTGCCTATTTAATATAAATTATAAATAGATAATTTACTTACTGCCTGGCGTTACGGTCCATTGAGGACCAAGCTCCTCCATTACTTTGTTCCACTCTGCTTTATCCATAGCCTTGTTGCGCCATCGTCTAACGTTAAGCTGGCGTAGGTCCTCCTCCACATCGTCCAGCCATCGTTTGCGAGGCTTACTTCTTCTTCGAGAACCTCCAGGGTGACCATACAACATTTGTTTGGGTAACCTCGAAGCATACATCCTTTCCACATGTGCAAGCCATCCCAGTCTTCTTTTCTTAATAACTTGTACTATGTCCGCTTCTTTGAATAACTCTTTCAGTTCTTGATTTGTTCTTGCTCTGTATTCATCAGCCTCTCGCACGGGTCCAAATATTTTCCGTAGTACTTTTCTTTCCCATACTCTAAGCTTATTCTCACTTGCCGAGGTCATCACCCAGGTTTCACTACTATATAGTACCGTAGGTCTAATTACGTCTTGTAAATTAGCATCTTAGCTTTCCTGGAGAGGTTTTTGAATGTTAGAGCTTTACATAATGCATAAAGACATCTATTACAAGCTGCTATTCCTGACTTTATGTCATTATTTCGGGTGACAATCCCTCCAAGATACTTAAAGGACCTGCATGCTGCGAAATATTGCTCTCCTATCTTGACCTTAAAAGCGCCATCTCTTGTGGTCTTTAGGTATTTGGTTTTCTTCACATTAATAACCATGCCAAGCACCTTAGTTGCTCTTTCGAACTCTTCCAGAGCACCTGCCAATGCCGGTAACGATCTTGCTGAAATTACTACGTCATCGGCATACGCCACATGCTGGGACAATCTGTTGAAAATGTTGCCTCCTGGTTTGGCTTTTATGTTTCTGATGGCATATTCCAATACTAAATTAAAAAAAGCTGGGGAAAGAGGATCTCCTTGACGTAAGCCACGTTCCACTTTGAATATGTATGATATGTGCGACTGGATTTTAACTCTACATTTTGTATCTGTCAGAGTCATTTTTGCCAGATTCAGGAGTTTTTGGGGCATATGCATCTTGCTCAGTGCCAACAGCAGTTGTTTTCTATCAATGCTGTCATAAGCTTGCTTAAAATCGATAAATAAATGATGAAGAGTTACATTATACTCATATGACTTTTCCAACATTTGCCTAAGTGAAAAAGATGATCCGTTGTTGATCTTCCTGATCTAAAACCACTTTGGTATTCTCCAATCGTTCCTTCGGCCCAGGTACTCACTCTTCGGCATAAGGCTATTGATAAGATTTTATATGCAGTGTTTTATGATGGATATGGCCCGGTAATTATCACAGTGGAGTTTGCTTTCTTTTTTGTGGATAGGAAAGATTACAGCTTCCTACCACTCACTTAGCATCTTTTCATCCATCCATATATCCCATATTACTTGGTACAGCTCTTCCCAAAGAACTTCACCACCATACTTAAGTAGTTCACTGGGGATGCCATCAACGCCAGCAGCTTTATTATTTCTTAATTGCATTATGATTTCGGCGATCTCTTCTCTGTTCGGGGGGACTTCTTGATCCACTATTTCATCTCCGTTTCCTTCCTCTTCCAGGACCAACAGGGTAGGACCAAAACCGGTGAATTCTTTTTCATAATATTGAGCCCATCTATCGAGGATTCTTCCTATATCCGCCATATGATTTCCTTTCTCGTCCAGGATGTGGTTCGATTGGGATTAGAAATTAGTTCTGATATCCTTTATACCTTTGTAGAACTTTCTGCATTCTTTCTTCTCATATGCATTGCACAGCTCTTCCATCCTTTCGTATTCCGCAGCCCTTCTTTTCTTCCTACAAAGGTTCTTTGCTGTCGCTCTCAGGTTAGCATATTCCTCATATGTTTTCCTGGTTCTTCTTTGTAGTAATTTCTTCCTGGCTTCATTATAAATAGATAATAAAAATTAATATTTTAGATCTTCCTGTGGTAATTTCTTTATAGTAATTAGATTATAAACGGTTTCATAGCTGCCTAGAAATATTATTTTTATTGCTTTAGATCTTTTGATAGTGATTTTATACTCTGTTTTGTTTGTATTCAACAAAATATTAAATCAGTGATCAACTATGTATTTCTTTTTTTTTTTTTTTTTCATATTACAGCAATCAGTATTTTGAATCATATTCATTAAATACTATTTAATGAATTATCATATTCATTAAAATTTCGAATTAAAAATTAAATATCTTAAATTACTTAACAATACGATTTTCTTTTCTGTTAATTAATGTCAGCCGAATTTTACCGACATAGTTTATTATAACTATTATAATAGGTGTCATATGATTAGTGAGTTTCTAATCGGCTATCATTTTGGCAACAACTTTCCAATTTAACGGATTACTACATCTTTTTGTAAAGATCCTTTAGAGCAAAATCCTTTCTAAGATATACCTCGAATCCTCTTCTTGTTTGATAGTGCGACAAACGCACAAATCTTTCCTTGGCCTACTTAATAATTTTGCCGCACACGATTGCTGGTTTGCTTAATGTGCTGTGCTCATCTTGTCTTAGGTCTTTGAGGGCATTATATTTCTAGTGTGATTTTTGTCTTCTCCCGCCAGGTTTACTTCTTTTTACTTATAAAGGCCATCTGCCACCTTACTTCCTGATCACGTGACCAATCCATTTAATTCTCTGGGCACCAGCAGAAGTTATAGATACTTGGTATACGCGAAACAATTCCGCATTTCGGCGTAGCCCCCAAGATTTGTTTTGTTTAATCGGACCGAGGATCTTTGGTTACGGATAAGAAAACTTCTTACAAAGGTATCCCTTGAATACTGGAGCTATTCAGATCAAAAGAATTATTCCTGCTAATCTCCCAAAAGATTTTAATTGAATGAATTTTTGTCTACAACTTTAAGGGAGACCTAACTTTCATCTACAATATAAACAATTACTTGTTTATCATTTCCGTTTAAATTATGGTCCAGAAAGCAATATATAAAGAGGAATTAGTTCCTTTTCTCACCTCTTCATGATTAAATGTTGACATACGGCACAAGTTCATACGTACTGAAATGTATTTGAATCGTCTTCGTCGGACTGTTTTGCTTGGATATGGTGTAAGCAGGTCAAGGGGAACGACCAGGGTATTTCGATGTTACTCATAGATGCAATGGGTCAAAATTCAAGGTTCTTATTTCCTTTTGAATTTAAAATTCAGGAAATAGTCTCTTATTACCCTAATAATTCTATCTTTTTAATATTTTGTTATACTTTTTGTAATGGGGAAGAACGTTTGATGTTGCATAAAACTTATTTTTAAATTGTGAATTTTTATTTATTCTTCCTTTAAAAATTACTTTCTGATCTATTTCATTTTATTAACAGATTATAAAATGTCATAAAGAAGAAACAGTTTTTAACAGAAAAAGTTTTGATTGGGTTTTTTAAATGTGCAATGTGATCTTGCAGATCCAGTATGTGCAACCGCTTTTGCAGATAAACACGAACACTTCAGAACTGGCTGGTCGCTCAAACGAGTTCGATTCTTCTAATTACTTCTGTCGCGCACGTGTCAAATATTAGGTGTAATTTTCATTGTGTATACACAATGTAATAAAGTTTAGTATGATGCAAAATGAATTATGGAGCCCGGGTTCATGGTACAGGAAATAAAATGACTTTAAAGATGTTAGATAATCTCCTCGATTCAGCCCTCAGAATCTGTACAGGATCATTTAGAACTTCTCTAGTTGAAAGTATTTAAACTGAGTTAGGAAAGCACCCTTGATTATGAGGCGAGAATATCTATTGCATAAATACGTTTCCTAACTAAAGAAAAATGTTCAACATCCAGTAACTCCAAAATTATTAGGAGAGGAGTCTAAAATGTGCAGACTCAAATGTGAATGTTGAGGAAAGCGCACTACAAAGAAGTGATACAACTTTATAAAAAATATATCGTATATATTATAGATTATTATAAATATCAGAGGGATAAAATGTTCTGCGCCGTTTCTAAAACCTTCAACAGATTAACAGAAAAGCAGATAGCCAAAAACTTAGCACTACATTATAAGAAGCGATAGACTTGAAAAACCTGCAGGTCTTTCCTTTTGTTTTATGTTCGGAATGAAATTTTTTTAAAAATTATTTCGTTCATTAATTAAAAATATTTTTTGCTATTATTTTATTTTTATTTTTGTAATGGAAAAATGATCCGTTCCCCCTTTTTAAATCAGTGCCTGAATATCCGGAATGTGATTCATGCCTATCCTCTACTGTGAATATTTTTAAAAATGATAATTATTTATTTTTCGAATAAATCTGACTGGATTAGTGATAAGTTGAAACTTTGTTATGGTGTCCCGCTGCTTTTCACGACTTTACGACCGCATAGGCGACTTTAGTAAATTTATTTGCACACGTGCATTTTTAATGAAATGGCACCCGGGTAGGACAAGCCACTGTAGGAAAGGAAAGGAAGCGATCTACAAAGGGAATTACAAAGAAAAAAAAAAGCGAGGAGAGACGGAGGCTAGCGGTCTGAAACCTGTTTGAGCTGATGAACAAGGAGCAAGGCAGAGATCAAGTTGATATACCTTTTTCTGTTCTTCATCGGAGTCTTGTTCCCATCTTGTCGACTCAATTAGTCTATCGGAATCCAGAATCGCCATTATTAACCAGAAAAAGAAACCCGAAGTCCGAGAGAATCGCAAACTCCGCAGAAACCTTTCCCAAACGTGATTCTTCATAAACGGAAATAAATGATTCGGTAGCCGGGATAAAGAAGATGGGATGATTGCATTGAAGCCACGTCCCGTCTGAGGTTAGGGGAAAGTGCCTCCTTAGACTGCTCATTGAATATCGAAATGGAGTTCCGAACTCGACTCAGACCACAACGGGCCAACACAGCTTGAACTCAAGAACATGTTTTCCAAATATTTTTGATTTCTTTAGTACACCCCGTTCATTAAAAAAAAATCCTGATAGAACTGTCCCATAATTTAATTAACAATTATTAATTAATATAAAACTAGTAAAAAAGTTTTGGGAAGAGACTATTGAATTATAGATTTAGAATGCAAGGCCTCAAAGGCTCGTATTATTTCAATAATTCACTTAATCATGCAGATTACATGCCAAATTTTCGCCTTTTCAGGCATCTTCAGGGCTACAAGTGTACTGAAGCCAGTCTGTTTCTAGCTTGCTTGCGATACACTTGTAGCCCTGAAGATGCCTGAATAGGCGAAAATTTGGCATGTAATCTGCATGATAAAGTGAATTATTGAAATAATACGAGACTTTGAGGCCTTGAATTCTACATTAATATAAAACGTTATTCAAATAAGTTCTCAAATGATATTAGAATAACAATCATGTAATTCAAATTGGCAGTTAAATGATTATAGCTCACATTAAATTATAGCTCAATTATATATAAATAATCTTTTATATATATTTATAAATTATTTCTGGGACTAATATTGAACAGCTGCCACTGTTAATAATAATGAACAGGATATATTGTAGATTTCTTTGGTTTAATGCATTTAACAAACATTTTCTGATTTTCAAGTTGTAGGTGGCGAACATAAAGATAGCATTCATTTCTGCATAATATGTGAGAAGGTGTGCTAACATCTCTGTTTTGTCCAATACATACATAACGGAGCCTAAATATCTTGTTCTGTAGTTTATCACACTATTGGGCCTGCATGATATTGTTTTAAGGGTACTCGTCTGGTTTCCACGAGAACGACCGAAAATCTTACTGATTCTGACATTCCTAAAAACATTATTAACTTGCTCATTGGTGAAAATGCCAATCTCTTTCCCATTACCATTAAAAAAGATATCTATAACATATGCCGAAAAAAGTCAGTCTGTTTCTAGCTTGCTTGCGATACACTTGTAGCCCTGAAGATGCCTGAATAGGCGAAAATTTGGCATGTAATCTGCATGATTAAGTGAGGAAACGGACAGGTGTTGTGAAGATCGTCCCAGAAACGATCGGAAAATGGCGGTTGAGGTGGTATGGGCACTGCAGGAGAATACCAGTACTCTAGGGGAAAATCATTATTGGAGGTTTTGGATGCCCACGCTTTCATAGTCATTAATGGTAGACCAAATGCGACTCAGGTGGGGAGTTCACATTTTGTAATAAATTGGGTTCTTTGATAAATTGGTGACCTATTTATGGGGACCTATAGGTATGATTTAGGGTGTTTGAAAATTATATTTATGATTTTTCATAAAAAACTACCATTTCTGACCATTTTACTGTTGAATTGATAACAAAACTTTATATGTTAGACCAAAACTATATAAAAAGGGTGAGGGTAGTAATAAAGAAAACATAAAATGGGTCGAATTCAAAGGAGATAATTATACTACTAAAATGAAAATGGAAATCTATGACTTTACCGATGCCATACTAACGCCTGATGAAACACATTTAAAATAATTCATAGGTTCAGCTACATATGTAGCGCATAGCTAAGGAATGGTTGTCAGAAAGTCCTGTAGCAAAAGTACCTCGTTGTATGACATAGAGTGCTCTCCGCTCAAAACTTATAAAATGAATAAATTTACTGAACATAAAGAGTTATTTATATAAACTCTGAAAAACAACATTTTCTACGCTCACTAGAAAGAAGAAATAGTACGAGATCAGTATAATTGAAAATTTTGGCAATAGCCGCAATGCTGCTGAATTTCGGGGAAAGGTTAAGGAATACGAATATTTATGATTATTCAAGAGACTTGCAAGATCAAGTATGTGACATTAGCCTGCACTTCTCCCCCGTTTCCGGACCTGAAGGATGTCCTTGAAGGCCCATTGGAGTAGTAAGATGAAGAAACTGAATTGTAATTCGAGCCCCCTACTGGACAGGTTGATCAGATAATGCCTTATCCAAGAACTCTAAAGCAGAATAAAACTAAGGAATCATTCACGGTTAGAATTGAGGAGGGGGGGGGGGGCTAAGGGGCCGCTTACCGCTGGAAGCTGGATTTGCGGAGCGGAAAATTTCGAATGAGGACTTACGATGAGATAGAACATATAGTATTAAAAACTCTAATATACTATTTAACAGAGTTTAATGTTCATGTGAGTGTTACGAAATAACTAATTGAATTTATTATCATACATTTGCATATACTCAAAATGTGCATGATAATTGTATCTATAATAAGTATGCAAATGTATAATTCGCCCCCTCCTTCCACTGATGATGGGGCATAACCCATCTCCCAATTTTATTGCTCTTCTTTCCTTAAATAATCTGTTGGTGAAAGCGGAATTATGAAAGTTTTAATTTATTGTCTATTACACCTGTTTTGGCCTTTCTTATTTTTCAATCAAAAATATTCTAATACTTCATTAAAAATTTAATACCAATTTTCAACGGAAATGCACTTTTTGGGGTCCCCTGAGTGCAAATAACGATATCTCGCAAAACGTTGTTTGTGTGTGAGTGTGTATTAAAACAGATTTGTTCAAACTGAAGTAGATATAACATACTCAAAAATGATAAATCGTGGGAAACCGAAATTAGGTATTTGGGGCAGGTATATGCCCATAATATGACAGCAAACTTTCGTAAAATCGAATAAACGGAGGAGGCACTTTAGTCCATAAATTTGATCTAATTTTTAGGATTTTCTCAAAAAAAGCTCTAACGATTTTGATTAAACTCATCATTCTTAATAACAAATAGGTAACCTTTAATAGAAATGATTACTTGTTTATTACTTAAATCTCTGATTAATCTGATTAATAGTCTCTCTAGAAGAAAGAATATTTAGTTTATAATGTCGTAAAATGTGATATGCACTAAAAATCAATATTTTTTTTCTCTCATATTAATCGACGTAAATTATTTGTTTCCACGCTAGCCCAATAGTTTTCATTAAAAAATTAATAGAGATTTATAAAATTAGACGTAATGGAGTATTATTATTTGCATCACCATACTGTCACAGATAAAAATACAAATTATTTTATAGTTCTTTAGTAAGTAATTGAAAAAAATAACACGTGATGCTCAAAATATTTAGCATATAGTACTAGATAAACTTTAATAATTATTTTTCAATTTCCAAACTTTTATTCTATGATATATTTCTGAAAGAAATATAATAGTAACTTAAAGCTGTGCGAACCTCATCCTGGAACAGCCGTAGCGGCGTACTACCAACAGCTATTTACATTGAAACGTGAACGTCCAGCGAACAATGATGTCTAACCGCACCTATGCACTTATGCACTTAATGCAATAATTTTCATCACAAAGACGGCTGAATAGGAACCAGGCTTTTGCTCTAACTTATTATAGATATATGCAATGTCAAAAAAATGCTAAAATAATGTCTAGAAGCTTATTTTAACTGACACCTCACACTTGCGCTATCCCTGAACACACAGCGATAAAGTACCTGTTTGAGCTCGTGCCTTATTTATATTTAGATTTGCCTAACAGTGTAAAAGCACCATAAGATTCACTTGTTATTGATGTTTATTTCATAAATATGAAAGGCTTTTTCTTTTTAGAAGTAGGTAAGTAAAAACATGTTTAGAATTAATGATTATTATGTCTGTCAAGAATGATTCCTCAAAACTTACTCAATGTATTTTGTTACATTTTTCATTAATAATTGAGAAAAACAAAATTTAATTGAAATATATCAAAGAGTTCACATTCTTACCTTTATCCACTTTTCGGTGACTTAGTAAGTAATTGAAAAAAATAACACGTGATGCTCAAAATATTTAACATATTGTACTAGATAAACTTAAATAATTATTTTTCAATTTCCAAACTTTTATTCTATGATAGATTTCTGAAAGAAATATAATAGTAACTTAACGCTGTGCGAACCTCATCCTGGAACAGCTGTACCGGCGTACTACGAACAGCTATTTACCCTGAAACGTGAACGTCGAGCAAACAATGATGTCTGATCGCACCTATGCATCTTAATACAATTATTTTCATTACAAAGACGGCTGACTTGGAACTAGAGGCTGTTCTGGCTTTTGCTCTAACTTATTATAGATATAAGCAATGTCAGAAAAATGCTAAAAGAATTCTAGTAGTTTATTTTAACTAACTCAAAGCGACGCTAGCTCTATTTCCGAACTCACAGGCGAGCAGATAATGTACCTGTTCGAGTCCTTTAGCCGAACAGTGTTCGGGACAGGCTGTTCAAAGGGTGAGGTTCGCAATGTGTAAAGTCACCTTAAGGTTTCTTTACCAGAACAGTAATCATCGTCGCTTTTTAGAAAAGCATCAGAGGCAAAAATCCTAAACTTTGTTTTCAATTTACTAAGCCCTTAGTACCTCTTTTATCGATTCCCGTTCCCGATATATCCATAAAATCAGTTAAAGAAAAATTTCTATTCAAAAATTATGATTTATTTTCGAGGTATCTTTCAAAAATAAATAAATAATGATAAATCGAAAAGTGCTACCGACTGTCAAGATTTGCTATAATTTAGTAATCCGTGTCTTGTTGAGATTAACAAACAAAAAGAAGTAAATGAATGTGGACACGGATGTTTACTGTGATGTTGATAAAGAGAGTTTACACATTTAAAAGAAATCGTCGATTTCTACTCAAAGTGGTTTGGCAGTCTTAATTTTGTGTTGCGCAGTAATATAAAAATCAATATAATAATAAACACCAGATTTATTTGTTATACGAGTTTGTTCAAATTCACTTTCGTCGCTTGAATAAAATCGCCTAAGTCGGCTATTGACTCGTTTTTTTATTTCCATGTAGTCGGTGACTAGTTTTTATATCGACGTCGGCCGCTTGGCCAATACCTAACTTATCTCTCAGTGGAAGCACATTTCATTTTCGTTCTGGAACTTAACAAAAACCTTTTTACAATCAGAAAATATCCATCAGAAATGATAACAAAGAAAAAAAAAAAATCATTGATTTCGTTGACATTGAAACGGGTTCCTCTTTGATCACAATAAGATACAAAAACTGTTACTTAAAAGGAATGTTAATATTACTGTGTATGAATGGGTAAAATTATTCAATGTGAGGCCTTTTTCGGGTACTGGAATTTACTGAGGAGGGGAATGAGACGTACCTCCGAATGAAATGAATTTCATCTACAAGTACAAAGTACAAAGTAAACTATCGTAAATTTCTTTTCCATAAACATGAAAGCTTTTTTTCACACCAAGAACAAAAATCTGGTGCAATGCGCGCAACATACAATTTTCACTTACCAACTTACGTTGATTAGAAATTGACGTGTTTTGTTAAATGCCATTGCTCAAAGTCACTCATTTTTCCACATTCGTTCATTTATTTTAATTTATATTTGCTCTTTAAAGTACACTAAATTTTTATATTATTAAATAAAAGTTTAAACTTGTGATGATTCGGCCATACAAGCATAATACTCCAAGTCTTCTGGTTATATAATTCTATATTTAATTGCTGAAAACTTCACTTAGTTACCATGAATAAATAATTTACATTAAATAAACATATCATCTTTAATTATAAACAATGGCCCGTCATTAAAGACGGACTACGCAACGTTGGCTCAACGTGTTTTTTTTTCTTTTTTTCTCCTGTTTGTGTTTACTTAATTTTTTTCATATTTTATATTTAGCCATTTCTTATTTTTAGGCGAAACAAGAGACAGATAATTTCTCCATATAAACAAAAACAAAGGTACTTAATGGGAAAACAAGGACTTTATAGGAAAATTATTGGATAAAAGTACGTTTTATTTTAGTCCATAAGACAGATAAAGGTATTTGTGCATTTCACCCTCCTTAGTATGGCTTTGCACAAATTTTGATAAAATTTTTGCTGTCACATCACGGGCATATGCATATACTAAATACCTAATTTCAGGTTCGTACGGTTTATATTTTTTGAGCTAGTCTGTTCACACACACACACACACACACACACACGCACACACACACGCACACACACACACACACACACACACACACACATACACACACACACACACACACACATATGCGGGACTTGGTTATTTGCACTCAGGGCCCCTGAGTCAGGGGACCCCAAAACGTGTAATTCCGTTGAAAACCGGAAGTCGAAATTTTTCACGGTCGCAATACTTTCCCTTACTATATATTTCATATATAGCTAAGAATTAAAGTAAGAATGTTTACGATTATGATGACGCAAAAATGTTGCCGGTTATTGAATTCATTATTATTGAAATTTTCCACAAGCGTTTGACGTTTCAGATATCATGGGAGAATATTGTTTTTCTGCTTATCTGTAGTCAAATACAAGCATAACACCTACTACAATTGATCCAATTTTTGTTGAATTTTCAGCTTTTGTTCTTTTATGAGAGCTAGAGTATCTACTTACGTAGATGTTCATTATATAACACACTAGCATTCCCCGTCGCGGCTTTGCCCGCGAGCCTTTAAAATCAATTCTGTGATTATTATCTTGGTATTGATTTAATATAATATGTTAACTGATGTTAAGTATGTTTAGTAGAATCGGAGCTTCCGGTAGGTAGAATGTTGGAGGGGGGGCTGCCGGCTCGGTAGAAGAGAGGGAGACGTGCAATGGAGAGAGTTCACTAAAACCGCCGAAAAAAAAAAATTGCTTACTCCTCGTGAACTCTTCATTTTTCGGTTTTAAAACATGGTTTTCGACGGTCCGTAGGGGCTTTCTAGTCAAACTCGTCGTATTAAGATCTTTAAAATGAGTCCAAATTAGATATTTGTTCTCGAAGTGCAAAAATAGGTGTCCGTTAGAGTTAAACGACAATTTCGTCATTTAAACCCCTTAGGGGTTACATTTTTGAAATTCCTTTCTTAGTGGTTACCTACATCGCATTTAATATCTAAATTCAGAACTTCAAGTGTCTATCATTAGTAGATTTTGCTCTGCGTTGATTCTGTCAGTGAGGACAAAGCCTCTTATATATATGGAGAAGAGATCGAAATAAACAAGCACCATCCCTAATCATGGGAATCACAGTGTGCATAATTTGATTACCACTAATATTTAAATAATCAGTAGCCATATTTTATGTGAATGTCTATTTTAATAATATTGTAACGTTTAATCGATATTCAAATAAAAAAAATATCGCTTAAAATGTCAAAAATAGATTTCCATTAGAGTTAAACGACAATTTCGCCATTTAAGCCCCTTAGGGGTTACATTTTTGAAATTCATTTCTTAGTGGTTACCTACATCGCGTTTAAAATCTAAATTCCGAACTTCAAGTTTCTATCATTATTAGTTTTAGCTCTGCGTTGATTCTGTCAGTCAGGACAAAGCCTCTTATATATATAGAGATTATAGAACATATGTATTATAACAGTGGATGACAATACAATGTTGTCCATCATTGAATGGAACTTTTTGTGTATCTATCTTGTACTGTATCACTATTTTAGCCATGTTTTTCTTAAAGAGAACCTTTCTATTGACAATAACTAATTGATTTATGGTGTCTCTACTAATATGAATTCAGAAAACAATTAAATACGTGTCCTTTTGTGGCATTTTTAAGATACTCGGACAAATTGTGGTGTGTAGGAGGGTGTTGTGAAAAAACACCGCAACGTTGGCTTTTGCGTTTCAATTGCTCCGCCAGAACTCTTGAAGATATCACCAGAACCTGTCTGGGCGGCGTTCGAGAATATCCCTCAACCAGTACCCACCAATCGTCGACTATATATTCTTCGAAAATAGTACTGTAAAGTGTCAAAGGTTTTGCTGGTGATTAATCATAGTCAATTTACTTAACCGCCAGGATATCTGCTTTATAAGCTAATAGTGTTGTACGAAAAAGTATCCGACTGCTAAGTATGTCTAAACTAGTTTCAAAAGAGCTACTTCCAATGTTGGGTAGTGCTACAGGATAAAAGCTGTCACAGCACTAGGTGAAGAAGGCTCCTTTCTGTGAATGCAACAATCGTTGGGTGACACAAGGGCCCTATTCTGTTCCGACAGCAGCTAACGGATCTCTTAGGGGGAGGCACTAACACACTTCTCGTTTGTGGTAATCTTTTTTATATTTAGTGATTTCTCAATAATACCATAACACACTATTGCGGTTTACTTCTAAAAAAGTACTTTCCTTATTGGATCGGCTTGCCCAATATTGGTCTGAAGATACCAAAAGCTGAAAAAGGATACAACATCCGAAGCTTATGTCATCATCCTTATTTGCTAGAATAGACTACATGCGGTCTATTACAAATCTTTTCTTCGTTGAAATAGTTCGCAATTTTATTTATATAGTAATTTTGTACCTATCTATACTTTTAATACATAAATCATCCCTCCGAAGAATTTAACTTTTACGTAATATCAAGCTAAAACCTTTCAGAAAGCATCAAAATATCAACACCTTTGGCTGGACTGTCCATTAAAGATTTTACTCATTACATATTTTAAAAAAAAATTAAATAAGAAAGCATTATTGCTGCTCCCTTTTCTTGAGACTTTAGTTTTATTTAATGTGAGGATTAAAATGCGACCAGTTATATAATTTGTTAGTGATATAGTATATAATAAATAAAAAATAACTGGTCGCCTTTTAATACTCGCGTTAAATATAATAATAAATTTATCTGATTGAAGGTTCCAGTAACTGCACACAGAGGGAAAAATTTACGATTCAGTGGCCAAAATTCTATAACGCTTGATTAAATTAGATAAATGAATGATTAACCTTTCATTTATGAGCATAGGTTTTCCTTTATTAGTAAGAATAAAAAAAGTTATTAGGTACTCTACGTTACTTCTGGGCGTGGCCAATACGGCGCCGTTTAAAATGGCCCCGAACTCAACTGAATAGGGTCGATCCATTTTTGGGATTTATTTACCTCTGAAGAGCGAACGCTACGAGCGTGAGTCGAGAGCTGGTAGTTGATAAAGCTGATCTAGGCCCTATTTAACTGAAAATACGCGATGGAAGTTAGCTTACATCACGCTCACATTACCGAAATGTGAGCTACGCCCAGGAATAACATAGTAGAAGCCTTACCTAAAATATATGCATATGAGCTCTTTAGGCCTTTTACGTTAATGCGTATATATAAGCCATTATCAGGCCTATAAACGCTTATAAATTATATTAAATGACAAATAATAAAATTAGAAATATTGTATAGATTTCATGCCTCCAACTAAATGCTGAGGCACGAGACCCTTTTGAACATTGTGTGAACTGTATTTCATGTAACAAATGTTAAAAATAAAATGAACTGGGTACATGATAGGTTGGGATATATTTGAACATAACTGCAAATTATAATGGGCCAGTAAGGTGCATTATCTTATTTTACTAGTAGTAGTAGTAGTAGTAGTAGTAAAGTAAATTTATTAATTTCAAATACATATAAATACCAATATTATTCACAATAAATTTACATAGACTTGGATATATACTATCCGTCAGTCGAGTGACATACATGATTATAATAGAAAATATAAAGTGAAAAAATGGGAAAAAAGAAAAGGAATTATTCTGCATAATCATACTTAAATAATAACGCTTGAGTTATAAATTTATGTAGGACATTATAGTTTTTTCCATTTAGGTATTCTATTACTTCTTATTTTACTATTATCAAGCTTGATCATTTCAATTTAATTGAAATATGTGCTTGAAGTGAATATGGGCTTGTTTCCCTATTTTAGGCCTTTTCTTCACTCATCTCAATCCCCTCCAGCCGAGGAAACAGCTCCTCGCCTTACTCCCTCATGTTTCTGGAGTAATTTGCGTGATAAAAGGAAAAGAAAAGGAAGTCCTTTTGTATCTTGCTGGACCACTTCCCAGTTGGTTCTCAACGTCTGCCCTCAGCAGAGGTCGCCGGTGGAGGCATTAAATTCATGGCTCCATGGGACGAGCTTTCGGGAAACAAGTATATTTTAGGATTTTGTCAAAATTAAGGCTTAAAAAAATTATGCTAAAAAGTAGTGTTTCGAATCTTTAGATTTGAAAACTCTGATCGATTGCATTTTATCGATCAAATTTAAGTATGAATTTTCAGTAATAAAAGATTTTTATTTGATAATGACATTTAACATGTACTAAATTAAAATACATTTTAATCTAACAATTTTCTTATTTGTCAATTATATTTAGTTTCATATGAAATAGTTAAGCTTAAAATAATAAGGGAGATCACGCCTGAGTTGGGTGGATGATGTGGAGGGTGACCTCCGAAAGATGGATAAGAGACAGTGGAGACGAAAAACAGCGGATTGATGAAGTAGACGAAGATTGTTGAGGAGGCATATGACTGTAGTGTTATATAGTTATTTAAAATAAAAAAGATATATTTTATTTTTAGCAAAATTTATGCTCATCTCTTTAAAAAATATATTATGTTAGGCTATATTTTTCATTTTATTATACTACAATATGTAAGAAATAAGAAAAATTCCTGTAAAATTATTGGATAAAAGTGCAATTTAATTTAGTCCATAAGACAGATAAAGGTATTAGTGCATTTCACACTCCTTAGTATGACTTTGCACCAAATAAACTATTTTATTTAAAAGTAATGTGAACAATGGATTCAGATAAAAATCGTTTTAAATGCTTATAGTGCTCATATATATATCTATCTTATTCTCATATGCCAGACCCATCCGATCTCATTCGTTTCCAAATTTGCTTCACTCTTCATTCTTGATTATCTTCCTAAGCGTGTAATGGAAGAAAAAAATACGTTAACAAACGAGATCATTTCATGTAGAACTGTTAGTTGAGTACTACCAATGGTTAATTTCTCTACAAAACTATTCATGAAACTAGTTTCGTTTTTCGTTTTGCATTTACTTGTATTTTTTTTTTTTTTTAATAAAGTTGTCAATTCAAATAAATATAATTTGTTATAAAATTTTGTTTGAAGGAAACCTGTAATAATGTGCTCCTTTATTGGGGGCGATCAGAAATGATGTCCCGAAATTCTGTGTTCAAATTTACCCTTAGTAAGGTAAATACTTTAACCCAGGGGTTCCCAAACTTTTTCGAGTTCCGGTGCCCTTAACGTATCAGAGTTTTCACACTGCGCCCCATCTCAAATCTCAGGGCAAAACTTACGTTACTAATATTTCTTCTTTCATTTCGCATTCAGATACGCATTGATATGTAAGTATAGGCTACCTACCTACCTCTTACATTTGCAATTTCATTAAATAAATTATTAGAACTCCTGACTTTTAATTTTTTCTAATAATAGTGAAAAGTTAAAGGCGAATAGTATTTCGCAATAAATATTATAAAATACATTTCAGTTGTCTCTGTAAATAGAGAGCCACCGTTTGTAGTGACTATCCGTGTTTTTAATGCATTCAATGCAGCCACGAAACGCAATTAAGCTGCACATTTGATGTGGTTTCATTAGTTTGAAGATAAATTAATCACGTATTTAAAATTTGCATACACCTATGTATTGTATGAATATTAAAGCACTTAATGGGATGGGTGGGCTTGTTGTTCCATAAACATTTCCTAAAATAATAACATTATCAATAAAATATTTTGTGTAGGAAATATTCCGCAGCGCACAGTTTGGAAAGAACTGCTTTAACCCTTATAGGTCCTACTTTTCCGTATTTAATTCTTTGTAAAATTTATTTGAAAGGCTCTTGCTTCAGATATTGTTAATGATATAATTTTCTTAGATAGCTATTCCCTTTTAGCGAACTGTTATGTTCGGAGCATATACCTATATCATTAGATTTTTTTTAATACTGTTTTAATAGAATTTCCTCTCTTCTTTATTCATTATCTTATGATGAAATCTTCTTTATAACCATTATTCATGTAAAGTGGAATGATTTAATCGTTTAATGCGGCGAAAAATGGAAGGTTAAGAAAAGCAGGTTCCACTCACTCTCGTTTAGCTATAATTGACTCCAAACGGCTCTATTGCTTATAACCACATCCTGATGTGCCAATTATATTTTATGTTTTAGTAAAATAGATTTAATCATTTTAAATAATTTATTTTTATTGCCCATCATCAACATTCCAATATTTCTGAGTATAAGTACTTTCATCGTACTCATATCTACTAATGGCGTATACATTTTTTCGTAGTATAAAAAATAGAATAAAAAAAGGAATTTTATTTGATTTTATTTAAATTAAACTTAGTTTTAGAATTATTATTTTACAATCCATTTGGATAAGAGTGTTTTAAACTGTTTTTTCTCCCATTTTATTTAATAGTAGTTTTAAAAATTTCTAAAAGGTTTAAATTTGACTGGAAGAAATGGACAAGTATAGACATTTTTCCATATTCGGAACACCTTGTATGAATATTATTAATATGGTGATTAATTGTCATGTTTGATTCAATTATACTGGAAGGTTTTTAATTAGCTTTCCGGCATATCCCTAGATTAACACCATTCCTATTAGTAATAGCATGATTCTATAAAAGCCTTAATTTAGCATAATGGTGGTTTATAGTTGACCGTAAAAATCAATGTACTGAAAATGGTTCGGAATAAATAAAGGTAAAAACAACTGTGGATATTGCATATATTGTGCAAACGTTTCGGCTTGAGATTCAGGTCTTCATCAGAGCTAAATATGTATAAAATAACCAATGAAAATATATAATAAATAATGTTTAAACAATTTTTTAAAAAATAATTGAATATCAAAAGAATATTAACACGTTAGGTGCGGCGGCGTATTTTAGGGGTATCCTGAATTGGACGGTATCGGTCCCCGGGGTCCGACTGCTGGTATGAGCCACAGACGATATTGGGCGTCGGGGTCCGATGGGAATACTTTGACGAAAGCGTTATATTTTGATTAAAAGGAAATTAAATGAGCGTCTCAAGGGCATTATATCTTGGCAAGGATTGGAACTAGACATAATAGGGGCAGGACAGGCCGATACAGGATTTACGCCATTCTTTATTGGAAATCGGACCTCGGAGTCCGATTCTGAAACACAACAGAATTTCAGCTGTTACAACATTTTCTGCACTAAAATGCAATAATCTCATTAAAAATCGACTGAAGTGAGTGTTTGAAGTGTTCGGACTTTCGGACATTTTCATGTGAAAATCGGCTGTCAAGAAGGGAATGTAAGACATCGGACCCCGGGGAAAAATGCCGCACCTAACGTGTTAATAAAGTAGAAATAATAGTAAATAGTTAATTCATTTTTAAACATACCATGCGAAACATACCATTTGTTATTTATTATTCCATCTATTTACTATTTACCTATCTCATTTACTTCCCCGTATCACTGATTCCGTATCCTTTAATATAAGAGATCTTACCATTTAATATTGTTATTCATAAGTATAATCTAGGGATATATTTTGGTTTAACTTTCCTTCCTCTTTTTTACACATATATGTATATTTTCTCATTATTATTTTTTTCATTTTTTTAATAATAATTTAAATTCTAGATTTGACATCCGCATCATTTAAAAAAAAATTAAATTAAAAATCATAAATCTCAATTTTATTCTATATTCATATCTACTCTATATCCATCTATATTTCTATTCTTTATTCAATTATCATACTATTCACTATTTTTTCGACCTCATTAATATTCTTTTGATCTGTAACTATAAAAAAAAATTCATATTGTTTTTTAAATGTATTTTCATTGCTTGTTATCTTGTTTTATACTTAGCTCTGATGAAGTCCTGAATTCTGGGTAGATACTTCGGCAAAATATATGTAGTATCCACATATAGTGTTGTTTTTTTGACCGCTCCAATATCCGTTTTCATTGCATTAATTAAACATAAGAGAGTGGTTGGTCTATCTTAAGAAAAAATAGTTCTTGAAATCTGCATGTTCTAGAATAAGGGACAATAATAAACCAAGAAACTCAAGAGTTTTATATAATAGTATAGATTTAACACGTTGAGCGCCAAGCGGTACGATCGTACCGCTGTTGGACTATTGGCTGGGGCCGAGGCGGTCCCCAGGTACCGCCCGCTCCCGCCAGCTAAAAGATTGTTCTGGGCCAGGGGACCGCCTGCCGAGCGTGATTTCAAGGCATATTGGACCGCTCCGGCCCCGAACAATTCGCCAATGCAATTGGCCCAAATTTTTTTTTTTTTTTTTTTTAATTTGGGGGGTATAAATAAATAAAATAAATTAATTTTATTTATTTTTTTACAAAACAAAATATCTTATTTATTAAAATAATATATTTTAAGGGGACAAGGGTTGACGTCGCGGTCATAACCGGGCAGCCCCCGTACTACTATAGGTAGCGGGCTTTACCCTGGGGCCGGGCGGTACATACGTACCGCTCACAAAATTATTGTTTAATTGCCAAAATTAAACTTTTTATTTATTTCTTTTGCAATTTTTGTATCATTCTAATCATATTAAAGTTATAAATTAGGAAAAATTGCTTTGGCCCCAGGCAAAAGTACATCATCTTTTCCCTGGCGCTCAACGTGTTAAATGCAGGTGCATAGATTTTCTCTATTATTTCAAGGAGGATTATAAAAATCCTCGTTCTTTTCCAAAATGTTTAAATAATCATTGTATCTAGGAAGATCTTCGAGTGCCTTTTTCATCCATCACTATCAGCTTAGCTTAGCGCTTGTCGGTTTAATCCGCTCTTGATTCCGTACACTACGGTCGATAACAATTATTTCCTCATTAGTTTCCTTTCTTAGATTTAAGACTCTAGACGTCGGAACAGAATTGGTGTAATAACGGTTTCCACTATCTCTGTTTATCTTTATCCCGATGAGACCGTTAAACCATGACGTCTCTGGTCGGTTTAAATGATCGGCATTCCTGATTTTATTGCCCCTGAAATGGAGGATGGCCCCGCCTGTCCTCTCCTCCCCACAGAACAAATTAAACTGTACCCTATAATTCGGTCTACACAGCTGAATGGTCTGGACGGTAAATATGTCAACTCATAATTTTTAGTCTTTATGATCCAATTTATTATTTTCTGTTTGTAAATTAAGGAATTTACACTCTATAGATGGGAAATAAATTTAATCGCTTTAAAAATCTGTATTAATAATTATAAGGGCGTTCATGCAACCGATTGCAATGTTTACCCCCTTTTATAAAATCCGTTTATGAAAATTCAAACAAGGCATTAAATAAAGTTATTCGTTAGGTGCTTTCTATAGTACAAATAATGATTTTTTGTACAAATAAAAAAAATAACCTAAAAGACATCATAAAAAGTTTTGAAAATCGCATTGAGAAATCGATGAAAAGATGTTGGAGTGGAGTGCAATACATGTGGCGGTTGTTTGTGGATTTCAGGGCAACGTATGAGATACGTCCTGCACATCCGTGGTATACGAATCGGATCTGGCTGAGGACTCCTACATCATCACAAAGGAAACACCACCGATATATAACCACTGCAATAGCATCATATTAATAAAACATTTTTTCCAGGAACACCCATATTACACATTAGCTGCAATTCTTAGGGATGAAAATAAGTCAATAGAATTACTTTTCAAATTTTTGAAATGAAATAACCTGCTATCGAAAATTTAACATACCAGATCTCTAGGATAAAAAATAGTAATGATTCAAATAACAATATTCATAATAACAAAATAAAACAGGAAAAGAAACAATAATCGCAAAAATAAATTAACCTGTCGTTGATGACTATTTTGGTTTTATGCCATCAAGCACCAACAAACAAACAAGAGGTGATTGGGGGGTAAAAGTAGACGGGGAATCTAAGAGGCTTATGTCACCTTGAAAAGGGAGGTAAGAAGAGTTGGCCTAGAGATGAAAGCTGGAAAATCCAAGCTGATGGTTGTAGAGAGAAGGAGATGCAAACAACCATCACACTAGACACGGGCGGGGAAAATATGGAATTAGTGTCGGTTTATCCGTACATGGTTCCCTAATGACAAATGAGGCAAATGAAGCAGAAGAGGTTAAAAGAAGGATCCTAGCAGGAAACAAGACTATAATGCACATCTTAATATTATAAGAAATAAACTAGTCTCATGTAAATATAAAACCCGCTTCTACTAAACCCTTATTAGACCAGTTGTCACATATGGAAGTGAATGTTGGGTGGATAACAAAAACACGCGTGACAAGCTGGACCGGTTTGAAAGAAGGGTACTGTGGGGAATGTTTGGTGGTGTTTATGAAGTGTGAGGCGTACGATCTTTCTTATCAAATTTAATAAGAATAAATTGGCTGAAATGGTGTCAATAGCTGAAATAGCCATGTCAGCCAAATGAAGGAACAGAAACAGGTGAAGAAAGTAAATATAGAAAAGATCTCAGCCAACATAGCGAAGGCTCGTCCAAGAGCACGATGAAAGGAGAAGGTGGAAGAAGACATGTGGTAAGCGGGCATCCGTTTGGTAGAGGACAGATCTTTGGGGCCGCAGATGTTGAGGCAGGCCAAGGACCACTTCGGTCTGTAGTGCCACGAGAAGAAGAAGTATTGAGAAAAAATATATCTCTAATGCAGTTAGTAAATTCAACCAGGAAATAATTTCCTTAGATTCAGCGCCCCCAAACACATAATTTCATTCTATATTCGACTGTTAGGTACAAAGAGTTTTTTTTCTCACAAAAAAGGCCTGTCAAACCCATTTGCACGCCTCCTTGGATCCGCTACTGTATCACTCGGTGTAAACATTCTTTAACTTCATCGTCGATATACTTAGATCGGAGAATGCATTTTGATCAACGCGATTTTAAACCAAAGCTCTTAAAAATGGCCACCGAAATCGAATCACTAACAAATTTAATTCCCTTCAACAATAGGTTCCATTCCTTCCCTACCATTTAGTGTACATACCTACCTATAACGAGCCCTCCCCTGGTCTGCAGACCACTTGCTGTACCGTGAAATCTGAATTGTACTCCATAACCTCATACATTGCTACAGATTTTAACCCAATTAATGAATTAATTAGTTTATTCAATGCTTTAATGAATTTATCGAGCATTATGACGGTAAATTAACACAGATGGTTGCTGAAGTTGACACGAAATCGAGAAAGTACGAACAGAATTTTTTTTTTTTAGACCATTTAGATGTTCCATTATACAGTCTCCTACGTTGAATAAATATTTTATTATAGTACCTACATACTAAATAAAATATTTCATCACCAAACCATAAAATCAAGTCAATTTGTCATTTTACTAGATTAAGACTGAATACATTACATTTCATTCTGTGACAGTAGCCTATTAGTATATATATATATATATATATATATATATATATATATATATATATATATATATATATGAATTACTTTATTATTTTATTATACACATAAAGCTGTTCAGCTAGGCTGATCTCGTCAACTGTCTATCCGTTAAAAAAAATTCTTTCTGCATTTGATAGCCCCTACTTACTTACTTCGTTTTTTTTTTTTTTTTTTTTTTTTTTTTTTTTTTTTTTTTTTTTTTTTTTTTTTTTTTTTTTTTTTTTTTTTGTTGCTCCCCTTTCTAGCCTTTTAGGCTAAAGGGGTTTCCCGGGCCAGGGGAGTACGTGGGGGATTGATGCCGAGTATTATTAAATTTCCCCTGGCTCCGGATTTAGAACTTGCTATCTTCAGGTTCCAAATCATACGTTGCCATGGGCCATTTTGTAACGCGTTTGCCCACTCGGCCATCCCGATACTTACTTAGTCTTTAGGGTTTATACATCATGCTACGGCATAGAGGAAAGGGGTAGTACAAATAAACATTAATCAGCCTAGTGTCCAACTCCCCCAACCATAGAAGCAACTTGATTAAAAAAAATTTCAGACACTCATTAAACATCATTAGTTTTTCTTTTTTTATATACATAAGTCTAAAAAAGTACCATAAGTAAAATATCTCACTTACATTACCAAAAGTAATTCAACTAAATAAATAAATAAATATAAATTCTTTATTAGATTGTTCCGGGACAAGTCCCTTCGGAACAAAATTATATTACACATTTTATGGGCTTAAGAGCCTTAGATCAAGATTAAAATAAAACAAATTGGAAGAATAATATAAACATAAATTAAAAGGAAAACTTCTTGTGCTAAGATTAAACATAATGATACATAAAAAGAATTGGCAAACATAACTGGCACTGCACTCCTTAAATGTGTACGTACAGTACCAGTCAAAAGTTTAGACTCACTTTTATTTAATTCACAATCTTCAAGTTTTATAAAATAGTTCTAACTCAAGAGGTAGAATATGGTGGATATCTTTCACCATCATTAACTCAAGAGGTAACATTTGAAACATTATATGATTAAGTTTAGAATAAAATTATAAATAGGGGTAACCTGTTGTGTAGTGTTTAGCATAGTATCCTACAATACTAAAGGTCGCGGGTTCGCGTCCCGGGGTGGTCCTAGGATTTTTTAATGACAGTAAAAAATCCTTGGCTATGCCTTCCCTCGGATAGGACGTAAAATGGAGGTCCCGAGGCTGTACAATGTCAGGTACTCGCTAAATCTATCCTAACCTACCTGCCTAGACAAAATTTAGGACTCCCACTGTAGCATCGTCCGATTAGCCTTAGTAGCATAAAGGGGCGTTAAAGAAACAAGCAACAAATTATAAATAAAGTAATAATAAAATTATAGTTTTTACGTTATTAAATAAATAATATGAGGTTAATTTTGTAATTTTACAAAACTAAGGGTGACTCTAAACTTTCGACTGGTACTGTATATACATAACTATAAATAAAATGAACAGAACTTAAATTGAAAAATAATGACAACTTCCGCTTTAAAATTTGGATTCCGAATTGGAAGTTTCTATTTACAATTTTTCGGAAAACTGGATTGATAGGAAGTGATTGTACAGGCGGGATTTGAAGGTAGGGAGGGTGTTGGAATGACGAATAAAAGGGGGAATAGAATTCCATACGGATGAGGACCTGAATATGAAAGATTTTTCGAATGCTGACGTTCGGTGGGCCGGTATACATATATCTGAAGGCCTGGACCGGGTATTGCGGGAATGGACTGAGGATTTGGGTTGAAGGAGTTCGAGCGTATATGAAGGACGGCGAGATCGAATAACTTGGTAAAGAAGTGATGCCAGGAGGTATTTGCGACGGTAGGTTGGGTATAGCCACTTTAACTTTTCGTAAAAAGTGGTGTTTAAAGAAATGGTCGCTCTTTAGTGAAATGAATTATATTACCGTTTTGAATGATTAAAGTTTTATGGTAGATAAACATTAAAACATATTAAATTTGAATCGAGATAAGATAATTTCTCCCACGGACTATTATATGCTTCGCTTATATTGATTGTTTTTCTGACAAAACTGGTACTTACAACAAAGGGAAATATAACTAAAAACATTTTTTATTCTATAATGTCTGTGAGTTTTATTTAAATAGTTATGCATATATTTATGTTAATTATAAAACCTCCTTCTATTTAATCAGTACATTGTTAGTTCAAGTGTACTTATATCAAGTTTCTAAAAATAGGCCATGATTTGTGCGAAATCAGGATACGTATTTAATATAGTAGTATAGTATCGGTCATAAGTTGTCCTGTACTTGATTTATTGCTCGTTTCTTGAAACTTAAACGCGGATTTAATAACGTAATTTTTAATCTAGAATGAAAGTTATGATAATTTAACAATATCATATTTGCTTTGATTGAACCTGTTACGGCAAAGAAAAATGTTAAAAAAATTTGAAAAATTTCTTTTCTCAAAGTGTTCGGACTCTAGCCGTACAACCTCTGTTTCTTCTTATTTTTACAAATTTCTTATTTTAGTCCTAAATACTATTTTAGATGTGGTATAATTGTTAGATAAATAAATAATTGTTAGATTTTTATAAAATTGTTATGCAATAATATAATTTTATTTAATATCAAAGATATTATGATTTTGTTAAATTATCATAACATATCTATAAGTATCCTCATTTCGCACAAATCATGGTTTGAGTCGGTAAAATTATCAACAATTAACAATTTAACTAAAAAATAGAACGAACCTAAAAAGGAAATCTGTTGGAGACGTGCATAAGGATTCTATTTGCATAGCAGAGATTTGAGACCTCGTAAATGTTTCAGATTTGAACCCGAAGGACAGTTCTTAGGATATGAATACATTTCGGACTATTTGAACAAGTGTGAGTAAAAAACAACACATATCAAAAAAGAATATGGCCGACCAACTATTATTTTTTCATGATTACTGACACTAGCCAGAAAAGCAATTGGAAAACTTATTTTTTATGGAATATTTTATTTATTTAGGGAGGGGTGAAAAATTTTCATATAATTTGTAAATAAATATTATTATACATATTATAATATGATATTTCTTCGGCGACCAATCTGCAACAGTAATCACGCTTTAGCAGCATGTAGTCCTATAGTTATTAAGACCTTAATTTTTTAGTTAGTTACCGGTAATTGTACTAATTTTTAAAAGAGGTTTCCCTTTTTGTGAAAACTAACAATTCTTTCAAGCCCTTTTAAATTTATAATATGACCAATTTTTAATACTGAACTAAAATATTGTCTAGATATAAGGTAATCCATAATAATAAATATGCAACCTATCTTGTACATCTATTGCCCGGACACTAACACCCGAAATTATTCAAATGGTAAATAGTTTTCTTTCTCATGACTAATTCGATCAAAACTAATATATTAATTTTTAATTATGCTTTGATCGCATTGTGGATTAAAAATTACGTTAATTCGCGTATATGTAGTTTAGAAACGAGCAATGAATGAAGTGTCCGGAAACATTTGACCGACACTGTATATATATATATATATAAATATATATAGTTAACTTACTAATGATCTGTCATGCCTCAGTTTCAAAGAGAAGCAAACTGTTTATTGTATTTCTCTTGCGATTTCTCCGAACGAAAATCCAAGCGCTTCTCAAGGTTAGTTCATTGAATCACAAATGACGGACGCACGAGGCTCCTAATGGGGTCTGGGTGAACCGGACTTTGTTCTCATGGATAAATAAATTATCCACTCAATTCGCCATTAATTGCTTCGTTTACTCTTACCACTCTAGTTAAGCAAAGGCGTTTGGTTAATTAATTAAACGTTTCTCGTTTAGTTAATTAAGATTACAATAGTTTCATTTTATAAAGTAGATAATGCAATACTTTGAATAGATATAATTAGAGGTTTAAAGTAGTTGTTTCGTATCTTTATTCTTTAGAGATGACAATTGGATGCGTTCCATAATCTAAAAAAAAAAAAAATAATAAGTGTACATACATTTGAAAAATAATTAGGAATATTAATAATAAATATAATTAGATTACTTATCTTTAAATTTTTATTATTATTTTTACATATTTATTATCACATTATTATTATTTTTATATTATTATTATTTTTACATTATTGTTATTTTAATATATTTTTTTTCTATCTCCCTATTAAAGAGAAGAAGAATAAAATTCATTGTTTTGTACCCCATATGTTCTGGCAAATAACTTTATGTTTAAAGGCTTTATCAGGTTAAGATAAGTTAAAATGCCCCAGAGCTATAAAAGGCTGTCGACTTACATATATTTACACCACCACCAGAAATCCCTATAACCCAAGTTGCAGATTTCTACAACACTCTAATGCCCCATAAATAGGTAAAGTATTTTGAAACACTGAATATTTTTTCAAGATTTTTTAAAAGCTATGTACGTCAGAAAAATGTCTCATTGACACCCTATTTATAGACCTCACTGTCCATCATTTATGACTCGGAATCTCATCACTCTTTACTGACAATGAGAAATATTCATAATACAATAAATTAAATTTTCAATACAATACAATATGTTTATACTTGTTTTTTCGTTGAAAATATTCTTCAATAATGAAGTGTGTGGAATACTTTTGTTAAAGTTGATTTACTTATGATTTTTTATTAAGTATTTAATTTTTGCTATGAGTGAAACCTTTCGAACCAATTCACAAAATATTAGGTATTTGCGTTTAAAATAAATGCTGCTATACTAGAAATATTAAAAGCAATGATTGCGATTTTGGTTTCTGTATATTTTACAACGCATAAGAAATGATCAGAACCCATTTTTGGTGCACCAAGGTAAATGTAATTTGGGCAATTTTCTATGACCATATTTAATGTTTTGAAGGCTAATGCAGGTAGTGTAAGGAATGGGTTCGAATGGTGGAAACCTAATTTATAATTTTTAATATATATTTCTTTGTTTTTGACATTATGTTTACTGATAATTCATTAATCATCATGATAACATCATTAAACTTGCTTTTAATTAAAAATTGTACGAATGTATATTAAAAGTTAATTTCAAAACTTTAACATTTATTTTTATAATTTCCATTTTTTTTTTTAAATTTACTTCCAAATATCTGATATGTAATCATCATATTCAATGAGAGCCTTTAATCATGTTCCCTTCCTAGCAATTTTACAAAATGGCTTTTGGTTTCCCACCAATTTTACAAAATGGCATCTGAAATGTGGTTTTGTTGGAATTTATTCACAAAACCTCAAGGAGTATGTTTCCTACAAATAAGTTATTTGTAATATGAGAAGTGTGTATAAAATTGTTATTGATTTAAAATTGTATATCCCATTATATATCTTTATATTTGCAAGATATTGTGTTACATGATATTAGAAACATGGATTGCGTAATAAAATAAAACTTGATTTTAAGAAGTTATGAAACATTTGACAATATTACTTTAGCTAACAACAGCCATGTTTAGTTGGTATGTATTTGGCACCATATATTTTATTCCATAATGAGATTGCAGTTTAATAATTGTTAGGAGATTAAATTTTATGAAAATTACAAAATTTAAATCCTCGCTTGATTTTTAAATATGCAGTTGTTGGTGCATCAAATGTTGGGTATTTTCCCTATTATGATTTGTGATGTAGTTTTTATTTTTACTTATTTTTCAACGCAGAATGACAATAGAATTAGGTTTGAAAAATGATTATTCAGAATCGTCTAAAATTTAGTTTTTATCGGCACATCGGTAAGCCTCTAAAAGTTATTATTAGTAGTTACTATTAGCTAAAGTTTTGAGAATTATTTGATTGATATCTATAAAACAATGGATTTTTAAAAAATAATCTCTTTCAGGACTACCTATAACATATGTCATATCTAACTTAGAAATCAACATTAAAATTGGCAAACTTTAACAGTTTCTTTCCTAAATCTCATCATATTTAAGCACTTTTGTCTTCTTTAAATCCTGCATTTCAGGCCTTCCACAATCCATTATTATTAAATATCATAATTAGTTTTGAACAGTAAAAATCAACATTAAAACTGCAGAGGTGAACTCAATTCTTGACTTAAATTGGATCAATTTCGATCTTATTATTTCTCTTCTGCTCTATTTGACTTCAGTTTATGTAACACAACTTCAGTTGTCGTTTTCCTCTTTCCACTGAAAAAGATGTCAGATGGATTGAAAAATAGACCTATCTTTGCACTTTTCTATGCTTTCATGTGATAAGTGATGAACAAGAACTACTTTCCCATGTAATGTGCTACCGCATATTTACGCCCATACATTTACTCAGTCCAGTTTTATTTGACATTCGTCTCCCCCAGCATTCATGAATTGATAAAAAGGAGTTAGATGGTCGGTTTATTCAAACTTTTTCTTCCTTTTATTCAAACTGTCCGCTTTGGGGTATCCATTATGTGGTGTGAGATAGATAGAACAGCATTAGATCCTTCCTTATAAGGATTACGGGTCCAAGAATCTACCGCAACTCGTGTGACGTACCCTTACCTTTTGATACAGTCCCTGGCTGGCATTCAGGTCTATTGTTCGACCCAAGGGCATCGCCCTTTCCCATACTTCTGATCATATCATCTCACCGCTCCGGCCGTATAACATGAGAAGCTTCCTGGTGCTTTCACGTTCCTCGTTTCTGATAAATTATTTAATTCAAAATTCTAAATTATTTAAAAACTTATTTACACCGGTTATAGTTATAGAGACTTGAAGTTTAAAGAATGTTTAATGTGGCAGTAGTTGATATATTAACCCATTCAGTGCTGACGGGGTTTGTCTTTAACACTAATTTGGTTTAATCAAATTACAAAGGAAAAATACTATCTTCTATTAGCCCGTAGTTTGGCAGTCAACGTGTTACTGCATGTGCTCACCGCTAAAATTTATGATAAATTGTGTTACCCCATAACGATAACTTGGTTACTTTGTTTCCAATTAATTATAAATTAATTATAATTATATATTAAATTTGATGGTCTGCAATCTTCAATAATTTTGTCCGGTTATCTTATGGAAGCGATACGAAAACGGGTCACCGCATCACCGTTACGATGCGCTTACCAACTATGCTACCAATGCCCATATATCCGTATTATAACGGTGATGCAGAGATCCGCGTTCGATTCCCTCCACCAGATCCAATTATTTAAAAATGAATTAAAAGTACAGAATATTAAATTTAATAAATAATTGTTTTGCAATGTTTCAATTATATCCCATCATTGGAAATGTCCAGCCCCCGAGTACTATTCACGATGTGGTGATATCGGCGGGTCTTAACTTGGGATATGGGTTCTGGTAGCGTAGTTGGTTAGCGCACCACAACGGTGAAGCGGAGACCCGAGTACAAAATCAGGCTGTAGGAAATACTTTCTGTTCAGATAAAATTATTTGAAAAACTGCAAATGAAAAAAATCTGGTGAGTGCACGCAACACACAACTTTCACTTACCAACTTACATAGATTAGAAATTAATGCGTTTTGTTAATAGCCACTTCTCAAAGTTACACATTTTTCCACATTCCTTTCTTATTTTTGTTTTCATTTGCTCTATAAAAAACACTAATTTCTTTTATTATTAAATAAAAGTTTTTACTTGTGATAATCCGGCAATGCAAGCATAATACTCCAAGTGGTCTGGTTTTATAATTCTCAATGTACTTGTTGAAAATTTCATTTAGTTACCATGAAACAAATAATTTCCATTAAATGAACTGAACGGCTTTAATTAGAAACAATGGCCTGGCATTAAAGGCGTATTACGCATGCGTGGGCTCAACGTGTTTTATGAGTTAACTGAATATTTTTCTATTTTTCTCCTCTATATGTTTACTTGATTTTTATCATATCTCATATTTAGCCAAATCTTATTTTTCGATGTAACGAGAGAAAGTTAATTTCTCCATATAAACAAAAACAAAGGTACTTTATAGGAAACAAAAAAGGCCCCTACCCCATTTAATCGCCCTCAGAACATTTTAATAATGATAAAGTTTACCTGATATTAAAGAACACCTTCAATTTTCATTAAACATGACGAATTTGCTGAAAATCGTTAACGCCGTTTTTGAGATAATCGAAAAAAAGGTAAAAATTGAAAAAAAGTTATGAAATAAAGTGCCCCCTCCGTTTGACTAATTTTGATGAAATTTTGGCTATCACATCTTTGTCATATACATACATCAAATACCCAGTTTGATCAAAATCGTTAAAACTGTTTTTGAGAAAATAAAAAAAAAACACGTGAAAATGGTACAACATTTATTAAGTAAAGAAATTTTTGCTGCCACATCGCGGGCATATACATACATTGAGCTAGTCTGTTCACACACACACACACCCACACACACACACACGCACACGCACACGCACACGCACACGCACGCACACACACACACACACACACACACACACACACACACACACACACACACACACACACACACACACACACACACACACACACACACACACACACACACACACACACACACACACACACACACACACACACACACACACACACTACAGTAACCTTGCATTTTATTTAAGAACATCAATATTAAAATAACAGGAAGTAGAGATATATATTTTAGTTTCGTAACTTGAGAAAGAATAAAATATACAAACAATAAAGGTAAATTACCTGTAAAATAATTGCAGAATATGTAAAACAAAAAGAAATGCAATTAAATAAACGGGAAAACATATGACAATAAATTAACGGAAACATAATTATTAGGCTGCCGATACATTTGCTTAAGCGAACTTTCAAGCATAAGCGAAATACTATATGAATGTAATACTTTATGTAAAATTATGGCCCGTTTTATTTTAATTATATTTTGATTAAAATATTTAATTTTGTGAAATCATTAATTGATATTTTTAAAACGTTATGTTAATAGTTGAGCTAAACGTTTAATTTTTTAATCATACATTTATTATTATATTTTAAATTGAATTGAAGAAATAAATATCCCTGAAATGTATTTTTTCCATATATTTTTTAAGCATTGGTTAAAAAAGGATTTTAGGGGGGAAAAAGTGACCGTGGTTAAATGCAGAAAATAAAAAGCCAAATAAGATTAAATAAGGTAAAACTAAAATATTTGCATGGTTATCTGTTTATTCAAAATTGGTGAATAAAATTTCATTCTTAATAATTATAATCATGATTACTAATAATAGCATAAATAATCTGTAATTCAATTTTACACCCTATAAACCAGAAAACCCCATCTTCTCAGGATTTTAATTTCAATTCCTTTAAAGTAGTACTTTTTCTTTTCTTTTTACTTTCACTTAACTATATAGGTATGAAATATAGAGTAAGTGGAAGTATTGCGATCGTGAAAAATTTCGACTTCCGGTTTTCAACGGAAATACACGTTTTGGGGCCCCCTGAGTCCAAATAACCAAGTCCCGCGAAATGGTCTATGTGTGTGTGTGTGTGTGTGCGTGTGTGTGTGTGAACAGACTAGTTCAAAAACTATAAACCGTGCGAACCTGAAATTGGGTATTTAGTGTAGGTATATGCCCGCGTTGTGACAGCAAAAACTTCATCAAAATTGCTCAAAGGGGTACTTTATTTAATAACTTTTTAGTTTTTTCGATTTTCCCAAAAACGGCTCTAATGATTTTGATTAAACTTAGTATTTGATGTATTAATATGCCCGAGATATGACTGTAAAATTTTCATCAAAATTGATCAACCGCAGGGGGCACTTTATTTCATAACTTTTTTTCCAATTTTTACTTTTTTTTCGATTATCTCAAAAACGGCTTCAATGATTTTCATCAAATTCGTGATGTTTAATTAAAATCAAGTCTTCTTTAATATCAGGTGAGCTTTATCATTATTAAAATGTTTTGAGGGGGCTAAAATGGGGAAGGGGCCTTTTTTGTTTTTCTATAAAGTACCTTTGTATTTGTTTTTATAGAGAAATTATTTGTCTCTCGTTTCGCCTAAAAATAAGAAAGAGCTAAATATGAAATATGAAAAAAATCAAGTGAACATATACAGGAGAAAAAAAGAAAAATATTCCGTCAACTCATAAAACACGTTGAGCCCAAGCATGCGGAGTACGCCTTTAATGCCAGGCCATTGTTTATAATTAAAGCCGTTCTGTTCCTTTAATGGAAATAATTTTTTTCATGGTAACTGAATGAAATTTTCAATATTTACATAGACAATTATAAAATCAGACGACTTGGAGTATTATGCTTGCAGTGCCGAATTATCTCAAGTAAAAACTTTTATTTAATAATAAAAGAAATTAGTGTTTGTTATAGAGCAAATGAAAACATAAATAAACAATGAATGTGGAACTTTGAAGTGAAAGTTGTGTGTTGCGCGCACGCACCAGATTTTTTTTTTTTTAGTCAGCTAATATCTTGGAACGTTTTATGGGAAAATATTGATACCCCTGTCTTTAATAGCCTAAATAATCACCTCATACTGTTATTTAGACAGTTTTTACAGGATCAAAACAGCTAGAGCAGAATCAGTATCGAAAATTGCACCTTTACTATTTTTCTTTGGGAGGAGGCTGATGCAGTTATGAAGCATCATAGAGTATCATACTAACCATATTATATTCTTAATTAAAACAGTTAAAAACGTATTTGGGAATGTGATTAAATGATATTTGGATAAATTGGAGACAGTCAACTTTACGTTATTTTCCTTCTCGGTCCCACTGTGCGTCGGTTCTCGGTTCCCATATAGGAATACTGTCTACACACTTACCTCGTCACGTTCTGAGAAGTCAGCGACGTGCGCTCGACTCAACTATGTTGAAACGTTGCTAGAAAAAATCGCCTTTACCTTCCATTCCATTCCGTATTTATTTGATGAGATTCTTCTTTGTACCATTTGAATAATCCAGCTAATTAGACAAACCCTTAAAAATTTCTTAGCATTGAACTCCGTGCAGCTGAATTTCATTTATCTTTTTATAAAGTTGGTTTATTTCTTTTCTGTTGCATGGGTTTAATTTCATCGATAGTGGTCTTAAATAAATCTACAATGTCTAAGATCGTCTTATCTGAAAAGAAAACGCTGAAAAAAATATAAAGATAAAAAAAATTGTTCCCTTGTTGGTTTATTTTTTAGCTGGGATAATTCCAAGGATCGACCTCAGGTACCAGACCACCTGCTATTGTCGAGGACAGGTGGATTGTTGACGTCAGCAAGTGACTGCTTTGCCAGCTGGTGTATTCCGAACTTGCAGTCTAGCATATTCTAGGCTTATTTAAATAAATTTATTAGCTTAGCGAACCAATCACCTAATAGAAACTTTGGACTTGTTTAGGATATTGTACAGTTATCGTGTAAGCATATCTGCTAATTCTGTCGCTTATCCATACCTTACCCTCTTTCACTAAATTTATTACAAAATACCAATGCTGTATTTATCAGAGTAACAAAAAGATAAATTATGATATAGGAGAGTCTTTTCCAAAATGGCTCTTCTCTTGGGCTCTGTGAAAATTTTCGTATACAAAATATTATAGTAATTATGTCATTACTTTATAAAGTGTGTAAGGGACAAGCCTACCCATTCCATTAATTATTATTATATCTATACAATAAATTATTTATGAATTTGGAATACTTGTTTAATTTATTTTTAAATTAACCACATCCAGTTTGCAGTATGACTGCGTGTCCTGACTCTATTAAACACGCAGATTGTCACTAAAACCTATCAAGTCCAGTCTCAATATAGATATCACTGAGACAGTTGATCTGCATTTTATATGATTGCGAAAATAATTGTTTTCTCCTTAATTTTTCACTTTTATTCGAAAAAAATAAAGTCAGGAGTTAATTTAATGCTGTATAAAATAAAATTGTAAACAGAAGATGTATCAATGTGTATTAAAAAAAAAAAAAAACTATCACTATAGCCCCGTAATTTGACATGGGGCGCCACGGAAAATTTCTGATATGTAAGCCTAAAAAGTTTGGGAATCGTTGCTATAGGGTATGAAAATAAGATCACTGATTTTTTAGCGATTTGTTTTAGTACCTCTACTATATTGTTATTTATATATTATTTTAATTTATGAAGTAATCCATGGAAGTAATTGTTTGCGTTTTATTTATTTATTTTAGCATTGTTCTAATAATAATAATATTTTTTGGAAAAGCTTGATGCGTATATTGGACTGATCTACATGTTTTAACTGTTGGGTTTTGGAAAATATGTTGGATAAATGAGGATTAAAAGAAATTTTACAATATACCTAGTAATCAGGTAGAACGATTTACCCCTCTTCTTTTTATTTTCTTTTTATTTCCTGTTCCCTTCCAAGTAATTATGGAAAGAGCTCATCTTCTAGGGTATGTATTAAGGCTACACCTCTAAGGCTTTTGAAAGGTTGACGAGAGAACAGGAAAAAAATGAAAATTGATTCAAAATAATGATAATAAATAATCTATTTATTTTTTCTTTATTTATAAAGGAATAAAGCAACTACATATCTACTTAATTCTAAACGCACACTTTTAGTTGTTTAGATCGCAGTACTTTTTCTGTTACAAAGAAATAATCCCATAAATAAATTCGAAAACAAAAGGTAACACATAATTGCGAGATGTCGGGGTCTTGACCGTTCCCCCCCCCCCACAAACTTGGGGCTAAATCCGAGCCTGGAAAAGACCATCCTAAAAACTGACCAAAACATCAGGGGTGGAAAAATTTCCATTTAAATTGGGTCTAATGATTAAATATATGAAACAAATGAAAGAGAACATTTTCGAATATTTGGGACTGATAAAGTATGATGGCCTTAAAGAAGCTTCCTCAACAGAAATCTGCATAATCGTCGTTCAAAAAAATATTTGAATAAGCCCACCATTTGAACGATTCAGTCATATGAAATTTTTATATGCCTGTGCACACTAGACTGTAAGAAAAAATCTGGTGCGTGCGCGCAACACACAACTTTCACTTACAAACTTACTTAGATTAGAAATTGACGTGTTTTGCTAAATATCATTTCCCAAAGTCACACATTTTTCTACATTCATATCTTATTTTTGTTAATCGTTAAAGCCGTTTTTGAGTAAATTAAAAAAAACCCGTGGAAATGATACGAAATTTATTAAGTAAAGTCCCCCCTCCCGTAGATCAATTTTGATGAAATTTTTACAGTCATATCTCGGGCATATAAATAGATCAAATACCAAGTTTGATAAAAATCGTTAAAACCGTTTTTGAGTAAATAAAAAAAACATATGAAAATGATACAAAATTTATTAAGTAAAGTCCCCCCTCCGGTTGATCAATTTTGATGAAATTTTTACAGTCTTATTTCAGGCATATAAATAGATCAAATACCAAGTTTGATAAAAATCGTTAAAACCGTTTTTGAGTAAATAAAAAAAACATATGAAAATGATACAAAATTTACTAAGTAAAGTCCCCCCTACGGTTGATCAATTTTGATGAAATTTTTACAGTCATATTTCAGGCATATAAATAGATCAAATACTCAGTTTAATCAAAATCGTTAGAGCCGTTTTTGAGAAAATCGAAAAAAACTTAAAAAGTTATTAAATAAAGTACCCCCTCCCTTTGAGCGAATTTGATGAAATTTTTGCTGTCACACCGCGGGCATATATCTACACTAAATACCCAATTTCAGGTTCGCACGGTTTATAGTTTTTGAGCTAGTCTGTTCACACACACACACACACACACACAGACACACACACACACAGACCATTTCGCGGGACTTGGTTATTTTGACTCAGGGGACCCCAAAACGTGTATTTCCGTTGAAAACCGGAAGTCGAAAATTTTCACGATCGCAATACTTCCACTTACTATATATTTCATATATAGGTAAGTGAAAGTAAAAAATTGGTGAAAGTATCGAAAGGTTTGAAAGGCAAGGGTTAACACATCCCTGGTTGTTTTATGTTACGTGTATTGTATGTATATTGTATTGTATGTATATTGAATCATATTTATGAATGTATGATAACGAACCAACCAAATCAATTAAAAACATTAAACCTACCAATTAAATGGTTAGGAACCATAACTAGGATGAGTGATTGGCTAACAGTCAATATGGCGAACCGGTGAATCTGAAATAAAGTCAGATCTCGTGGAAGACCGAAAGTTAGGCGAAAATTTCGAACGAACAGATTACTGAAGATCTAAGGATTAAGTAATTTTTCGCTTTACCCAAAAAATTGTCAAATTAGTGTTTGTTTTAGCTAGTGTTAGTAGACACAAACACAGAATCTACTACCTAAAAAATAGGGAATTTATTTTAAAAATAGAGGGACCTCAGTTTTTTATCTGTTCTCGAACAGTTTTCAACGCAAATAAAAACAGAAAGTGGTAGTTCTTCGCTATTTCAATAGATATTTGTTTTTTCTATCCGGTGTGTTTTTAATTTACGTTGTTTATATTTTTTATTTTTAACAAAGTGTATCCGTTTTTGATTTTTTGTCGATGTTCCTTGCCACAAATATCGTAATTTCGGTATTTTGCCGGATCTGTAAATCAGGTTTTGCATTAATATCATGCAGGCTAGCAACTGACTGATGACTGGGAAAAGGCAGGTGAAGGGGCCAAGGGCAGTAGCAAGCGCCTGCCAAGCCGATAAATAAATAATAATACATCCACTCAC
The DNA here is from genome assembly GCA_911387785.2 of Aelia acuminata. Taxonomy (NCBI): domain Eukaryota; kingdom Metazoa; phylum Arthropoda; class Insecta; order Hemiptera; family Pentatomidae; genus Aelia; species Aelia acuminata. The sequence goes on from OU426980.1 coordinate 107,585,434, forward strand.
GGGTTACTGGTGGCATGTTATGGCATGTTAGGATATATTTATATGAGTATATTATATATTTATCCAGGATTATAAAATAAAAATTCATATAAAGATGCCTATTCATAAAAATATAGATATTAAATTGCTATTAATTATCCATGATTTCTGATTAGAAGTGTCCAAAATATTTTAATCAATATTTCGGGCTCAAAATTAAGTTGTTTTTTTATTTTTTATAATACTGTATTTTGTAAAATTTTTGAGGTCTGGCTCGACATTTATATACACAAAAATAATAAATAAATAAAATCAAATGAACAGATCAAATTATGATAAACACTTCAATGCGTAAATAAATTGGTTCATGTAGGCAAAATTAAACATAATCTTGGAAGAAAAAATTAAAAGCAGGAGAAGTAAACAATAATTTACAAAATATAAACAGTAGTACTGTAATAAGAAACAGAAGGTATAAAAAAAATATATATATATATTAATATCAATAACACTGGATATACCCTTAACTGTTTTTATTCAGTTATTCCTAGGCTCTTAAAAACACTGTTGAGGATAAAAAGATAGATCCCATTCAGGTATTGTGTCATTAATATCTAGTATTTTATTAATTTGATTTTCAATGCTATCTGAATGTAGGTATTTACGTAAAAACCTTTGCCTTTCTTTTTCAAATTTTTACAGCTCAATAGAACATGAATAATACTATCATTGCATCCTTGTTCACAATATTTACATTGGGCTTCGGAATCAAATTTAATAGTTATTCCATTAAGGCTAATGCGTGTAACTTTTTTACTCGCCATCAAGAGTTGAACAAAAGCTCTTAATTTATTTATGTGGGTGTAGAATGAGGGGTATGGAAGCAGGGGATTCAAAGAGACAAATATTCCTATAGTATAAATTAAAGCTTGAGTTTATCACTTTATTAATATCGAGGCCGAGAAGATGGTTAGGATAAATTAAAGCTTGAGTTTATCAATTTATTAATATCGAGGCTGAGAAGATGATTTCTCATTGCTTCCTCTAATTCCACCTTCTTATATTTGATAACCTCTAAATTTTGCCCAGTCCATAAATTGTAAGCCCCGATAAGAGAAAATAGTTTCGCAGAATCTGTTGCCCAGTTAAATGGAATGGTTTTTGTGTCACTTAATTCCAAGAACCTATTAAAACAAAGACTAGGTAGCTGTTCGACACCCATATTTAAGATTTTAATCCACCATTTAATCATTTTTGAAAATTTTTAAATAACAGGTGGGTTCGGCCGGTTTCAATTCTGATAAAATAATTTGGTGTATTAAACTTGGCAAGTTTTAAGTTAATACATTATGTTGAAAAAAATAATTTGACCTCTTTCTAGATATTTAGTATAGCAACTAACCCATAATATCGTCATGTATAACAAAACATTTTCAGACATAGATTCGTATAATTGACATTTGGTATCCCAGGAGTCAGATTTACTTACTCGCAATATGTTCCCAACAGCCGAATAAGCTGCAGCATCTTTTTGTTAAGGCCGAATCACAAAGTTTGGATAATTTACCTGAGGAAGAGAAAAGAGTTCCTAAATAATTAAACGAATTAATGACTCCCACTGTATTACCTTCAAAGGTGAATTTCTTTAATTTATATAAACTGCATCCTTTATAATAAACGAAGTTATTATTTTTTTTAATAATAACGTTTTTAACCCAATTCTCCATATAGCCATTTTAAAGATAATATATTTGACATATTACACATACATTTTATAAATGAATAATTTTTGTCTCCAGATTTTCCAATTACTAACCTATTTATCAATTTAACGAGAACTGTATGCAAAACTATATTTTTATACAAAGAGATGAGTTATGATCCCATGAAAATGGATCGTAAAAAAAAATTTTTTACGGCAACAAAAAATATCTAACAATATGCACTTTTTTTATACAAACGAGACAGGTCCTAATGAAAATTTAGTGCTATTTTGAATGGCAAAAACTAAAAAAATCATATCTATTACTATTTGTCTTTATAACAGATTCATAAAAAAATAAATAAATTACAGTTAGTTGAAAAATAACAATTAATCGAAAAGGAAAAGTAATATTCCATAAAACGGCGCCCGAAGGATTTCGTCTGTGGGGGGGGGGTAGGCAGAATTTTTTTTACTAGTTTTAACCAATACATAAAATTTAACGAAATTTTTTTAACCAGAGGGACAGGATCGACCTTTAAGGTTCAATTAATTTTTCAAATAAAACTGAAAATGAGTATGAATTTATTTAATTTGTAGCTTTTGTTTTTCATATTATATCCTTGAGGGGGGGGGGGCATTAGCCCCATATGCGGACGCCCATGATACCATGCTTTAAAGAAAGATTTTGGTAGGAAAATTTGACGTGCCATTGTTGGTATTTTTTGTCTGTACTTATCCGGAACCCTTTTACCCTGTGTACACACACACGTATATAAATATCCTTGACTAAGTAGCATTAAGCATTTTATATATCTCTACAAGTTCTATCTATACCTTATCAAGGTTTCGACTAGCAGGGTTAATCTGCAGTTACTACCCCAACTATAAAGTTTTTCTGGGCGCTCTTATCCATTTGTCTTCTCTGTCCACCGATAGCTGCTACTTGGATGCTTAAACCACGATCCTAGATTCATTCTTATTCTTGTCACAGATTCCAGATAAATTCTTCTTTACTTCTACCGTATCCCTCCCACGTCTAACAATATCATAATTCTACTTGCACGAAGCATTGTACATTGAATTTCCTATGAAGCTTGCTTAATTAGTTACTAGTTGATAGGGATGATTATTCATTCAGAAAAAATATATATATATATTTTTTATGTTTTATTAAATTATTTGTAAATTTTATTACATATCAGCCTTCTACCATATTTACATATCTATTTTCAAAGATGATCATATTGTACATTGTACCACCCTTTATTGGTATATTCTTAATTGTATTAACCTTGATTGTTTTAGGGAACATAATTGTTTCCATAATGATCATTTATGGTATTTTTTTATTTTAAGAAATCATAAGAATATTTATTAAATGTATTAAATATTAAATATTTATTAAATGACCCCCCTTACGTTTTTAATTACTTGCACTTCCTAATGATTATTATTTTCTTTATGATACAGAAATATCCAAGAATTGTTTACCAACTAACTATTACCTGTAATCCCATATGGGATAGAATTTATTAAATCAATGGTTTTTCTCTATGTTTTTTTGTTCCTTAACTTAGTCAATTTTACACCAGTTGGTTCAGCTTTTAATATAGTAAAAACGCTCGTTTTTACAAAAGTTTTGAAGTTGGGAAGAGCGGGGTTGGTTGGCAACAGTTTTCACTTTTTTGATTGTTGAGTCATTCCTGTTAATATAATCCCAATATGGCTGATACCACTGTAAACCCCAAGTATTAGAGTACTTTAAGTATTTTTTTCTACACATAATATTTAACACTATGATCTTAGGAAATTTAAGAATTCGTCAAGCCAGATTATGCCAATTAACCCCCCGTGTGGGGCAGGTTGGCCTAAAAGGTGGTGTTGTTTGGTCATCTCATTCAAGTACTGCGTGACAAATATTATTGTTATTAAACCAGCACTATAATGATATAATAATTTTGATCGGTTTTTAACAGCTATTAAGGGAAAATGGAATGAAAATTTGCTGCATTTTACCATACGACTGCATTTATTTCAATTGAACAAAATTACATAACATTTCAAACAGCAGAAATTAGAAAAATGTAATGGCTTAGAAGCATCATTGCTAATGATCTTTAATGTCATTATCTTTTTCGTTGTTCCTAAAGATTCCGTTTAAGTTTAGATTGTCGTCTCTTTTGCATAGGAAATATTGCTCTCCTTCTCTTCGCTAGAACTAAAGACAAGTGGTAGTTTCACCTTTGTTTATGTTTACCTTACTTTTGTGACTTTCTACTGCGCCAACAAACGCCAGTTGAAGATATCCAACTAACCCCACAAGAGAAATCATATGAAAGATGGCTGCCAGGACAGGAGAGAACAACCAAACAAGAAACTGGTTAGTTGAAATGTTAGGTTTTTCAAAGGAGTTTAGGGCTCTGTGAACAGAATCGGAGCCAAATGTTTTGCCATGCCTCTAAACCAAATTTACTGAAAATATAAAAATTTACTTAAATGTTGTAAAATCAATCAATGAAGCTCACACTTCTCTACACTGTTAGCATCAGACTGAAACCTCAGGACAAAACTCCCGAGGTCGAGGGGGTCACATGGTATGATTGTGGCGCCTTCACAACAGGTGTGACGGAAATTATAAGCCAAAGGCCAACCTACCCCCTATGCCAACCAACCCCGCTCTCCCCTACTAAATTTGAACTAGTGTAAATTTTCATTTATGGGCCAAAAAACATATCTAACCGATTGCGAAGCTGTCAATACTATTACCCCTCTCGGAGCAAGAGACAGCCAACGTGAAGTTGACCGGAGACTCGGATTTTACCACATAACTCCCTCCACAACCCTCCAGCGGTGGTCCAAGTGTAAGTACGAGTCCACGTGACCGGTACTTACAGGTGGAGACATGGACAAGAGCGTACACGAACTACAACCAGGAGGAATAATCGATCCTTGCGCCCAAATTCTTTCAGAAGAAGGCAAATTACAAGTTCTGAAAACAGTAACCTTATTCAAAGTGTCAGAGTGTAACCATTTTGGCTGCCCGTGTGAGTAGACGGTTTAGAGAATATGGTTTGAAAAGTAAATGGTTGATTCAGGACCTCATTACCCAGAGAGCAGCGAAAAGTGAGATTGCGATTTGCCAGGGAACACATTAATTGGAATTTCGATGATTGAAGGAGGGTTTGTTTCCTGACGAGGTAAGAATCGCTCTTACATATCCTCCTATGATCGAATTCAAACATATGGACGACGTAGATAATGATTTACTTAAATTAATATTATTCCTCTTCTTGCTTTTGGTGGGGCTTAATATTGTTCTGGACTGGTATAACGAATGAGGTTCGCGCAGAGTAAGTAGTTGTTCAAGGACGATATCTTATTGCTGCAAGGGTTGTGGAAGGATCCTGCGAATCCTTACATTATTGATGCAAGATAATGTAAGAACACACCGGGAAATGTCCGTAGAACCCAGCTTAAAGGAGGAGTATATTACAAGGATCGACTTACCAGCTGGAGATCCTGACCTCAACCCTATTGAGCATGTCTGAGATTTGCTCAAAAATTCGAAATCGTGAACCAGATCCTACCAACCTGACACAACTGGAACAAGTTGCACTGGAAGATTGGGAGAATATTATTCAAAAACAAATTTAGGATCTCATCAAAAGTATGAGGAAGACGTCTGGAAGCAGTGATCAAGACCAGTGGAGGTAACATTACATACTGATAAAACTCAAATTTTAAGAAAGTGATTTTAAAATGTGATTTACAATAATATTTAAAAAAATCATTTATCGAGTTTTAGCACTAATGAAGCTAAATTTTTGTTTTAATATTTGATTATTAATTACCCAATCATCCTAAAAGGAAAGCAAAGCTCAGCAGTATTAATAATGGATCAATGAAATAAATTATTTGTCAAAATAATGAAGTGGTACATTAATTTCTATCAGGGGTTTAGATGCGTGTTTCAATCAACTTCAGTCGTCCACTTTCATTTCATTCTCTTTTGAATTTTGCATGTTACCAACGATACAATCTACTCGATGAGCTATTCAATATTACACGTTCAGTATGTCAAACCTTTCTTGTTGGGATGACACCTGCATCACACAAAGTCTTACTTCATCGCTTATTTTCATTTTTTTAGTTAATCATTTTACGTAATTGTATAAACGAGCTTCAGTATGACTATATAATTATATATGGGTCCACAAATAGATCTGCTTGACTTAGTTAATAAAGTTTTGTCCATCATTGTTAAAAATTCAAAGTTTTGTCCTTATTTCTATTGTTGATTATTGGAGGACTCAATAAAGAACAGACATTTTCACATGATTTTTATTCTATTTTTCAGGATTCGAAAAAGGATAGTCTAAGATCATTATTATGTGTTACCATCACCATTGATCACCACCATTGATGATGTTACCATCATCGTTAGGTGGTCTGATCGACATGGCTGTACAATCGAAGCATCTACAATAAAATAATATACCGTAAAACGAGGTGACATTGTGACTAATGGGGTGACTTTGTGACAAGCCTATTTTTCTACAGTTTTTGAATTTCCTTCCTTAAAAAGAATCAGGTTAGGAAATTCAGTGTACTTGTCAGTTGGTCAGTAATGTGATGCAACCTACTGGCCACATATAACTTCTTTCATTCCATTTACCATGGTGCTTTATTTCAAAGTTTCAACTAAATGAAAACAATCAAACATATATGAAATAAAGCACCATGATAAATGGAATGAAAGAAGTTATATGTGGCCAGTAAGTTGCAGCACATTACTGACCAACTGACAAGTACACTGAATTGCCTAACCTTATTCTTTTTTTAAGGATGGAAATTCAAAAAGTGTAGAAAAATAGGCTTGTCACAAAGTCACCCCATTAGTCACAATGTCACCTCGTTTTACGGTACATAATATATGCTTATTTTATGAATATTAAACGGACTAATTCAGGTCATAAATTATATCATAGGTGTTGATTTATTAATCCATACAAAGCTTTGAAACGGTGCAATAAATATGTAAAACTACATTTAATAAATCAGGTATATAAAATTATAATTTATTATTATTAAAAACCGATGTAAATTGATTGATAATTATAAAAAAAACTTCGAGAATAATAATAAAGTAATTACTCTTGATAATCAATAAACTTTAAAAAAAAAACCGAACTGAAATATTAATAATACATCATTAAAAATTAAAGTTGTTTAATATATTTTTGAAATATTTAAAAAATATATTTTAATTAACTATAATCGTTACAGATTTTTTAAAAATTGTGATTGAAACTTAGTAAGGTAATTGATGGATAGAATATAATTAAATAATTTATGAAGATTGGAACTAGTTAACATACTTCATACCATTAATTAAAAAATGATTTATGTTCTTGGTGTAACAGGGAATGTGAGCTGCAATGTAGTCCCCGCAACGACACTGCTGTGTTGAATGCAAGATTAATATTTTTTTTTTCTTTTTTTTTTTATGAGGATGGGAGAATATAGAGTTTTTCAACTTAGAGAATGTACTTTCTATAATATTTTCTAAATAAATACTTTTCATGTTTGATATTTCAGTCCATGAAACTCTTCAACAGTTTTTGAATATAAACCATTGCTTTTTTTTTTACCTTTTTTTGCCTTATTTTTTGTTAAAAAATATGAGATTTTTTTTTAAATGATTAACTTATTAATCTGTTTTAGTGCTTGGAGAAGAATTGTTGGCGAAGCAAGATAGCTTTCAAATCAGTATTATGAGGTAAGTTTTGTATTATGTTGTTAACGCCATACCTTACACATGTATACAGAGTGTCTCAGATAAAACTGCCCTACTTGACAGATCTCAAAAAGAAAGCGTTTTAGCAAAAAAAATATATATATGTGAGAACCATACTTGTAGGGCTGGTCGAGTTACAGAAACAGATAATCCCACTTTCTAAGGAAAATGCCCTTCAAGATCAGATAAAATGGGCCCTTAAAGATTGGTTTTGACCTTTTTTTTCCCTTTTTTTGAACAGGGATTAAAAAACAATGAAACTCTTTTGTATTCGTTTTTTTGATACACCATTTAGTTCTCTAGCTATGTAGATCTAAACATTTGTAAAAATCTGCCTAAATAATTTTCAGAATCAAGAAACTCACTTTAAAGTGGGGTCTCCTAATAAGAGGACTAAAAAGAAACTTAATAATAATAATAATAATAATAATAATAATAATAATATATATATATATATATATATATATACAAATACAAATAAATACAATAATATATATATATATATATATATATATATATATATATATATATATATATAAACAAATTAATTTTCATGCGATTTTTAGTTGTATCATAACAAAACGTCTTAATTTTATTTTAATATCTTACCTACTACGCCAATAAACGTTACGAATACTTTCACGTTCTAATTAGTCTCTCTACACACGATTACACTAATTTTAAAATTTATGAGTTCGTTTTAAAGAAAATTTTATTTTCTAAAATTTTTATTCTATTTCGTATTGCAGGCATGGAACATGAGTGTATTTGATTTTTCCAGAAAGATTGTAAAATTTTCCAACTTCTTATTATCGCTTTTAGCGAAGAAATAAATATATTTTAACTTAATTTTTTCCTAGGTTACTTTTTTTTTTTTTTTTTTTAATTTTTGCATAGTTACATCAAGTTAGATTACTATTTTTACTTTCACTTACCTATATATGAAATATATAGTAAGTGGAAGTATTGCGATCGTGAAAATTTTCGACTTCCGGTTTTCAACGGAAATACACGTTTTGGGGTCCCCTGAGTCGAAATGACCAAGTCCCGCGAAATGGTCTGTGTGTGTGTGTGTGTGTGTGTGTGTGTCTGTGTGTCTGTGTGTGAACAGACTAGCTCAAAAACTATAAACCGTGCGATCATGAAATTAGGTATTTAGTGTAGGCATATGCCCGCGATGTGACAGCATAAATTTCATCAAAATTACTTAAAGGGAGGGGGTACTTTACTTAATAACTTTTTAGGTTTTTTTCGATTTTCTCAAAAACGGCTCTAACGATTTTGATTAAACTAAGTATTTTATGTACTTATGTGCCCGAGATATGACCGTAAAAATTTCATCAAAATTGATTAACCGGAGGGGGGACTTTACTTAATAAATTTTGTATCATTTTCACGTGTTTTTTTTATTTACTCAAAAACGGCTTTGAAGATTTTGATCAAACTGGGTATTTGATGTATTTATATGCCCGAGATATGATTGTTAAAATTTCATCAAAATTGATTAACCGTAGGGGGGACTTTACTTAATAAATTTTGTATCATTTTCACGTGTTTTTTTTTATTTACTCTTAATCGGCTTTAACGATTTTGATCAAACTGGGTATTTGATGTATGTACATGCCCGAGATATGACTGTTAAAATTTCATCAAAATTGATTAACCGGAGGGGGGACTTTACTTAATAAATTTTGTATCATTTTCACGTGTTTTTTTTATTTACTCAAAAACGGCTTTGAAGATTTTGATCAAACTGGGTATTTGATGTATTTATATGCCCGAGATATGATTGTTAAAATTTCATCAAAATTCATTAACCGGAGGGGGCACTTTACTTAATAAATTTTGTATCATTTTCACGTGTTTTTTTTATTTACTCAAAAACGGCTTTAACGATTAACAAAAATAAGATATGAATGTAGAAAAATTTGTGAGTTTGGGAAATGATATTTAGCAAAACACGTCAATTTCTAATCTAAGTAAGTTGGTAAGTGAAAGTTGTGTGTTGCGCGCACGCACCAGATTTTTTATTTTAGATTAATTTGCAAAGACTGCTTGCTTTGTTACATAAGTTCATAACAATGAATAATTTACTTTTTTTTTTCAATACAATCAAATTGCAGAGAGGTAGGAAATAAAACAAATAGAAACTAACGTGAAACTAAACTAGAAGATTTTTCATCTAAAATTTGTTCAGTCTTCTCGTTGGTCGTACCATTCGTCCCGACCTTGGCAGTCTTGACTTGCCGCTGATAACTCTTCTTGACTTGTTTCTGCTCGTATATAATTGGGTATATTCAGGTCACCTGTATAGTTAGATAAATTTCGTTTCTAACATAGTTTCCTCCTGATATTTCTCCAATTTCAAGTAATGTTGCCCATAAGGCTTAAAGGAACCAAAGATGGGCAAGTCGAATAAGCCATTATTATTGCAAATATGTCTCTATACAAGGTTATATCATATAGAATATTCAGTGATTACTTACGAATTTTTCTTAAACGTTTATCTTCGTCACCATGTTTTAAAATTTTGCATAATAATGTCTACTGAGGATGTCATATTTTATCTTTAATGCGATTACTAGAGATTGCTTGCTTTGTTATATATGTTATTAAAAACTAATAATTTACTTCTTTTTTTTTCAATACGATACAAAAATAAACTAGAAGAATTTTCATTTTACCACATTATTCTAAAGATAATACAGTTTTCTGAGCGATGAAGTGTTTTTGAGTTATAAGTAAACAACTCTAAAAAGTAAAAAAAAAAAATATTTATTGGGCCGCTATTAGTTCATGTCCGACTGGCAGGCTCTGATTATTTTTAATTTTAGTACTATTAAGATTAAAATATGTTTTTAGTTTTGTGTAATTTTTTACCTTGGATTTTATTTTACAACTTTGAATGGCAGAAGATGATTTGGTGTGCCTCGTTCTGGTTTACTATCGATAACGGTTTGCGAAGAGAAGCACGATTAGATTCCCTCAGGCCATGAAAGTTACTCTCTGCGCGACGACACGATTTCCAGTTGCGCCTTCGTTACCATCCATCCGAGCATTGAAGTAAATCTGGAACTCAAGGAAATCATATACATCGTAGCGAAAAATTCTTTTAATTAATTTTGAATGCAATTTTCGGATGTCCTATATAATATCTGGACGGGTTTTACTAACACCAAATATCGGACATTTTGTTCATCCAAACTTGGTTCTATATTATTCAAAGCGATTCCATAATTGTTTAGGGTTATTAAAAAATTCATATCAAGAAAAGAAATGGAGTTATTTTATTTGAATACATTTTCCTTTCTCTATTTAAAATACTCCTAGGCAAAGTAACGGTTGAAGATTAACTGATGGAATAACCGTATGATTATAGGTCACATATTCAAATTACATTCTCCTACAAAGTTTCAGTTTCGGCCAAAAATCGGCCAAATCTTCGGCCAGACCGAGACTAGCGTTTGTGTCTCATACCTGGAAGAAGGGAGTAAAACTAGACGATTTCAGCTTGTTAGCTCGATCTCTTTTATGGCTTTTAACCTTGGATTTAATAGAGTGAAGTATTTGTTATTTTAATTAATTACACCTGTATTGTATTTCGATAAAACATAGATTTTTCTCATACTTATGGTATCGTCAATTGATCGAAAACCTTAAGTTGGGTGTGGACAAAAATGTGATTGTGACAAACAGGGATGCGCAACGTAAATTACATCAAGTCTTAACATGTAATGAAACCATTCTTTTTATACAGGATTCCTTACGTTGAGTGAAAGGAATAGTATTTATTCTTTATCTTGAGCATTAAGAACCTTTTTGTGCTTTTAATTATCTCCTTATTAATAATAAAATTTGATTTCTAAAAACTTAAGATTAACACTAAATAAACTGAAATCAGTCATATATTCAAATCAAAAGAGAAAAACATATTTTAGTCAGTAACCTTATTATAAAAAAGGGGTTCAAGTTGCATCAAATGGTGTTAGTAGGTTTTGTTCTTTGTTCTTGTATGGAATGAGACTCAAATGCAAAAACCAATTTTTGATCTTGGCAGCCCCCTCTCCCTCGGGGTCACCAATAACATCCCAACTAGTTTCTGTTTTGACCATGAAGAAGCGCTATTTTGTAAAAAAAAAAAAAGGATTATTTACCCTTCAAATTGCTGGTCAGTTAGTCGAAGTTAAAAGCTGTATTAAATCGCCTGCCTTAGGTTCAAATAACAAATTAGGTTCCATCTAGATCTATTTTCCATTTCTTATTGATTATAGATTTGATTCATTAGATTTCATTCCTTACCTGTCAAATTTAAAGTTATAAAATATAAGTTTATATTTTTTTTATTTTTTTGTCTTCATTGTAGAAGTCCGCTTTTATAATTTTACACCTTTATGTATTTATTATTGCTCAGAAACATCTAAGATTTTAGAATGCGTATTATAATTTCGCATCATTAGGGTTCCTTAAAAAGTTTTTCAACCAATAATCTTCTTTTTTGAACTACATTCAGAGGTGAATCAAAGATTCAAAAGGTATTACGTTAAATCTTTTGTATGAATATGGATGAAAACTGCATATGGATTCATATACCTTTAAATTAAAATTATATATTGCTTTATTCCTGCTGCATCTCATTTCCAGTTTTGTCCTATAATCGACGAGTAATTTAAAATCAATCCCTGTGTATTTTTATCAGGGGCGTCACAGCCGCGGCCCCCCCCCCCAATATTTTGGCAAGAGGGGACTGTCCCTCCCAAAGGAAGGAATGACTGTCCCTTCAATCTAAATAAATAAATAAAAATACGATTTTAAGAATTTATCTGAGTTTAACTTATCAAATTTTATAAAATATTATGATATTAGTAAAATATAAATAAATATAAAATATTAGTTAATTACACCATACTATTATATTTTAGACTGCGTATTATTATTTGATTATACCCAATTCCTCCATCTGATACTTTTTTTCACAAATGGGCCCCGTGTCGCTTTTTTAAAAGCACCGTCAGGAGTATTGTATGTTTCAGGAATCATATAATTTTTATATCAGCTTGAACTGTATTGTTTTATGAATTCATTAACAAACTTGAATCTCCGGAATTTCTTTTTTAAACCAAACAGCTTGATCAAGTGGGATCCCACTTTCTATCAACTCGATGAAGCTTATAGATGTTGATGGAAAACAATGAAATTAGTGGAATCAGGATCAAAAGGGGAACTTGGATAAAATTCATCGAAGGAATGTTTACCCTTATCTTTCGAAATGCAGCCTTAGCAACTATCTATACTCTAACTGAGACATAAATTGACAAGTTTTAAGAGACCTAATAGGTACCTTTAAAACACATCGTTGAAGGAGGAACAGTTGTTTTTAGGCTTTATTATTTCAACTTTTAGTCTCTCGAATTTCTACCTACCCTATTTTGGTGCTAGTGACGCCCATGATTTTTATAACAATTTATATTTAACAATTGTGTTCTCCAGTCAACATCTTGACCAACTTTTCAAAGGGAATTTTCGCTCAGAAAAAGAAAAATACAGGAAGAAAACAAACTATGATAAATGGAGATTATATTTTCCCTATAGGGGAATAGTTGAGGTGACAGTGCTGACCCGTAGATCGCTGATAGTGAGTGCACTTCATTCCCTAACGTCACGGTCCACCCACACACTCCATCTATGTGACGGAATCTGTTGAATAAAGATGAAATTCCTAAACATTTATCTACTTCAGCTATTGACAAGCAAAACGTAGAGTGTCTAACAGCCCCAAACAATCTAGCTCACTGCGCCACGATTCTGAGATGTTTTCGAATCCCTGCGCCATCAATTACTTAAGTAAATGGTTCGGAGAAAACTTCCTAATGGTTTGAGCCTGTAAAGATAGTGCAGAAAATTTTATTAGCAATTAATTATATACATTGCAATCATAGCAAAAATTAAAAGAAATTTATCTGAAATGGTTCTATCACCCGTGTAAGGATAAGCTATATTCACCTAAGCAGTTTTCTTATTAATTTGTTTTAAAATTTATTGTCCTGATAATTCAGTAAATATTTAGATTACATTATGTGTTTATTCTTATTACCATTACACTTTCTACAATCAAATAAGTTATAGTATACAGTGCATATTGTAAGTAGATAAAAATACTCTAGGCGGTGTAACTATGTACCTACTTAATTACCCACAACACGAAATCAAGAATAAATCTTAATATAAAAAAAAATACTAGCGGTTTATTTTTAGTTTGATTTATGTTCATCTCTTTTAAATTTAATATTTTTAAAATAGGTCTCATTTTTTATTTTATTACACCAGATAAATTATAAAAATGCCTATATAATTATTGAATAACTATGGGCTACAATTTCATCCATTTTAGAGTAACCTGAATTTTTTTGCAATATGTGATTCAAATTTTGTTCATAATCGATCATACGCGACCGATAAGTGTTAATTGGGAATAGGGATCCCGAAATAAATTATATATTTTTAATTTTTTTTCCCATGTACCTAATAAACTACCTGGTTGATTTACAATAATGCGAAAAAAGGATAATTTGAAATACCCTAAGAGATTCATTGTATAGTTATTTTCTTCACACTAAGAGAAACCCAATGCTCATAAATGAAGAATGGATTATTCATTTCTCACTTTAATCAAAAGTTATAGCATTATGCCCACTATATCGCAAATTTTACTTATGTGCGTCTGTTAAACTCTGTTGGATTTTTTTTTTATTCTTCCTTGCTCAATTGAAATGAATAGAACTCCTTTCAACTTCAATATTTTTTTTTTCTTTTATGTTGCAGTAGCTGCCCACCCTTTTACTTTTTCATGATAATTATCACTGTGAAACAGCCTTGAATAATAATTATTTATTATTAATTTATAACTTGTTGAAAGTTAGCGTCAAGGGCAGAATTTATATAGCTCATAACTATAAAGATAGCTAGCTATCTTAAACTGAACTAGAAAAACTAAGAGCACTTGAATCGACGTGAATTTCCAATCCTGAACCACTGAAAGGGAAATATTTCTTGAATTGTCTGTTTAGTTTTTATGGAAGACCAACCATGACCAAATATAACTAAAAAGACCTAAATAACTACAAAATTATGTTCTGAAAGCAACTTTGAATGAGCAATTTTAAACGTTGGGGAATTGATTCCTGCCTAGATATGTTAATATTTACTCTCGGCTGTTCCGAGAAATATGACACTCCCACTGAGGTAGATACATACGTAGCGCCTACCTCTAGAGTAGCCCTTTAAGGTTGACAAAAAAGGGCCACAAATCCCACTTTCGGGGCCACCCTTCTCGTCTTCTCTTAACCCGAAAAACATGGACGGACTCTCAGATTTGTTGAGTATCTTATGTAAGCTGGTACCTAAAAGAAGTTGGAGGCCAACAGAAGAAGAAAATACCTTTGGACATTCCTGATGTAACATGCATGCAGGGCACCATTAGTGAAATAGAAAGGGAGATGGAGGAGTGTGGCATCGGACAGGATGGAGCCAGGGTTCTCAATTGATCATAGTTTGTTCGGAGAAAAGAAATTGTGAAGGCATCAGGTTATAAATATGTTTATATATTTTAAAGAAGAGTATTGAATTATTAAAAAATCCTCGGAGACTAAAAAATCATGCATAGGAGGAAAAAAGCTAAGGCCAAAGCAGTCCCAAAAGTGTATATAATAATTGTAAATCAATTTTTGCCTGTTAAAGGCATCATTAAGATTACATAAATTACATCAATTTAAGAAGTGATGTCAGCCTATCATACTAAAACGGGATATCCATCATAGTCATAATTACATCATATTAATTACATACTTTATAGCAACATAAAATAAGCATGGCAGCAATATATGTCTACCAAATCCATCCTTAATCAAGCCCCATGTATAATCCTTGAGATTATATACGAGAGTATGTATTTTGGTAAATCACCTTCGCATTTGATTCTTTATTCCATCGTGTACATATGGAAGAACGCGTTCTCCTTTTTTTTTCTTTTTCTTTTTTTTTCATATCTTATTACCGTCTCTTTGAACCTCAGTGTACTAAAATTGTTTCTCTTGTAGTAAAACATTGATTCTTGGTGTAGTAGTACAGGGAAATTGTACATTTGTACAGATGGTCGGGTAATGGTTTATTTTATTAACTATATCACATATAATATAACATTAAACGCGAAATGTAGTGCCTTTTTTATTTTAAATTGTTTTATTTTAAATTGTTTTATTTTAAATTTTTTATTTTAAACATAATATTCTCTGTGATCCAAAACTTTCGAGCTATAAACAAAAAACGTCCAAAAATTTCGTTGTTTTCGAACATCTGAAAATTTTCCCGGAGGAAATTTTGTTAGACAACTTAGTTTTTTCATGCTGACCTAGTGATACACAAGTTAGATAGAAAAAAAAAAAAGATTCTATTCGCCCAATCAAAAGTTTATGGGCTATGTTATAAAAAGACGTTTTCATTAAGATTCATTTCCTCTGCAACATAAGGGCTATAAATATTGCTGAGGACTAACTATTTAGGTAGGTAGGTACTTAAAAACGTTAAAAAGAAATTTTAAAATGGCTGAATGAGGTTGGTTACCCGTAGATAACCCGTCCCGATTAGCTCTCGTGGCATAAAGCGGACGTTAAAAAAAAAAAAAAAAAAAAAAATAATGGCAGAAGGTGGATCATTTGTTGTCAAAAGTAACTTTTTTTCACAAAAAAAGATCTTAGCAGGAAGTAAGCGCTATGAATGCTTTCACGTTATCAATTTTATCCTACACTGGAGTGGGCTAATTTTATTATTATGAGCTCATTTTACGCAAAATTTGGAGTAAACTCCTAACTCTAATGCTTTTTGTTGGAGTAACCGTTTTCGAGCTGGAGTAATTGGAAGAGGGGAGTTATTCATTTCGTCGGCAAAGTGGTAAAATCAACGATATCTCAAAATCGTTTCTGGCGAAAACAATAAGTCGATTTAAACATTGAACATGTCATTTGAGGCGCAATTCAATTTTCTTTCATTTTAAAGGGAACACAATTTTATATGTGATGGATCTTTATCAGTTATTAGTAAAAAACTTTAAAAAGTCCAAACTTTTTCTGATTTTAGGACACAGGAACGTCTTCCGAAAGAATTATTTTAGAAAACTCGGTTTTTCCATGCTGGCCTGGTTATTTTCAAGTTAAGAAAAAAAAACCTTTTTCCTTACCTTTTGCAAGGTAACAACCACCTTTGAAATGTTCATTCTCCTAGAAAAATTGTATATTTGCTTCATACATCAGTATTTGGATTTTTCTCTCCTTTCCTTGACTCATTTATTGTAGTTCGAAATGGATATATCCTTCAAGAAAATTACTAATATATCTTATCAATTAAATTAGTATTTATAGTATGTATGTATAAGAAGTCAAAATGAGATATTTATAATTAATTGTATATTGATTCGTGATATAAATTATTTTCATGCCCGGCGTCCCTCTAAAGAATTATATTTCATGAGAAACTAGAAAACTAGCCTTTTTTTTTGTATATGGCCAAAAAAATCATTGAATTTTGGTATTAAATTTGAATTTAAGGGGTTAAGGTTTGATAGCGATTTATAGTTTCAACAATCATAAAAAGGTTAAAACGTCTTTTGTACATCTATCGATATTTTCCACAGGTTTCAAAGCGCATTCAAATAAGTGTATGGATGACAGATTATACCAGAGATTAGTTTCTACGATTAATTAGTCAAGCACAATGGTTAGAGCCAGAGCAGTAAAATATCTAAGCAAGGCGTGCCACAAGGGTCTCTACTGAGTTAAACTATTCAATAACATGATTAATGACTTTGTCGATGTGCTTGGAACCAAAGATAGAGGGTGAATGTATCTTCTGTATTCTGATGACTTGATTGTATAGTCCATATAGGGTTGAGGCTGTTGAAGCCTTTTTCAATGAAGGAATGGATACTCTTCTTTGTGAAATTGAATCCAATGAATATAGCTTAATATTTCAAAAAATTGTTCTCTACATTGGTTAATCATTCTTTTTTCGAGTATGTGCTAACGCGAAGTCTTTGTGATGACCAGGGCCCCTATTTTTATGCAATTGCATATTTTGGATCCTGCATATCCTGAAAAATGTAAATAAAATTTTAAACGGGGATAATTCAATTGTTCTCAGCAACATAGACAACGACCCAATAATTTTAGGCGCTTATAAATTTGTTCCATTCATATCAGTTGATATCGAAAGATCATTTTCGGATTATAAAAATATTTTAAACAATAGAAGATTAGGATCCACAGAAATAAATTTATAAATGCTTTATGCATAATTAATTTTGATTCAGATAATTTAATTGATTAAATCACTTGTTTATATATTTTTTTAAATGATTGTTAATTTAGTTATCTTTATTAATGTTATTCTTGTACTTATCTTGTTAACTAGTGAGTTTGAATTATTTTTACATTTTAATTTTAAATACGTTCGGAATTATATGTTTGTTTAAGATTAAACAAAATTTAAAATCATTTTGGTTTCATTTCAATTTTACCATTTAACCATTATTGCAAAATTAAGTTATTGGACCACTGAAGCATCTTTTACTTATTTCTATTCTTTACGATCCAGATACGAAGAATTTAATTTGACACTATTTAAATAAAAAATGATATTAAATTAAAGACAGAAGCCTCTCTATAAAATTACCAGAAAAGGTCTTGGTTTTAAAGTTCGAGTTTGATACATTAAAAATTACTTCCGTCTTCCTGAATCTACTCCTGGATTACACAGCTTATCAAGAGTATAGTTCTTGAGTATCGGGCTTTGAAATAATATTAAATAATTTACCTCACCCCCAGAACTTAAAGCCATCTTTAGTGCTTAAAATAAATAGAATGGTAGAAATTAACATAAATTAGCGCAACTCGTAACTTTCTATCGATTGTATAGAAATTTATTTTAAACAAATTAATATGAATTTGTATATGTTCTGAAACATAATTCAAGAATGCCCAGTGGTGAGTTTACGCATCATTAATATTAATATTTTTTTTCAATATATTATTTTGAGATTTTGTTTGATTTTCTGTTTTTTAATTAATATATAGGGATCTAAATTATTTTAAAATATTTCAAAGATAGTTTAATTTTTTTTTAAATTAATTTAATCATTATCGTGGGTAACCACCATTTTTTAATTTTATATTATTTTTAAATATTTTATTTTTGAAGAGAAAAGATTGGGCTCAGCCGGGAGTCGAACCTGGGTGGCGCAGTGGTTAGCATACCGCGCTTGTCACGCGGGAGACCCGGGTTCGACTCCCGGCTGAGCCCAATCTTTTCTCTTATAATATTTAAAAATAATTTTTATTTAAGTTTGTTTTTTGTGAATTTACAAACTTCAAAAATCCACACTTCAGAAATGTGAAATTGGAAAATTAACTCAAAATTATTGGTGTTTCAAGAAAATATAATGGAAAAAAAAATTAACTACTTTTAAGATATTTTTGATGATGCATAATCTTGATTATATAACGAGTAACGAAAACATTTCCAATAAAATTGGTCTTCATAGCTAATTGACAGGCCATTCTTTATCACAATAAATGAACATGTCCTCCACAAGGGACCTTGAAGGTGAACAAGTAATAAATGTTGTGAGGCCCCCTGCATGCAAGGTTGTCCCCAGGGAACACTGCAAATCTCCCAAGATCGAATAGGATTAATAAACCCTGTATTGAACTTATCCTCAAAGCCTTTTTAGCGATTGTATTATGTCGCATCCCACGTCCTCAACAATTAAAAAAAGAAGTATTGTTAAGCGCCGACTTTATTGCTTTATTGTACTGAAATGTCAAAATTACGTCAAATTTCAGAACTACCATCACTTGAAAATTGCTCGTACTTGTTTCTGTTTCTAATACAGTTTAAGCTAGGCAGTATTTCATACGTCCTCAAAGAAGGCCACAAACAGGATATAGTAAGATACACGCACCTTAAGAAGAAGACTAATATTTTTGTGATTGTTTTGATGTGGAGTTTAGATTATTTTCGTTAATTCGTAAATTATAGACGTTTTTAAATTTTTTCCCTTGTTTTTTTAAGGAAATGGCTTATAAATAATCTGAATATATTTTTTTTTTTTTTTTTTACATTCGCGGTGAATATTTAGCCTACATTCTATAACTATTAGTTCTTAGCCTACATATTGAGGATCTTAGCAAGCCAATGATTTCAAATACTATTTGCAAAGTGTTTAGTGAGTTTTTAAGAACATAGGTAAAAGAAAAACGAATTTCGCTGAAGGCTTTTCGGTTCCTTTCAAATCAATCACAATCAAATGATTGTTTTTTTGTTGCTGTCAGTTATTCGGGGTTCACTCGAACTATCAGAATCGGAAACGGGTACGCTACCTACTATTAAGGCCTCACAAGCGAGCACTGAAAAAAAAAATACTTTAAAATGCTTTGGTGTAGTACGAGTGTCCACTACTTCCACACCCATTCTGATAGATTTCTCTATAATCTCGGCCTTATTGCGAAGAACAAGAAGGACGGTTCCATCACGATTCAAAAGTCATGGAAGATTGGCATTAAGTACGGTGGGATGAACACATGATGGCTGATAAAATAACATAACACCAAAAATTTTCTCAATGTCCTACCATAAGGTACAATGATAGATTGGTATCTGAAGAATGAACTATCGTTTTTCCCTTAATTGCTTTTCTAATTCATCCTTTTTTTTTTTTTTTTTTTCCTGAAAAATATCTAATTGCAATGTTTGAATGAAAAAGGCCAGAAAACCTCAGGTGTCTATGTTCTGAAAGACCATAAAATTTTTATTAGGGCGTAATCGGAACATTATTTTAAGTAATCAATGATTATTTGGCGTTATAAACTTTTGGTTTAAAATTAGTAAAATTTTCAAGGGATCATAATTGCACTACTGAAAAAAATCAAAATTATATATGATTTTCCGTTAAATATTTAAGGTTTAATATCAACCTAAACTCAGAGATTAACGCTTATAAAACTAGGAGGTTTGGTTGTATAAATAACATTTTAAAAAAAAATCGCTTTATTAACCTTTAAACTTGAAATTGAAATTCAATATAGCTATTACTGTTTTTTAATAGTTTTACTGATCGGTACCTACTTAAAATTAAAATATTATTTTCATCAATAGTTTTTGTATTTTGAAATTCATTAGAACTTTTGTTATAAACGCAACTACTAAATTAAAAATTATTAAACAAGTGCATAGGAAGAGACTATTTGTTTAGGAATGTCTCCTAAACAATTAATCATTCCTAAGCGGACACGGCACTGTGCCAGAGGTGCTGCCACCTAGCGGCGGCAAGAAGAAGAAAACTCTACAGGCGGTGACAAGGCGGGATTAAGAGCCTTTCAAATAGGCATTTCATGTTCGGCCGAACCAAGTTAATTTTTTTAATGCCTATCATAATTTCATCAAGAATGTGTGAGGAATCACAACTCTTCACTGACCCGCCTGGAGCCAGAAGGAGGAGAGAAATGGAGAAGAAAACAGGGGAGTTAATAGAAGAAGAAGCACCCAGATGAGTAAAACAGCTAAGATGAGTAAAACAGCTTAATTAAATTCAACCTTAGAATAGATCCATCGGTTCATATATTTACAAAAATGCAATAGTCTATATCCAAATTTAATCAACCCACTGACATCAGATGTATCCTGCATTTGGCAAAACCCTAATTTTCTTCACCATCCCTAACCATCCCTAATTTTCTTCACATGTAGCAATAGCCTATTATATTCAGTTATTATCACAAATAGTTTCATTTATTACAGTCCACTCCATAATGCCCATTATTAATTAATTGTTATAAGGTAATATCTCCTCCCAAAGAGAATATCTTATACATATAGTGGTCCTCCGGGCCGGATCAAAAATCAGATTAAACAAACACATTAAGTGGTCATATCTGGCCTGATCAAAATTCAGATTAAATAAAAATGAAAACAAATCAATGTATTTCAGAATAAATTATTCATTATCAAAATAAATCATTTTATTTAATTATGTTTTAATACAAACTATTTCAAAAATTAGAATATTTAAATGAAAAAATGTAGGATTGACAAGCAGGCTCATTTATTCATTTAGATGCTTAAGTGCAACATAGAAACTTAAAACATTAAAAAATATTTTATTAACAATAGTTAATTCAAATCATTAAAAATTGTCAAACTTAATATTCACTTCAATTGAAGGGGTCGGGGCAAAATGGTGCCAAGCAACATTTTTAACAAAAATAAACTGTAGCTGCAGTCTGCTGTATATTACGTTGGACTATATGTCTATGATGGAAATGCCACCTAAATATGACTATGTAGAGCGTGTATAGTCATATTGAGGTGGCATCTCCTTCATAGACATACAGTCCTACGTAATATACAGCTGACTACAGCTACAGTTTATGTTTCTTAAAAATGTTGCTTGGCACTATTTTGCCCCGACCCCTTCAATTTATGTTCATTAACCTGTCAGAGAAACTTACTGATTTTGTTCTAGCATTGCAACAAACATAATTCATTTAATTATAACTCATTTTTCAAGCAACATTTTATTGCTGATACATTTCAAAAGTGAAAAAAAAAACCATACTTATAAATAATAAAGAAAATACTAATAGGTTATAATGTTTATTCACACTTCAATAGTTTAAATAACTGTTTCTTTAATATCTAAACATTTGCATTATCATTAAAAACTTTTCCTTATTTCTCTTTAAAGTAAAACCAGGTAAATTTAATAAATCCAACCTCAATATTTAATTTAAATTTAATATTTATTACGCTTTCATTGCATATGAGCATGCACTTTTATCAACTAACAGGCAGGTAACACTCTTGCCGCCATCCAAAGAGGTCATTCAGAGATAGGTTACTTAGTTACAATACTTAGTTACAATCACAACCAGCTCTAAGCTGGACCATACCCTACCTCTGACGTCATTATGTCCTTTACTTTTTTACGACATACTCACATTATTTATTATCTATTCATTATTCAATTATTTCTTCATAGTGAGTCTATATATATAATGCAATATTATTCATTTTTTTTTTGTCATTTAATTAGTTGTTTATTTTTTTGCTTCTTCTTAATGAGCCCAATCACTCGTCGTTTTCTTTTCTTCATTTTCTTCTTCTCTCTTCTTTGCTCCACAGGTCGGTTTGGTTCTATGCGAAAATATGCCAGAGTCCATTCCAGACTATTCGATTCAAATTTCCATTTTGGAACGAAAACTCCGTTCTTTAAAACGGAACATAATAGGCACAGCTGATATCGGTGAAACTGCTATCGCCGACACAACAAACTCCGCATTATTTGAAGCGGGATTAGAAACAGCTCTTGAAGAATAGGAGCAATTTCAACGTTGCTGGGACGAGTCTGAGTCCATTCATGTTCAAGCAAACCTGGAGTTTCCTTCCCGCAACTGGCAGGAGACTTACGACGCAGTTAGGGTCGAAGTATTCAAAGCCAGGTCCATAAGGATAAAAATTCAACAACGCGCGTCCCAATCTGCATCACCTTCACAGTAGCTGGCTAGCAAGCGGCAATCTCTCAATACTATCCTCACCACTTCTGCTAGATCTCACCTGCCCCAAATTCCCTTACCGGAATTTTCCGGTGTCCTACTCAAATGGACTCACTTCAAGGATACTTTCACCTCGATGGTACATAATGAGTCTTCACTGACGAACGTCGAAAAATGTCATTATTTACTGGGAGCTTTACGTGGAGAAGATGCTTCACTCGTGTCCAGGTTTTCAATAGAAGACAAAAGTTATTCCCAGGCCTGGAATAAGCTCTTGGACAATTATGACAACCCGAGAGTACTTGCCTCATTGCTGGTGCAACAGATCTTCAAGTAGCACTTTTCCAACTGCGGATGAAGTGATCAAATTTGTCAGGCAGCGCAAGTTGGCCATCACCATGGCCAGAGGTCTAGTTCCCACACCATCAAGCTCTACCATGGAGCCACCACATAGGAATTTGCAGACTCGATTCCCTAGCAGATGCTCTCCTAAATACAGTTCTGTTGTCATTCACGCCTCCAATAATGAATCGAAGAAATCAGAAGGCAAAGGAACTACAACCACGCGCTAAGGTTTCTACATCTCCGGTGGTAATCGGCGACAACCACCCGTGCTCATTTTGTCAGTCTGCTCATCTCTTGCTTCATTGCTTCAAGTTTAGCAACCTCCCGCCACCCGAGAGGCTAGCATTCATCCAAAGTTTGAAATGCTGCCGAAACTGTTTAAGATGTGGACATTCAGTGTCTGACTGCAAATCCAAGTGGAGTTTCAGATTCTGCAAGAGACGGCATCACAGTCTCATCCATAGTGATGAAACGGCGCCGACGCAAAACCACTCCCTGCTCAACCTGGAAAACTCAAATCCCAGTACTGGTGAAACATTCATTGGATTTGGCTCAGTACCTAGTCAAATTAGTTCAACCACAGACACAATTCTGCTTGGTACTTCTCAGCTTTATCTTATTGACGAGCAAGACCGCCTGATACCTGCTAGAGCCGTCTTGAATTCAGGAAGCCAGCACACATTTGTCACCCATTCTATGGCAAGCAAATTCAATGCCAGGATGAAAAGCTTCCATGGCCAAATCACTGGATTAGGGGGTACATCAGTGTCAAGTCCAGCAGGCTCCATAGTTTGTCGAATGAGAGGAATAAGAACGATGACGAAACGAGAGGAATAAGAACTTGTCTTAGTAGGGACCTTTTCCTACATCGTTTTGATTTGTATAGAACACCCTTTCCATATAGGTTTTAGTCTATATGTATTTGTATATTCCAATATTTACCATGTATGTATGTATGTTCATCGTGACTGTGAATTAAATAAAAAAGTTTCTCTTAACTCACCGAATGTTTTGTAGAGAAGACGTAGTACAATATTACATTCGTCTGCTATATTATATTCCACTGACAATATCTATATAAAAATAAAGGTACAATAACTTTTTTATTGTACCTACTATATAGGATAAAATGAAAAAAGAAGAATGTTATATTGATGTATGGATTTAGCCTATGATGCTACAATGAACATCATGTTCAGAACCTGAAATCGTCCGTGACAAACCATGTAACGAAACACCTGGAACCGCGCCAATCCAGTTAGTATGGAGACGCTGTAGGCATTCTGGAAAGCATTTGTTGAAAGACTGAATGATACCGGTCAACATGAACCGGTAGCTTATTGATTAAATTATTGATGAACTAAATGTATCGATTAATGATATTAATTTTGAGAACCCTTTTTTAATAACAAACATTTAATACAAATTAAATATATTTTATAAATTTAAAATATCGTTGATGGAAGTAGATCGTTTAATTAATTTTAAACATTTTTATTTGAAAACAAAATATTGACCATGGCCGGGCCTCGAACCCGGGCCTCCCCATCTCTGTCGGGTTGCGCAAACCAACTACGCTAACCTGGCCGTTACGCCAACTATGTTGATGAATTATATTCACTGTTCCTTTTTTGAACAATTTGACCGGATGGTTGGTAGGATTATATCAAGTATAAGGTGTATAATCAGGTATTGACTGATCGTCAATTAGATCCTACTATTTGGACAAATTGTCCAGCCCCCGAATGATTCTCTAAAACTTGGCGAATTTGTGGGTAAAAAAGATGAGTGAAGAGAATTGATTGACATGGCTGGGACAACGGCGAGGGAAGCCTTGCTGATAAGCGCTCCCCGACGGAGATGGGCCTAGGCAATGGCCGATTTCTCTCTTTAAATAAAACTTTTTAAAATATCGTTATTCGAACTCGTTATTAGTCTATACATTCCAGTTTCTTAAAATTGGTGGGACGCCATAACGTAAGTGTCCCGTAAGTGTCGAAAACAAACAAAACACGTTTGTTCATGTTCACACGTTCAATGATGTGGTAGTTTTTTTTTTCAAATAATTTATTAAGGTACAAATATCTCTGCTCCGGAAATATGATAACACTTTATATTAATATGATAAAAAATTAAATTTTTACTTTACAATTTTGTAAAGTTGCAGCGATATTTCAATATTAATCTTATACATAAAAATGTATGGGCCGTATGTTTGTTACCTTAAAAATCGAAAAAGTGGCCGATGGATTTAATTGAAACTTTTACAAAACGTTGCTGTTTAGCCAAATAGCGGTCGCGTCTACTTTTTATGTTAATATCCCCAATGTAAATAATGTTATGTAAGGACTTTATGGAAGGATTCTGTTTAAAGTAAGGAAACAAAACAAATGCAAGTAAAAGAAAAAAAGGTATTACAGAATGGATGTAATGTAATTTGAGAACAAGACAACGTGTTCATTTTTATAATCATTAATAGATTATTTTTAATGATGACTTTTGACTATAGATATTAGTATCCCCCACCCACTATCTTTCCAGGAAGAAATTCAATACTCTTTTAAAACTAAAGCGTTCTGCTTCAGAGAGCCGACAGGAAGAATATTCATTTCACCGAAAATTAATTCGGAAACTGGCTTCGACGTTTGTAATATGATATACTACTCAATTGGATCATTAATTGTGTATTATTAGTCAGTTATTATTCGATTTAAATTTGGCTTAAATTAAGAAGTAAAAATAAATTTTAAAATTCAGTTCATTCATATCTCCCCTCCATAGTATCTCATTCTACCTTGACCAGGAAGCTCAGCCCATGTAAGAAATCCGTGACGAAGAATGTGTCACATCGGTGTTAGAAACAGTATGGCATTTTTCATGTCTTGAATGAGAGGTACTTACGTATTACCCACGTGTATCTACTGATTTCCATCCTTGTTAATGACCTGACACATACTGATAACATTTACGCTCTTGTGCATATTTATGGAAATTAAAATGATAATAACAATAACAAATAGCTTCATTTAGCTTAGACAAAAAGAAGATGAATTACAATTTAAAAAAATAATAAAACGGGACTACTACTGATATGTCACTTCTGGTCGTGATCAATTTTGAGTCGTGTTTGTAGACCCGGTCTCAAATGAAAAGGACCTGTTGGGATTTTGTTTATCCCTTTTGGAATAAAGCTAATCAAGGTACTTTAAAGCTGGAAATGACGCGATACGATTTCGCCAATATCACGTTACAACTAGGACCAGCATTGTGTTACTATAAAAACAACACTTAAATTCATTTGAAATATTTTGAATTAACTATATTCAATTAATAAATTAAGTAATAATAGCGACAGTATTCATTTTTATTTAAGTAAATGGCTTATTGTTATTCGAAATTCAATTGAGACTTATGTAACCGACTGCATATAAATTTTAATGCATTTAATATGCAAATTTATAAAATTTCTAAAAATGTTCCTTCTTTTCTCATAGAACTCGTCTATTCTCGACGATAGCTTCTCCGTTTGATTTGTACATATCGTTCTTATTTTCACCGACTTTTTTCGATGGAATAATTCCTAATTTTTGAAAATCTTTTATGTCATTTATTTCGAACACGTACAACCCAAATTGTTGTCGTATTCATATATTAAATCCAAAAAAGAAATACACAACACAAAAGTAATCCATAAGCAATTCGCCAAAATATGATCCGGAGCACAAAACAACTCGGTAGATAGCAGGGTTTGAAATCGATAATTATTTTTTCATTAAAATCATATAACAATTATTTTTAATTATAACGTCTGCTTTTTTAATAAATGAAGTTTTATTGATTTGATTAATATTAATGGTCATTTATGACATATATAAGAATTATCAAGTTGTGATAAAAAAAAAATATATTGATCAGAAAATAGAATTCACCATTCAGAAGATACATTTTAATGTGGCATTTAAGAGTTTCATTCAATTTCATTAATTTTCCTATTTCATGTTAGCTATTTAAGTCAACATATTTTGTGCCTGAATATTAAGGATTTTATTAGAACTGTTCACTGAAGAATGTTACCAGTCGACACCTGAAACTTGGAAATATTATGATTTTGAAATAATGCTCATCCAGCTCCACCAAACCTGTTTTTATTTTTATATATTTTTTAAAAGTGAAATTTTCTAATTCAATTTTCTAATCATTTCGGAAATAAAGATGTTATGTTGCTAAAAATTGATTAAAATATTCTTCTCCTTCTACTGCATTTTTTTTTCAAAATATTATTAGGAAATTATTATTATTTTTAGTAACAATATTTTATTAAAAAATGATTGGATTTAAATCATAAATTTATTTTGAAAATTTCTTGATAAAAATTTTGATCAGATTTGCTTTTTATTGTTTTAATTATCTACTTCGAACCCTGGTAGATAGCAGTGATAATAATGGAATATTAAAGAAAAAACAACACATTTTTATCCGTCGTTTATGAGTAACTTCTAAATCGCATCGAAATTAAGATCCTTGAAAACACTTCAATCGTGCCACGTTTCAAATAAAAAAAAATGATCTATTACCCAATAATAAAAAATGCCAACCCCTCATTCGAAAAAATAAAAAAAATAAATCAAAGAAGGACAAGGAAAATAAAAGGAAATTTTTTTTCAGTACCATCTTCAATTTATTCCTCTTTATGGATTTATGATGTCACCTAGGAACCGGAGAACTTAAAATATATATATCTGTAATGGTTCTTTATGCTGGTTGTTCGACCGCAAATCATAAATCCTTGGCCAGACTATCAGGCCATCTCCGCTGTGTGCTGTAAAGGCCTATTCACACACATCAGTGACGGCACCGGCAAGTAATCCGTCCGGCTTATTTTAAGATATTCTTCCATGTATTTCAGATGAGTCTGTTTCCACACAACAGGCACAGTACCGTATCACTGAGACAGTGCCCCGTCAGTGATCCATCGGTGATATTTCAGGTTAGTCCTCACCGATATTTTTATTTTTTCACTGACGGATTCAAACAGTGATTTTCATTAAAATAAGATGAATGACGAAAAACTCATTGAATTGGTGCGTTTGTATCCTGTGCTGTACCATCTGGCACACCCAAGGTACATGGACACTGAATTCAAAAACACTATTTGGGATAAAATTGGAGAGGAAATGAAAACAACTGGTAAGTAAACACAAATTTGTATTCGTCTAATTTCTTTAAAGTTGTTTATAGTTATATATGATACTGAATTAATTTATTTCTAAAAAAAAAAATTCAATTTAACGTAATCACATTCTATAACCAAAATCCTATATCATTTTAATGTTTAGATTTACAAACAAGCCCAATGGGTCTTTGATTCATTCAGATCTCTATGAATTTTTAAAATGAGTCAATACTAGCTTGTAAAATAACAAACATAAATTATTAATTATATTTCATATTTCTTATAAAATATATTACCATTGTTTAGTTTTGATTAAAATCGAAGAATTGCAATTTTTAAAACATGTAAACGCACATAACTCAAATACTATTTGTCCTAGAAAGATTAAAAATTTTCATTGTACCAATCTGAATAATGTAGGTATATATTTTAAAATCCGATTTTGGATTGTTTATAAAATAATTATTTGTTTCTAAAAAAAGTTAAACTTTTAAGTACTGCAAACTAGGTATATGCTAAATTAAAGCCCTTGCAATTATAAAAATATTGTACAAGATTCCTCATTCTAGGACTAATTGTATTAATAGTGTATAGTAAGATATGTAGCGTTTGATATTCCAAATGTTCCATGCAAAATGCCCTTCTAGGATTTTTTACTTAAATACTAATGTTCAGAAAAAAATAAAAACTTGGCATTTTTAGTCACACTGATGAGAAAAACATAATCACTGAATAATAATTTTTGAAAAAATTGAAACATTCTGTAAATTATTCTCTCAATGGAATGCGCTTAATATTGCATTCCGGCTTAGCATTTTATTTTTTATATTTATAATCAAGGAAGAGCTCCAGCTTCAGAATTGAAATATTCTGTGAATATTTCTCTCACTCGAAATGCGTATAATGTTGCATTCCCACCTTGAGATTCTAAATTTTGAAGTGCGCGGTTCCCACTATTGGATTCTACATGAGGAGGGTAGCTATAACTATTTTTGTCGTATTTTTTCACAAAGTTGTGCAATAAACACGCGGCCAAAATAATGTACGTGATTTTTAGCTGAAAAAAAGTACTGACTGGTGCCGGTGACGTTACGGTTGTGTGTGAATCGAACGAACTGAGAGATTACAGGAAGTTGAATCACTGACAGGTTCCGCCACTGTGCCGTCACTGATGTGTGTAAATAGGCCTTAAGTGGTGCTATATATTGTAAAACCGCCTGCTGTTTGAAGTCTGGGAGCATGTGCTATCACAGTAGTTCCGGGACGCCTTAGATTATGTACGATTACCTCTATAGGCCACGTAGGATAACAGTAATACAGTACTTCTCTAAACACCTCTTCGGCATCTTAATTGGATATTTTTTTTTGTTTCTAAATAAATCGTACATATACAATATATTTAATGTCAACTAGAAAGAGTTTAACAATGAGATCGCCTTGTATCTTTCGAAGAAATTTCGTTTTAATAATTAAAAAAAAAAACCTTGCTTTCTGATTTTGGTACAAGTGTGGGACTTTGGCCTTAGCAGTTCCAAAATTGCCAATAAAATGTCTCCTTCAGCATTTGGTCGGCCATCCCACGCGTTTTTCTTCCTCCTTGTGGCTTGTTATAAATCATCCTTTAGGTGGTCATTCCAGTCCTTTCCTTTCCACCTGTTCCAACCACCTTGTTCCGCTACACTGAATGTTGGAAACAATGCCTTGATGTTAATAATATAATGTTGGCTCCTAAGTGCATAGAATTGCTTCGATAATGAGCGAAGCACGTTTATGCTTTTAGAGCGATGATAAATGACCTCCATGAGGCCAAATACTTCTTTACTCTTAACAATATGAGTAATTAAGCTTTTCCTTTTCGTTTCCGTATCTGACAATCGAACTTAAGTTTCAAGTTGGGTGTTTCTTCAAACAAAATCACATTTCATTTTTGATGCAATCCTTATTTTTATCACCCCATTAACTGATTTCATATTTATTTATTAATAATTCTGTAGTCCACCACCTTTTCAAACATATTAAATGATAATGTTGAATTCGAAGCCATGTTCCAAAAAAAAAAAAAAAAAAAAAAAAGAAACCGATCGCAATAATGACTGCTGCGTTTAGGTTTTAAAATTTAGGTTTCATCTGATTTGTAAGGGTGCATTCAGTGGGTATGTGCATTTGAAGTGGGAATCACATGTGCTCATGATAGGACCTTTTAAGAGTTCATTAAAAGAATTCCGTCGTAAACAGAATGAGAAGAAAAAAGAAAAACAAAAAAAAAAAAAAAGCTTCCGATATATAGTCCGGGTCTTAGAAATTCTTAATGGCTTCTTGGAATTGAAATGTATCCTGAAAGAGTATGCAGCTAGCAATGGACGGGGTCATTGATTTCCTTACTATTCCATCCAGTAATTAAGTATCGTTGGCAGAATTTTGACAATACACTGTCGATTTAGTAAGCCTATGGTCTATTTCGGGAGGATATGTGAACGTAATGTGAGCATACTCCTATCGCGTCCTTTTCAGTTAAAAAGGGCAATCTTCGGCCTTAGTATATTCCACCTTTCGACACTCGCTTTTCAGAATAAATAAACCCCCAAGAGGGAACTTTTCAGTCAAGATCGGGGCCTAACTAATCGGCGCCATATTGCCAACACCTAGAATTAGCATATCTTTCTTTATTGATTATAAAGCATTTTAAGAGTCCTCTAATTTGACTTCAATTTAGAAAACGAATAAAATGAGGTTATTCATAAACATTGAATAATGAAATGCTCCTCAGGGATCTTAGAAGGGCGTAGTGTTCTGGATTTAAGGATTCTAGTTCTTCTAGAATAAATTCTAGATTCTTTCTAGTTTCTTGAATAAATAAATGAGGTATTTAATCTGATACAGAAAAATCATTTTTAGCGATTTATTCCAAATCAACCATATTGTTTCGTCAAAAATATCTCCAATTTTTACTGTGAAATCCCGTGATCTTTGCTATCCTTAATTTTAATTCCGATTTATCATATTTTTTCAGTACCTGGGTTTTCCTATTACATATCCCCGGATTCCTACTTAGCAATTATGATGCAATCGAATAGTTATCATGATGGAAAATAGTTCATAGTTTAACCTCAACCCCATCCACTTTCATTACAACATTCATTCAGTTTCGTCGCTATATAATTGCCTCCTATATAATTCCTATCCCATTAAAGGGCAGTTAAAAGGAAAACATTCGTGGTTATCATTGTTAGTTATCATAGTTCAACTAAAAGTTCCTGACATTTTTTTCAAAAGAATGTCGGCTGTTCATTCGATAGACCACTGGTTTATGGAAGCTTAAGAGGGTCTCAATATGCTTGATTGTATTTCTTAATGTCTCCGCTTTCTCATGCCCCATAACGAGCAGGTTGTTTTGTAATTTATGGAACTTTCGAAGATTGGAACATTTCATTTTTTTTAAGCTGAATGAATTCGCGATTTCTGGATGCTGTTCCCGTGATTTTCCTATAATGTTAAAAATCTATTTTTAAGTAATATTAGCGATGGCACTAATATTTTAGGCTCTCTCATATTGGATCCATACATCATTATCATTATTATCGGATTAAAAAAGGGATTTGCGCTTCATATTCTTTTTTATTTATGTAATCTGAGAAATATTTTGGCTCACATAATTTTTAGTTGTGTATATGTAACATTCAAAAGTTTTTTTTTCAACAATGCCGCCCAAAGCAGTGAATTTCTAACAGTACTTTAAAGCTATCTTAAATTTTAAAAAAGCATTTAAATGTTTCTAGCCTACTTAACTCAACTTGCCTGTGATAAGACCTTAAGTCTAATATATTAACACAA
The DNA here is from genome assembly GCA_911387785.2 of Aelia acuminata. Lineage (NCBI taxonomy): Eukaryota > Metazoa > Arthropoda > Insecta > Hemiptera > Pentatomidae > Aelia > Aelia acuminata. Next base: position 107,617,860 of record OU426980.1, read on the forward strand.
GTCATGTACATAAAAACAAAACAGAAGTCTTGTATATTAAAACAAAACAGAAAAAAAAGAAAGAAAAATTACGCATCTTACTGGATTAGGTTTACTAACCTGTTGCGTTAAGATGCATCTGAACTCCAACGGATTTTTTTGCTAACGGGCTGGAATCGTTTAGCTCCGCTTTGGTTTTGCTCATATATTTTTTTATATTAACCTCTTTACCGAATGTCTGAAGAAAACTGTAACAGATTTACGCCTATTAAAACTGTTTTTTTCCAACAGTAAAATTACAAAACATTAAGAACAGTAATGCTACAGCTATGAGTAGAGTACTAGGATCACCTGGAGAACAGCAATCGTCTCTCAATCTCTTTCTTTCTCCCTCTCACTCTCTCTCTCTCTCTCTCTCTCTCTCTCTCTCTCTCTCTCTATATATATATATATATATATATATATATATATATATATATATATATATATATATATATATATTGTATAAATATAATTTTAAGGATAAGATTTTAACATTTGCACTGTATTTTATTTTTTCCTATTCCATTTTCAAAAGAAATTGCTAAGTTGCTGTTTGATTGGTTAAACGTATTAAAGTGAGGAAGGAAAAATATATGTAAAATATCATCGAAATTATAAATATAAAAAAAATAAGACGTCATGGGATTATTCAAAATGACAAAGACCCCCTAGCTTAGTAAACGTTTGTCAGTATTAAATCTCTCGTGGTCTCAAGCAATTTTGAAGAAACATACTAAAAAACAAAAATATTAAAATCAACTAAAAAAATAACATTTTAATTTTATCTTACTCAAAGATTATATGCTTCATTCGATTCTCTTATAATCTTTTCCTAAATCGTCGCAGAAAAGCAACCGATTAATAAAATCTATTGAGTAAAATCCACATGAACTGATATTTCATACTATTATAACGAGCTCTTTGAAAGCTTTTTCTTTTAGTTCACTAAACAAATTTCATGTGGTAGAATGTGTGTATAATAATCTTGTTGGTAGTATTGAGTAAGGAAGTTTAGATAAATGGATAATAATATCTAAAACTTTGTTCCAACAAGCAGTTGAGGTCGTTTCTAGACTGCTTTGTTTTAACAGTTCTGGACTGGTTCGCATGCGCTAAGTACATTTTTAACGCAATGAATCATAAAATATGACTCAATATCAATAAGCAGGACCAAATTATAACTCTTCCTAATATTTATTTGTAATATATAGGCTGTAACAATCATTAAAAATGAACTGTGAGCATGCATTCTAATTCCAGAACAGTTCTGTACTTCTTGTTTGTACAAAAGTTAAAATTACAGTGGCTTGATAGAGACATGTGGTCAACCTCTTGTGTCCACTATCTTGTTTTCAAATGAATAAAGGTTTCTATTAACCTAACAAAGAATTTCCACATTTTAACTAGCATTTTTGACTCAAAATTGTCCTTTGTTTGGATCTATTCAGTTGATTCCTGAAAATGAAAAAAAGATTTTTTTTTGTCTAAATTAATCCACTAATGGGGTTTAAAAAGTTAAATAAGTCGACATATCATTGTGTGCTGTTGAGTAAATAGATAATATTCAAGACCTTGTTTTATTGATAATGTTTACATATTTTTCCATTATGATAAGGACCAATAAATTTTAGTTCATTTTAACACCAATTTTCATTCAGAAGCTCCCCAATTAGTGATTTTATTAAATTATCAGACCTTCATTAATCCAAAAACAAATTATGATATATATTTCTTCTCTTTGCAAAAATAATAAATACAAATTTGAGAAATCAAATAAAAGAGATACGCATAAGAATTTTTATTTTACATTTTACAACATATAGAAAAAAAAAAATTTAAAAACCATATTTTGTACATAAAGCCTTAATGATCTCTTGCTATTGTTGTTAACACTTAAATAATTCTTAATTATGTGTTTTTAAATTCTATTTCCAGTACACAAATATAATTATTTAGCATTGTTTCGATATCATTGGGGATCAATGGTAGTAACGTAAGTAATAAATATTAAAAAAAGGTATCAAATATTGGTTTTATAGACCACATAAAATAAATAAAATAGGTATTCAGAAAAACATTTCATTTATTTACAAAAAAGTTTAGTCATATAAATTACAAAGGCCATAAACATAAATTACGGAATACAATAAATAAATTACAAATAAAATAGGTATTCAGAAAGAAATTTAAGGGAGAGTTAAGCCTCAGGAACAATTTACACTAAACTAAATACGTCGGTACTACAACTAACGACTGAACTATTTTATAAACTTATAGTTAACTCTATAAACGATGAAAAACACGAGATAATGTTAAAAAAAAAAAAAAAAAAAAAAAATGTAATCGTAATCATCCAAAAGTAGACACAATATAGACTGAATAGTACAGTAAACAGTACAGTTGAAAACAATATGGCCGCGAATGCGATAGCCAATAGGAAAACACAACTTCATTGACCACACTGTCTCTATCAAGCCACTGTAGTTAAAATTAAGTAGCCGCGCTACCTAGAGGCTGTTCTCCAAAGCTTTGAGTTTTTAAACTCGTCCCTAGATAGCGCTAAAGTTTTGCCCTCACTTGACCCTTTGAAAAAAAAGTATTTCATTTAGATTTTTTCACCTGCCACGCTACTTCGCCCAAGAGTATTCCCTTCTTCAAAAGAAACGAAATGAAAAATAACTTTATTAACCTGGGACTCAAAAGAATGTACCTTTCGTATAAATTTTGGGTACATAATAAAGAAAGCATGCTAGTGTGGCCATATATTAAATTGAATATTTACAAATATTGGTATTTAATGGTAGTAACACATGTGAGAAAAATGAATACAAAAATAGTATAATATTCAAATACACAAGATTAATCCATTTATACAATGAAAAAGAGAAAAATAGGAGAATAGAATCGAATAAATATTAAAAAATATTTATTACAAATAAAAAAAATTAAAAAAAAACTTTTCTCACGATTTATCTTCATTTCGTATTAGATCGTTATTTTTCAGTTGTAATTCGATTATTTAAATTGTATGCTAATTGGAAGCGAATTCGGTTTTCATGAACGGTTTAATAGTATTTAGTTTTTAATTATTCTATTTCAAACTTTTTTTGTACATTAGAGCCAGTACACGGATAATTCACTGCTCTAATATGTTCTAGTCCGGATACTGAAGTATCCACGGATAATCGACGCCATTATTAATAAAATTGGAACTAGGAAAAAAAAATAACAAAGGAGATAAATTATAAACTTAAAAAAAAATTAAAATAACGATTGTTATTTAGCATTGTAGATCAAAGGGATCACAACTCGAGAAAAACACGAAATCACTTAGGTTACAACAAAACTTGTGAGTGTCTCTTTGAACGTTCAAAAAAAGTGTGAAAATAAATTGAGTAAAAATAATTTTATATTCTTTACTAAAAAATATTTTTTTAGGGAAATCAAAGAACACGGGAAACAATAGACTTACCTTAGAATTTACATTAAAAACATATTAAGGTAAACGAACCTATAGTGGACACTGTTCCAGTAGTGGCCACTTGGACAATTAAATTTTGAAAATAAGGCAGCTAGGCTTTCAATCAGCTTCAAACTTACAGTGAATGTACTGGACAGTAGTAGGTAACCAATAAAAATGGTCAATAAAAATGGTTTTAAATTAAAATGGAATGTTGTAAAATCAGATACCATGTTATTCTCATTTCTTACTGCCTTATTGGATTAAGGGCAAGTTTTTTTACTTTCACTTATATGAAATATATAGTAAGGAAAACTATTGCGATCGTGAAAAATTTCGACTTCATGTTTTTAATGGAAATAAATACACGGTTTGGGGTCCCATGAGTCCCGCGATTTATAGCAAAAATTTCATCAAAATTGGTTAAACGGATGGAGCACATTTTTTAATCAATTTTGACTCATTTTTCAATTTAATCTCATTAATTATAACAGCGATTTTATTATAAAATATTGGCAACTTAAATTAGCGAATATTTTTATTACTTTTCTAAATTTTAGGAAAAGTTAATTATCATTGTAGCAAATGTAATGTTTATATTTTTACAAAACCTGCTGGAATGTTATTTTCGAATGCAGTTTAAAGATAAATTTCATAGCGATTGCCGATTGATCTTTAGAAATGGGAAGAGGTGCTTGTTTTAAGTCATGAAAAGATATAATGGCTTGTTTAAAATTTTTAAGAGTTTTAGAAATCCATATCATTCATTCAACGACTTGGGTAGGGAATAGGGATGCGACATCGATGTCGATGTTTCTAAAACATCGATGTTTTGCCCAAAACATCGATGTTACATAGCCGATGTTTTCCGAACATCGATGTTTGTGGGCCGATGTTGACATCGATGTTTTTATTTAGCAGTTAGAATTTTTTTTTTTTTTTTTTTTTTTTTTTTTTTTTTTTTTTTTTAGCATTAACAAAGTTGTTTTTAACGATTTTAAACATCGATGTTAAATCATATTTGTTTTTGCAGAAACAACAACAACAATTTTTTTAAAACATCCATGTTTAAGAAAAATTGTTTTTAACTTCGATGTTTTTAACAAAAACGAAAATGTTTTAACATCGATGTTTCGGACAAAAAACAACAATACATATGCTCTTAACACCGATGTTAAAAACATCGACGTTTTATCAATAAAAAGTGGTTTTTAATATCGACGTTTTAACAATAAAAAGTGGTTTTTAATATCGATGTTTTAACAATAAAAAGTGGTTTTTAATATCGATGTTTTAACAATAAAAAGTGGTTTTTAATATCGATGTTTTAACAATAAAAAGTGGATTTTAACATCAAAGATAAAAACAGATGTTATAACATCGATGTTTGGGACAAAAAACATGAATATATATAAGCTCTTAACATCGATGTTTTAACAATAAAAAGTGGTTTTTAACAATAAAATGTGGTTTTTAACATCGACGTTTATAAAAAATACAAAAATGTTTTAACATCTATTTTTTGGACAAAAAACATCTATATATGCTTTTAACATCGATGTTTTAACAATAAAAAGTGGTTTTTAACATTGATGTTTATAACAAATACAAAAATGTTTTGACATCGATGTTTTGGACTAAAAACAACAATATATATGCTCTTAAAATCGATGTTTTGGACAAAAACAAATATGTTATAACATCGATGTTTTAACAATAAAATGTGGTTTTTAACATCGATGTTTATATCAACGATCGTTATATCAACGATTACATCGACGATTATATCAATTATACAAAAATGTTTTAACATCGATGTTTTGGACAAAAAACATCAACATATATATGTTCCTAGCATCGATGTTTTAATAATAAAAAGTGGTTTTTAACATCGATGTTTTAACAATAAAATATGGTTTTTAACATCGATGTTTATATCAAATACAAAAATGTTTTAACCACTTTTTATTATTAAAACATCGATGTTAGGAACATATTTATGTTGATGTTTTTTGTCCAAAACATCGATGTTAAAACATTTTTGTATTTGATATAAACATCTTTAATAACAGGATATATATTGTTGTTTTTTGTGCAAAACATCGATGTTAAATTATTTTTGTATTGTCATAAACATCTATGTTAAAAACAACTTTTTATTGTTAAAACATCAATGATTTTAATTAATCAATTAATTAATTGATAATTATATAATAAATAATTAGTTAAACATGATGATTTAAAACATCGATGTTAAGAGCATATATATCAATTTTTTTTTGTCTAAAACATCAATGATTTTAATTAATCAATTAATTAATTGATAATTATATAATAAATAATTAGTTAAACATGATGATTTAAAGATATGTTAGGATTCAGGTCAATCTACACCAAAGATTTAAGACAAATATGCAAAAAAATAAAAATAAATAATAATAGTAAAAGAGATTCGATTTTATTAAAGTAACACTTGTGACTGGATACTTTTGTATCCATCTAGAAAACTAATGAAACTCGAGAATGTTCGATTTGAGGGAAACCACCCCAAAGCTAGAGGTTCATAGGAGAAAAAAGGAGCATGGAAAATCAGAATGAATACCTAGCCCCAATAGATGCTATTTCGACTGCGTAGGCTAGGATATTTTTCCTTGGACTGCAAAAAATGAGAACGAGGATGAGAAAATGAGACAAAAACAGTAATCCGGAAGAACGATAAATGATTGTAAAGAAAATTGGATACGGAAATTGCCACCACGAGCAGATGGCTGTTGTAGGGTCAGGTGTGGTAGGCAGAAGAGTAGACTGTTAATCAGGGGTTGAAGTAGTTATTTTCGCTTTGAAGATAAGTTAAATTTTAACTATTTGAAACAAAATTATCAATAAGGGGTTAAATGCTTAATTGCTTTTCCGTTATATTTATTTCTTTAATGGGCACATATAAATGATTAATTATATTGGTATAAATAAAATTGTATGTTAATTCAACTTATATTCTAATTTTTTATAGATTCAAAATATTTTCTGTGATTCCAAAGATACTGATTATTACGTTTTCTGTTAATAATAACGAATTACATTACTTTTTTCAATGAAACCTATTCATGATCATGGTAAATTAAATTACAACCTTTAGTAATAATTGTTAAAAATAAAAGCTAGGAAAATGATTGTTTTGAAATGGCGTGTAGCTATAAAAGCTTTTAAAAAAGTCTTTATCCATCTACACTATTAAAGTTGATTTTCTTCTTTTAATTATACGAGTTAACTGTTTCACTCGACACTTGATGTTAATATTATCGAATGAATTAATGTACATTCTATTCTGAGATAACTCATACATCTAGACTAATACAAATCTACAGTTTACACTTATTACTAATATGTACCTAATCTTGTAACAAATTGGAGTTAATCTCATGCTAAAAATAACATTTTATTAATACAAATATACAACAATATAATAGATATCAATTATACAAAAACTATAATACCTAAAAATAACAATTGATTAACAATCCATTGTTACATCTCTAGATAGAAAATCCATAACAATGCAGTATACAAAATAATAAGTCCTTTAAAAACATATGATTGGCAACCAGCCTACACTTCCATTGGTCGACGACTCTTTTACTCCATTATACCAAGGTACAAGCTTGGTACTGTGGAACAGATTCCCTTCTTTTCGTTTCTTTCTACTTCCTAATTCATAAATGGAATTAGAATGTCTTTTCTTTATCCCGAATGGTCCACTTCTGATCGCATCTAGCTTATTTCTGTTTAATTTGTTACCATTTGCTACATACACTAAGTCATCTTCTTGAAATTCATATTCTCTTCTGTTCTTGTCTATTCTAATTTGTTTTATTTCAAAACTTTTTTCAGAATTTTTGAAAGCCTCTTCTCTATCCTCTTCTAAATTATTTGGTTGTTTTAGTTGAGAAGGTACGATTTCTGACATTGTGCCAAATAAAAGATATGCTTGAGTGAATTTGGTTGTACTATGTACTGTATTATTATATTCATCTAAGCACTGTTCAGCAATCTTTGTCCAAGGTGTATTTTTACCATCTTCATTTAATTAACACCGAATCCTGTTCAACAACGTTTGGTTCAATCGTTCGTTTAAGCCGTTCGATTGAGGATTATCGACTTTTATTAATACAGATATACAGCAATATAATAGACATCAATTACACAAAAACTATAATACCTAAAAATAACAATTGATTGACAATCCATTGTTACATCTCTAGATAGAAAATTCATAACTATGCACTATAAAAAATAATAAGTCCTCTAAAAACATATGATTGGCAACCAGCTTACAAGTACAAACCTATAGATTGCTATTTCGAATCACTACATTTTTAGTTATAACAAGTATTCCTTCGATGATTGCTAAGACTCATCTAGATTCTGATATAAGAAAATTGGAATAATTTTTCTTTTTTTATTCAATAAGTGCTATCTTCTGATAGGTCTTGGTTTTTTTTTTTACACTCCTTATCGAGCGCGTACGAGGTCATATTTTTTCCTTCTCTATTGGCGTATTTATGACTTTATTAATGCCTAAGTCATAAATCATTGGTTTCCCATAAGCAATGAGACTTCTTCCCCCGATACAAGATAAAAAACGATGTGAGCTATGTAGCGAAGAGGTGAGTCCTTTTTAAAGGATTTCTTTTTTCTATTTGTTTCTTGATACTAACATTTTAGATTGATTAATTATTTAGCCTTAAAGCTGAGTTAATAATTCAAGAAAAAAAATTAATAAATAATATACTGAAAGGTAAAAGAAAAATAATTAACATAATCCGGAAATTCCTGGAGTATTCCATTGAGTTATACTACTTATAATTATACTACTTTTTAATACTGTAATTATTATTAAAATCTTACATCTGATTTAATATCTGTCCTCTTCCAAGTATAATCTTTTTTAATTCAATAAATAATCTTCAAATAAATAATCTCTGGGATGATTGATAATCAGGAGTTTCAGTCAACAACTTTTTCTATATTTCAACAGCCCACTTTTCGACCCAAATATTGCAGTTTTACATCTTTCGGTTGAATGAAAACGTAGCTGACTCTATCAAATGTGTCATATGGATGCTTAAAGATATCAAGTTTCATAAGGGTGCAATCATGAAGTGGCCATGAAATAGATAGGTGAGAAGACAACAGCGAAAATACTGTTCCTTGAAAAACCTGAAGGAGCCAGGTTAGAGGGATGGTGACTTTGATGGTATGAGAAAATGCGGCGTCTCCTTCTATGCAAGTTCGCCAACAATGAACAAGTAGGGCGTAGCGTTCGAGCGAGCTAAGGTCTTATTTCTGGTGCGCCATTAATTTAATGTGTGTAAAAATTAATATTTTTGGGTAAATGTAGAAGTTTAGTAATAGTATGGGGTAAAAATAGTTTTTTTTCCAATGTCCATTTCATAAGCCACAGATTCCTTCTCCTTCCGCCTGTTGGCTTTCCCACCCCAGTTAAAAATCTGAGATTGAACAAATTAAGCCTAGGTACATGATATATGCTTATTCTCGTTTGTTTTTGCACGTAAAATTATTAAACGCTTACATTTCTAATCATCCGAATTGATGAGTTTCACTGCTTTCTTTTACCATATTGCAGAAATAATGAAGTTACTTACTTATTTAATAATTTCAATTTTATACAGAATCGTTTCGCCAGGATTCAAGAAAAAGTAAATTTCCCGAATAAAGCACACCAAACAGTAGTCATTACCTTCTTTTCATGAGTTGGGGCTTTGGAAAAGGTCGTACTATTTCTTCTTTGTCGAGCTACTATCCAGAACATTTTGAATTGTTGCAGAAAATCCACTTTTTATTACAAGTGACTCTTGTTTGTATCTATTTCGACAAAGTAACAGTGATTTTTCGGCGATCAATTAATGCAGGAGGTACCAACGTTTTTGATTTTTTCACCTTCTCAATTGCGTTGAGGTGGTCAGCGACGGTCAATTTGCTGAGAGCTTCTTTGCAGGTTTTCGAATAGCTGCTCTGCGGTTTTCTTTAACAAAGACTCTCAGATCAACTTTATCAAGGAACGAAGTCTTACCACGACCTCCTTCGTCTTCAATTCTGGAATCTCTCTCTCCAAAAGTTCACTCACTCGTACTGCCATTATCTCAGACTTCGCAAATGGGTGCTGGCCGATTAGGCTCAATAACGAAATTAGGAGAACATCAATCTTTGAAATCTTCGTAAAACCTGGATTGTATCCTATCAGTGAGAAGTTAGAGAAGTGAACATTTTTGTATAAAGGATTAATAAATGAAACCATCCCCCAAACGAATCCGTTTATTATCTATGGAGTTGGTATAAGATGTAAGATATGTTAAGAACGACTGAATGTAAAAACATGTTAGGTTTAATGAAAAATGGTAAGATTATTGTTTAAAGATCCTAAATTATTTATAATATTGGATAGAGTACACATATTCTAATTTAATAAATCAGGGAAAAATAAATAATCAGAGATAAATAAATTAAAATTAAATATGATGATAATTTGATTAATAAATGAAAAAAAAAAAAATAACGAAAACTAAGCAAAAGAATACGGGAAAATGAATAGAAAATAAGAATTCGAAAAAAACATTATCATAAAGTAAATAAAATGAATAAGTAAAATATATGAGACTTAATACATTTACAATTTACGATGAATATTTACAATAAGAATGTTGTGTAAATATTAACAATTAATCATTTATGAAAGTTGTATAGCAAAACTGTTAAAAATAAATAAAAAAAATATTACATTTTCGGCTAAATACATATGCAGGTATAGATACATTTATACGAGCACACACCTTCTTACTTATACTTTTAAAAACACTCACATTTTCTTCATTCTTAATTATTTAATAAATTTTAAATACAGAAAAATAAATATAGAAAACAATACAAAAGAGATCGATGAACTTTCAGAGCACAAAAGAAAAATGATTAAAAATTCTAATATCATAAAAATAAAGACAAACTATTGAAGAAATTATATTTAAAAAAAAAAAAAAATATATATTTATAGCTTGTTTGAAAGAATTAAATGGAATATTAATGGTATTATAATAACAAAATGTATTATCTTCCAAAAAAAAAATCAGAACTTTTCGCTGGCGGTCTCTAGCGGTGAAATTCTGAACTAGTTCTTACACGTAGTTCGTTGGGAAGCCGCTAGGTAGCGTTCATCTTCCAAAGCGAGCAGTCAAATGAATTCCAGGTGTTTGACTCACCTATCCCCGGAAAATCCTAATCTCCCAAGCCATGATCTTAATTCAAGCTATTTTTTTTTTTTAATCAAGAGTAAATATAGTTCTGATAAGTTTTTCCGATGTTATAAAAATCGGTATAAAATAGATATAAACTTATCTAATCTTATAAATACCGGTTAACCATTTTTTAATTCAGGATGATAAAACAAAATTTATTTACTTTTTAAGTAAATTAAATGCATTTTAAGGCCTTAACTTAGACAAAATTCTAAAATATAGTTTTAGTTTTATTATTTGTTATTTATTTTTTCACTATTAATTCAAGGAAATATTAAATTTCTATTTTTTTCTCTTCCTACAATAATTATTTTCAACTCAGAAAATTCCCGAAAATTTCTTGTATTTATGATTAAAGTTCAGCAGATAAGGATTTTAATGCATTACGTATCTTAATGATGGATGGTTCTGAACCGAATAAACTATTTTATTTAAAATAAAGTGAAAAAAGGATTTAGATAAAAAATAATTTTAAATGACTAGAAAGGGTCTTATGTACATATTCTTTATTCTTACTTATACAGAAATTAAGAGTTATAGAATTTTGGGCGCTGAATTTGAAAAAAATTACCGCCGTGCGTCGTTACGATTTTCCTTTCTCAAGTGCCTCTGGGTGAAGACCTTGACCTTGTGTGATCCATGTCATAATCGTTTTCAAGTTTCCCTTAAATTAAAGGCTACTGGAAATTACTCTGACATGAGAGTGTCATTACAGTTGTATTTCTGGATGCTGCCTGTGTATCTTGCTTATCTCTCCTTTATATATTCACTAACCTCTCCGAAACAAAAAATAAAAATAATTATATATGTTTATATATATATATATATATATATATATATATGTATATATATACAATTGTATATGTTATGATCGTAAGGACCATGTATGACGGCATCTAAGATAATCTCGAGTCGCTGATGGAAAGAATTTCGAGTAAGGTATTGGCATTTTAATACAATTCCAATATGACGATCGATATTTAAAACAGTTCGTTTGTTTGATAAATAACGTCCAAGAATTTCGGAACTCCCTGAACCCGAATTCGAAATTCCCTTTCAAATCTCTGGGAAGGAATTTTCGAGATCTGTAGATCGGAATCCGTCTTCAAATATTTCAGAAATAAAAAAAAAATCTTCGTCTCTTTATATCTACTCGATCTGACATTTACATTTTATTTTTTAGCGATTTTTAAATAGTTGCTCCTATCTAGGATAATATTGATTTTCAAAAATTTTAAACTTTTTATCAGATCAGCATCTGGCTCCTTGGCAATCCTCTAACAGAATTTTAAATCCAAGTTTGTTTTTTTACTGCCCGATTTTTTATTTATAGTTTACATCCGATTATCATTAGATTCGAAAAGACCAAACTGAACATCCTTTTTTTCAATGCCCAAAAATCGATCTGCATTTTTAGATTGAAGATAGATCGATTATTTTATTATTTCAAAAGAAAAAACATATTATTAGTTTAGGCTAATATGTCTAGAAGTAAAATGTTGACTTATAAGTTTGACTGATCTATAATGATTTTATATTAAATATAGTTTTGATTAAGTTTCACCATGTTAACATAACTTCTCATTACTGAATTAAAAAAAAAAAAAAAAAAAACTGTTTCGTGCCCTCATATGTCATGTTTCTTGGTTTTAGTTATTTGTTTGGTAACGTTTTCCCTATGTTAGTTCTAAAAAATAAAGACAATCTTAATATTAGCAAGCTTTTTTTACGTGGCGTCTTAAGGGCAAGTCGAGTCCGTGAAACGACCAAAGGAAATTGTTTTACCTAAAGAGTTCAAGCTTAGCTCTGTCATTGTTTATTTCAATTTTAAGTAAAATAATTATGTAAATTCAATTAAATGTTTTAATTTTTGTTGACGTTATTGCCTAGTAAAAGTATTCACGTGAATAGTGAAATCCAGTTTTCATTAATATAATAATTAAAATATTTAGTTACATTGATAATAGTTATACTATAGTTATTATAGTTTGACTCACCTATCCCCGGAAAATCCTAATCTCCCAAGCCATGATCTTAATTCAAGCTATTTTTTTTAAATCAAAAGTAAATATAGTTCTGATAAGTTTTTCCGATGTTATAAAAATCGGTATAAAATAGATATAAACTTATCTAATCTTATAAATACCGGTTAACCATTTTTTAATTCAGGATGATAAAACAAAATTTATTTACTTTTTAAGTAAATTAAATGCATTTTAAGGCCTTAACTTAGACAAAATTCTAAAATATAGTTTTAGTTTTATTATTTTTTATTTATTTATTTTTTTAAAGAGTTCAAGCTTAGCTCTGTCATTGTTTATTTCAATTTTAAGTAAAATAATTATGTAAATTCAATTAAATGTTTTAATTTTTGTTGACGTTATTGCCTATTAAAAGTATTCACGTGAATAGTGAAATCCAGTTTTCATTAATATAATAATTAAAATATTTAGTTACATTGATAATAATGCTGTAATCAATCGGAGCATTACTATATTTAAGACATTTTTTTCAGATTTAAGATTGATGGATATACTTACTTTGGTCTGATGTACTATTCGCATGAATATTACTTAATCCTTTTTGTTTAAAAATTAAACTTGGTAATGTTCGGTAATTTAACATACGGTATACATCTTTTTTATTATTAAATGTTATATCTTGTTTTTCATATTTACATTGAGTTTTGAAGTTAGTAATTTTATATGGTTTTTATGTATGATAAAAATATGAAATGTTTAGATTCTGATGATATCATGATCTAGAGTCATTGTTCTAAATAATCTATTTTTGTTGTTGATTTTTAATTTATCAATTATATATTTTTTCATTTTATTGAAAACTAAATAATACACGACCAAGGAATCTAGCTTTGCAGCCCTCGTGTGGGAAACTAAGCAGGATTTAAGGAATTCGCACTGCCGCACAGTGGTCAATAATTGTTTTTTGGCGGACATAAATCTGCCATTTCCACAATTTTACAGATAAATTGATGGGATCTTTTTTATTACCTTCTTAATAAAATTCAAAACCAAGGAAACAATTCCCGTTAAGATTGCTTCGGTATAAGTGTTATTTTTGCTTACCCAAATCCAGGTTTCTTATGTGTTAATTAATAGATAGTTTTCGTTAGTATTAAAAAAAACATGGAAGAATTCAATATTTTTCAGAATTTTATTTTTTATTTTTTTAGTCTGAGGGTGGGCTTTCATACCACCGAGTATCCAAAAGAAAATTCAAATTGCATAGAAGTTATGGGTATTTTAAAAACAACTAAAAATTCAGCATTAAACTCAATTTTAGAAATAAGATATCAATAAACCGAATTCACTGAAAGTTTAAATCAACGGCTAGTATATTACGTATTAGCAACATGAATTTGGTTTGCTTATTAGGGTACAAAAGCAATTTTTATACTATTTTTTTTTCAATAAATGTATAGGTGTAGTCGTTTTATGTTATAGATTAGAAGGAGCTTGTAAATGTACCTGTACCATTTAGAGCAGATTACAGGGCCAAACATTGCCAATTTTTCTGTAAACATATACAAAACATACTTTTCTAAAAAAGGCGCAAATGAATTTAACTGATTTTTTTATGTGGTCGTAGTACAAGTATGACTAGAAATTACCTCAGTGATTACTCCGGGGAGCACCCCCTTGAAACCGAGAAAAACGGTTTTTATTGAAAAAAAGTAGTATATAAATTGCTTATGTACCCTAATAAGCAAACCAAATTCATGTTGCTCATAAGTAATATACTAGCCGTTGAATGTAAACTTTCAGTGAAATCGTTATATTGATATCTTATCTCTAAAAGGAGAAAATCGAGTTTAATGTTGAATTTTTAGTTGTTTTTAAAATACCTATAACTTCTATGCAATTTGAATTTTCTTTTGGATACTCGGTGGTATGAAAGCCCACCCTCTAGAAGACTAAAAAAATAAAATTCTGAAAAATATTGAATTCTTCCATGTTTTTTTTAATACTAACGAAAACTATCTATTAACACACAAGAAACCTGGTTTTGGGTAAGCAAAAAGAACACTTATACCGAAGCAATCTTAACGGGAATTGTTTCCTTGGTTTTGAATTTTAATAAGAAGATAATAAAAAAGATCCCATCAATTTATCTGTAAAATTGTGGAAATGGCAGAATTATGTCCGCCAAAAACCAATTATTGACTGTGTGCCGCAGCACTGGTTTTAAAAGTCTGTAGAGACAAGGCGAGAGCACTAGAGAGAGCTAGGTGCTCTCAGAAATGCTCAATAATAAGCAAATAAATAAATAACTTAATGCTGTATTTTTAAAATTAAAATAAATAATTAGTAAATCGTATTTGTGTAAATCAGATTATCTCTGCTGTACTTGTCCTAGAGCAAATCGCACCATGAGATGACAAGTGTAACTTCTGAATCCAAGCAACATAGTTGTTAACATACAGCGGTCTTCTTCTTAGATGGTGTGTTTTTGGCACGGTGCATGTTTTGTGAAATGGGAAAACTGTTTTTTTTTTTTGGCTATAATAATCATAATTCTTTATTATTATAAAAAAGAAAATACAAAATTTCATTTAAGCATGTACTCCTTTACTAATTTTTATTCTCTAATCGCCTCCTTATATTTCCTATTAAACAGCCTTTATCTTCCTTCACTTCCTCATAAATTAATCACCGTATCTATTTAAATATATATATATATATATATATATATAAAGATTTCCTCTGAAAATTTATTTATTCATACAAAACTTTTGTATCAGTATATTGTTTTATTATTTTTTTTTTCGTCTAATAAATTCTATTCAATTGCATTTAAATCATTTTTTCCAGGTGTAAAGGATAACTGTCGTGATATAATTTAGAAATCTACTGTGTAGGATAAGTCGATAAAAAATCCAAAAATTATTTCATTTTTTTCGTGTATGGTCTTTAGTCACTTAATAATCACTTATATATATAATTTACTTAGTTATTTTAGTATTTTAACTGTTTTTAATTTATTATATGTTCTTTTGTTACCATTTCTTTTCTACTCGTTAATACTTTGTACGAATGGACGTACGTTGCTTTGTACGTCCTTAATAAACATTGGATTAAGTGATCCTTAGATCACTAATACCAAATGCCCTCTAGTGTGGCAGACAGTATTCTTTTTATTTTCAATAAGTAGTTTATTTAATATTTAATGAGCATATACGTAAAAAGCATTTTTTGTTTCAGGAAATTCAGTTGAGACGTGTCCGGTGAAGGACTGTCATGTGATGAAGGAGAATGCCCTATATTTCGAGGTATGAAAAGAAACTATATTATACATTTTAAATACCTTTATGCCGATCTTTTAGGATAAAAACCTACCTAGAATTAAACATAAATGATTTTGAAACAGTGTTAAGATATTGGTTAAGTTTAGTAAGGTTTTTTAACTATTAAGCTTTAAGGGAAACAATTAAATTTAATAAATATGGCTAGCACTCTATAATAACATTTTAACAAAGGTATCCGTGATTGATACACAACATCAAAACACAACTTAAACCATTTGATCGAAGAATGGAATTACGATGAAAAAAAATTAAAGTCAAATAAATTAGATTTTGTATTTTATATAATTTAAGGACTAAATAAATTTGGAATTTTTGAAAATAGGGCTTCGAACCTTTGAATGGACCTATACTTAATAAACTATTTATTTTATTTAATAATGTGAAGAAATGGTCCAGATAAATATTAATTTGAGATGCCCTTAGAGATCCTGGGTATTATTTTTTATTCTAGAAAATCTTATAGAATAATTTATTATTCGTTATTCAATCATAGCTTAGTAAAAGTTTGCCACTTTTATATATTTTGCAAATATATAGTAAAACCAGTAAAACTCACTATAATTATTTGATTTTGGAAACTATATTTTATAAATGATATTATTATCCACCGTGAATAATTTTTGTTGATATCTTGTAATTATAACGTTGGGTATTCACTATTGTCACTTTTTTTAAAACTTAGGCCGTGTTATCACCAAAGATGGGTCTTATTTTAAGTGTACTATCTAATTCAAGACCGTCCGCAGGATTTAGTCTAGGGGCGGGCAGGTAGGTAAAATTTTCATCTAAGGGGGGCCGGCTGATAAAACTTTTATGACCAGGGGTGTATTTTGACTACCTAATGCTCAATCGATTATTCAAATAAAACTTATTGTTATTAGAAGATTAAAATATTTTTGTATATACAGGGTGTCCCGAATTTAAATGGCAAAACTTCAGGAACTTATAGAGGATCGAAAAACTAAGACAAAAAGTCCTTTAGAGATTTGCTCGTTTTTGCTTAGTTTTGGAGAAAATCGCAAAAAAAGAAACAAAACAAAAATGTTTTAGGTAGCGATTATCACCTTTCAAAGTTCGTCAGGCTAGGCAGTGAGATATGTAAACACTTAATGTTATCCTTTACATTCTTTTATTTGTTTACATTTTGGCATCCTTCTAGGATTATAATTCCTAAATCAGTCTTCAGTCAGTTACTCAGATATTTTTGTGTGAATAGCATCAGCCACAATGCCGCGTACATATTCTAATGTTGAATACGCTGATATGATTTTAGTTTATGGTTTCTGTAACGGTAATGCTTTAGAAGCGGTGCGGGAGTATGCGTTCCAAATATAAGAGTGCCTAATCGACGAGTCTTTTCGTTAACTTATAATAGACTACGAGAGACTGGGTCATTCTTAATACGTAATGAAGGCGACCAATTCCAGGCAGCAATAAGAGCAGATTATCGGAGAAGAAATTGTGTCCAACGCCACTTCGATAACAATCCTGAGACTAGCATCCGAAGAGCATCTGCTGCATTAGGAATATCGCGGCAAGCAATATGGCGAACTTTGAAAGGTGATAATCGCTACCCACACCATCTTCAAAAAGTTCAGAATTTATTACCTCAAGATTATGTCAAGAGATTGAATTTTAGTAACTGGTTTCTTGAAAAAATTCGCGATGATAATTTATTTCCATTAAAAATTATATGGACCGATGAAGCTACCTTTACAAGAGGAGGAATTGATAATCAAGAAATTATCATGTATGGGCTCTTGAAAATCCCAGAGCTATTAGAGAGAATAGGTTTCAGCATGAATTTGCTATTAACGTTTGGCTTGGAATTTGGAACGGATCACATTTTTTACCTGAAAGATTGAATGGAATCACATTTCACGGAGAACGACTTTTCTAATTATTTAGATGACATTCCCTTACAACAGCGGATTGAAATGTGGTTCTAACTCATTGGATGTCCAGCTCATTATAGCAGAGCTGCTCGAACTTGGCTGGATATAAATTATCCACAACGATGGATTGAACGTGGAGGAGTAGTACCTTGGCCACCCAGATCACCTGATATGACACCCATGGATTTTTCGTATGAGGAACCTTGAAGCAGGAAGTTTATTCGGTGTCAATCAACTCAAGAGAGCGATTAAGAGACCGAATTATAGATGCAGTGCACCAAATATCATCAGAACAATGTTTAGCTGCAATTTATCAAGTGAGTGCTAGATGTAATGCTTGCATTGGTGCAAGAGGGCAACATTTTGAGCAATATTTACATTAAAAAGAACATAACACAAATATAAATGTAAATAAATAAGTATAAAAATGAAAACTTGTGTTGTTTCTTTTTTTGCGATTTTCTCTAAAACTAAGCAAAAACGAGCAAATCTCTAATTTGTCTTAGTTTTTCGGTCCCCTATAAGCTCCTGAAGTTTGGCCATTTAAATTCGGGACACCGTGTATATATAGTACTTCATAAATATAGTAAATGAATACGAATTTATTTAATATGTAGCTTTTGTCTCTTGTATTTTCTAGGGGGGCTGCCCTCCTCTGCCCCCCTGTGGACGCCCATGATCTAATTTACGACCGCGTCTCATAACATACTTTCACTGTAACGTTATAATTGATTTTACTGTTTCATTTAAAATAAAGGTTAATTTAAATTTAAAGATAAAAATATCGATTCATACGCCAAAAGATATAATTATAGGTAAAATAATTACTTTTAGAAGTAAAAGGTTACCCATACTGTTCCAGTCATCTTCTAGTGAGAAGTTTTATAACGGTGAAAATATTTTGAGAAAATGAGTAACAATAACAGATGGTGGTTTATATAGGATTTGGAACCGGTTAGAAATATTATAAAAATAATATCTTTGAATCGGTGACAGGGGTTCCATTCAGAAATATTAGGACATAATCTGATCCCCTTACCTAATTCTATGACGGGTGATCATAGGACTTTATTATAAAGTATATATTAATAAAAGTCTTAAAGGAAATTTCACAAAACACAAGATGTTCCCAATAAGTAAGGGGGGAAAAGTAGGAGCAGTTTTTCATTAAAAATTCTACCAGAGAGTAACTACAATAAAGGTGTGTTCCAGCTCCCTCTATTTTCGGTTAACTGCGAATTTTAAACTACTAGTTATTTTCATATTGAAAATTTCTTATTGAGTATAAATAAAAATTTGAGTAACATATAAATTGAATTTCCATTTTCAAATTAAAATTAGCGGAAAACTTATTATTTTTATTAGTTATTTTTAAAATCTGGCCTTCCTCTAACCTTTTATACTTCTTTCCACGAAACCTTAAAAAGTCAGAAAACCACACAAAATCATTTTAAAGCTTATTGATTTGTCTATTTTATTGAATTTATAAAAAATGTTTTGTTGTGTCAACCAGTATGCAAATAATTATCCCATGAATATTTTACTGCATTGTCGCTTGTTATATTCATTTTTTTTTTCAATTACATATCCAGTCTTAATAAAGAAATTTCTTAACGATAAAAATTTAATAGCCTTTTGGACGGTTAAAACATAATTATAGATCTGTTTTTAATTAGTCTCTATAAGAGATTTTCAGTAAAAAAACTACTACTGGATAAATAAAAAACCCGCTATTAATAGAAAATAGAGGGAAATATACCATACCTTTAAAGGATCGTTTTGATAACAAATATGATTTAGAATCACTTGTATTTTTTTTTCTTTTTGTATATACATGCACACACACACACACACACACACACACACATATATATATATATATATATATATATATATATATATATATTTTTTTTTTTCATGTCCTGACCTATCAGGAGCACTCTGTATATTAGTTTTATTATAAATGTATACTAGTTTTATCATAAATATATACCATATACACATCTAGTATTAGTTTTGTTATAAATATATACCAATCTTAAAAGTAAATCGTCGGCATGTAGATGAGATAGAAGATATGAGACGAACAGGTTTCTGGAATGCTTGGAATTTTAAATATATTGAGGCCTGTGTTTATACGATTAACCTTTTAACTGCTAGTGGCTCGTATATGATTGCGCTGGTCTCCGTGTGCTGTAAGCTTGTATTTGAGCCGGTCGGCCGTGTCCGGGCGATGCAGCGCGCTGGTCCCCGGGTGCTGTGGCTAGTACCATATATACCCTGTTTTTCCGCTTCTCTGCTCTAGACTTATTTACGAGCGCGGTAACTAGCGCTTTCTTTTGGCGTTTTTTGGAATCTATAATATTACCCCATACCGCTAGAGAGCATTTTTCCTGATTGTTCTTTTCCTTACTATATTGCCTTGATAGACGGTTGCTTTTCAGCTTTCTGTAAATAACATAACTTTTTGCCGGATATCAAATCTTTCTCTACCTGCCTATTTAACCTTTATCTAATTTTAGTTTATTTGCAACTACTGTGGTATAAAGGTGTGTTGTGAAATAGTTGTGATGGCGAAAAAAAAAATATAGTGAAGAAGAGTTTTTGGAGCTCGTAACGAGTGCTAATGATGGGAAAGCTTTTTAAATTTTAAAAAGATTTTAATTCCATCAGTGCCGGTCCACAGTCCGGATCGAAAAGTGAGGATGAAGAACTTTGTGTAGGATTAATTAAGCTCATAAAAGATATAAGATGCGAGCGCTTGAATGCCGTAAAAGTACTTCGCACTGCGGGACCGCTCGCGGTGCCTACTAACCCGCATCGGCTGACCACCTCATGCCCCGCTACCTCCGCAGTTAAGGCCCGGTGCACACGGACGACACTTTTCTGCGATGCGGACTATAAGCCAGGTCAGGGGTACCTGGAGTACAATGGACCGACCGGATTTACCATTGTACTCCAGGTACCCCTGACCTGGCTTATAGTCCGCATCGCAGAAAAGTGTCGTCCGTGTGCATCGGGCCTTAAGGGTAAAGTTTTTGGAACTTAGCTGAAACAAGTCTTTGTTTCGCTTTTTACAATGGACCAAATATATCTGCTTACACGGCTAATTTTCTTGATCAATCTTGGTATGATATGTTAATAACCGGTTAATAAGTGAACTACAACATTCTCATCTCAAGATTTATCAAAAACTTACCTGTGTAAACGGGTCTATCTGGTCTATTGTAATCGCCCCTGGTGTTTTGTTACAAACATCTTTCCTAAAACTCAACCGTAAAAAAAGGCGTTTATAATTTGACACAAGATTAGTGACCTAAAAAATCATTTTATTTTATTTTTATTAAAATATACAAAAAAGGAATTGAGTATGATATAGAAATCGATAGATAGCCCGTTCCACATCAAATAAACACAGAAACATACCATTTTGAACCACACCATCTAAGATTTTCTTGAAATTTGGTACATGTGTACTAGTTGCATGGACTAAACAATTTTGAATTATTATTGAGATATTTCTACCCGTTTTGAATTATAGACCTGCAAAGGCCTCAGAAATAGGATCAGAAACATGAAAAATCATGATTAAAAATAGCTGTAGAAGTTTTCAAAATTTAGCTAGGACTATGAGATTGGTATTGTTTCACAGCGCATTCCGTGCCATTTCATATATATATATATATATATATATATATATATATATATATATATATATATATCATTCATGATATTCAGCATTTTGTAGGTTTGTATTAAAAATATTTTCTCAGAAATGGTATTTTTAATTTTTTTTTTTAATAAACAGGCAATATTATATCTAATCATACAACAAAATATAAATCTGGGATGAAAATTTCTTCATTACTAAAAAAATAGAAAACTCGTGATAAAATTCCATACATTAAACTTTTTATTCAAAATAATTCCAATATTTACATTTTCATAAGGAAAACATGCAATAAATGAAAATAAGGGTTCAAATAATAAGCTGAGTGATAAATAACTACATTTGGTCGTAATAACGCCTAAGTGAACTAAGCTAGACTCCAAACCACTCGTAAAGTTCTATGGGGATTCGGATTTGTTTCTCATAGGGTCTTTGTAAACTGACACGAGCCAATTTATCAAATTTAGAATATATTTTCTTTCATAAATATTATTTATGTATTAAAAACAAACATACATCAAATTAATGTGATCGTTATGAAATAAAGAAAAAATTATGTCATGAATTGGCATATAGTTGGAGAAACCGAGGTCATTTTTTTTTAAACTGTAGTTACCTTTTTCTATAGGCGTCAATGAACGAACTACGGTTTTACATTTTAATCACAAACCAACAAAAAGAATAGAAGAGGAAGCGAGGTTGGAAACAAGTGGGTTCGAATGGTTGGGGGGTAGTTACTAAATGACAATACATACATGTAAATACATCCATAGTAAATGCTTAATAAAATAGAAAGGTTCTTTAAAGTACAGTTTGTGGAGCGAACGGAATTAAAAAAATAATGAAAGGAATGATGTGTCAAATACTACAATTTACAAAACTAGAAGACTAAAATTTCTTATTTTTATTTATTTTATTTATCTTTATTGCTTTTAAGATTTTACATCTTGTAGCAAGGAGTTCTCCAGGCATAAATTGTACATACAAATAAATTAATTAGTTGTACATACAAAACAATATATATAATAATAATAAAAAAAATATATAAATGAACAAAATTAGCTTTACATTGGTTCGTATCGGAATAATACAGAGGGAAAAAAAAACAGAATTATACATAAATAAGTAATGAAATAAACATTCATCTTCTTCAGAAAATTGCTCCTCTCCTCCCATAATTATATATAAGTAATATTATATTTATAAAGATAATAACAAGGAGAATTATATTTAAAAAAAAAATAAATAAAATAAAAAAAAAATAAAAGTAATTAAGTATATGTACATCTTGCAAAAGTATTTACCCATCAGAAGCTTAAAATAAATCAAATAATTTCCATTGAATTAATTTCAAAAATCCTAAAAATAAAAGTTATTCTTACATGATGAGAACCATAAGGCACAAGGTGAAGACGGATTGACGGCTGAATTGTTTAAATATGGTGGAGAGGAACTGCAGAGGACCTTTATGACATGATCCTCGAGATATGGGTTCAAGAGAAGATGCCTCAGCAATGGAGCAAGGCCTTGATATGTCCGCTTCATAATAAAGGAGATCAATTAGAATGTGCTAACTACAGGGGTATATCGCTGCTCCCTTGTGCTTACAAATTATTCTCTAATATCCTCTACCGAAGGCTGAACCCGCATGCAGAACGAGAAATCGGGCGATACCAGACTGGCTTCAGGAGAGGGAAATCTACAGTGGACCAAATTCATACCCTTAGGCTAATCATGGAAAGGGCCCACGAGCATAAAATGTGTACCCACCACTTGTTCGTGTACTTCAGGAACGCGTATGACAGCTACAAGCATCCTATGCTGTAGAGAAATGAAGGTTCCTTCAAAGCTAATACGCCTTATAAAAATGATGATGAGAGATGTTAGGTGCAGGGTCCGCATACAGTCCGAACTCTCTTCTGAATTTAGTTCAAATAAAGGGCTGAGGCAAGGAGATGCTTTGGCATGCCTGCTGTTTAATTTGGTTTTAGAAAAAGTAGTGAGAGAAACAGGCATCCAGATTAATGGCACCATATTCAATAGACCAGTCCTACTACTCGGTTATGCGGATGACCTTGATATAGTGGCGCGATCTTTTTCTGCACTTACTGAGTCTTTCTTAGCCTACAGAAAGCTGCTGAACGAATGGGGTTGGCTATAAATGAAAATAAAACGAAATATACGTGCACAGGAGTAGCCTGACCTCAAGAAAGACAGGTTGTCGTAGGAAGCTCTACCTTCGAAAGAGTAGAGGAGTTTATTTATCTTGGATCGCAGGTTACATCAACCAATTACGTTTCCATTGAAATAAAGCGAAGGATCACAGCGGCTAACCGATGTTATTTTGGTCTGTTGAAACAGCTACGGAGCAAGCTCATTAGCAGGAAAACAAAGGTCCATTTATATAAAACTCTAATCAGGCCTGTACTGACATACGCCTCCCAGACATGGACACTATCTGCACAGGATAGAATTAATCTCCTGGTCTTCGAGAGGAAGATCCTTCGAAGAATCTATGGGCCGGTAAGGGATAAGGAAGGCTGGAGAAGAAGAAGAAATAAGGAACTCTATGAGCTGCTCCAGGATATAGATGTTGTGACATTTATAAAGCTGGGACGCCTTAGGTGGGCAGGACATGTTGCACGGATGAGTTCGGATGAAATTCCAAAAAAAGTCTTGGAGGAGGAAATCCACCGTCCTAGAAGAGTCGGACGGCCCAAGCTCCGGTGGATGGACGGTGTAGTACAAGACTCACGAGACCTGCTTGGAGTCCAAAATTGGAAGGTAGCAGCCCAAAACCGGGCCGAATGGCGGAGTTTCATTGAGGAGGCCAGGACCCATCACAGGGATGTAGCGCCAACTGATTGATTGATCGTACATGATGAAGCTTCTTATTTTTGTACTTTCTTTAATATAAATGAAAATATTATTAATTTTCTTTATATTCGTTCTATTGTCAATTGTGAACAAATCCTCAAACATTAAATCGGGATTGAGATCTGGGTTGATATAAAATTGTAGAAATTGTAGGGATCTTATGGGAGCTAATATGGGACATGAAATAAAAAAATGTTAAAGGTTGTCAGGTTCATTACTATTACAGAGTGGGCATTTTGAATGGGGATCAAAACTAAAAAGAGATCCGCTGATAAAAAGGATTTTAAATCCTATACGGCAATATAATTTTTAAATTATTAAGACTGGAGATATAATTTTTAAATCCTATATGGATTTATATATTGAAGATACGGAAGTTTGATAAATACATATTTTTTTGCGCACAGCACATTCTAGTCGTTTCCTCAATATTTTCAACACGATTTGTAGCGTTACCAGTAAGGTTATCAAACTGTATCAATATAACCCACAAGGAATTGAAACTTTGCTGGAACGAATGCGGCAGGAAGTGGTTAAAATCTTTCTGGAAATTCTACGGAATTCGATGAACAACGCACAGGATGCGGTGAAAGAATGCGTAACAACTGAACAGACATCATGTTACATCAGATGTTTTTAAAAAACTAACCAAAATAAATAAAACATGTTTTTATTTTAACAAATAGATGAGCACTTACAAATCCTTTTTTTTTTTTTTTCAATATTACGTGAACTCAGCTCCCCTTATTTACATTAAAATATTAAGGCCTGAAATATTAGAATACTGTTATTTATTTCTCAGGGGTTGATAGGGGAGAAGATTCCCAGCAGTTCGATAAATAAAGAATAGTAGAGTATTTACTGGGGTATTCCATGAAATTTATGTTTAAGAATTTTATAAAGTTTTTATTCTTTTAAATAAATATGTGCGCAGTTTTTAGTTTAATGTATGTCTTTTCTTATTGTTTTTTTTTACCGACTAATCTATCTAATTTATTATGCTTGAATTTATTTTATAAATATTACAATTTGGAAGTGCCTTCTTCCGAAAAGGTGCTGTTATAGTTTATAAAAAATAAAGGCATATTACGACTTAAGCGAATCCCCATCGCATCATTTTCAGGTAAAAAGGGCCTCTATTAGTTTTTTAAATAGAGTATATTATCGTGGAGTATATTTTAAATATATTTGTTGTGGGTGAGCATTGATTAGTCTCATAAAACAGATTGCATTGAATTAAAACCTAGCTGTGACCCACGATGGCTTTACCTCCAGCACTCATCTTCAAGTTATGTTTATATTTTAATACAAAAAAAAATCTCGTCTTTGGTGTTCATAGAAGACGAGGGAAAGAATGTTGTATTTGTTTAAAATAAAGGAAGTACCGTCAGTTCATACTGATGACCATCATTTCCATAGCCCACCATATTTTCAGTTTTTTATTTACCTTTTTGTGATTCCTATGTGGATAAAAAGATATGGAACATAAATAATTTCTCCTAAATTGACCGTCTGGGCTTTATTTTGGAATCCATTATGTTTTTTTTTGGTCGCCCGTTCCTGAGCTCAGGTATACCCGCTGCAGTTCAAAACTTAACTCCGCCTTTAGGATGTGGTGTGTTTCAATTATCCGTCTTTCCATTCTATTTATTAATTTAAATTTATTGTAATCGGTGCCTCTTGTCATGTCCCACTAGATATTCATAATAGATACTGGAATAAATGAGATTGTATTGGAATCAAATAAAGAATAAAAAAAAAGCCGGCCCTCCATCTTTATTAAAGAGAATGACACACTTACGCAGCCAGTAGCAGAGCTTCCAAGCGTAGGCTTATAATGGCACGAAAGATGTTATCGAAAATGCAAATTTAACACTGGGCCCAATATGGTGTGGGCTCGATATTAAGATTTATCTGCCCCCCACTTATCTGTATGATTGTCTGTCTCAACTGACACCGATAACACAGATAGGGGCGAAAATTCGTGTTCTGTAATAAATGGAACGACCTCCGGTGAGTCGAATTTCGATTTGTGCCGGGGTCTTCGATGGTGAAATCTGAAATCGTTTAACCGTACTGACATTTTACATGAAATCATTTAAAAACTCGTTATAGATCGCTCTGCACCTATACATTTGCGAACATGCGTGTTCCTTCCAATACTGCTAAAAAATATTTAAACAACTACAATAAATATATAACTGCCCTAATTTGAGACACCCCACCTGATTCTTGTTGTATTACATCTGTCAGTATCAAACCCACAAACTGATAAAAGTTTATACTGATGGCAGTAGCCGGTACCAATAAGGCAACCGGTTTTTTTAGTTCGAAAGATTAAAAAAACTAGATTAACTAAAATATAAACTAGAATTAGCAGAGTGTCTCCTATAAGGAACGTGTCTGATATTAGGGCACCTTAGCTTATATATATATTCAAATTTAATTAGGTATTTATTGAAATATTGGGAAAAAGGGAAATATTGTTCTTGATATATTTTTAAAGAATATTAAAACCGGTATGTTCTACGTTAATTATATTAACATAAAATATTAAAGAACTAAATAAGAACATAAATTAACTAACTCTCTCTAATAATTAAACAGCTCTCATACAGGGTTACTGTATGAGGGAAAGAAAGAAAAAAAATAAACTAATAATAAATAAAGAGAAATTAAAATAAAATATAGTTAAATGTACAAATTAACACAGCCACACTAATATACAACATAATCAGTGTAATTGTAAAAGGAAGACACCAAACCGTTTTTTGACTAAATGAATAGTTTTACAACCATTATACCAATATTTTATGGAATATTTTTTAGTAAATTTATTTTCCATGTTTTTATGATTTGGATATTTTCGTGATTTTAAAAATTGTGGGAAGCAAAAAATTTAATGGATATCTTATATAATCTTAGATAAATGAAGATTTTAAACGCTTTGTCGGAATTGTATAGTAATCGTAATACCCCTTGTTAATATATTTCACATCATATTTTCTAATCAATTAATGGGATTTGTAGGTGGATTTAGTCTGCCTTGCAATTTATTTATTTAATTAAATCACAAGCTGAGATGAGATATTGTGACATTTAAATCGTTATTCAACATAGTTCACTCGATTTTCAATGCACTTTGTCAATCAATGCATCAGCTACCTAATGTCCACGGAAAAGAAGGTTTTCAGCTGAGAAAAAAAGCCAGGGATGCGTCATTTCAATGCTTTGTCCGAGGCCCTGTAATGCTGCCTACTAGATCAAAGAAGTGGTCTGTGGAAGACAAATCAGGTCTAAATGGTTTCAGTAGCATAGTATGAGCAGCACTATATAGACGGATATTATGTAAAACCCAACAGATTTCGACAGTATTCCTCGGCTTCGATAGCTGCATGTTTCAGCTCATCTTTGGGGTAAACAGAAAACAGGGCATTCATGATTAGAAGCATATCTGCGACTTTGAAACTAATCTAGAAACATGCATTATAATAATCACAATGGGACCACACATGCGCTTCCAGTGCAACATGCCCATGTCGCCAACAGAAACACAAATACAATTGATTTTGGGTATTATTGACTTACCTTCCAGTATATTTTTGAAGAAATTGTTAAATCAAAATGATAGCGGTTTATAATAGACGATTTATTTTATTTTATTTAAATTATTTTTAGGGTACACAAATTATGATTCCTATTTTTTAAACCAAAAGCAAGTTTTTTTTTTATATTTAGCAAATTTATTTAATAAAGATATAAATAATGGCGTAAGGTAGTTGACCAAAGGAATTAATGAAGTGGATATGGATTGGAGAGATGCTTATAAAAATTACCCTATTTGTTATATTATATGTGCAATTTGCCAATGTCTACAAACCCAAATTTCAGTTCCTCATCATGGCTAAATTGAGATATAGGCAATAAGAGAAAATATACCAACAAATATCTAACATACAAATAACATCATATCAAAAGGATATAAATTATATGTCAATGGTAATGATGAATAAATTTTGAGTACTAATGAGGTTAACAATTATGATTATTTTAAAAAGCAATGAGATCAAAATTATTTTGAATAAAAACAATTAAAATTAAAAATAGGATATAAATGTATAATACTTAAATTTAAGTAATTTATTTATTTATTTATTTTTTCATGATTTTTATTTAAATGTTCAGTTACTATTTAAAAAAAAATCAAAAATAAACTTCTTTTGATTCGTTCAATCTAATCCAATACAAAAGTTTTTGGAACTAAACTCCTAGTAGTATGTGAAGCAGGTGATGTGACGCATTCCTATCCCTCGAGTCCAAGGCACCACAAAGCTGATTTACCGTTTTAACGGAATAATGATAACTTTACCATATTTTTTCTCCCCCCCCCCCCTCAACCTCAGTTAAATCATACTGATAATAGTACCCTTTGATGGTCGAAATAGCTTTAGTCATAATATTTATTTGTGTACGTCCTATTTGCCTTCGTATCCCAGTGATTAAAAACAACGCATCTCCTTCTTATTATCCTTAAAGTTCTGGCAGTCCGGTTCATGACCTATGGTGTGGATTGTAACGTAAAGTACAGTTTATGTTAACCGAAAAGAGTATAAATATGTATTTAAATTTTCTAATTTTTAGCAGTGGTATAAATTCAGATTCGATCCTATCACTTCCAAAAAAATATAAGTAGGTTTCTAGTCCCAAAATGGCAAAACTTTCCCAATTATCTCTCAGGAAAGTAATATTATACATTTTTTTGAATGAAAAACAATAGAACGATGTGATGGAAACTTCGACTTAACGAAATACCAAGCGTGCTTTCGTCGCCGTGAGTATTGGAGCTGGGTAGTTGTGATCCTTCGATGGAGAAAGCGAGCGATGGGTGGAACACCGGACAGGATTAGACGGTCCCACCCAGGTATAGAACCATCTCCACAGCCATCAATACATATCACAGCCTTGTTACACCCGGAAAAAGGATACAAGAACCATGTTAAAGGGTATCGCTCTTCGACTTTTATGACCCTAATGGGACACTTTGTCTTATGAACACATCGAGTTACTCTACCTTTATAAGATTGGAGGATAGTTTTATACTTTTTTTCTTTACGAATTCTTCTCTTTTGAGTCCTAAGCCGGGGAACGAAAAGTCCTAAACTGAATTGAAATGAACTTCAGTTACATTGTTGAAAGGAGTAATTTCTCCCAATTATTAGACACACTCAGCGCTGCAACAAGTCATTGTTGAGTCAAGGCCTCCTGGATCAGCCTGCGCCATGTGTCACGATCATAATAATCTTCCAATTATTAGATGATCAAAATAGCTGTAATTATCAATAATCGAAGGACATAGGTCCTTTGACTATAATTGTACACGATCTACTGATTTCATTTGTGCAACTCATCCTAAATTTTTGTTTGTTTGTCATCCATTTATGCTGCTAAGGCTACTCGGAACTCATCCTAATTTCATAGTTATGAAGATCGGCCATTTTTTATTATTAAGCGCAGGTTTCCTAGGACAATTCCAGTATAATATCAATTTAATTTTTCATCAGGTTTTTTTCCATAGAATACTCGTTATGGTTCTTTCGGATTTTCATCAGGATTATTCATCCACTCATTATTTCGAATCTCTTCTTTGATAAGAAGAACGATTTTCCATCTTTTTATAGTTCTGTTCGAGCGTATCATTCTCCCAATCACCCCGAGGAAGGAAATATAGATGAAATCGAGTCGTGAGCTTGTAAAGTAGCCATAATTGAATTTCTTTTCCTTGCCCATCACGTATTCCATTTGAGGTCTAACCTCAGCCGCTTCATACGGAGTCTATTGGATGGTCTCGAGAACTTGAAAATTGTGCAGTGTTTTTCGAGATCCCCAGAATTTCTCAATACAGTTTTCTTTCTTCTTCGTTTTTTTTTTCAAATTATTTTTATTTTTTTGAATAGTAAACAATTTTCATTATAAAGTACGTTAAATATTGATGCAAATTAGAAATTAAAAAATCTAGTAAAATTAGGGTGTTAATAATATCGATAACTATTTTTTACATAAAACAATAAAATTATTATAATATTTGATTTTTAATTTTAAAATCATGCTTGATTTGGTTATTGGTTTGATTAAAAATAATGATCACTCTCACTGAGTGATATGGTATTACATTAATAATGATGATCAATTTGCATTAAAAAAAAAAAACATTGATTAGAAAAGAAAAACACTTTTAGGAAGATACATTTAAATGTCACATCTAGGCGTTTCATTCAAATTCATTACTTTTTCTATTCCGTACGTATGTTTTTGGACCTGGTTTATTAGTTATTTTATTAAAACTTTTCACTGAAGAATTTTAACATTTTGCTTCTACTCGACACCTGATCGCTTGGAAAATGTCTGATTTTGAAATTAAACTCTTCCAGCTCCATCAATGTTGTTTTTATTTGTATATATTTTTGTAAGGCTAAATTTCCAATGAATTTGGAAAATAAATATGCTTTATTGCTAAAAGTTGAGAATAATGTTTTTCACCTACTACTGCAGGCTCAAAATTTATCATTGATAATTTTAGAAAAATCGTATTGCTCATTTTAAAAAGTATTACTCAAAAATTATTATCATTTTTAACAGTAAATGTATTACTCAAATATAATGATCAGGGTGTGATTTTATTCACGTATGAAAAAAACTTGATAACCACCATAAAATGATTTTTAAAAATTCCATATAGAACATTTGATCTGATTTGATTTCTATTTTTTTTTTTTTTTTTTTTTTTTTATCATTGATTGGAAACCCTGAATAAAATGGTTAGACCTGAACGTCCAACTTATTTAGGCGTTATTACATGCTTGTTCCTCATATAGTCGGAACCTTATTCATCATCACAATTAATCAGCGGCAGCCTTTTAAAGATCTAGTCATCCTTAAATCCTTATCGAACATTAATGAACGGTCGGGGACTTTTCTGAATAATTGCTTTGGCAATCTTCCAACAGTTAATCAATCTTCCACCATAAACTAAAAATTTCTGAAAAAGTGATACATGACACCCATGGGTTGAGTATAAATATTCTACATAGATATACTCGTAGATGTGTGTGCTTGTTTATTAGGGCTTTTTGTCCTTATGTATTCCCTACGAGGGCAAGGAGGCTGGGATATTATGTTTTATATATACAGGTGTTTTCTAAAATATTTTCATTTTCTTAATTTTGAAATTGTTTAATTCCTATAAATAGTCTCTAAATATACTATAAAGGAATTCTTTAAGCCCCAGTACATAATGCTCTGAAAGTTGCATGTAGCTTATAGAGTACTTTTGTAGCCTTGTATATTTTTCCTTTAGTTCTGAAAGGATTAAATGTCATATGGAGTCGATTAGATGTCGAATCGATCATGATGAGCATAGTAAGTTATAAACACGGTTCATTATTATCATAAAATGAGTTGGACAAAGATTTCTTCTGGCGCTTCATTCTATATTCAATGGTAAAGTCTTTATATTAAAAACCTGGGGAGAAACTTTTTGCAAACGCATTATAACAAGCAACATCCTCGCAATAATTGGCTTGATCCGTATGCGCTTTAGCTTTAGCTCCTAAGAAAACGTTGAGGTTGAACGAATAAAAATAAAATATCTCAAGTGGTGTAAAAAAAAAAAAGAACGAATATTTATCACTACATAATGACGCTAGTCATGACAAAATAAAAAACAAAAAAACAAATGAAGAAGAGTTTCTGTGTGGATATGCAATTAACCAAATCAAAAACACAGTTAACAAAATTGTTTGGAGGCTAGGATTCTTTAGAAAATGAGATGTTCCTTGGGATGATGTAGTCTAGTATAGCGGTTGGGAATGTAATTAGCCTTCCAAAGCCTGTTCCATGTTCACCAGGAATGGCCGGCATCGATTATACCACCTTCCTAAACAGAATCTGGATGCGCTTACAACACCTCCAACCTCTGGCTTTAAAAGGATCCATAACTTTTTGCGCTTATTTTTGCGCAAAATTTCGATAAATTGTGCAGCCCTATTATAATAAAAATTGGTCGAGTTTTATTCTAGGATTACTTTAAACTATAGGCTACAAACTACCTTATTTGATCCTATGATGGATAAGCAAAGTTTGGAATTAAAATAGCCTTGTATTTCGGGCCAAATCTTTAGTATTCCGGCCAAAACGATAGTATTCTTGGATAAATTTATTGTGATATGATAAGGAGCATTATAGATTCGGCAGAGGGTTTAGGTTGTTAAGGAAGTATTTGAAGTACAAAGCACAATTCCACGTGTCCAAATGGTGAATCAAGTTAGGTTTTTGTTGTAAATTTGTAGTTTGAAGAATTTGTCTAATGAATATTGTTGAAGTCGAATTCTTGAGCCCTATGAAGCGGATCTGTTCGACAGAGAAGAGGTGTAAATTTTTCATGTGCATTGATTAGACGACTTTTTCAAACGAGACGAGAAATTTTCACTCTCCGTCTGCTCCTTGAGAAAACAAGAGAGTATGGAATCAGCACACACCATGTATTCGTAGACTTTCAGCAAGCATATGATTCTGTAAATAGAAATGAAGTCTACAAAGCTATGATAAACATGCAGATACCCCCTAAACTAGTAAGACTCACACGCATGACAATGGAGGGTAACCTGTGCTGTGTTCGAATGTTTGGGGATCTGTCTAGAAGCTTCACCACTGGGACGGGAGTCCGTCAGGGCGATGGTTTGGCGTGTCTTGTGTTTAACTTGGCTCTCGAGACAGCTGTGAGGAATTCTCGCATTCAGACCACTGGAACACTTCTAAATAGGCTTGTTCAAATTCTTGGATATGCAGACGATCTGGACCTTGCCGGAAGGACACTGGAAGCAGTTAGGGAAGCTTTTGAGGCCCTGGAAGTAGCAGCAGCAAGCATGGGGCTGCTAATAAACACGGAAAAAACAAAATACTTGTGTGTTAACCCAAAACATGATATCCGGGAAAGCTTTGTTCAGTTGGGTTCACACCGTATAGAAGTAGTAAGAGATTTCGTCTACTTAGGCTCTCAAGTGAACTCCCGAAATGACATTGGAGAAGAAATAGATAGACGAATCCTGGCTGCTAATCGGTGTTCCTTCGCACTTCAGAAGCATCTCCGGTCTAGGATTTTGTCAAAATCAACAAAGGTCAGAATATACAAAACCTTGATTCGACCTGTTTTAACATATGGCTCTGAGACCTGGACGCTTACAAGGACTCAGGAACTGGAACTCTCCAGGTTTGAACGGAAGATTTTAAGGAGAATATATGGGGCCGCATATGTTGACGGAGACTGGAGAAGAAGAACCAACCTCGAGCTGAGAAGCCTATACAAGGACTTAGACGTGGTTGATACGATTAAATTATCTCGATTGCGATGGGCGGGACATGTTGTTCGAATGAATTCCTCCGAAATCCCATCTAAAGTCATATCGGAGAAACTGTTTGGACCACGGAAGGTTGGACGCCCTAGGCTCCGATGGGAAGACTGTGTTGCTACCGATGCACTATTGATGCTTGGCATTCATGACTGGAAGGCAGCAGCACAAAACCGAAATAACTGGCGGTCATTGCTGGAGCAGGCCAAGACTCAACTTGTGGGTCGTAGAGCCGTATAAAAAAAAAAAAAAAAATTGATTAGACGACATTAGCAATGAAATAAAACACACGTGTGCTATGTTCAGAATTTTTAGATACATTTCTTATTAAAAACGATGTTTCGTTATGATAAAGTTGGATTAATGATAATAATAATAATAATAATAAATTCTTTATTTATTTGTTCTGGGTCGTGTCCCTTAAGAACAAAATTAAATAATATACAAAGGAGCCTTTAGAGCCTTAAAGTTTAAATAAACAAATTAAAATGATACGAAATAACTACAAATAATCAGGGAACCTCTAGTTTAAAAAGAGAAAATAAAATACCCATTAAATATTCGCTCAGGTGAAAATAAACTAGTTTTCACAAATAATAATATATAAATATTTACACACTTATTTACAGATTGGTTAAAGAGTATTTATATTTTCTAAAAAGAAGAGAAAAAAAAATGATAATAAAAGAATAAAATAAAATATATAAGGAAAATAAGAACTTCCATTGGTTTAAAAAGCACGCTGGATGGCTATGAAGTGATGATATAGGCGGGATTTAAAGGTGGAGAGGGTATTGCAATTACGGATGAAAGTGGGAATGGAATTCCATAGGGAGGTGGACCGGATAATGAAAGATCTATCAAGAGCTGACGTTCAGTGGGCCGGTATATATAGATCTGAAGGCCTAGAGCCGATATTGCGGGAATGTACCGAGGATTTGGGATGAAGAAGTTCGGAGATATATGATGGACGGCAGGATCGGATAACTTAGAAAAGGAAGGATGCCAGGAAATACTTACGGCGCACAGTGGTCCCGATCTGCCCATCATGGTGCAAAAAATACTCACAGTAGACGAATCTTGTTCAAACTTTGTATTATTTTTAATTCACTATTGTAGAGTTGTTTTATATCGGTGTCATGAAAATAGGTAAGGGTGGAGGTGGGGGTAAGAAGGAGGGGTGGGAGAATTTCTTACTAATATTATAACTTGTAGTGGACTAAACTTTTTCAAAGTTTGTATTGTGTTTATTAGTGGATTGTGGAGTTGTTTTATATCAGTTCATACTTCATTTTATATTGAATTATCATGTAAAATGTTTAATTTATAACAAAAAGAACTCTTTTAATGCTCTTCAGAATTACTCACAATAAGTAATCATTTAATAAGTCATCACTAGAGCATTTGTGAATATTGGGTACAATATTTTTTTTATAATTTAATATACACGATATTTTCGAACACAACATTTAGATAATATAATATAAAATGAATAAAAGATACTTACTGATGTAATGAAATCAAGCTCGTTCCAAAAACACAAGAAACACTGGATATTCAATACACTTACTAGATACAACTATAGAGGTACGATCACTAGAATCCCTACAGCTGCACTGAATGTCTTACAGTGGTCAAAAAATAAGTAAAGGATTACCGAGGTCGGGAAGGGGGAAGGTAGGTAGCGCACCCTTGGAGCCGGCCGGCCGTCACACATACTTTATCTCTAAAAACTCCCCTTTTCCTAATGTTAAATTACTTATACCAATTGAAACTCAGATAGTTTCTGTATCGTGTAGTGCCACAAACATCGCAGACACTTGTGGACAAAATTATTCAGATATTACCCAATATTAAGAATAGGTGACCAAAATTGTTTACTTTAAAAAATAGTTCATTCGCTTAAATCAATTGATACAGAAATCATTTGGATGGCTGTATATTGTATATGGAATGCACATTCAAGGTAAAATAAGTAAAAATTGATAGAAATTAACTAGCGAATAATACAACCAACAGTGGTTACCGGGCTGCAAAAAGGGCGCGGTTGGAGATGCCAGAAACATACAACTATGACATGTTGTATATTCCACAAAGTTTATTCTATTTTTGTTTCAACTATATTTTCAAGGTCCAGCATTCATATAAAAACCAAGAAAAGGTTGGATTTTTTGCACCATGATGGGCAGATCGGGACCACTGCTCGGCGGTAGGAAGGATATAACCACTTTAACTTTTCGTAAAAAGTCGATATGGAGACGTCTCTTGGGATCCCAAATATAAATCGGATAGAACAATTTATTAAACGTTTTAGTTTTGCGTCGAGATCCCCTGAGATACCCCATACACCGTGCAACAATAGTCAAATTGGGGGAATATCAAGGAGGTGACCAGAAGTCTGCGTGTTTCGAAAGGGAAAAGGTCACGGAAATGGTTTAGTTGCTCTAAGGTCGAAATGGTGTGACGGGAGAAATGATTTTTCCATGAAAGAGTTTGCTCAAAGGTTACACCAAGGTTTTTGACTGTTGGATAGAATTTGATGGGTTTATTATTTAGGAATAAGGGTGGGATGTTAGGGATGGTTTTGAGGAGGTGATTGGAGCCCCTTAAAATTGCCTTTGTTTTCTCTGCGTTCAGCTTCAACTTGTTATCCTCTGCCCAGAGACTGATTCGATTCAAATCTTCTTGAAGCTTTTTCATCGCTGGCACCAACTCGGAAGGCGGGAAAGACAGGTATATTTGGAAATCATCAGCGTAGAGATGGTATTGGGAGTGGTGAATCATAAGAGGAAGGTCGTTAATATAAATAGCAAACAGTGGGGGATAGAGAAGATCCTTGAGGGACACCGCAGGAGAGGGGAAGTGTTTTGGATGGAGGTTGACCAGGAACGACTACATACTGTAACCGATCTGAAAGAAAACATTTGAACCAATGTAAGGCGCTGCTAGATAGGTGGAGTTTTCGCAGTTTTGTAAGAAGGATGTTATGACCGACTGTGTCAAAGGCTTTGGAAAAATCTAGAAGGATAAGAATATTTAGTTTTCGGAGTTCTATGGAGGTTTGGAGGTGATGGGTAATTTTTAGGAGAGCTGATTGAGTTGAGTAACCAGATCGGTAACCAGATTGGGTCAAGGAGGGAGCGTTCTTCTAGGGATTTTGGTAGTTGATTTTGAACAAGGCGTTCTAACGGTTTTTAGAGATTGGGGGAAGGGAAATAGGACGGAGGTCATTTTTGTCGAGGGATTGAAGGTTTTTTATCAAAGGTCGGACTACAGCGGTTTTCCAGGAAGAAAGGAAAACCGAGTTTTGTAACGAGAAGTAGTAAACATGATAGAGAACAGGAATGAGTGCGGGGAAGCAGGACTTTATTAGCTTTACTGGAACATCATCAGGACCATAATAGTTAGTGCGGGATTATAGGACTGTGGTAAAAAGGTCAAAAAAAAAGTTTTGCGGATTGAAATTATGATGATTGATAACAGTAGGTAGGGATGAAAAATAAGAGAAGGATGAGAAATGGTTATTAAGATCATCTGGAGTGAACGGAAGGGAACCGGAGTTATTGGAACCAAGGAGGGATAATTGACGAAGAATTTTCCATTTACTTTTAGGAACGTGCATCCATAATATACCGTGATGTATGGATTAAATATAAGGAATGCTATTTATTAGTCCTTAAATTGGGGTAGGATACCCCGAAACGTCGATCATATTGTTAGATTATGAATAAAGAA
The DNA here is from genome assembly GCA_911387785.2 of Aelia acuminata. Taxonomy (NCBI): domain Eukaryota; kingdom Metazoa; phylum Arthropoda; class Insecta; order Hemiptera; family Pentatomidae; genus Aelia; species Aelia acuminata. The sequence continues at coordinate 107,655,555 of OU426980.1, forward strand.
AATAAAAAGGAATTATTTGATCATTATCACTTAAATAAATGGTTCAGACAAATAACTGAACACGCAATGGGTCAGCAAGCCAATGACTGCAACAGATGTCAGAAGGGAGATCATCTAGATCCGTTCTGGAATCTACACTTGAGCTATTATGAACTCGTTTTTCATGTCATTGATGAGCTATTTAACAAAAAAGAAAAAGAAGATAAGACATAAGGGTAAAGGATGTCCTTTAGTTGCGATGAAGATTGAATGGTCTCTACAAAGAAGGAAGAGGAAACAGAACCCATAACGAACGGGATATAAAAGGTAAAGAAATGCTGAAAAGAACCTTGACAATGATTCCCTGCAGAGCTGAACCACACCTTCGCTTAAAAAAAATAAAATAACTGTAACTATGGGAAAGTACTTGATAACGGCAATCAATGTTACATATCAAAAATTAAATTGGCAATCATAGAATGATAGTCTTCTCGTTTTTAACTAAGAATATTAATAATTATGATAATCATACCTAAAAAGTATTTATATTTAATTTTATGTTGTGAACACATTTCCATTCCTTTTGGTGATCAACGCCTAAGGATGGTATTTTATATATCCAGCAACATGATATTACTAGGCCACTAAAAACTTACATAAACAAACATAATCAGACTCACGTAGCAATCATTGCAACGACAGAACGTTAATATTAATACATGTGTCACCGCGATGAAGAAATCATTTAAACTTCCTTTTGAAATGTATCCCCTTACCAAGTTTAATCTTATCGACGCATGTGACTACCTTCATCCCATCCATTATGCATGAGATGTTATTACTCTAGAAATGGACTGAGGTTCGATGCCGAAACCACCTACGACACTACCCATCGTTTCCAAAGTGAAATCAGACTTGGGGCCTCCCACTGACTTCTGATCCGATCCACTGGCCACTTCACCTTCGGCCTAGCGTTCTCCAATATGATAACGCTGCAATAGTTATATAGAGTTTTAAAATTTATTATTATTACATCGTTTTGAGAGAAACCAATAAGGTAGCAAAAAGGTTTATTAAATTTAATTTCATAAATAAATAAAGGTTCAGGAAGAATTTATTTATTTCGATGAAAATGAGTTTTTAGCATTTGATGGTAAATGAAATGAAGCAAGAAAACACCTTACATCACCGGAAATACAATATTAGTTTCCGCTGAGAATCGAATTTGAAAATATGCAACATAGCATGAGAGAAATAATATTCCAGTTTTCCCGAGGAAAAACGTTTTCCTATCCATAAATGAAGTCCAATATCGCAGCTTCAGTGCAAGACTAGCATAACTCCTAATAACCTATATAAGAGAAAATGACATTTCTAATGTTCCATTTAATCTTATAAATCCTTCGTGAGGCAGTTATTGAAGTTTAGAAGAGCAAATATTTCAGTTTAAGAAACCTCAATTTGTAATAGTATTAGTTTACGAACAACATATTTTCAAACCTGTTACTTTAGCATTTAAATTTTATAAAAATGAGAAATCAATTTTTAAAAAATGTTCATAAATATCTTAAATTAGGTTATATTTTAAAATAAGTCGGTTTTCTATCTTGTAGACCAGTTGCAGTGGATTCAAAATATAAAAATAAAATGAAAAATAATTTTTGTTTGAGTTATGGTAGTCTCGCATTGATAGTGCGATAAATTTACTAGTAAACTTTAACAAACCAAATATGAAATTTTACACTCATTGACAGATTTTGCACTAACAATTACAAGTATTTTTATGAGGGTAACTGATATTAATAATAATAGTTTCAAACAGTAATTTTAATGAGATCATATTCATGATTTTTTTCAGCTTCGCTTTCAAATATTAATCTACTTTTTTTCCCAGACAGCTGATATTATTCTGATTTAAAATTTATTGTAATTATTTTAATGTATGAATTAATCCTTTTTCCGTTTTTTAAATTGTTATATCAATCCCTTAAATAATTATTAAGATAATGAAGAAATAATCTTCACGTTGTTCCGATTCTGGAGCACAGAATACTAGAAAATCTAAGTTATAACTAATGAATGAACCGCCCCCCCCCTCCGTATTTTTATATAAGCGAGTGCACCGCCACGCCATAAATTCTGGCCAGGGCGTCAGCCAATTAGGTAGGCCGCTGAAAATAATTATATTGTTTCCAAGATGATAAGCTAGTTCCAAGATTTTATGATCATGTGAAGGGAAAAAGATAATAGATATATTTAAGAGATTTACGTTCTTTTTATATTCTAATCATTTTAACTATTCTATGTAATATTATCTTATGTCGGTTAAAAGCAATCGATTAGATTTTTTTATAAATCAGAAAAATTCTTATAATAATGAGGAGTACAAAATATTAAAATAAACAATAAATAAACTATGCGGATATATTAATTATAATTATTGATACCGAATGGCCTAGTTTTTGGAAGTTCATTTAAAAGTGTGCAATGAACTCCTGTACCCGATGGTAGAGAAAGAATGGAGTGCCTTCCTTAATTAGAAAACCGCCAGGGGGCGGACAAATGATGAGAATTTTTTTCTCTAATACAATGCCTCCAGAGACATTAGTTCGTTCTCACAATAACTGAAAGTCAATTCGGAATACAGCTTGCCATCTCTTAACACCTATTTTCCTTGAAACTTTAGCAAGCAGAGTCATTTTTTATATAAATATTCACGTATGTGTTCGAAGAAATCTCATTAATTTCTTTTATTTAACTAATCTCATTGAATAATAATTATATACTATAAAGGGCGATGTGTATTTGAGTTCTTGGTATCCATTATATTTTTGTTAAAAAATATTACAAAAAAAAAATCGCAAAATACTTGCGGATATATTAATTATAATATGTTAAGTAAGTAGGCAATTCTAATTAACTTGCACATTGAACTCAGGTGAGTCCTGTAAATCCCTGTTTAATATTGAGTTATTTATTCTTCACATTGTAACACTAATGCGGGTCTGAATAATTTTATTGAAGTAAAATTATAATACAAAACTGTCAAACAAACAGCATTTAGCAACAACGTTACAAAAATGTAACTAACTACCAGTCACTCAAAAGTAACCTTATGCTTCGATGATTAAGGCAAGACTAACTAAGCCACAAGTTGATGTCTTCTTATATTTAGTTTATGGGCCCACCCAGAAAGGCCTAGATCATTCCTAAACACGTGATCACGTACTGATACATGGCTGTAACGGTTCCAGGTACTTCTAGAACTCTTTTCAATGTAGCAGAAGTAATCATCTGTTTTGTTTTAAGTCACGATAGATTTGTTTATTATTTTCTGTTTTATTTATGAAGGTTTTATATAATAATTCAGCTAAATAAATAAGAAGTTTAGATTCCCATTGCGATGAAAATTGATGCAATCATATTTACCTGCTATGAAACTCTTATCTATGATATTATTTAAAGTAATTGAAGGATTCAATAAAAAAGACTGGAATGTCAACCTGAAAACTTATAAGTAACTCTTAATAGTTTTCAAAACAGTCATTATAATAGTCGTCACTCTCATTGCTCTATTTGTAAAGTGTATGATGTTGAAAATTGATATATGCATATAGCTTTCAGATATAACTATCTATTAAATAAATATATTGGCATTACTTCTGATTATAAAGTAGGAATAGAACAATTGTTAACGATAGAAATCGAAACAATTTTTTTTTTTTTTTCTGTCAATAAATAACTTCATTTTAATACAATAGTGTACGAAATAAAGATTTAATCTTCTTTATGTTGTTTCTAAAAGGTGTTTTTTTTTTGTCGGTACACCAAAACTTTTTTGACGTTATATTATATTTGATGATTGAGGAATCATTTTAATGATTTGCTTCCCCTTTAGGCGAATAAAATAGTCAGACTCCCTAAAAACGCCAGGAGAAGAGCTATGAATAAAATAATACATAATTTACGCATCAATAAAAAAATGGTCTCCGCATTCCTTACAAAATGAATAAACAATTATAAAAATTGGACGATAAGACTTTTGAATCCTGTTCATTTTATAGTACAGGGTATATAGTACCCTATATAACAAAAAATGTTCTACTTTATAAGGTCTCTTTATTATACTAAAATTTAATCTATAGGGTCGTTTGGATTAATTTGGTTTGCGCATTATTAGCATGGGCCTACAGTTTTAATATATTTTTGTTTTATTTACGGAAGTTTTTTAAAATTTATTAGTTTGTTTTTTATTACCTGAGTTCACTTTTTACATATCGGTTAGTTTATAATTAAAATAAACATAGTATAAATACAATATGAACTTCAAATGCATTTGTAATTTTAAAGGCTAGGCCGAAAAAAAAAATGTATTTACATATTTATTGTGTCTATAGTAACAACCTCTCGATTCATTAATATTTTTTATTATTATGACTTTTTTTTTAATGATTGCCCAGTAAATATCATTAAAATTCTTGAATAAGCTTGACCACGGCTGTAGGTGGGGTTCTTACCCACTAAAACAACCCGCTCTTATTATGGCGTACCCCTAGGCGAACGCCCGCAGGCATACTTCGTGGGGCATAAATGGCTTCTCTCTCATCTGTGTAAGCACAGATCTCCGAATTATATTGAGAATTCCAACATTAACTAATTTATTTCATTAAAAATATACTCTTCAGTATTATAAAAAAAAAAAAAAAAAAATCTGGTGTATAAAACACCATAAAATTTTTTCATTATGAAGCGAAATTTTCTTTTTCCTTTTCATTTCTATGTTTAACAATAGCTTAGTACATTATGACTCATCCTGATAAATTCGATTCAGATGTTAAATATATATGCCTCCATCATAAAGTAATACAATACTAATTCTGAAAGATATTCCGGATGATATAGAAGCAACTCATAAATAAATAAATAATCAACTACTAAATCATTTTTTGTAACATTGTTTGGTATTTATAACTGTATTAAAATGAATACTTCAAGTAAATGTGAAGAGAATCAATAAAAATGAGATGAATAACATTGTAGAGAAACTACCCAGAGGTTGCACTCCCGAGAACATCATTTGTACAGACTTTTCGAGGGATCATCATGAATAGAAGAGGAAGCCAGGATGGAAACAAGAGGGTTAGAATGAATAGGGAGTTTATGGAGACGGGGTATATTATTCGGATCTGGCCGAATCAGCGACGTTCCTAACTATCGATACTAAATATATTAGATTTTCTACAATTCTTTATTTATCTTTTCCACTGAACCACGAAATGATACCTTTCTATAATGTTAAAAAATAATTATAATCGAATTTAAAAAAAAACATGCTGGCACTTTTTTTTCCGTTGGCTTTACAGACCTTATAAATCTTCAGCCGCCTGAATTAGCCTTCTCCACCTGTCTTATTAGGTTTCTTCTTTCCTCTTTGTAACAAATAGCTCTGCAGCATCTTTGTTAAGTCTATCTATCCTTCTGCTTCTTGGCCTATGTCGAGGTTTCTTGCCTACTATTGTAGCATCCATTGTTGTGTAGAGGCGCCCTTATGGATTGCTACATGTCCCGCTTATCATAACCTCCATGCATTCATACAATGAGATATGGAATAAGCAGTTTCTGTCAGCAGTTTTCTGTTGGTCCTTCTCCATTCATGGGCAACTAACCATCCCCTAACCTAGATCGCTCTAGTTATTGTTCGGAGGATTTTTCTCTCGAGTCTTAGCAACTTGAGAGAGAAGAAAGTTCTTTTTGCGCTGGACATCTGCTGTTCTATTACCGTCCAATCGTCATTGACTTAGGTTACTATAAAATGCGAAGGTATTTAAAACGGTCTACCCTTGGGAACTTTATTTCTTCAACGCTGATGTTGTTGGGTTGGAACTTTCGCCATACAATAATATCTTAATTTTGTCTTCATTTAATTGTAAGCTTAGTTACTCTGCTTCTCTTATCAAAGTCTGACTCTCCTAATGTCCTCTGGCGTGTTACAAAGAATAGCCATATTATGTGTATATCCTAGTATTTTGTCATTCATACAGACTATAATGATGTTTAAAATAGATTAAAGATTAATAAAATGATAGGAATAGGAATATTAAAATTAAGTATAAAAATTCATTTATATTAACTATCATTATTATGATCATGCAGTCATTAACTATAGTTATTATTTGTTATTAATTGTTATTAATTGTCCTCCTCTTCCCGTTACCTTTCAAACGGTGTATTGCATATTACTGCATTTATTTTATAAATTTTTTAAATAATTTAACATTTATTCTCACTTCAATTTTTAAACATTTTTTATAAGAAGAAAAAATAAAAATTAATGTAAGAATTTTTTAAACAAGAAAATTCAAATATTGCGAGATTGGTGGGAAGGCGGTCAGTGAAGAGAAAGGATTGGCCTTGCCGGGATGTGTGCCTGATAGATGAAGTGGCAAGAGCGCCTTACTAGTGATAAGGAAATCCGGGTTCAAATCTCGGCCAGGGCTAATCTTTTATATAAAAAGTACAAAATCACACCTTTTCTCTTCGTTTTATAGATGTGTGTGTGTGTGTTTCCTTAACAAGTTGCTGTATCGTTTCGTACCACTTTAACCCATTGGATTTTGGTTAATTTTGTTTGCTTGTTTTCACTATCCCAAAAACTTTTCATAGGCAAGTAATATGATATTGATCATTGTTACTTCATACAAGACAATATATTTCGTTATAGATCGATAGGAATGTTGAGCCTTGAAAAATGTAATATTTTGCTCAAGAAACAAAGAGCATCATGGTTCGGACCTCCTACAGACCATGTTTTCTTTTTCCCTTTCTCCCTATCCCAATTACCCTCACACATTCCCATCTGCCAGAACAATAATTTACATAATATAATGTTATCATCCAGCTACCGAGCTACGGAGCAACGCTGGGCCCCATTGGGATGATGGTACCCTCAGGTACTGAAACTTAATCGAATACCCTCGGATGCATCATTATAAATTCGACCAATTAGAATATCTAAGATCAGCATCAAATGCACCTGGCAATGTATTAACATTAATTAAAAAGTTTGTGCAGGTTCCAACGATAAAATCTGATAAATTTAAGCTACAGAAACAATAATTAGATTAACATTTAGGTAAAAGTAAAAATAATTAACATTGAAGTTATATCGGATTAAATATATATATATATATATATATATATATATATATATATATATATATATATATATTACTATAGTGAAGTCGTTTAGTTTCAAAACTAGTTAAAAATAAATAGTATTGACAATTTTTAGAGTTTTGAACAGGGTTTGAAATTAACTCTTATTTTCTGGGAAAGAGAATAAAAGTCAAATCCGGACTTTTATAGTTCTAATTAATAAATAAAAATCACATCATGACTTTTATATTTCGGGCCAGAAAATAAAAGTCCTGATATGATCTTTATCACAATGATACCTAATATAAGAGTCAAAGCTTGATTTTAATTATTTAAAGATGAATTTATTAGCTTTTTTATCGGATTTCTCCATATTGTTGCTCATTATTGGGTTAACCGTTTTTATGGAAATCTTATGGGGTATAATAAATTACCTTATATCGATCTTAAGATCGATTATTAGATTATCAAAGCTGCTGGTAATGAAAAAAATATCGATATACAACCTCAGGCTCGATTTTTCGATTACGCGCTCAGGTATCGATTTATTTCAACTGAAGCGATATAAACGATATTGGGGTCCACTTATTGGTTATTTGAGGTGCTGAATTTAAAAGTAATATCGATTTCTCGATAACGCACTCAGGTATCGATTTATTCCAACGTACGCGATATAAACGATATTGGGGTCCACTCATAGGTTATTTTTGGTGCTGAATTTGAAAATGGTATAGATTTTTGGATTACGCGTTCAGTTATCGATTTATTTCAACTTATGCGATATAAACGATATTGGGGTCCACTCATAGATTATTTGAGGTGCTGAATTTGAAAATATATCGATTTTTGGATTATGCACTCAGGTATCGATTTAATATTATTTAAGGGATATTAACGATATGAAAGACGGATTGGTTTATGGAAGGTGCTGAATTTGGAAATGATATAGTTTTTATGATTTGGCGCTCAGGTATCGATATATTACAACCTACACTACGATAACGATATTGTGGTCATAAGTTGCATAAATTTTGAATATCTTCATACAATTAGTCATTTGTAAATAGTTTATTATCCATAACACCTTCCATAACCCAATACCGACTTTAATACGCTTTATATTCCTTAAGTAGTATTAAATCGATACCTGAGTGCGTAATCATGAAAACTATATCATTTCCAAATTAAGCACCTTCCATAACCCAATGCGGACTTTCATGAGTTTTTTTTTTATACTTTTATATCACGCAAGTTGTAATAATTCGATACCTGAGCATGTAATCCGAAAATCGATATCATTTTCAAATTCAGAACCTCAAATAACCTATGAGTGGACCCCAATATCGTTTATATCGCGTAAGTTGAAATAAATCGATACCTGAGTGCGTTATCGAAAAATCGATATTACTTTTAAATTCAGCACCTCAAATAACCTATAAGTGGACCCCAATATCGTTTATATCGCTTCAGTTGAAATAAATCGATACCTGAGCGCGTAATCGAAAAATCGAGCCTGAGGTTGTACATCCATATTTTTTTCATTACCAGCAGCTTTGATAATCTAATAATCGATCTTAAGATCGATATAAGGTAATTTATTATACCCCATAAGATTTCCATAAAAACGGTTAACCCAATAATGAACAAGAATATGGAGAAATCCGATAAAAAAGCTAATAAATTTATTCTTAAATAATGAAAATCAAGCTTTGACTCTCAAATTAGGTATCATTGTGATAAAGATCATATCAGGACTTTTATTTTCTGGCCCGAAATATAAAAGTCATGATGTGATTTTTATTTATTAATTAGAAGTATAAAAGTCCGGATTTGACTTTTATTCTCTTTCCCAGAAAATAAGAATTAATTTCAAACCCTGGTTTTGAAGGTACATATACTTATCCTGCTCGCCTGTTTGTAACCTTTTACTGTGATAACGCCTAGCTCCTCGTTCAAATTTATAAAAATTCAAATACCTTATAAAATCAGAAATTAATAACATTATTGCTAATTGTATTAGGAATTATAGTTATTAAATATAGAAAAATTCTCTATCGTCATTCAATTAAAGGTATTTTATAGGAAAAAAATCCTTAGTCATTTAATCCCTATCAGATTATTTCTATGATTACAAAACATACCTGATATTTAACATTACTTCATTATGATTAAACATGTTTAATAAAAATCATCGTTCTTGAGAAATCTTAAAAAGAAAAAATGATGTTGGGATAAAGTAACACCCATTCATGTTAGCTCAATTTTGCCATCTTTGTATAAGAAATAAGGGTATTTAGCAAATATTTCGGACATACACCAAGTGACTAGGTGAAAGTTGACATCCTCCAGATTTCGGTCTTTCACTGTAATATATGTATATGCAATTACATACAACATTATAAAACGCCTAAAATTAAAAATACTAAAAAAGTTTAAACTGATATTAAAATTCAAAAACCAGATTTACTCAAAACGGGAAGTATGTCACTGAGATCCCTTGTCTTCCAAGGTCCACATATATATTTTTTCCATCATATTTGATTATAATAGGTTATAAAATATAAATGTTGATTAGACGGAAATACAATTTTTTGTGGATTTGTAACATGCTTAGATTTTTTTTCTATTTATTTTTGATGGGGGAGGAGAGAGTGGAATAATAATATTAAATTATTGAATATTTACATGTTCAACAAGCTTTCGGTACAGTTCTTTGGCTTGTTACGAACGACTTGATATCCTGTGACAGAACTGTTACTGTTCATACGTTTTATTCTGATATCACGTATGTGTCATCATGTTACCTCCGTGACCAATGCAGGTGAAGGGAAGCTGTATACAAGATTAAAAAAGAAAATCTAATTTTACACAATAAAACTCGAAAAGGACTTAGAGTGCTTCGATGATAGAATTTTTATTTATTAAATGTCATTCAATAAATGTCATCGATATTGTGACGTGAAACGATAACAGATTATTATTTCTGTCACAACTGAGTGTTAGACTTTTTTTGGAATCGTTACATAACTGTATTAGTAAGTAATTATATGTTCTGGATGTGACGAGAATGTATTGACCCATTCTGGAATGTTCGATTCTGCACTAACTATAAACAGCAATGGACTAGGCATAGCGTGCGTGCCCTTAACATCGAATCATATGGTTACTTTTAAGTCACTGTTTGGCACTAGTAGTAACTGTTTTGAAATGTTGTTACTTACTTGAGCTTTTATTGTTTGTTAGACGTTGTGAATTGTGATTTTACGTCAATATAAATTATTTAAACCCAAATTAGTATTACAATATTTATATACAATACTACAATAATATACAATACAATATACTATACTTCGTATGTACTTAACTAGCTTCACCATGGGGTACGGAAAAATATGGAATAAAATCTTGTAAATTTTGTTGACCTTTTAAAGATTGTGGGAGGAACTTTATGGCAGTTTGGCAACATCTTGTATATATATACTTATGTGTATATGTATCCTTTTTGTATGCTTAACCTACAGTCTCAAGTTAGTTCTAGGGAAGCATCAAATATAGGATAGCTATCAGCTTGCTTGATGTAAAATAGACGTTAGCATGAGTATAGGAGATCGCGCTTGAGAAAGGATTGAGAAGACAATGGGCATGACCCAAGATGTGCAAGGGATCAATTTACTGGAGAGCTTCGATTATCCTGAATAGAAAGTAGCTTCACACGAACCTCCCGTGAAAGATGTTTAAGTGGATTTTTAGACCAGGATACAAGAAAGAGTTTCGGCGATCAACACACGACCTTAGGCAGTTTAGGAGTTTCTCTACAAAGACAGGTAGATTTTGACACCAGTTTCTAAGCAGATATCTAAAATTTTAGTTATAGGTTCAACATCATAATATTAATATTTGTCTTTTATCTTGCTGTATGTTACACAGAACGCACTTCTCGATACTGAAATGTTTGTCAAACGCTTTATATTTATGTATTTATTACATTTTTAAAAAGTTTATTTGGTGTTAAAGATAAATTTTAATTTATATAGGCTAGGCTGGAAGAAACAGAAAATGTGACAATGCCAAAAGAAGTCACACATGAGGACTGGCTAGCTGCACCAATTGAGGAAAAATATGCATGAAAGCTAGGAGTTGAGTTGGAGGACCGAACAGTCCAAACCAACAGAAATAAAACTGGAAAAATGCAAATGGAAATGGAAGTGAAAAAATGGACCACAAGCTCAAGAATTTTGAGAAGAGAAGAAGTTATATTATGTGGCATTAGGACTGGGCATTGCGAATCCACACACGAATATTTTCTCCGAGGCATAGAGGCACCCACATGTCAAAAATTTAATAATGTATCCCAAACGGTGAAACACCTTTTTATAAACTGTTCACAATACAAAGACTTTTAAAAGATGATGAAGGTGTGTGCTAGTTACTCTGTTTCAATAACTAAAAGGAATATTACACTACAATAGAATGTAACAGAACACACTACCAATGACCCTCTAGGATAGAGGCGAAGATAAATGAAAAAAAAAATTGAATTAATGTCTCATCTCTTCAAATTCGTATCAAAACTAGGGTACCTGTTTATAAAAAAAAAAACAAGACAAACGATAAGTATATAAAGGATACAAACATCGTCGGCTTATACGTGGTACAACATAAGCGACATTTTTACTTCCACTTACCTAAATATGGAAAAGTGTTTGTGATCGTGAACAATATCGACTTTTCCGGTTTTCAACGGAAATCAATGTTTTAGGGTCCCCAAATAACCATGTCCCGCATAATAGTCTGTGTGTGTTTGAACAGAATAGCACAGAAATGATTTGTCTTACGAAACTGCAATCAGGTATTTGAGGTAGTCATATGCCCTAGATGTGAGCCTTCACTATTTCTTCAAAATTGAGTAAACGTAGGGGACACTTTATCCCAACGTCTTTTTTTCTCCTTTCGCTTTCTTAAAGCGGCTCTAACGATCTAACGATTTCGATTAAACTTGTCCTGTTTAATCATAATGAAGTATTTTTTAATATGAGGTAGGTTCCATCACTATTGAAACGATTTTATAGTGCTTCAATGGCTAAGGAAAAATCTCGAGGTCCCGATTTTGAATCTGGCTTGACAGGATATTTTAAATACTCTGTGACAGATCGTTTCCAGGGCCGAGAGGCCTCCTGGGGCGAACCCGGCCTCTATAAATTGTGTACCCTTAATTGAAAAATTGTATTAACAAAAAAGAATGTCGCTTACCATTTACAACGTTTAGACCGACAAAATATTAATAGCATATATAGAAATTTCGGGCCTCGATGTTTTTAATCTTAGAAAGAAGTGGAATACGATTTACATAGGGCTTATCACAAAAAAAAAAAAAAAAAAAAAATTAATCACTTTACGTTTGTAAATGGAAAAGATTTATTTCAAAGAACTAGACAAAAAATAGTTTGATTTATATTGATGGAAGAAAATTAATATTGTATGAATTATCCAAGACATACAAAGGTGTAAGAATTTATCATTAAAACTTTAGCATAGTAAATAAAAAAAACGAAGAAAATTAAAAAGTGGTTAATGGTGGCTGAAACCTATAAAATTTAGTGTCATTTTGATTAGTATTGAATCAATTTTTGTCCAAAATATCAAGACATTATGAAAATGGATATATTTTCTTTCTGTTGATGTCTTCTGTGGATTCAAGAGTCTACCTTCCATCAATACTAAATAAATCACTAATTGAAACCAGATTATTTTTATTCCCATATTTTTTGATGTGCTGAATTTTTGAGGAAATTTAATGGTGACCTATGCTTCAAAAGCAATAAAATCTTATTTATTTGGCTTTATTTTAATGTCAAATCGCTGAAATTTTTTTTTTTAATGTAATTCAAGTATGTTGTTCCGATAAAGAGGGGTTATTCATAAAAGTGTATTCAGACGGGAGGGGCCACATATCTTGCGAATTACTTCGAAAAAGTCGGATATAAATTCCCATTGAGTTAGGGATAGGCTGGAGCCTTGTGGGAGATCATTACTGGTAGTAAGCTAGAGGTGGATTGAAATGAGAACACTGCGTGTTATGAAATGTGTGACATCCACACCGTTGCTGGGAAGTGGGTTGGTGTCAAATTGAAGCACGTAAATCTGAATAAGCGGACTGTTCGCCACTTTTTTAATCAACGCGTTCAAGCATTTTCCCACCACAGGTGCACGCTCCTTCATGTTTTCTCTAGTGAAACCTGAATTACTGTGAATCTTGCTTATTGTGAATCAACGCATTACATGCAGCTGCTATTGTAAGAACTAATAGTATAGACGTATATTTTTTATATTAATATCAGCATATTTAAATTAGTGATCAGTGAATTTAAGTTAGTTCATAAAAATGTGTCCAATTAACTACTATATACTAGCTAGTTGTTGATTTCAAATATTAATCGAGAACAGCCTTTTTAACTATATTAACTAATGATAAAATAAATTCCGATTGTTCTCCTTTATTCTTGAGACTTTTTAGTTTAATTAAACCTGAGGATTAAAAGGTTAATCCTTTTAATGGGTTTGCCCATTCGGCCATCCTCTGTGCTGAATGCGATTGGCTTGAGATCTGTACCCAGGGATGTACTGAGGGTAGGTGACAGTAAATTATTTTATTTTTTAAACAATTACAATGTATGTGAGGGACAAGGGTAAAAAATACCTAATTTTTAATGGCTATTAGGTACGGTGTTTTTATAAACATTTTAATTTATAGAAGAATACGGCCGAAACGTATGCTGATATAAAATAAATGCTATGTGTTGAGACTAAATAAATGGTCTCCTTTTGATCCTCACGTTATATTAAATTAGGAACTTGATTGTTTTATTTAATAATCCGTGGTTTTAATGAGAATGATTTCATCCATATAACCTATAAAAATTTATAACCTAAAAAGAATCCGTTTCATTAAATCATATGACCCACAAGTAAAAAGTAACATTTGCATTGAATTCTCTATTGTGGTTTAGAATATTTCATCCGGTAGGTCAACGATGGAATTCGGTAATGAAAGTGCGCCCATTTGTTTCAAGAACATGGAATTTTTCCGTACGTAAAAATATGTTCAAATGGACTTCAAATGTGTATTCGATTCAAACCGTGTTTTTTTTTTTTTTATGGAGCTGTACTATGGCTGGCTACAGGACAACCGTTGGTTTAAGGCAAGGAATATGGTATTAAGGCCATGTAAGCTAAATTTTATTTTGTAGAAAATATTTTGAAAACAGATGAATCTATTTTTATTTTATTTTTAGTATAGATACATTAGCTGAAAAAAAAATCACGGATTGGTTACAAGTAGTCGTAAAACAAAAAATAACCATATATTATACTCAAAACAGATAGTGAAAGTTATGCAATGCATGGACTGCACTAGATATTATATATATAGTATATTCAATGAGTACTTTTTAAGTATTCGTTGAATGTTTATGTACCTAAAGTACCTTCGGTATCTTAGTTGTGCCTTTGTGCGTAGGCGGCGACCGAGGTAATATGACCGTCTACTACCTGTCCAATTAACCGAAGGACCGCTAGAGGTCCGTTATGAGCCGATATTGTGAGCCATCATCTGGGTCGCTCTACCTGCCACGATAGCCGTTCTGGAAGATCGGTATCAATCCTTGGAATTTCTTATCGGTTACGAAAGACATTCGATTGATTTATTGAAGTAGCACAAAGCTACTTCACGCGTGTCTGCTCAGAAGCCAGGTTTTTACTCTGTGGATTATATTTGTCATGAGAAGGAATAAGTAAAACTAGTACAGGAATAATAATCAAAACTAAATAAAATTAATTACTCTTTGTTCTTGCTTTAGAAAGAACAATTTTATTTTGTTTAAAAATTATGTTTTTTTATTTATTTCTTGTAATTAATGAAGAATTGTATTTATAAACAAATTCAAGATATACATTTATGTAATGATAATTATATTTTATTTTTACTTTCTTTTAATACGTTTATATTACAATTTTCATTTTTTTTTTTTTTTTTTTTTTTTTAGATATGAGTAGTGACTACAAAACTCGCCTTATCCGTACGAGGTCGAAATTTAGTTACCAGTATATTCATTTTGTATTTTTCGCGTTCTATTAGAATGTAACAACCTTTTAAATCAAAACTCGCTACAAATCCTTTAAAAATCTAGAGTGAAATCAAAACTAGTTATTTTTTCAGCCTCTTCTGCTTCAATACCCCCAAACTTGGCTATACTTTATTTTTGACAATCTCTAACTTTAAATTCATAATTTTTTTCATTGTTTACTACTGAATCAATGGAGTGGGCATTGTTTTATGAAAATCAATCAGTTTTCTGTAGCAAAAGAATTTATAAAAACACATTTAGGCTTACATACATACTGAATGATTGAAAGTGATCAAAGCGAATTTTGTTATATCACTACTATATATATATATATGTATATAGAGAGAGAGAGAGAGAGAGAGAGAGAGATCGGGATGAGTACAGACAAAATACCAAGGCCATATTAAATTTCCAACCAAAAGGTTTCTATGAAGTTACCGTAAATTTCCCTCTGTTTTCGTTTAATAGCGATTTTAGTGGTTTTGTGAACATCTCTTTTAATAAGTTACGATCCCATTTATATTTGACTGCATTTTTGCAGTATAGTTGACTGCAATTATAGGTTTGTAACCCTAAATATTACTAGGCCCCTAATATAACGTTTTTTACCAACTAGAAATCCGATAATATTTTTTAAAATATTCTCTGTGGAAAAATAAAAATATAAATGTTCTGTTTTCATTCAAACTCAATGATTTTTAATAAAAAAAAAAAAAAAAATAACGACTACTTGAAAAATCATGATGACCGCTATTAAGCGCAAAGAAAGGATAAAAGGTAGGCCTTGTTGAACATTGTTGGTATAAAATTCAAGGTACAATTGCTAGTATTTTTTTTTTTTTTTTTTGCCTGCCGAAATACCCTGTACATATACAAATGAATAAAATTGCATTGATAAAAATGATAAAAAATAAATGATCTGGGCATACATTCATACCTATAAGTTGTTGAATTAGTATTAAGTTGGATTGCATTCATGTTTTTTTTTTCAAAATTATATTTATCAAACAAATTTATGAAAAAATTTGATGACATCAAAAGACACACTTTTCTTGACACTAACCCAATCCACGTAAACATTTTTAACCCACTGATTAAGTCTGGAGGGTTTTTAAGGATAGCTGGACGTTAGAAATCGATCCAAATAAGTTTTGACGAAACTACCCCATCTTCACTACCCCTTCTCAGGATACCCACATACATAATGAATCTCGTCGATAAAGTTCAGTTTTTGAGTTTCTTTTTACACTACAGGTATTAAAAATGAGTCATGTAAAATGTTTACAAATCCAGGTAATTTTCTTCGCTTGATCAACCTTGTAACTTAATCTGATCGAGTTTATGTTAGGCAATAAAGTATTGGTATGATCTTATTTATTTATTCGACCCTAGCGTACCTCTAATAATACGGGGGTAATACGGGGTTTTGCAACATTAATTGTTATTGGTATGATCTGATAAATGGCTGAGGTATATAAAATATTTTCAAGTTTTATTTATTTTCTTATACCATTTTTATTGCGCTACCTTGTAGAAATAAACCATTACACCTTCATTAAAGTTTCTGACTTAACACTTGCCTAAACCGGTAGTAGGTCAATGAAAAGAGATTATGTTCAAAATATCCCTAGGCTGATATCTCATTTTTTATATAATTATCTCGAAACAGATAAGTTTTAATAGGTGTTCGTGTGTATTTGGGTCTTGGAAACACTGGTAATAAATAGTGTCTAGCTGATAAAAAACGAGAGAAGTCCATATCATTCAAGTCTATATTATTATTATATCATCATCATTCAAGTCTTTATCATGAGAGCAAGCAAATCAGAATGGATCGACAATGGATGGGAAAGAAAATGGATGGATGTTGAGGTGTGAATCATTGTTGGAAATTTTGTTTTATTTCATTCTGGGTTTTCCTGATATTACTAATTTATGTAGATCTGTTTCGCATCGTTCCTCAATAATTTTTGTAATAGTCCGAAAATTCCTATATCTGATTGATTTGTGAAAATCTTTTCAATGACTAGCGGAGTTCATCCACAATGTCAATTTTTCCAAATTCCGACAATTTACCTAAAAAAGTATTATATTTTCATGTGTGTCAGAGCTAATAATTTAAGTCCTCCTTTTCACTCATGCTGCTCCATCCTCATTTATCTCATTAGACGGATGAACGTGCTCCTACATCCCCACGGCTCCGATAATGCTCTGGCTTGGAGGACGTGATGGAAATCGAGGTCGTTGTGCCTCAGTCGCGGTTCTTGTCTTTTCTTCTCTTCTTTCTTCGGTATCAGGAGCTTCCACTGTATCATATCAGATGGCCTATGCGATAATAAACATTGGAACTGGATAAAATATAGGTCCGTTCTGAATACCTGCTGCCATAAATACCTGTTGGTGTAATAAAGACATTCAGATAATCTCGTCGCATGTAAAGCAGAACTTGTAGCCAAAAACATATTGATCCATTCGCGATTCACTAAACTCATGGGGGGGGGGGGGTAGGAGTTTAAACCGTAATTCCAAAAAAAGAAAAATTGTTTTTTTTTGGTTAAAATCCCTTTCTATAATGTTGCTTGATATTCAATAAATCTTCCCACTATGGTAATTTTGAGGACTTAATGAGACCGGGGTTTTAAGAGATTAAATTTAGTTAGTTTGGTATTTTTGTTTAACGTTACTTTATATACTATATTTAGTTAGAAATTGTTGGATAAAATTTATTTGAAAAAGTCAAATTATGAAGTAAAGAAAAAAGAGAAAAAAAAACTGCATGTAAACGTAAGTTAAAGTAATTCTAGACATAAGTCAGTTAACTGTAAATCTTTTTTAGTCATTCAGTAAGAAATGTTTTGAAAGTTTAAATGTTTTTAATTTTATTTAAAACCAAAATTAGTGTCCTTTGAGTGATATTCATATGCGAAGGTAGTGTGTCGCAAACTGTGCACGACTGTTTCCCTTCGCTATACGCAATATTAATTAAATAATATTATTCAGGCGCGGATTATTTATGGTAATAATGTTACTTTACTAAATGTTTAGGTAACAAAAAGCCCACTCCCCCATTAAGTATTTTAATATCCATTAAATACATTATTTTTGAATTTTAAAAGATTAAACTTGGAAAGAAACCAAATCAAATGTGCAGTTTGAGTGCGTGTCGTGGGTACATTGAATGCTTTCAAACGCAAGTGTAGTCATTATAACCAGCGACTGGCCAATTTCAATATATTACTTTCTTACATTTCTGATAAAAATGTATTTTATATTATCGCAAAAAAAAAAAACAGTATTCGCTTTGAATTTATTAATTTAATTTATATATTAATTTATTAAATAGTAATGTCAGGAGTTATTTTTAAAAAATAAAATTTCAAAAAAAAAGAGGAAGACATATCAATGTGTAACTGAATTGGTAACACTATTAGTAACCTAAGTTTTGTCCTAAAAATTTGACATGGTGTGCCGCCTAAATATTTTGATGTGTTAGGCTCCGGAACCCGAAAAAGGTTGGGAACCCCTGGGTTAAAGTTTTATTATAGAATACCTTATAATGGCATTTCTGTCTGCTTAGTCGCCCCAAGCGCCCCAGGTCCCGACGGTAACGGTTAATCGAAGTTTTACTGTAAATTTAATACTCGTATATAAAAAAACGAAAAAAAAATTTCAACATGATAAATTTATTTGTTTAACTTCTCTTTATAAATTTATATATTTATTTGACAGTGAAAGTTTTTTTCCCTGTAGATAAGTCGGTTTCTAGGCTGACCGACATTCGTTTAAAGGAAGAGAGCTGTGTCCACTTAACTAACCATCAATAAATCTGTCATTCCAAGTTTTCTTTTTATTATTCATCTGGGGTGTTCTGGTGTCGGATCCAAATTCCTACTCCCACTATCACGGTTTCGCTTATAGAACCATACTGTTCTTTTAGAACCATTCTATTTATAGTTTAACAACAAAGATATGTTTATCTTAAGATGTTTTAGATGTTAGGGTATCATCCACATCATTCCATAAAAAAAATAAAAAAAATTTTGGCTGTCTCGGTCTTAATTTAATAAATATATCTTTTTCAATCATTTGGTTCTGAGTATTACTGAAGAAAAATATTAAGGATATCCGGTTTTTCCTGTTTCTAAACCTTACTTACAAACCATTGACTTTTCGTGATTCGTTATTTGATATGAAAGAGTAATGAGGTCAATACATAAATTCGGATGCTTACGCCTTTTTTTTTTTTTTTTTTGCTTCTGTTTTGCTAGGAGGGAAGTTGTCAATAAAGTTGACTTCATATACTTAGCAAACAAGACACGACATTTGTATATGTTTTCAAAGTGGGAATTATGGTTTAATTGACGCCTTTTAAGGGTATAATTCAGTTCATGAGAAAATATCACATCTACGATTGCACAATTTTCGGTACAGAAGTAGGAAAAACGCGTTATTATTTATTTATTGAACAAATGCATCTACCCATAGTGGGTCAACGCGTTATTAATTATGATCTATTTGATAGGTTTCATAAAAATCGGTTTGAAGTCAATTTGAAAATTGAATTCCTCACACAAAACTGACACGACAAGAACCCTCGAAGCTTCAGACTAATCGACAAAGGTACAAAGCTTCCAATTAATAACAGTAGCTTCATCTATATAACAATTATACTTCGACACTTTAGCTATTCGAGCTTCGGGGTTCCGCCAAACCATCTAATTCCTCTTGTATACAAACCAAAATCCTTAATAAGTAAAATCATCCATAATATATAAAATTAAAATGAAATAATAAAATCATCCATCCAAGACTTCAATATTCCACAAGTCACCGATGTGGCCCAATCGAGATCTTTATGTATTCATTAGTAATAAACACCTTACCCGAACTACTTTTTTCTTACCCTAATTCTAAACCTAAAAGAATGCGGCCTCGGGATATTCTGATTTAGAAATTAACACGAATTTCATGCTTATTTCTATCGAAAATTAGATATATTGTCTAAGTGCTCACATTTATTTTTTTTTCATACAGTTTAATATATATAAATATATATTATATATATATATATATATATATATATATATATATATATATATGGCTTAAAATAAAATTGCCATCGCAGGCAGCTTGGTATAAGTCGTTGAGAAAATTCTTAGTGGAGGAACACAAGACTCAATTTAAATTTAAATTTACTGATCCAATTCCTGATAGCATTCTGAATAATGGTACGATAAATAACCTATTTCAACATATATCTTTCGATATCTATGTTCGAGGTGCCTGTCGAATCTCGTTGCCGTTCGATGTTCTCATCAGCATTGTTGAACGGATTCGCCCGGCGGCCATTTTCAGCACTGCCCTCTAGGGAATTGAGATAGCTATATACTGGAACATCTTATATTATTGATTTGTATTGTATTTACAGCAACAATGATACTAATTGGATATTTTACGAATTATTTTCTGATCCTGTTCCGTTCCAATCATTTAATTCTATGCGTATGTTGAATTATAAATAGCTGATTTTATTTTATATATATTTAAATAAAGATTTAGCAATTTTAATCATTGAAATATTCTACTTATGTTCCATGATTGATAGTGATGTGAATTGTTTTGTACTTATATGAGCAAGAATAATCCATTAACTTAATAATATCAAAATATTCAAACGCCGTCATTGCTGGTAGTAAAATTTTTTTTATATTATTATTTTTTATTTGTTGGAAACTTAAAGATTCTTGAAATTGTATTTTATTTTAGATTCGCTAAAATCCAACTTTGGCAGAGATTGTGAAGTTGTAAATATGTGAGAAAAAATCGTATGGAATAATTGATTAGTGATTAGTTTCATAAATGATATAAAAAAATTGTACATATTACAACAACTCAAACAAAATAATAAAATATGGAAAAGATAATTAATGTGTACTAGACCTTAATAGCTTAATTTAAAATTCATTAACTATCACTCTTACAAGTTTTGTGCAATGTTTTTATGAAAGCCGATATACAACAGTAAAATCTCTGTGATCCAGATCAAATTTTTAGACACCTTTATATTATTATTATAAACAGATTTTTGAAAAGAAAAATTATTAAGTTAAAAAAAAAAGATTGTTTTTAAAGAATCTGTTTTGTGCACTACACCATTTGATGTCATTCAATGTTTATATTTTAATAGCACCTTGTTATTGTAGCTTAATGCATCAGCATCTTAATATGTCAGGATAGTTTTTTCATTAAAATGGTGTACTTTTTTATTAATTTCTTTTACACAAATTACTATTTTTTAATAATTTTAATACATGTTACGTAGTTTTTTAAAATTTTATGAATTTTCTTGATAAATTGTGATTGACAGGTAAGATTAAGGTTCTCTATATTTGTATACTACTCTATAGTTGTATTATTTATGCATAATTCGTTTTAATTTTAAAATATAATTACACAATAATACAAAACTTTAATTTTTCCTTGTTTATCTTTTTAGTTTTGAAAATGCTTTCTTAAAAAGCGAAACGTCAACTAAAACTTAAGGAATATGACTTTGAATCTATAAAAGTCAATAAAAAGAAATTTCACCGTTTATCGAAGCATGTTAACATATAGCTGAGCACTTGGAAATAATTTTGATTTTGAAATTGAACTCTTTGAGTTCCTCTTAGGCAGTATTTATTTGTATGTATCTTTTATAAGCCAACATTTCTTATTCTTTACGAAAATAAAGATTAGTGAAAATGAAATAGTCGAAGCCCGAAACGTTTGTATTATAATAAAATACAGGGTAACCCAATAGAAGGGATTCCTTCATCTAAAGAAAAACCTTATGAAAATAAAGATGTTTTGTTGCTTAAAGTTTATAACAATAGTGTTATCTACTAGTGCAGTATCAAAACATATCATCGAGAATATTAAAAAAAAAATCTTATTTTGGATTTTAAAAGATGTTACTTGAAAATCATTATTATTTGTGATAGTTGTTGCGTTCGGAGCTCAATTTTATTGATTATGGAATTTATGATTGAATTCACCTTACGCTTTCTACTTTAGAGGGGGGACAATGTTATATTGATTTGAACCTTGTAATGGTAATAAAGAAGTTAATTAAGAAAGAAAAAAAATAATGATGATGTTAATAATTGCCATATAATAATATATTTACACAAGAGTAATTTTTACAATAAGAAAAATAAGTAGAAATATTTAAAATAAAGAAAAACAATGAAGAGAACAATAAAATAAAATACCTGTGATTAAACCTAAATGATAAATAATTGAACAAAATGTAAAACTAATAAAACAAAAATTAAAATATTAACTTTGATAAGACGAAGAAAAAATACATAGACAAAATAATACGTAAAAAAACAAAGCATTAATCTTATTAGTTAATTGTTAATAATAAAAGTTATGCCTAACCGAGAGAGAGAGAGAGATAAATGTTATTCATAGGAAAATATATATTTAACAGGAAAGTCCAAATAAAAACCTGGTACCAGGGTTCGCGAATTTGTCGAGGCAGGTGACAGTTGTGGCCAGTCTTCTAATTTCAATCACTTCCTTTTCCTCACGATTTAGGAAAATTATAAGACGTCGTGGACACAACCGAAACAGACCTGGGTCACCACCAAGTGCCATGAGTCGACTGGTCGTATTATAAACAACCTCTCTCTCGTTAATCCGTAAAATATAAATAATAATGCATATATTATAAATATTGCAAATATTTATATATTCTTGTATTGTTCTAGAAATTCTTTTAAAAATTTACTTTGGTAACAAAAAATGTTTGATCGTTTGACAAACATATTTTTATTCAAAACTAATAATCAGGATATGATCCACTTATGTATGTTAAAAATAAAAATCAACAAAATTTCCAGATAAAAATTAAATTGGATTAGATTTTAATTTTTAAAAATTATCGATATCAAACCTTGCTTTAAGATCTGGGTGTGGTGATCGAATAGAAATTTCAGTGACGTTATCATCTGTTATTTTGAAAATTTTGTTGGTTTTGAATTATTTATTAGAAAATTAAGCCCAATAGATCTTTTAAAGGTATAAATGGATGCTTCTAGTATAGATAATCATGTGATGTTGTAGTCTCCAGTTATCTTTCTTGTTGCTTCGATAAGTTTAGGTTCATTAAGTAAAAGTGACTAAGGAACGGTCTGGTATGGACGTGTGGGCCTGTCAGTAGACATGGATGGCTCTCGGTAGTATTATTATTCATGAGAGGTTTCTAACTATCTCGTGGCTGTGGATGTGATGTGTAGGAGCCAAGAAGGATGGTTGGTGCTCCTGTTGACCATTAGGGGATAGCTCCGGGCCAGCCTAGCTCTTCGTCCTGCTCCAGTCTCTTGCTCTTATTTAAAGATGAAAATTGAATACAAATGGAGCTATTGATAGCCATCAAATTGGGTAAATACAGGCCTAAAGTTGGGCATTAATCTGTTTAGCTATGTTGCTCCTAAGGGTATTCGTCTCTCCCATAGTGATTAGGGGGACAATTATGTAAGTTGCAGGCATGGGTGCATACTTTAAATTCTTCTCTCTGATACGAGTGATACTGATACGAAATTGAATGGTCATTGATTATGAGTATCAACCGCATAGGAAATTGCTCGTAATAGCCTTTCATTATTTTTTCAAGAAACTTACATACTTACTAATTAATTTTTTTTTAAAAGTTATTTGACCTTCCTAAGAGTTTCATTGTTATATTTCTAAATATTAAATAAAATAATTTGAAAATATAGTTCTGTTTTTGAACTTTAGTAGAGTGTATAAAACAGAGTGTTAGAACGGAAGCATTAGAAAATTTAATAATAATAATTATAGAAAGGACACAGTGCAATAAAATAATTGTAACAGAGATATGTTAGTTTATGTAAAAAGTTCTGTTAGATAATATAATTTGCGTTAAAAGGTATTTTTATTTAAAAAAAAAATTAAAATATAAATGAAATAAGGTAAAATTTAAGGATTTTATTTTCCTGTAAAATAAGGAAGTAATGCATAAGTTCAAAAAAATGTTTCTATATTTTTATTAATCCTTATATTAATTATTTTAAAATTAAATTCCATTTGGTTTTCACTAATATAGCACTTAAACCTGTTGTTTGAAGAAACAATTAAACTTATATTAAATTAATCGTGTTTATCCCATCTTATCGAAGTTTCGGGCTATCTGCCCATCTTCTATGATCCTCAATATTCACTTATTTACACTTGGTGTGTAGTTGTCAAAAATAAAAACTAAAATACTTATATCACTTAACAACGTCATTCCTTAATTTATACTTTACATTAATTTTACTTTTGAAGTATATAATACATTAAGAATTTCTGTAATTTTATTATCGTAAAAATTGACTGTATTTATTTATTTATTTCCAGTCGAGAAATTGGGTCTTCTTCATTTTAGGCAACCTCTTACTAAGTTATGATAACAGTTATTTTATGAATTTAAACAGTGATTTATTTATATCAGATAAAATCATATGATTTCATATTTGAAATTCTCTAAAGGTTATTATCGCAGTGTGAGTTGGTGTATAAAGTTAATCTGTGCTCTGTATTTTAAAAATGAATCTGTTAGAATTATATTCGGTTTTGAAGTCAAATAAAATAGCTATAAAATTTTTACAATGAATCGGTGTTCTACATGGAACAATGAAACGCAGAGAAAGACACTACATGAAAATAATTTACCCTAAGAAACGCGTTCCGATTTGGAGATGCCGAAGACAGGGATGTAACCAATCCAGAAGTGTATATAAAGGTACACGGTTCGAAAACTGCAAGGTTTCAGCCGATAAAGCCATACTATTTATATATTCATGGGCTAATGGTTACACGACAACATCTTTTTGCAAGAATGAGTTAGATATGTCAGCTGCTACCATCACAGATTGGAAAAATTACATGAGGGAACTCAAAAAGTTCAGCTAATATAGTCCAAATATATATAAATAATAATATTTCTTGTTAATAATTTAGATAGTAAATAAATCATGTGTTTTTCAATAATGATTTAACCTTTGTAATTATTTAAATAACCGTTATCATAAATTAGTAACAGGTTGCCTAAAATGAAAAAGACCCGAGAAATTTTTTAAAAGTTCACTTGTTTGTAATATAGTATTTATTTATTGATACATATTATATTATTTTTTAAAATTTTCCACGTCTGGTATCTTAAATCAATGTCAAACGTCCCAGTACTAATACTCACTCAGTTACTAATGCTAATAAGTGTTAGTGACCACTTTTTAGTCGATTAGGGGGCTACCAGTCAAGTCATCGTTGCTAATGGAGAATTGGGGACTGACGTTAGCTAATTTGGGGGCTGCCCACATTTTCTCCCCACGAAGCAAAAACTTTTTTATTTTTTGTTTCTCCCATTAGCCTTCCGTGTGAAAGGTCTTTTGTTCGCACAAATAGTTCTTTTTGCATTTCTTTCATTCTCTTTCCTAGTAAATACAACAGTTCAATCGTAATTCTATTCAATCACGTATGGATTCCTGTGAGCATCACAGCATGCTTACAACGCGTTTCGGGTGTTTGATGTTTAGGCCTACATTTAGAACTTAAAAAGAATAAACATAGAACGAAGAATAAAAATATCAGGCAAATTATAATTTTTTCGCTGATTAATGATTAAACGCTTTAAAATAATCTTACGGAAACGAAGAACTTTGCTAATGGCCCATTAATGATACTGATTGATTAATGAGTCATCCAGGTACTTCTTACGCACTTACCCATCCAGGCCCTTGTAACCACGTAAACTGCATAAATTAAATAATAAATCTCATAACAAATATCATAATAATTGACGTGATTGAAACATGGGTTGATATTTTGAAGATTTTTACCGAAATTGTGTCCGACTCAATATTGTAAAAATTGAATGGTGGCCCATGGTTTTTTTTTTAAAGCGTTTTAATATTATTCTTAAAGTTTTTAAAGCTTTTTAAGATTATTCGTATCAAAAAATTATTGATAGCATTCTCTATTTACTTGAGAACATTCATACTTAATGAAATATATTCATAACTAAAGGTATTGTAAATAAATTATTGAGGTTTTCAATTTGATACTTAGCAGTAGGCGACCTGGATCAATGTATGAGAAGATTGCGGAGAAGACAATCAAACAGGATCAATTTTTAATAATTAATGGTGACAAAACATTGAAATCCTAAACAATAAGTGCTACAACAATTTTAAAGTGCTTTAAACACAGTTATAATGGTGATTTTTTTTTAAATATCATTAAAAATAATCAGATTTAAAGTATCCAAAAACATAAACAGGCAACCCTATTAACGAAATAAAAACATAAAAAAAGAAAAAAAAAGATTATGTAGTACTAGCTGTATATCCCGGTTTCACGGGGGAATTTCATTTTTCTAATAAACGTGTACAATTCTATAAACAAAAAATACAACAAACATAGCACTAATAGATTATTATTCTAAAGCTTTAGTTTTACCCTCTGGTGCATATATCATTAGGTGAACCTACTCTATGCAACGTAAAGCTGACCAGGAGAAAAACATGGGGCTGCCAAAACCAATGTAAAGCGAGATAATAACGATTTTTATAACAATAAAGAATATACCCAGAGATCGGCTGAAGTTATGCAATTTTAATATGGACATGTGTTCGCACCTGGTATGAAAGAACCACTGAGCGAAATTTAGAGAATTTAGGACAAACGGTATGAATTTCTATAAAGAACAAACAAAAAGAATATCATCTTTATTTATATAAATAAAACGAATGTAATAATTGATAAGAATGATCGAATGGTACAGTTTTGTGATAAAAATGATGTCTCAACATCATTTCAGGGCCATGTTTAATGCCGTTAATTTATCTGTAGAATAAAATTAAAATCTCTTGAGTATTTCTGAATATTTTTTTACTGAAGCAATTGGTTAGAATACCAATCAGGATTTTTGAATTAAAAAACAAATACAGACGATATTAATTAAATATGATAATTTATTCGATAAACCATGTTTACAAATGGCTTTTGAATGACATCGGTTCCTTTTGAAAGATATTAGATGAATGAGGCGGTGTTCCACACGCATTTTACATGCCTTTTTTTTTTTTTTTTTTTTTTTTTTTTCCCCTCAGTTCCAAGAGAAGCAGAATAAGATATCATTTTCTCTTCGGAGGTTTTAAAAAAAGATTAGAAGTGTAATGGAAAATAAATTTATCGTATTTAGTGTGAATATTTGAGCTCCTAATAAAATATTTTATTTAGTTTATTAATTGGTGTAAGCTTTTATTAATTATTTAAAATCAAAATTATAATACTAATATTTAAAATATGGCGAATGACTAACTTCACAGCATACTCTTGTTTTTTCATGACCATTCAAAACCGTCTATTCGTCACACTATAATCCACTATTCGCCAATTATAGTGCCAAAAAAAATATCTTTATTGATAAGTCAAACTTTTATAGTTGTGTGTAATTGCTTAGCAAGATCGTGCGATTACATGTACCGTAAGCCCGTGGACTATTTAATTCTAATTATAACGTACAAGATAATTACTACAAAATATTTAGGTGATTTTTTTTTTGCTAGCGTTACTCCCCGAGGTGTTTAGACAGGTCTCGAATACCCGAGTGATTAATCCTTGGACCTGGGCATTGCCCAATAAAAATACCAGCTCAGGTCCCAAGGTTATCTCATTTATTTCTCGTTTCTAACCCACCAGTCGCCGCGGGCCCATTTATTATACCCCGGGCGAAAAGGTTAAGAAATAGTTCTTCACATTTATATAATTTCATGTTATTAATAACGCTCGTTTTATGTTTGTTTGGAAATATTTACCTATAATTAATAAATATTCGGTGATAAACGATAAACCATTTAGTGGTGTTTATAAACATAACAATTTTGCAAAGGTCGAGTGTAAAATACATCCGACACTTTTATTTATTTTTCCCTTCAACCGTGTGGTATAACATGTTAATAATGCAGGAAAAATAATAGATAGGCTCGAGTAGCCGAAAGATTCGGTGTTAGTTCTTTGTATTTTAAAATAAAATGAAAATAAATGTATTACTAAATATAATAGAACGGCATTTCTGTTTTTTTTTTTCAATTAAAAAATAATAAACATAAATGGATCGTAATATATAAAATTTAATGATTAATTATTTCATTTCACGCCTTCATTTTAGAGGTTAATTGACAAAAGGAAAATTGTTTATTGATTTTTTTTAAATATATTTATTTGTGGAAGAATAATTCTTGTACAAGTTACTCAATAACAACTTGATTTACTACGGCCATAATAGGGGTCTAGTGATTTTAAAACAATAAACAAAGAAGAAACTCAATATTCCATGTTAAAAAGATATTTTTACACCTAATTTTGTGACATAATTACAAAAACACGAAATTTGATTGTACTTATTTGAATATTAATCGTGGCACGAATTTAGCACTTTATGTACACTAGGGGTTACCATTTTTGGGGGCGAGACAAGTTGAAAATAAAGAAAACCCCACTTATTTATAATCTTGGTTCACAGTTTATTAAAACTGCTAAACAATTATAGTTTATTAAAATAAACCACGATGTTTAGAAACTTAAAACAATATTTTTAATGAAATACATGCTTTTTTTTTCATATTCCGAAACAACTAATTGTTCCCGAGAACATCTTCTTTCACATGCCTCGAAGGATTGTACGGACACTGGTGCAAGGTTGAAATCATATGGATACGGAAGAGTTGATAACGATTGGATAGATATCTGGGTAGAGCAAATTTAGCAAAATATGGAATATTAAGGACTTTAAGGATGATTTTATTTGTGAAATAATAAGGAGTATTGGATTCAATATAAAAAAAAAATTAGTAAAGCCAAAGTACTTTAAACGATCTTCAATACTTTACTTTTCATACTTTGTCTTAGTAGAGTGATAAAGTTCGATTTCACTTAGATGGAGTCAGATCGAAATAAAAACCTCATACAGTAGCGACCGGCCTTGCACTCGCCATTTTCTTGCAGTTTCCAGTTCCTCTTCCTATAGTCCTCCATTCTACACCTGCAAAAAAACCTTTCACTTCTCTATAGTTCTGGTTATACTCGTAGTTGTCCTCCAGTATTTTCTAATCTATTTAATTTCTGATTTGTTAACGATTATGAGTTAGCTGTATAGCTTAAAATGAAAGAACGACTGAGTTAAAAAAATCATCGGCGTTATTTGTAAATTAATATTAATTTTAAATTTATGTCTACACTTTTAAATCAAATTTTTCATAGCATATATAAGGCAGAGGTGAATATTTTTTTTTATTTAAAAAAAAAATGGAATTCTTATGAAGACGAAAATCATGGATGAAACATTAAGTTGTAATGTTGATTATTATTATTTCAGCTTCTTATATTTCCCATTATAATAAATACGAGCGGAAGCCGTTAACTACCGCGAAAGCTGATGACGCATTCGGCTGATCACTGTAATCAAGTGAGGAAAAAGACGTGAGGAATCGCAGAGATGGTATCGGCTATGTGCCATTAAGTGTGAATAATGTTTCCAAATAAAGGATGTAATCGGAATTAATAGTGAGTAGACTAGATACCGTCTCTCAGTAGTTAAATGTGTTTCGACATGACAACGCCTCTCTCCCCACACCCTCGAAGTATGGCTATTATTTATGGAGTCGTTCGGTGAAGGCATTCGGCAGGCCGCTAATATTTATATATGTATACTATTACTCTCTCCCAGACCCGTTTAAAACTGCACTATAAAACCCTTGAAAATAACTGCAATCGCGATAAGCCCATTCCGATGATAAGCTTAACGATATGAATATGAAAGAGCGAAAAAATTCGTGTGGCAATTCTTAACACACGGATGTTCAGAAAATTAAAGCAATGTTTTTATGAAATACATGTTTTGTTTTTTCATATTCCAAAACAACTAATTGTTTCACGAAGCCATCTTCTTATGAAATAACAACCAGAGATTTTAAGGGCACGAGAGGCTTTGGAAGTAAAGCGTTAAATCAGCCTCTAAAACAACAAACGATATATATATATATATATATATATATGTTTTTTTTTTTTTCCCTTTATGGTAACCCCATAGAGAGACAATTTATTTGTTTAAATACATGCTCCATGCCTTTATAAGGCATACTACATATATTGTAATTTTACAGATTTTTACATTAGAAGTTTGTTCAGTTACTATTTAATACACAGAATAAAATTTAATAACAGAATAAAAAGTAAAAAACAAAATAATAATAAAGTATGAGAAAATAAACAAGTATGAGAAAACGATAAAGTAAAAATAAGGAAATAATAAAGTATGATAAATAAGAAAATAAAAAACAAAAAATAAAAAATAAAATAGGAAATAAATATCACTTATAAGCACAACAAGTTTTAGGATGCCCTTCTGTTGCTTGTCAGTAAATCAAAATCAATTTCTTTAACAAATTTCAGTAAGTCTGTCTTAAATTTAGTAAAAAGTATATGCTCTGTCTCAGGCCAGTTTCCATGTTTGGTCACAACACTTCGTATTAATTTGTATCGTTGTCTGTCGTACAATCTGCAATCATAAAGTATGTGTCTGAAGTCGTGTGTTTGTCCATCTTCGTCACATGTGTCCGTTTGTATGATATTGAATCGTTTTAAATAGTATTTAGTGTTTCCGTGTTCAGTTAGGAATTGTGTTACTCTGTGTTCTTTGCTGTGTAGAATTTTATGATTGTTTAGTGTTATTTGTGGGATGTAATTGTGTAGGCTTGGTGATTTCGTAGATGCTTTCCATATTGTGTTCCACTTCGCAACCGACTCTTTGGTGATGAGGCCCTTGATATGGGAGATCGGAGCCTTGCTGTAAGAGGGCACCAACACCTCGCTACTGGCCGCTTCTTTGGCTAACTGGTCGGCTCTTTCGTTGCCCTCGACCCCCGAGTGCCCTTTCACCCATTTTATCTGAACTGATTTATAGTATCCTATCAATTTTAAGATGTTCAGTCTAATTTCTTCAGTCAGTGGGTCGTGAATATTTATGTTATTTAGTGAATGAATTATGTTCATGTTGTCTGTATGTAAAGTTATGTGTGAATGGATTGTAGAAGGAGCTTCAGTAAGGTATTCTAATGCTTTTAAGACGGCTAGTTTTTCGGCTTGGTTGTTTGAGCACCACGACGCAAGTTTATACTGCTTTTCCAGTGGTTTTCTCTGTTTGTCTAAACCAACCCAAGCACAGCCAACGTTACCTTCCTCCTTGCTACCGTCCGTGTATATGTCTGTGATGTCAAGAGGGTTCGGTACAGATATGTGTGAAAGTACATGTATGTATGATGCAGGGTGGAGCCATTTGCTGTAGTGAATTGGTAGTTCTATTTCGTCATGTGATATGTTTTTGTAGTTAGTATGTAGTTTTTTAATTTTATATAATTCGTACTTCTTGTCAATAATCATATTAATCGGTAGCATCCCAGCAAGAACAACTGCCGCCTCATATGAGAGCGTACTGAAGCCTTTACACACCTTTATGGCTATAAGCCTTTGAAGCCTCTTTAATTTGTCTAAATTCCTTTTTCTTCCAATGGCCTGAACCCAGACATGTACGCCATATAACATCTTTGGAATTAAGGCTGCTTCGTAAATGACCTTCAGTACCTCTGACCTGAGGCCCCACCTGACTCTTGCTGCAATTGCTAGTCTATTAATTGTTTGTAAGGTCTGGTTGTATATATTATCGATATGTCGGTTCCAATTCAGTTTTCTGTCGAACAAAATTCCAAGATATCTAAGAACGTCATGTTGTGTCAGTCGTGAGGAATTTAATATAATATTTAGGGTGGGTGTTGCTCTTTTTCGAGAAAATATTATATACTTTGATTTGTCCGTATTAAATTTAAGCTTGTTACTGTTAGCCCAACGCATAAGTCGTGTTAAGATTGTATTTGTAATATATTCCAGTTCTTCAAAGTTATTTCGTTTGACCAAAACTAAAATGTCGTCTGCATAAGCCAAAATTGTTGTGTCATTTGGTAACTCTGCTTCGAAAACAGTATTCACGAGTACATTCCAAAGTAGAGGTGACAGGCAGGATCCTTGGGGAGTACCTATTGATAATTTTTTGTTGATCGTATAGTAGTTAGTATAAATTGACAATGATCTATTAGTTAAGTAATTTTTAATCAGTAGAAATAAATTTTGAGGGCATTCGTACTTTTTTAAATTAGTTAGTATCGCCGGCCACCACGCGGTGTCAAATGCTGCCTTTATATCCAAACTTACTACTAGCATATTACTTTTATGATTTATGGCAGAGGTTATGTGTTCAGTCAGTGCGTGTATCGCATCATCCGTACCAGTTTGAGGTCGAAATGCAAATTGTCGTTTGTCAATTATTTGTTTCGACAATAGAAAATGCATAAGTCTATTTTTTATAACTTTTTCAAAAATCTTTCCAATGACAGGAAGGATACTAATTGGTCTGAGTGAGATATGATCGTTTTTAGGGATGAGAACCAGTTTACCTTCTTTCCAGTTTGTTGGAAACTCCATTCTTTCGAAAAGTAATTTATATAGTTGTATCAAAATTTTAGGAAAATATTCGAAAACTTTTTTGACTACAGTAGGACTGATTCTATCTATACCGGTAGATTTTTTAGTATCCAGATTTTTAATAATTTGTGCAATTTCCCCATCTTCAATTGGTACGTCATCAGGTGTTGTAGGAGGTACATTAATATTCGTTCTCATAGTCATGTGTACATGGTTGTCATTATCAAAACTGTCATTCTTAATTAAATCATCCAAAAGTTGCCTCAGCGTATCACCTATGTCTGAAGTGTATTCTCCTTGGTTATTAATTACTGTCTTAAGTAACGTTACGGTTTTCAATTTATTAGCAGCTGATTTGTAAGGCCAATTCCACGCATTAGTATTTGTCGTAAATGCTTTCCAACTTTCAAATTTTGATTTTTTAATAAGTTTTTCATATTTGTGTTTACTATAGATATAGTCCAGTCTTCTTGTTTCTCGTATTGTGTCGTCAGTTTTTGTCTTTTGATAAATTTTCCGCAACTTATTTGTCTCTCTGCGCAAAACTGTTAACTCATTGTTCCACCATGGCACAGTACGCTGATTCCTTGAATTTCTTTTGTTATTGCATGATCTTTTTAAGGACATATTGCATGCCTTAGTTATGGATTTAGTAATCTTTACAGAAATTATGTCAGTGGGGTATTGTGCCATTACAGCCACAATTCTGTCCTCTATTTCCGTTTGATCAAAAATATCTAACTCGGTGTTTAAACGGAAATTTTTTCGTAACTGGTATCCTAAATTTACCATGAATCTGTCCCAGTCAGCTTTATGAGTAAGATATACAAAATTATTTTGGCGGTACTCAGATTGATAATAGTAGCACATGTGTAGTTCGTAAGTTATAATGTTGTGATCCGAAAAGTTAGTTTCTCTAGAGATGTTCCAATTTCGTATATGATTATTTCGAAATGTTTGTGTATTTAAAAGAGTCAAATCGATATTACTGTTTTTCCAAAACACTCTCAAATGTATTTATTTCAGAATTAACATTTCCTACAACTATGTCATTAGTCATGATAAAAGTCTCCAATTCACTGCCCCTAGAATCGGTTTTTTTATCATACCAAAATTTCGATCGTGCATTCGAATCAACGCCTATAATTACATTGCAGTCTGAATATTTATTTAAAATATTAGTTATTTTTTCTAGGTCCATTTTAATATCCTTGTTTCTATCAAAATAAGCACTTACAATGATGAGTTTGAAGTTCCCTAAAGTAACCTCGACACAAATGAGATCTGCGTCGGAATGTTGGGTTACTAGGCAACTATCAAATATATTATTCGTTATAACGATGCCTGCTCTTGGTTTACTATCATACGTTTGAAAAACCTTAAAATTATCATAACCTATTATCTTGTTATTTCGCGTGTATGGTTCTTGTAGAAGTAGAATATCAATACATTTTTGACTAGAATAATGTTGTAAAAAGTTTAATGTGTGTTTGAAGTGATGTGTATTAAGCTGTAAAATGTTAATCTGTCTATGTACCATAAAATATTTCATTAAGAGTTGTTTATTTAGTCCAGTAAGATTAGGTTATAGTATTAAGTAAGTTTAGTAGGTAGTACTTACAATAAAGGGATACTGTAGTCAGTATTTGCAACCAGTTTTTGAACCTCATTTATGTAAGAAGGGCAACCTTTATCAAAATCTGAATGATCAGTTGGTCGTCTTCGGCTATTACTTGTGTGCTTATTATAATTATCACAGTTAACACATTTAAAGTGGTCCGATTTACAGTCTTGGAGAGGATGATTCTCAGCACAATTAGAGCATGTTACTGCCCCACGACAGTCCCCGCTTTTGTGATGAAATTTCAGACATTTTCCGCATCTCCTTATGTTGAAGTAGTCCTCGATGTAAACCTTCTGATGGCCCAAACTTATCCGGTTGTAGAGAAGCAGCTCCCTTGTAGCAGCATCAACTTCAACCACGACGTGCCTGGAATTGTTTCTTCTTGTTGTGAGCACAATAATAGGACGAATTTTCTCTTTGTAGGTACGAGGTAGTCCACTACATTGTTTGAGGTTATATACTCTTCTACATTTCGTATTACCAGCCGCGGATTTCTTTTGGATAATTTCTGAAATTTAATTTTCGATGAGTTTTTAACAGCGACTTCAATTTTGCTTATGTCTTTTTCTCTCGATGTTAGTTTTAACAGCGCACCAGACTTAGTTTCCGAAACTCTTTCAAAACTTATTTTTAATTCTTTAGGGTTAACTAAATTTTTGAATTCTGAAATTGTTTCTTGAGGCGTAACGGTTTCGGGGGATTTAATTATTGCTTTATAGGATGGTAACTTTTTATTTTTTGATACGGATCTTTTGGTGATTTGGGAAAATGTTACAGGAGCTTGAGTTAGGTTATTAATCTGTGGTGGCTGTACAAAATTTTCTGTTGCCGAATTAGCTAAGTTACTTACGTAATTTTCCAGCTTTGTGATTGATAAACTAACCTTCGGCCTCAAATCACTTCTCAAAACCTTATAATCCAAAACATCTTTTAAAGTTTGAAGAGCATATTTTAAATCATCTAATCCATCCGCCATCTTGTTGGAGTATGATATATGTATGTATATATATATATATATATATATATATATATATATATATATATATATATATATATAGATAAAGATAGATATATATATATATATATATATATATATATATATATTGTATATATAGAGAGAGAGAAAGCACTCTGTAAACATATTATGGTGGCATTTCCATTATAGACATATAGTACTACATAATATACAAGAGACGGCAGCTACAGTTTATTTTTGTTAAAAATGTTGCTTGGCACTATTTCGCCCCGACCCCTTCAATTTATCCAAATACGTCTCACTAATTTAATTACATAAGAAGTAAATATTCCAGGAATATTTCGTTTACTAAACAAACTCAATATTTACAACACTATTTTGAGAAGGAAACATATCCTTAGATAGAAATTTATTAAAAGGAAACACATCCGAAGACATCAGCAACAACAGATTGAGAAGATAGAAAACTTAAATAGAGACATATTAATTGTTAAGAATTAATAGGAAAATCCAATTAAAAAAAACAAAACATACCTCTGAAATCCATTTAAACAAACAACTAACCTGTCATGATGTTTCGCCAATTATAGCATAAAAAAAAAAAAAATATACATAAATCCCATACACACAAGCAAAATATCTCACAATGGCTGTCAAAACAGCAACAGAAAACGGAACATCGCTCAATAATATCTCAACAGATACTTTTTTGTTCTGCTGATAAGAGACCAAAAAGGTAAGAAGATAAGTAGCAGTTTACTTAATGAATGAGAAATTTACGTTGTTTTCTGCCCTGATTTTAGAGACTTAAACATTTTATTTGGTGATTTTTCAATTACAATGGAGCTTCGACTAGCGGAACGTTTAATTATCGTAACAAAGAAAAAAATATTAAAAAATACCACAAAAATAAAAATAAATTTTATTGCCACTTTTTTTTTTTCAAATGTAATTTATTTCAATTAAATTAACAATGAAATTACTTATACGTGTTGTTAAACTTATGGTTATTTTAAAATTAACGATTTTCGTTCTATTATTAATCTATTAAATTAAAAAAAAAAGAATAAATAAGTTCATATAGGTCCCTTGAGGGGGGGGGGAGGGGGGGGAGCAGCTCTCCCTCCCTAGAAAATATGAAAAACAAATCTACAAATGAAATAAATTCTTATTCATTTACCATATTTTATAAACATACTTTTATAAAGTATTTTTTAAAACACTTTTAAAACACTTAAACATATATTTTAATTCTCAAATATCACTTATTGATATAATTGATATAAGATTAATAAGTGTTATTTAAAAAATTATTCAGCCTTGCGTAGCCAGAATACCTCATCATTGATTATTTATTAAGTCATTAAACTTATTATTTTCTTCAGGTTTTGTGATTATTTTATTAAATAAGCTTTATTTAAGAAAATAATTCGGCCTTAATACCTAACCCCTGGTCGTTAGAATTTTACCAGTTTGTCCTCTCCCCCCGGACAAATTTTACCAGCCTGCACCCCTCCCCATTATACGAAATCCAGCGGACATCTTTGGATATTTTCCTCTAATACGAGTGTACTTAGTATCAAAACTTCTTTGGAATAAAAAAGAAATTCCATACTATTTTTTAAAAATATATTCTAAGTAATATCCCAACATGATCATAGCTATCTAACATATCCTTATTAAAACGGAATTATCCGTTATTTTGTAAAAATAAAATAAAATTATATACATACACACACACACACACACACACACACACACACACACATATATATATATATATATATATATATATATATATATATATCATCCAATTTTTTTGCGCACAGGATTTCGTATGAAAAAATTACACGGTATGAAAAAATTAAATTAAAACGGGCAATTAATCGTGTTACAGGATCCATAGAACTCTACAGAAAAAAAATATGGAGATATCATGAAACTGTTATTAGATGCTCCAATTTATTTACTATTTAACACTTAAAGTTGTTATCAACCCTTTACGACCACATAACATTATTTTCTTTCGTTTCGTTAAAAAAATCTATTATGATGATAAAAAATAATGCTATGAACGATAGTCAATAAAATCGAGTGTTTTCATAAAAAAAAAAATATATACTCTTTTATTATTATTTTTTTTTTTTTGTATGAAAGAAAATGTACTAATATATTCTATTCTTTTGATCATTCAATTTCTGTATGATTTTATAGTGAAATTCATACTTTTAAATGCCCTACGACGAACATACTACTGAAAATCATTAAAATGAAAGTTATAATCGGGGGGGACTTGAAGATTTCGACTTTCACCAGATGTTCTGAGTTGTCCAGTAAGTATATGCTATTTTCGTGCAATTATAGTAATGGCTGATCTAGGTTTTTAGTTTTTTGAGTCATATTTTCTTTTGTATTGTATGCCTTGAACTTGCATTTGAGGCGTGAAATAGAGCTAAGCGCGCATTCTATTGTGCAGTGGGAGGGAGGGGAGTTGAGGATAACCACAGCGATCTGGGATAAGATTACTAACGCATCGAACAGAATAAAAAATTGTCGAAAGAAACTGGCTAATCTATATTTGATAATATAAAGGCTATAGAAGTTAAACTGGATGGGACAAACTGCTCGAAGCAATCCATCAGAAAGCCTCTACACGACAATGGCTATGGTAGTTGGTGAAGACATGGGAGTATAAAAACCAAATAGACAGATAGATGCTGCATGCTGCATGCAGCAAGGTAACTCTAACAAAGAAATTGTCAACACAATTGATATACAAAAGTAAACCTGGTTTATCCCGCCGTGTTTATCAGTATCAGATTTGTAGATTTTTTTATTTTATTATATATTATAATAATAACGATGCTATTAAATGGAAGGATATGGAAAGTTATTTTTTTTAAACATATGTATATTTTATACCAGATATAATAAACTCCCAAACCATTGTAACCCACTTATTTCCAATCTCGCTTCCTCCTCTATTCCTGGCAGCCCTCCAAATCATCTGAAAAGAAGATGGCCTCGTGACCTTTAAAGTTAGAAATGTTAGTTCAGTGCTACAAATGCGTAGTTTCTCCATCATTCCTTTTCATGACATCATTTTTTTCTCTTGTTAGTTACCATCGCATTCACTTGATGTATTTTATTAATAAAGTTTTGTATTTTAATTATATAAAAATTTAATACCGTAATAATTTTCGAATTTCTTGATTGCTCTTGGTCCCGGTAAATCTGGATAAACCAATAATAATATACCAATAATAATATATATATATATATACCAATAAAATATATATATATATATATATAGTAAATTAGAACTTGTAAGGGGTGCTAAGAAAGTGAGTTAAGTGCCTAGGGAAAAATGGGTAATCTATCCATTGACATAATCATATAAAAATGCAAGCAATATCAGACCACTTAAACCTGAATAATATCATATATATATATATATATATATATATATATATATATATATATATATATCATTACAGTAGGGTTCCGATTAACCGAGGTCCGATCAACCGAGATCCCGATTAACCGAGGGGCCTAGTCTGAGGGGGGGGGGGGGGGTATATGTATGTATATGAGTTCATTTAAACAAACTACAATAAAAAATTTATTAAAAAAAAAATAGTTTCATCATTTTTGTTATTATTATTGTTATTATGCATTATTATTATTAAATATTTATTAGGTTTTTAAGCATATATTTAGTTCTTATTTAAAAATAACCTACATTTTCAGTTGGTATTGGTATGGTTCCGATTAATCGATTATTTCGATTAACCGAGGTAACCTTGGTCCCCATCGACTCGGTTAATCGGAACCCTACTGTATTTCCATGTCTATTGTAACCTTTTTAAAGTCGTAACCATTTCCAAGTCACATTTAACCAGTTCCAAATTAATTGGACCCTTTTTCAAGTCAATTGTAACCCTTTCAGGCATGAAAATATTTTTAATAGTATGGCTTATTTATATTTTAATATCTGTGAGGACTTTTCATATGTTAATTTCGAAAGACTAAACTGATTTCACCATTTTCCTTTGAAATTTTTTCGCTTTTCAAATAACTGATATAATAAAATTAATATACAAATAGATATGATTATCTGATTTACAAATGAATAGGTTACCCATTTTTCCCTCGGCAGTTAACTCACTTTCTTATCACCCTTTATATGCTCTAATTTACCATATCATTACTAATTACCATTAATGCAATTAGTGATTGAATAACAAGTTCGATGCTGTTGGATTTGTTTATCCTAGATTTATGCGCTCGACCTGTATTTGCATACAAGCCGTCGCATTCTCAACATCGGCTTTTTTCTGGCTTAGAAATTAAAATAAACTTTTATGGCTTCGGTATTCTAGGTCGGGACATTCACCTTTCCTAATTTAAACTTTATTATAAGTTCATTAACTTACTGTAGTGCATGTATTTAACTTTTTGCCTTGTATCAATTATAAATAATTTAGCATCAAATAAGGGTATTTTGTATGTGTTCATTGTATGCATGGTAATGTGTAGGTTTTTTTTAATACATTCAATGTATACCAGTATAACCAATCGAGTTGCATTTTTACCAATTGCTTTCCTATACTAGAGGTAAAATGTTTAGAAAACAAAATTTTTGCATAATCTCCCCAACAGAGTTGTGATGTCGATTTCAACAAAACCTCTTTTGGTGATACAAGATCGAAAAATATTGGACGCGTGTATCATGTTTTATATATATATGTGTGTGTGTGTGTGTGTGTGTGTGTGTGTGTGTGTGTGTGTGTGTGTGTGTGTGTGTGTGTGTTTCTGTGTAAAATAAGAAAATAACATTGCCGATGGTATTAAATGAGTTTAGAGAAATGAAAAGTAACAAATACCAAAAGATGCTTCTGATAAATTTGGGCCAGGAAGTTTATATTTTAAACTTAATATAAAAAAAACGAAAAAAAATTAAATTGAGATTTTTTTAAAGTTTCCTTACTACAAAAAAAAAAAAAGAAAGAAAAGAAAATCTCATATCTCATTGATGTTTGTAACTCCTTAGGATTTTCTGTAAATTCAACGCTCCTAGTTCCCCCTATTAACTGTAGTTTATAAAAAATTTAAATCTGCCTAGTGAGTAGTTGATCTTTAATTACAAATTTAAAATTTAAGACATGTATGTTTATATTATAATAATATAGTTTTATTCTTTTCAAACACACTCTCACTAACACACAAACTCACACATATGTTATAAAGCGGTCCCGGAGGGGTATAGTTTTAAACAGATCCATTACATAAGGTTAGGAAAGCTTTTGTCCAAACATCTTTCCCTCGGAACATGCTAATGTTCCAGATTTATGTAACCAGTTGTCAGTGTTATCGTGAGCTTATCAACCCCGTAATGAGTGGCGTCCGACAGCGACAAGTAGTGATCACGAACCACTATCGGGTCACGACTAGAGAGGCCTTCTGGATAACAGGTTACTTGGTAGCAGTTGCTGGAACGAGGTGAGCCCTATTATTCCCTAATCGCGAGGAGTCTATACTAAATCCTCAGCTGGGATTGGGCGGAATACTATAAAAGCGGTCCAATTAAGTATTATAACGCCCATGATCCTCCAACAGGTGCAATTATCTTCGAAGAATATCACTCAATCATCATCTATATGAATAAATACTTATGTCACCGTTACTTCTAGTTGTGAAATGCATTATTTATAACCCTCCCAAAAAATATATTATAAAAATTTAAAAACTAGGTGTTATAAAAAAAAAAATCCACCGAACAGTTAATGTCATATGAAAAAAAAAAATTGATTTTGTTACATTTAATGTAATTTTTCCTCTATGGTAGAATAATGACTGCAAAGGAAAAGAAAAATCTCGAAAAAATGGTGGCTTCTCTACAGCTTTTGATCGCTAATTGACACAGAACACTGATGAATGTAAATAACATCATATGATTATAATCCGGGACTCGAACCCGGGTCTCCCATGGAACTAGGACTATAAACATATATATTTTTTAATGCCTCAGAATTTACAAATCGAATTCTTAAAAAAAAAATTATTCTAGTGATCTAACACGATTTTTCCTGAAATATATGTTTTAACAGGAACGATTACCCTACTGACGAAATCAATACACTTTACAGAAGACTCCCTTTTCTGCAGATTTCTTTTTGAAACTTTTCCTTTAGAAAAGTAAAAAATGTAGATTATATATAGTTATCTTCTCCTGGCATTTTGTAATTTTGTATTCCGTCGTGCTTGGAGCCTTTTACAATTCATTTCAATCTTCTAAAATTAAATAACAGCAATTTAATTTTTATTATAATCCGATGTCCACCGCACATTTAATACATCTTCTGAGTATGTAGACAGGTGCAACTGATAATGAGAATTATATTCGAGATAAATGTATAATCACTCATAAAATATAATAAAAACTGACTTGATAGGAAGCTTTTTACTTTAATTGCTTGTACCAATAAAGATGTTTTACAAATTTTATAATCTATTTTAAAGAAATTTAAAATATTTCAGAGCTGCTTGTTCTTTTTCCCTGGTTTATAAGTACATGTAATAGTGGCAGACATGTTTTGCATTTCATAAAGGAAGAAAGAAAAATAGAATTTTCAGCTTTTAGAAAAAATATTTTTATTACTAAGATCCCATGGAGACAGTATCATTGTTTCCAATCTCTTATTTCGGGAGTCTGATCTCCAAAAGTTCTGAGTATCATAATACATAAATCAAGTTCCAACAAGGGTCTGAGCTTTCAAACCTTTACAATAAATAGTTTTCATAATTTGGACTCCTCGATTTTATGGAGAATTACATGCGTTTGCGTGAGAAAATATCATAATGAATTTTAGACATAAACGCTACAGGACGTCAGGACCCTTTTTTATTTTAATTAAAGCGGTTTCCAGCCAATGATTATTACCATAAATAATTGGAAAATAAATACATGGGGAATGTACTGCTGTCACCATTGAGCTAGGCTAAAATAGTTTGGTAAAATAAATCTGTGATAAGGTGATTGCAGTTTTATTGGACATGCATGGAACATGAACATCGCATGTGGGACGCCTTACGCGCTCTTGCGATCAGAAACAGGATGCGGTCACGTCTATATTTAAATTAAGTCTGGCTAGCGACATATGATATTTATTAGTCCAGAAGTAGAGCAATCAAGCGTGCACCAATGCGCAATTTATTACTTCCATGTACCTTCTGGAGGTATAAAGACTATTTGCATTAACAATTCACGCATAGTAATCAACGAAGAATCTGTTTCAAATAAATAACTGAAGTTCGCCATGTTTTGGTTGCTTGGAGGGAATTGTCCATCTTTTCATAGTAGATCCACTTATTTGTGCGATTTTTTTATGTTTTAAAACTTTGAAAAAAAAATAAAAGTTTTATTTGAAAAATTAATTGAGCCTCAAACTGTCAGAATACCTACCCGACCATTAAAATTTTACCAATCTACCAACAGCCAATCAACAACCAATCTACCCTAGACGAAATCCTGCGGACGCCCCACAGTGGTTGAAAATCGACTATTTTCGGAAAAAACCTTGTCAAACCCGATCTATGAGCCGTAGAAAAATAAAGTTGATATTATCATAACAACTATTGAATTTCCTATAAAATGTATAGGTTCAAGCCCCGCTTAACCGGCTATTCGGATTAACCGGCAGTGTTAGAAAAATAGAAAAAAAAAATATACATCAATTTTCGACTCGAGATCGGCTAGTTTAAACACTTTTGCTGTTTTATGCTAGTAATATCATTGATAGTACTTGCAATATAATTTTATTTCATGAAAACACTCGAGTTAGGTAAAAAAAAAAAAATCATACATAGGAACTATTAATTATTTTTGTCGTTATGTTTTAATTCTTAAATATTAAATGTATATCATATTAAAATATAAGATTGGGATCATCCGACTTTGATAGGAGATGGTGGGATTGACTGTTCAATGTAGGTTTAATAACTGCAACTATATCTGTGAAAATTTAGTTCCCTTATTCACGCTAAATAATAGCTGAACCTTTTTTTTAATACCAATCTTCTAAAAACAAATGGATGCATAAAAATGAAAAGTACCGAAGCCTTTACGTTATCGGAGGACATGTTAATAAACTTATTATTAATAATTTCCAA
Source organism: Aelia acuminata (assembly GCA_911387785.2). Lineage (NCBI taxonomy): Eukaryota > Metazoa > Arthropoda > Insecta > Hemiptera > Pentatomidae > Aelia > Aelia acuminata. The sequence continues at coordinate 107,699,170 of OU426980.1, forward strand.
ATTCATTCTAAAATCACGGTAGGTGAAAAAGTTGATTTATTATCGACCTAACTAAATCCTAATTCGAAGCGCAAGCTCCATAGCGAATAAACTGCACGAAATAGCTTAAGTATTTGAATAAAAAAAAAATCCCACATGTACAGACGCAGGTGGACGCAGCTAGAATATGTTTTAATATTTCCTTGAATGTATCTTCTTCTTAAAAAAATGGATTTTAAAACTGCGCTCGGCTGCGCTCGGCTGCGCTTGAAAAATATGGATTACCAAAAAAATTTTTTGTCTTAATTTTATTGCATTTATTCGGGATTTTATTTCTGGGTTAAAACATTGACCAAATAGCATCATATTTATGCTAGTGTAATATGTGAGATCGCTTTTCATGATTATGAAGGAAAATCGCTCTAAGAAACAAAAATGCGAGTTGTAAAAATTATTATAGTGCTATAAATTTTCCGTAGAAAAATAAACTTTTTCAATGATCGATTTTCAAAGGGTCCTAACAAGTTTAAAAATCAGAATATATCCGAATAAATTGATGGAATGTGTCAGGCAACTATTCTATTAATTAATATTGAAAAGAAAAAGAATATTCCAATACCTTCAAAAAATGGGTTTTTTCCGCCTTTCAACCACTGTGCGCCCTTCCTCAAAACTGCTCATAATAATTGAAATTAAAAACATATTAATAAAACGAATCTTCGATTTTCAGTTAAGTGGTATTATTAATCACCCTAGTCCAAAACGGGTTCTTGTTTGTTTTACGACTACAAGTTACTAACCTATGATTTTTTATAAGAACTGTTTTTTAAATCTAACCTTAACAATAATAATTTTAAAAAAGGTTTATGCCCGAATAACGCAATTTAAACACCTTCCGGACAAGTTTTAAAACTTTCCTTTCCGTATGAGCCATCCTCGGACTATTACGAACATTTTAAGAGGATTTAGCTTTTAATAACCCTATATTTTCTACAAAATAAAATCTATAACTTAACATTTAGCTTACATAGCCCTCAAACCAGGTTTCTTGCTTTATAAAAACGGTTTTCCTAAAGCCAGCCTTAGAAACGTTATATCGAAAACACATTTCATGTCCGTTTCAACATTATTTTACGTAGGGCAGAATAAAATGTTCCTGAAAGAAACGGACGCATTTCTCCTCACTATGGAATTCCGTCTTTAACCTAGAAAAATTCATCGAATGAAAGAAAGATTAAAGTCCACAACAAAGAATATAGAGCTTTTTGTAGTTATTGTGTACCATACGATTTAATGAAATGAAATTTTTTATAGGTTACATTAGGTAAAACTGTTTTTAGAAAAATCACTGCTAAGTTACATTTAGTCGTAAAACAAATAAGACACCAAAAAACGAAATTGCCGAATGGAAGAGGACTAGACGAATGATTAAAATTCGTAGAAGCAGCAGTCAGCACCTTTCTCAGTTTCCTAAAAAAAAAATCCTATTATCGTCTACTATAAACAGACATCACAAAGCCAGTGACCTTCTGGGATAAAGGTGGAAATAAAAGAAAAAAATCTGGTGCGTGCGCGCAACACACAACTTTCACTTACCAACTTACTTAGATTAGAAATTGACGTGTTTTGCTAAATATCATTTCCCAAAGTCACACATTTTTCTACATTCATATCTTATTTTTGTTAATCGTTAAAGCCGTTTTTGAGTAAATAAAAAAACCCCATGAAAAAGATACAAAATTTATTAAGTAAAGTCCCCCCTCCCGTAGATCAATTTTGATGAAATTTTTACAGTCATATCTCGGGCATATAAATACATCAAATACCAAGTTTGATCAAAATCGTTAAAACCGTTTTTGAGTAAATTAAAAAAACACGTGAAAATGATACAAAATTTATTAAGTAAAGTCCCCCCTCCGGTTGATCGATTGTGATGAAATGTTGGTTATCACATCTTTGGCATATAAATACATCAAATACCAAGTTTGATCAAAATCGTTAAAACCGTTTTTGAGTAAATAAAAAAAACCTGTGAAAATGACACACAACTTTCACTTACCAACTTACTTAGATTAGAAATTGACGTGTTTTGCTAAATATCATTTCCCAAAGTCACACATTTTTCTACATTCATATCTTATTTTTGTTAATCGTTAAAGCCGTTTTTGAGTAAATAAAAAAACCCCGTGAAATGATACAAAATTTATTAAGTAAAGTCCCCCCTCCGGTTGATCAATTTTGATGAAATTTTTACAGTCATATTTCAGGCATATAAATAGATCAAATACTCAGTTTAATCAAAATCGTTAGAGCCATTTTTGAGAAAATCGAAAAAAACTTAAAAAGTTATTAAATAAAGTACCCTCCCTTTGGGCAAATTTGATGAAATTTTTGCTGTCACATCGCGGGCTTATACATACTCTAAATACCCAATTTTAGGTTCGCAGGGTTTATAGTTTTTGAGCTAGTCTGTTCACACACACAGACACACAGACACACACATACACACACACACACACACACACACCATTTCGCGGGACTTGGTTATTTTGACTCAGGGGACCCCAAAACGTGTATTTCCGTTGAAAACCGGAAGTCGAAAATTTTCACGATCGCAATACTTCCACTTACTATATATTTCATATATAGGTAAGTGAAAGTAAAAAAAGGGGAAAAAAATATATTTGCAAAATGTTTATTTACCATCATATTTTTGACATTTTCTGATAACAGTACCTTTTCGTTAAAGAAAATCATATGCAGAATCAAAATGTTAAATTGTTTTTTCTATTACTTTTACATTTCCCACTAAAAACAATATCACATCATATCACAGAAAAAAGTTTTTTTTTTCAGCAGTTTTATACAAAAAAGTTTACTTTAAAAAAATTAAAGCATTTTATTAAGAAAAAAAGAGATAAAAAGATAGCATTGGTCAACAATCGTTACACTTTATACTATACGGTATTATAAATTTCCAACTCATATTCAGTGATGTTATATCAATAAGAAAATACTCTTTTCAATCAAAAGATCAACAAAAAGTGTAATTTTATGAACACATATTAAGCTTATAACAAATAAAATTAAGAAAATGGTTTAGGAATTTAAAAAATTGTTGATAAAATTAAGAAATCTGGTAAAGGTGTAACAGAAATAATAAATGGTACTGGTCGAGTAAGCGGACTTAGGCTTATCCTTGGAATTGTTAGAAAATGCCTAATATATTCTTGAATAATGGATTTATTTATAGATCCTTTTATTGAAGATTACCTGAGAATAAGAGCTTTACTCACGACTACCCATGTCACCTTGTACCAGAATTTATGAGGTGGAATTTTGCTTCCTATCGACTTCTTGAAGTGTAAACGCACGTTCGCCATAATGATTTAGTGTGAAAGGGTAATGTCTAACAATGAAGCCTTCAACATTCTCGATGCCATATCCCGATTGAGAACTTCGATCAACACTCATCAATAATTGCGATATCTGGTTTCCTCATGCCAATCTAAGGGATATGCTGTCTTTAAACTTTTTTTTGTATCCTATGCTTAGTGGAGTGCACTATGTCTAGTGAAGGTATGTCAATGAAGTATTGCCTCAGTTTTGGCTTATTAAATTTCCTTTGACCGCCCATATTGTATCACTAATTTAGCGTTTCCTACATTGTCTTGAATACGGCAGTGTTTCGCTTAAAAATGAATTGTCAATGTTTAATGTTATAATGTTAAATTTTTATTTTTTATGTTATTTTTTTTTTTTTTTTTTTTTTTTGTGAACCTCTATTGGCGCGCCTCGTAAGAAAGTTATATGACTCCTAACTCCACTGTTTTTGCGTACGCACCTTCATAGCTTTTCTGTAGGACTGTTTCAAAACGATTAATTACGATTAGTAAACTGTCTGACGTAAGCGCAAAGCAACGTTTCCCTTCCAGAAGGTGTAAGAACCGAGGGATGGCATTAACTTTTTACCGGTTTATCCGATTTCATTGAAATTTTTAACAATTGACGTTCATTGTTCTTATTGGAGTACAAGAAGATTAATGCCTCATAGATGTAATTACGGATAGGTAATTGGTGGGGGGTGATGGTATATTTTTACCTTCTTAAGGAAAAGTAAGAGGAGGTGAATTACACATAAATTACTTATGTATAGTATACATTTTATAGTATACACATACTATTAATGTACTGGGAGGGAAGTTATAAAATTTTAACTGTTTATTAGCTATCGACCATATTTGAATTACTCGTTTTCCCTAGGTCAAGTAGAAGTAAAAAGCAACGCATATATTTCAGCAAGCCATCTTCAGTGCTAAAAATTGGTAAGTATTTGTCATATGTAATATCCATCCATCTACATATAGGTAGGGCTAACCTAAACATCGTCACATTTTTTATGATAACACTGCCTCGTGGTACCATTCTCTCAGAAGAACACTTTTCAGAAGAAGTTAAAGAATGATACCACGATGCAGTGTTCATCATAAAAAAAGTGACGACTTTTAGGTTAGCCCTACCTATATGTAGATGACGAACACATTAAATATGACGAATACTTACCAATTTTTAACAAAGAAGATGGCTCGCTGAAATATATGCGTTGTTAAGGAAACTATGTGGGTCTTATTGATCTTCCTTAAACCATAATTAACTAAGAAATCTCGAAAAACCAATAATATTTATTATTATTATTATTATAAGAAAAATACAATGATTTTCGTACATCTTTGATATTTCACTTTGATGTACCTTGGTGGCCGACTTTTTTTAAAAGAAAAAAAAAATTTATTTAAAGAGGCTCCTTTAGACTTTTGCACATCATTGTTACTCATCTATGGTATAATTAATATCGATGGTTTTAATTCTTTGTAACACTAATGTGGGTTTAAATAATTTTTATTTAAAATTATACGTATGCGGTCACTAAAATTATGATTCATAACGTCAAATAAACAATACCAGCTCAAATTAGTAACTACTTTACAAAAATAACTACAAGTGACACAACAGTGACGCAAAAGTAACTTTATTTTTCAATTTTAAAGGCAAAAGTAGTCATCGACAAGTCAAAAGTCCATCGCTTCTTATATTTAGTCCAGAATGAAACAATCCAGAAAGGTCTAGACCATTCCCGCCACATCTAGAACATGTGATTACGTACTAATACATGGATGTAACGGTTCCAACAAAAGTCTAGTACCCCTTTCAATCTAACAGAAATAATCATCTGTTTGTGTTACTCATCAAAACACTATCTTGACTGTATCAACTAGCCTATATTATTAGTAGCATATAATTGACAGAAACAATAATCTAATCTTTTTTACTTATAATAGCTCACAGCTCTGGAATGGATTCATTCTAAATTATGCCTTCCTAACTCCAAAATTCATAAATCATTGTATTTTTTATCCAAATCGATCTTATTTCTTGACTGGTGCAGCAAGATTATTCATTCATTGCTGCGTTTCTACGAATTGACATTTACCGGTTGATAAATATATGCGTTCTTTATTAATGTTATTTTTATATTAAAGTTAATCGATCCCCCTGTTTAATTAAACATTTTAATATTAAAAAAAATTATAATATATAAAAAAGATAGATAACACATTTATGGAAACATCCTCAAATACCGGTTCCCTACTGGATTACTAAAAATGATAAAACGTGTCAAAGCATATTTATTTTATGACCGATTAAACAGGAGCTAATGAAAATCAATTCGAATCTACTTGTGAATTAACATTTATGATGACAAATGAAAGGTGAATCACCATGGAAAAGAGATAAAAAAAAATTAAAAATATCATGGGACGAGAATGAATAATTGGCGCGTTCAGGAATGCGGTTAAACCTGATTTAGATTTTTAAACCGTGTCTTTATAGTCAGTCGGAAGTGACTTCTAAATGCGAAGTTAAGGGTTGTTCTGTATGTCGTTTTCAATCTTCAATCCGCATTTCTTCTTTATGTCCATTTTCATTAACTTAGTTTGCTTTAAAGAAAAGCAAAAAAAAAACATAACCATTCTATAACTTAAGTCAGAAATTTCCATTCTCTATTTTTTTTTGTTTTTTTTATGCACCTTTACATTTTCAATTTAATTGTCTGAAAAAATCGAAATAGTACGAAAAATTAGCATGATATAAAAACTGCAAGCAAATTTATTGATTTATTTATTTACATCGCCCACCAACAGGCAAAGGCCAATTACAGGTGGTCATAAATTCAATTGATGATCTAACTTATATACTTCTCGTAAGGGTCGTATTTTAAATCAGATTATGATAATTTATAAAGATTAATATCAAACGCGAAATGAAAACTAAAAGTCTGGATTTGTCGAAACTAATGAAATGAGCTCGGTGTTGAGATAATCCTGATCGCTAACTAGAGTTGGAAGTTCATGATCTCATGTGATCCTGGGAAATGTTGAAGAATGAGGGAACAACAGTGGAATAGGCATGTTGACCAGGCATGAATGGAATTTTAAGTTACTTCATACGGCCGTAGAATAAGCGTAGGCCTATTTATAAATATAAAAATGTATGGGAAAGGGCCCAAAAATTATTTCATGATTAATATAATAAAATGTGAAGCAACATATATATTTTTTTATTTATTTCCTTCTTATATTAGCCCTATAAGAAGGGAGTTTATTTTCCACAAGTGCCATACTATACAAATATATGCACATTACTTGTGCTTTATGTTGCACATAAATTACACAATAAATTACATTGTAATGAAATTCAAAGATATCTAAATAATAGTGTACAAAAACAAGAAACAGAAGTTACAAAATATATAAAGTTATAGAATATATAACCTAAAAAATAACGTTGAAAAAACTTGATAATATTTTACAAAATAACATTAAACAAGAGGAAAATTACATGATAATACTGAAAACCGGGATGATAACTCACAAAATACCTGTGAAGACAGGATACTTACAAACAACCATTGAAAAACAGCATAATATAAACATATAAATATAAATCTGTAAATAGCATTCTGAACTATCTTTCATCGCGATTAAAGCCTATCGATAATAAGAATTTATGTTTCCCATTTTCTCATACATTTGTTTTGCGAATTATATATATATATATATATATATATATATATATATATATAATGGTATAATGAAATAGTGTTGTAATGTGGTATAATCATGTTTTATGTATTAAAATACATTAATTGAAAAACTTTTTCAATCATACCTATTTTCAAATAAGAATATAATGGAATACCATCTTGTTATACCATTTTATTAAAAAGAAAGTTTTGAATTAAATGTTAGGGAATAAAATAGGGGCCGATTTCAAACAATCTTGGGTACCGATGAAACTCGTTTTGCACTTCAAATGCTGAAGGATCGTCCCCAGAAGCGACGATGACATAGAAGACTTCGAAAAGGATGGATGTCTCACGTAGGAGAATTTCTTAGCCATGGATTATTGGAAGTATTATATTACAAGGATTAGAATGTGACTTATGTTGCATAGCCCAAAATAAAAAAAGTATTGTAAAACAAAAAAAAATTATTTGTCACAGCACAAGGCCAATGACCCTTGAGGATAGAGGCGAAGACTAAGAAAATTTGACGTGGACGAATTATTAAAAAAATAAAAATAATGTATTTAGACAATAAAAAAATATTTTCTTCCATTCTGTAAATATTAGTTATATTTATTATAGCAATATAATAATTTAATTTCCCAAATAAATTATGAACACTCTAATACAAAATATAAATCATAAAAACTGTTCCTATCTTTCAAAACGTTTTAAGGTACTAAAATTAAATGGTTGTCAATGAATCATTCTAATTCACAGTCATTTCCGTTGTTTTTAGAATGTTTTGGTTTTTATAAATGATATACAAGCTATAAGATTAATTCTTAATCAGTATGCCCATTTTGAATCATAGTTGTAAACTGTAGATAACATAACCCTGAAATAAGATACCTTGCTTGCTACAGACAGAAGACCTGGACTCCGTTTTAAGAATGGCCAGTCGGGTAGGGAGATTTTTTAGTTATAGCTATGATAAATTGCGGTCTTTAGTTTGTCTTGTTTAGAATACAACATTAAACAAGATTGAAAAACATGGAATGTCTTTGGTATAATCTTGTTTGGGTGTGAAATTGGTTAGCAGTTCCCAATATTTAGTGGTCATAATCAGAGTTGACTTTAATCATTGATATCTGCTACGGATAAATTGCCTTTGAAGCATGGAAGAAAAAAGATAAAAAAATTACGAGGTAAAAATTATTATTTATCACTACTATTAGATAGCATACTTGGTTTGCCCTCTCACATGTATTTCCTTATCGCTTTAGATGCTATGGCCAATAAATTAAATAGATAAATAGTACAGATAAATTATTTGCTTTATCTACTCTAATATCGGTCCGGTAAGTTTTCACGAGTCTTGTTTGTTTTAAGAGTATGATTTGTTTAGAAACAGTATTACCTAAAACAAATAGATTCCAAGGGCGTACCCAGGATCAAAACTAGGGGGGGGGGGGCAAGCAAAAACTAGGGGCGGGGCAAGCTATGGTCGTTCAGGTTGTAACACCTTACCGCGGAAAAGGAGAAGGAAACCAAAATTATGTATAATTATAGTAGTGCTTTATCAACTAAGTTATTACAATTATTTGCTTGAAAAAATGTATTCTATTATTGCTTTCAGTCTTAAAAGCCTAAAAAATTATTGCTCCCAGCCTTCCAGGGGGGGCAGCTGCCCCCCCCCCCCACTGCCCCCGCTGGGTACGCCCATGATAGATTCATCTGTACAAAATAACACTACATTTATACAAAATAAAGCAATACTTTCATAAATCCAGGTCTTCCAATCTTTCACTAATCGTGTACCAACGGTTTTCCTACAGCTACTTCCAATGCAAGGTTTGAATTGAATACACATTTGAACATCCCTTACATGCTGTAGAATTCTATGTTCCTGAAAGAAACCTTTTTAATACTATCGAATTCCCTCGTTAACCTAGAAAAATTCAAGGCCGCAACAAAGAATACAATGCTTATTGTATCATATCATATGATTCAATGAAACGAATTTTTTTTAATAGGTTGCTTAAGGTAAATCTGGTCCTAGAAAGAGTCAGTAACATGTAGTCGTAAAACAATAAAGACCCGATTTTACTTTCTCTTTTTATTTTATACTTGACAGTTTTGCTATAAAGGCATTTTAATCTTTTTTAAAATAATAATCTGGGATTTGAAGTAATAGAAGTAAACAAATAATAGTGAACTAGTTTTAATGGTATCTTGCGCATAATTCTAAGCAAATAAATTTTAATTTAAAAAATTAGTAAAAAGTACTACGAGTTTTAATTTATATACGTACTCCTGGTCTGATCTGGATTTTTTTTTTTGTAAAATCTAAAAATTTTATTGAAAGTTACCACATTCTTTAAATATCAATACCAATGTAATTATTCATCAAATTCTATGATTATTTTTTCTTTCTATTATGAAATAATTACATATTATTAGACTTTTTTTTTGTTTAAAAGTTGCCGCGTTCTCTACCTTTATATGTATTTTATATTAAAAATAAATGATTAAAAGTCAGGTTTTTCGTCAAAATTAAAAGTATGGCTCTGAAATCTACCGCACAAAGATTTTTCCGGAAGGAGTATAATTAATTGTTGCATTTATACTAATTGAGAATTACTCGATATGCTGTTTATGTACGGTTATGTTAATACTGTGTTATGTATATATTACGCTGTCGCGGATATTACGGTTTTTCTATGTACATTTATGATGGAATGGAAAAATGAATGCTTTACATCGTTGATATTCCGTGCGATTCCCGAATTGAAATTATCAATAATGTTATAGGAAATGGTACATTTGCTATAATTCGACTTGCATAGCAAATAGTCCCTTAGCTCTTCCCTAAATATATTCAGAATTTCATTACAATGTTTCAGTTGACATAATTCGAAAAAAAAAAATATAATATGACGAAATTAAATTTAAAAAAATTATTTATCTTTATCTTTCATTTACTTTTTTAACAATTCAGAAAAATATTCTCATCGGCTTTGGGGTATAGATAGCTCTCTCTGTAGTTTGGTGATTAATATAATTAAATAAATAAATATTAGGCCAATATTCACCAAAAACAATAGAATTTATTTAGGCAATGCTTTGGCTTTTAGAGCCATCTTCAAGCCTGTAAGCATTTTTACATAAATTATTAACTTATAAATATTATATAAACATTTTTTCATTCATAACATTTTGCCATTTGATATTATGCACCTACCATGCATCATATCTGAGATTGTTCATACAGGGATTTGAAATAAAACTAATGTTACGGTGTAAAATAAAAAACTTGTTGCTGGAGGCGTCATTCTAAAATCTAAAAAACTAGTAAATAAAATTATATTATCTTATGTTGTGTTTAAATCAGTTATTTGTAATAGCTTGGTAAAAAATTATATTTACTAGTCTGTCATATATCGTAACAACTGCCAATACTAACTCCGAATATTTATAAATTGATAATTTATGTAAAAATGCTTACAGGCTTGAACATGGCTCTAGAAGCCGAAACGTTGCCTAAATAAATTTCTATTGTTTTTGGTAAATATTGGCCTTATTTTTATTTATTTAACTTTTTTACTTTACTTGTTAGTACTGTTTTTTGTATTGTTTTTTTTGTTGAAAAATGTATTGGGAAGGCGACCCCCCTCCTCCGGAGATACTCACCAACGCCCACTTCATTGGTGATTGCATTTGAATGCTCTGATTTGGAAAGTCATTCAAACGAGCTGATTAATGAATAAGGACTAAATCCAGACTTTCATCAGAAGATAATATAGCTTGATTGCGTTGGTGTCTCTTATTTATTTATTTTTTTTTCTATCATACTTCTGATAATTTTAATCCTATGTAAAGATTCAAAAGAAAATGTTAGGCTTAATGAGGCATATAAACATAATTTTATTTACGCGTTTGATAAAAAAAATATACATTATCGTGAGTAATGGTGGGAGGTGGTGTCTCATTACCTGTCCTAATTAGGTAGCATCTTGAGGAAGTATAGTGTTTGTTACAGTCCTGTAATTTTGTTTTCTTTCTGGGAATCTCTCAAGCTATCAATTCTTTTGTATAATTTTAAATCACTTTAACCAGTGGAGCGGTTAAATAGTAGTATAAACGGATGAGAAAAAAACATTTTACATTTATCCAGTATTTCATCTATTAATTAAACGAAATTCAACACAAATAACACCATTAATCTGAAGAAATGTTTATTTTTTTTTTCTCGTCTGGATATTGAATCAACAGAAATAAATTATCAATTAACAGTATGATATAATTAGGAAAATATAAATATAAAACCTAGAATTTGTAAAATGTTGGTGATGAATAAAATCTGTCAACATTTTAGCCGCTTAAGTGACCATCAGGAAAAAATTAACCAAAATAGGATATACGCGAATAAAAAGCCACTGTTATATCATCAACAGTCTGAAAAAACCTCGTAACAGATTAAGAATATCGCTCTATACCATTCACATACACTTCAGAGGATATTTTATTGACTGTTAATGGGAGAAAGATTGCTTATTAATAGCACATATGATTTCATTGTCCCAAGTTGTCTGAATTTAATAAAATTGTTTGAAAAAGACTTAATGCTTATTTTTTTTGAAGGTTCGATGCTGACACCACAACTTACTTCCTCCACACCTCTATCAACCGACCGCCATCCAGACTTCAAAAGATCTGTCTTAACGCAATCCTCCTACCTCCGTCTCGGCCTACCACTCGGACGTTTCCCATTCGGCACTGCGCTTATTAATCTTTTCGGAATTCGTTCATTACTAAGTATCGTAATTTTTGCACGCCCATTTTATTCGTCTCGCTGCTATGACGTCATTTATATTTACCGGGTAAAGTTCACTCAGTTCGGCGTTGTGTAAGCGTCTAAATTCTCCGATTAGTCTATCCCTCTTCAGTCCAAATATTCTACGCAGTACATTATTTTCAAAAACCCTAAGCCGTACTTTAACATATGCGTGTCATAATTAATAACCTAACTTAATCTGATCCTTCAAACAAAAATCATTACAGCAATTCATAATTTTAGAATGGAAGCCGAATTGTAATAAAAAATATTAGTGGATTAATTACTGGAAGGTATATTATATATATTTATTCAGCGTATATACTTAAAAGACATTCCATACAATTACTTTTGTTAAAATATTACAATAGAAGTAAAAAAAAAAAAAAAAAAAATACCTAAAATAGAGGTATAAACATGAATGAATGAAAAAACGCCACTTATGAATTATAAATGTTTTTATTAATTTACGGGAAGGTGAAAAAAAACTTTATATGAATACGTGAATACTGTTTCTTATAGATGATATTGGGTTTAATGAAGTTCTTAAAACTACTCATGGATTTTCATGGGCGGATCCAGCCGATCGTAAAGGGGTGGGGGGTGGGGGCTGCAGTCCTAAAAGGGGGGGGGCTGCAGCCCTACAACCCTTAATTTGGATCTGTTAATCAGCTTTTTTACCTTTATTTTCCTTTCCCACAACTAAAATTCTACTTGTTCAGCACATTATTTGTTCACTAACTTTCTAACTTACATTAAGGAAAGTCAAATTCTATCTTAAAATGACGAAAAATTTTTCAAAGGGAGGGGTAGCCCCCACAGCCCCTCCCCCCCCCCTGGATCCGCCAATGTGGATTTTTGAGCTTAATTGTTAACAATCTTTTATTTAGCTAATTTTTAGTGTTAAAAATTTAAAATAACCCCAATATATGTGGTTATTCCTCTCATGTAGTAAAATTAAATGGTTATATCTACAAAACACAAAACCAAGCACCGAATCATACTTAGGGTAAGAAGATATTTCTTTTTTTTTTTTGCTCTCTTGAAAATTTGAGTTTTTACAGATCCGTATTTTACCTGGATTTTATTTTTTCTATATTACTGTACATTCGAAGATATGTATTAAAAATACAAAGCCTAATCATTAATGGATGAGTTTTTATTAAATTAATTTTTAAAAAATCTGTACCCATCTATCTGCAAATGACTTTCTTCCCCCTCCCCCTTATATTCAGCGTATGTTCCAATAATTTTTATAATATTGTCTTTTACTTGTATTTCATTGTAATTTTTCCTTTTAATTATTATTTGAAAAATTATAATCTTTCTATGACCACTTCAACATATAAACCAAAACGTAATAAGAGATATAATTTAAAATAATTTAATTTTATGTAAGAATACTTGAATTGTGCAAAGTATAGTATAACTTTAGATTAGCAATAACTTTAAAACAGAAAAAAAAATTATAACTTGACTTGAGGCAAAATTATACAGAAAAATAAGAAATATTATATTATTAAAATGAAATGACGGTCTTTATACAGTAATTCTAATTATATCTTTTTTTTATTTAATACTCCAGTAATCTTCAGTAGGTATGAAATGACAGTCTACCGATAATTAATAAACCGTCGGACAATTATTGCGAGATAACAAAAAAAAAATTATATCAAAATTTATTACTGTTTCAATGACTTATAATTTTCATAAATTAGGGCGTTATTTTCATCCTGGTTATCGTTTAGATACTGATCAGCCTCAAACACTTATTTGGTAAAGCAGTACTTATCTCTTGCTCGGATTGCCTCCGGGTAATAAGTTATTATGAGGACTAAAACATCCTCGATGCAAAATAACCTTTTATCTTTTATCTGTTAGAACTGAAAAAAAAGTAAAAATAATGATGTGTTAGTTTTGTAACATCATGATAGAGACATTCAAAGAATAACAATAAAATTTTTAATTTTTAGAGAGACCATCTATATATACACACACATAAAATTATTATAATACACACACGCACATATATTTATGTGAGTGTGTGTGTGTTCATAGGTTTCTGGTCACCCATTACCGAAATCACTTAGTAGGGGAGACCGAGGGGAGTTGAAACAATTTTCACATTTTGTTTCGTACCCCAAATCCTATTGACAGAAATCGTATGATATTAGTACCAATCGATAGAGCATTCTTTCCACTTGCGAATGACAAACTTAAAGAAATTGTAAGCGTTAAATATTGTGGTCAAAAACCCACTTAACCGTAACAAGTCAACTTGTTTCAACTCCCTTCATAACGAGGTGAGATGAAACAGGGGTCGAGGAGAGTTGAAACATGTGATTTTTGAGAATTATTAAGGTCTGTAAAATAAAAATGATGATATAATTTAAAGGTATTTATTAAAATTAACCTTTTCAAGTACCAAAAAAACTTTTTTATTAATATTTTGTGCACATATATCAGTTAAGAAGGTAACTACAAGGTCTAAAAATACCATAACGTCCTATTCGTAACATTAATTAAAATAACAGTGAGATAAACAAACGGTTTTAAATTATAAATCTTTGAAATAAAATAATTATTAACTTTTAGCCGTTTTTTAAGAATTAAAATCAGTTTTGATCAATATTTCTTCAAATATATATGTTACAATAATCTCACAAATGTCAAAAATAAAAATATTATGATAATAAAAAAGGTCAATCTGACAAACAGTAGCGGCAAACATAAAGTTTCATGAGTCCCGTTGTTGTATTCCAGACATTGCACCCATTTTTATTTGGCTCTGCTATTTGAAAACAGCTCTAAAAACAAAGGCAAAAGGATTCTTCTTCTTCTGCAGAATAGGTGTTATAGTAACCGATGTTCCCCTCTCTGCGGAAATCATGCCACTCGCTTGTTTTTGTCCTCGTCGGGCAAAACGAGATGAGCTGAAACATTGAAATCTCCTCGGTACGAAAAAACCTCCCAATTTTTAATTAATCCACAATCAAGAAGCAACTACACAGAAATCAATTGTACCAAACATACATAATAAATCTTTAGTTAATGAGCTTTCGAAACATTTATAACTTAAGCCAAAATACAAAACCCTTATGAAAATATAGGCATCATAAAAAAACGTTAAAACCAACTTTTCACGATTTTTGTCACATGGCGCGTAGAACTCCATAACCGCGCGTCTTACGCCACTGACGTGAACTGACATGTCAGCGGGCCGAGGGAAGTGATTGAAAAGCGAAGTTGCCAAATCGCTAGCGATTTTAAGTTCCGAGAAATCGCTACTGTTTCAACTCACCTCTGTTTCAAATCCCCTCGGTCTCCCCTACTAAAAGTTTTTTATCCCTTTCAAAAATTGATGAATTATTAAAACTGAGTTACATTTTGAAGAATAAAACAATAGAGCAGATCAAAACAATACCTTTCAAATCATATGTATTTTTAAAAAAAATAAAGAATTGCATTATTTACAATATAAAAAAAACATATATTTTATGTTATTTTTTTTTCACAATAATTCGCCTACAATGTGTGAAATATTAGATTTATAAAAAAATAAAACGTGGAATAGATGCATATTTGAAAAATTGTTTAATAAGAGCAATTTGATCAATTTTATCGAGTGGTCAGAAGGTTACTAAGAGTTTTATTCAGAACTCTTAATTAATTAATTTTTAAAAGACAATCATTACTATTTTTTTTGCATAGCGTCATTTCCTTTACGTCATATCATACATTATTTCTTTTCTAAAGTTTCCAGCTTTTATTAAGGTATAAAATAATGTATACATATAACTTAATTATTATAATTAATGTATACATATACATACTTTAATTAAGGTATAAAATAATGTATACGTATACCTCTCTTAATATCGTTTTAAACATGTACAAATATTTTACTTTTAGTCTTCCATTAGTTGAAATAAAATTTCCGTCCAGTTCTTTGTAAAACTTAAAATAGTGTCACATGTTTCGCTTTCAAACACTTGAAATGTTTTCAACATATATTTTATCGTAGCGGTTTAAAAGTGCCCATATTTTGGATAGTATAATAAATAATGATTCATGGATAAAGTCTGTCCCATTTCAATACTACAATGAGTAAAGATTGGCTTCTTAAAATAAATTAATTGTCTCATTAATTAAAATTGATGTAAATTTAATTAACGAATTTCGCTTAGGACTATGTGATAGGTCGAATTATTCACAGATGAATAAGACGCATGCTCTGTTTTAACGCTTTTAATATTTCTTTACTAGGAGTGTGTAGGCAATTTCCCTAATGTTTTTATTGTAATAGTGTGCTTCTGTTTTATTCGACAATCACAGTAGGATTTAATAAACGTCAATAAAATCCGCAACAAAGTCTCTATCTTTGAACATAGTGACAATCCTTTATTTGCACTGTGGCTCTACTTTCAGTGATTAATTTTTACACATGACTGTTTGACAACTGACAGTTTGAAACGGAAAGTGAAATGGCGACAGATTAATGTGTAAAAGGGCCCTAAAAGTTGTGTGTGCATACAATTTTTTAAATGAGGTTTTAAAGTGCAAAGTTTCCAAAATAAAGTGAATTATGTGTGAAATAATGAGAATTGCTAGGTGTAGAAAGAAACAACTTTTGATTCGCTCATTTAAGATGATTCGAAAACCATCATCGCTTCAGGGGCCCACCTGATGGCATTGCCTAATCATGAACAATCCAACTCAATAAAAATCAACGCTCTATAAGAATGATGATAACATCGTTTTTTAGCAATCTAGTCAATTTTCAAAAGTCTAACATCACCTTCAACGTGTTGTCTGGTAGCTATTTTATAGATCTTTCCTTATATCCTTCTTGTTCATCCGATTCTTTCTTAATAACAGAGTGAAGCTGAGAAGAATGCAGTTCTTAATTACCCGTCGTGGACACCCTGGTCGTATGATATGAAAAATCTGCATTTTCTTCACATAAACTGCAAACTTACCTTGCTATCTGAATAATTTTCAATCCCGTTAACATAAATGGATAGTGGTCTACTTCTTTACTCCAGTTTTTTTCATATAGGGGTGCAAATATCGGAAAAAATAATCGATATAATATCGAATGGATGGTTCTTAAATCAATTAAAATATTCATTCGATATAATAAAAAATATCGATGTGTAGACATCGTCGGATGTATGGTAAACCAAAGAATCTGAACAATTCATATTTCCAGATATTTTCTACATAGGCTGAATTTTATGTTTGTAACAACCTGTCAAATATCATGATAGAGTTTTTATTCAAGCCTAGTTAAATACTAATAATTTTTTTTTTTGGAAATGTACGTTTTTGATATTTGCGCACTTGCTAATCTTCAAAGCGATTCAAAACCCTGACATTATCAGGAATATTACCGATGGATTCCTCACCAATAAATCATATATAATAATATCTAAAAATCACAAAGGCAGTCGCCGGAATACAGTAAAGGTATGACTGTTTTTTGGCTCTTTTGAAAAGTTTTTATGGCAGATTCGTTAATTAACCGTTCACCCTAGATATCATAGGTATCGATACATTTAATCTTTGAAAAAAGTAGGGATATAAATATCTAAAAAAATATTGAACTATTATTATATATTTAACATAATAACGTTATATTATCTATTTATCAAAATTTGTATATCACTTAATTATTTCCAAATGTTATTGGTCCTCGAATCACCTGGGATTATATTTTGTTATAATCAGTTAAGTTAATCAACGTTGGGTTGAATCATAGTCAAGGACAACCTTAAAATTACATTTATTAATTTATCGTCAACGTTTCGGCCACCCGGCCATTATCATGTCTCACTCTGACTTGTTTATATGTTGAAGTTGTTCTATCCGGCAATGATGCTAATGGAATTGTTTTCATAAAAAATAAAAATCTTATAACCTTTTTATGATACAGTCAAAATTAATTGATTAATTAATTAGCACTGTGGAAAATTTTAATTAATTATAACTGTATAAGATTTTTTACTTTTAATGAAAGCAATTTCATTTGTATCATTGTTGGATATAAGGACGTTAAGATATAAAAAAGTAAGATTGAGACTTGATAATGGCCGGTTGGCCGTAACGTCGATGAATTTATAAATGGAAATTTAAAGTTGTCCTGGAGTATGCTCTACTGAATGCAATAAAATATTGATATATATATTTAAATATTATAGGAAATTAAAGTAATAATTTTTTTTTTTACAGCTGATATCGACCTCAGATGCAGAAAACCATACCGTTATCTTCAAGTTTCTGTCAGAATCGAATGACCCTCTGGTAAGTTCTACGAAAATCTATTTCGATTTTCAATTCTTTTTATTTTACTGTTATATCAATTTTGTTTAGATCAAATTTTAAAACAAGGCTATATTTTCAAATTAATTGATTATGGAACGCCTTCTAAAGTATAATTACTAATTTCTGAAACGGGCCGTCATCTTTCCCTACCATTTTCTAATGAAAAGTTTTTCTTTTTATTTCCATAAAATTAAATTAATTACTCATATTTTATTATTCATTTAATTTTATATAATTACGAGTTCCGCTCAATTATACAATGCGGTGGAACCTCCTTTGCTAGCTGACAGCTACAGTCCGAGGAACAGCCAGAATTAAAAAAAAAATTAATTAAGAAAAAATCATCCTTTAATTAACTTTTGTAAATTAATGAGTCATTTTTATGTAATTTCGTATGCCGATAGAATCGTTTCATTCCAATCCTCATATCCCTGTAAAACAATGGTTCCTGAACTGGGGGGGTCCCAAAAAGGGGGCATGACGAAAGCTCAGGGGATCGTGAAACCTGTTTGAAATAAAAACAATTCTCAATTAATTAAAATTTTAGTTCACAATTTATTGAAACTAAATTTTAATTAACCATAATGTTTTTTAATCATATTTTCGTACAATTAATTGTGTAAGGTGGGTGTGGAAGCTTTTTAATTTCAACAAAGGGGGTACAAAAGAGTTTGAGAACCCCTCCTGTAAAACATTTGATATCATCAACATTAAGATATGAAATTGCTAGCCGTTTAACACTATTTCAATTTATGTGACTTCAATGGCGTCCGCAGGATTTCTTTAGGGGGGTGGGCTGGTAACATTTTTTCTAAGAGGGCAGGTTGATAAAATCGGGGGAGGGGTCGAGATATTCTATTTATATAGCTTATTGATATTTAAGAATTAAAATATTTATTTATATAATTCTTAATAAATATGTTAAATGAATACGAATTTATTAAATTCGTACTTTTCCTTTCACATATTTTTTATAGGAGGGGGGGCAGCTGCCTGCGGACGTCCATGTGTAACTTGTACTTATGGCTTTCATTTTTTATTTTTGTCGATAGCCTTTAATGTACTCTACATGATACCATGCGATTCGGATATTTTTAATCTCACTCAGAACTACCATAATTGTAACAAAAAAGAGCATATTCGGTTGAAAACAATATTCCATCGAATTTTAAAGGAAATTCGGACAATCGACTGAAAATAAATGGTATTGAAGTAACTACTGAATCAAGACTAGATTAGACTAAACTAACCGAAAATATTAACAAATAAGACAAAAAATTGGGCTGATTAAAATGTAAACAGTAACAAAGGTTTTAAAAATGTAGTATATAATATAAATTTTCAATGATTACACACATATATATATATATATATATATTTTTTTTTTTTTTTTTTTTTCAAATTCGATTACGGACATATGCTCGTCAAACTTTTTCTAATAATCCAATCTGACAATTTTAAAATTTTCAAACGCCTCATTAGGTAAATGAGATGTCTATCACTCGCGAAAAAAAAGAAGTAAGAATAACAAAATAAAACTAGTCTTCACTGGACGGAAAAAGGAATACAATCCAAGATTACACCATTCTTCCAATCTGTTTCGAATAATAAAAATGTTCGAATTCCTCTGAATGAACGATTTGGGAACTGTTTACATGATGGATGGTATATCGAAATTGACTACACATAAAGATACGTAGAAGGATAAGCATAAAATAAGATTGAATCATCTTTACATAATTAACATATATAAATGTTAAATTTAATAGGAGCTTTGGATTTCCAGCTAATCCTTAAATTTCTTTCGCATCCAATACCCACATCTCCCCAAGAAAGATGCACCTCCCCCACTTTCTGAAAATTTAGTTGCTCTCATTTCTTAAAATTATTTCTATTGAAAAAAAAAATAATAAAATGTAAATTACTTAAGATTAAGCTGCGGTCCGTTCCACGTTTTCCTTTGTTCCTCGATTACAAACCCCCTATAACAAATAAAATCATGTGCACCCATCAAGCCTCTTTATCCCCTAAAAGTTTGCCCCCCTTCTGGACTCCACTAAAATGTGCCCCCCCCCCAATTTTATAGCGCATACGACCCCCTTCAGGGCAACTCTGCTTACAATCCGAAATCCTTCACAAAATATTTAATGGTCTTTGATTTTTTACAAATAAAGCATCCATTAAGACCTTTACCCTGCATTGCCAATCCTTTTTTCCCAGCGTTTTTGCTAAGCACACGCCTCCGATGCGTATATATCACATCTTGATGATTTTATTTAGTTTCTCTAAAAATATATATATAATAAATTCTAATGAATACAGTAAATTATACTAATTCTTCAATTGTACGCAACCTGTTAAGGAATGACCTTATTAAATTATATTCATTTTTCACTACTTCGGGAAATTTCCAGTTAATTATCCTCAGCAACTATTATTTTCTGATTTTTTTAAAAAGTTACTGTACACCATTTTATTTTAGGTTGAGGAGGTTTCGAAAAAAAATGAACCTATAAAGGCATGAAATAAGAAAATATTGATTCGACATTCGTAACTAATAACCAAACTTAAACATTTGGAATTCAATGTGCTGCTATTTTTTCAACTATTCGTTCACTAAAATTAATAATTGTATAAATCATTATCAAGTATAAAAAATACATATGAATGCACGAAACAATGTTTCTAAGGCTTTTTCAGCTCTTAAATCAGTCAATAAAAGGAATCAATACTATCTCCTATTGATATTAATTTCGGAATATGTTACCTATAATACTTATATAAAATTGTGGATTTCCTATAAGGGGTCGGCTGAAGGTGAAGAAGGGGTAGCAAAATTAAGTTTCTCCCTCCGGGCTAAAATCCCCTGTCTGGCGGTACTTTTCATTTAAACCTAATGTAACCCTCACACACATTTATTTTACGGCATACAAAAAGATCCGTTCCTTTCGGGGAAAAAAAAGTACCCTGACAAAAGGGCGACGAAGATGATACGCTGGTGGGGGTTCCATGGTGGGGAGGAGCTGGGCTGGCGATCGGCAGTCTGTGCCAAGATGGGTGATGGCAACATGCTCATGTGTCGGCAGTGGTGGCGGGTTTGCTGGGTCTACGGCGACCAGGAGAAGTACTACCGTGCCTTGTACGGGAGGAAACGTACCGTCAACGGAACGCAGACGGCTGCCGTACAGACGACCGCAGTACTTACCATGACCACCCATCAGCTCTACCTCTCCAGGACAGAGTGAGTACCAATTGGAAGTTGCTCTCTGGTGTCGGAGTCCCTCAGGAAGCAAGTGTTCATGATCTAGTGGATTAGGTACCGGTGCATTTTTCCCGACCGCGAGTGATCGGTATCATCCAGGAATGCATCCAACAGGTGTCTTCGTGGAGTGCTATTAATCAATAGGTTGACATGTGATTAGCATTTTCCTTCGATCTATGTTCGTATTACAAATCTTTACGGTACAGTGATTCAAAAATTGAACCAGGATATAAAATTTCACCATTGCATCGAATCCATTTATCAACAGGATGGTCAAAATTAGGATAGGTCAATTGGTGTTCATGTATATATTCAAACAATTTTATCAATAATAGAAAACCCGTTTTAACAACTTTTCTAACTGGACATTGGTCTTGCAAGGAACACCACTTCTGTTCAGCCATTCCCAATTTTAATCAGCATTAACTTATAAAAACAAAAATAACAAACAGAAATAAAACAAGTTTCCAACGAAACTGAAACATTTAAAATTATTAATATTATAAAGTGACTTCTTATCCGGACGCAACGCATCCTTATAAGTTGGTTTTGTAATGAATTGTTCCTTTGGGTTGCGCCGCTCCGCCTAATGCAGGACAACTGTGAAAATTATCCGTTCTTTTAATAGTGTTAGTTCTATATAGTCATTTTAAATAAAATAATGTGTTAAACAAGGAACTATAATTGTTTTTCTATAATTAATAATCTAAGGTTTATAGTTGTTTTTTTTCTTTTAAAATAACTTATTTGACAAAAAAAAAATGAAATGAGGAAACCATTTTTCTGTTATATTTAATCTTCCTTGGATTCAGAATAAATTAAAGAATTATAAATAATATTAAATATTGAAGGATATATTCTTTGTAAATTGTTGAATAAATTAGATGCTGTTCAAGAATTGATTAAAAATCTACAATTTCTGATTAAAATATCTGTTACATGGCCGGATCTCTAATTAAAAACATTATATTTAACGGCTTGATATAAAGTAGTCTCTGGTACATTTTTGCGTGTTGATAATGATCTGAATACATCTTCATTAAGTTTAGAATATTATCATATCCGTATCATAATTAATCTCGACTTGTGTTTAAATGAAAAAAAAAAAAGAAATGAGAGATCCTAGTTATGAGAACTGGAGTCATGCGTGAGCGCTTAAACCTGTTCCAAGGTTTAAAATAGTCACAAGTGAAGTAGTTCGATCAGTCCAACCTGGCTTCTGGAACTTAAAGTGCAATAACATGACTTCCCCTCCTTCTTAAGTCTTCTCAGCTACATTTTTATTAAAAAAGTAAATAAAAAAAAGGTATAAAAAGATATTAAAGCGTTTAAATATTTTATGACTTCAATCTACTCAAGTCAAGTTTTTACATTGCTATCATGCATCTTACGAAAAGTTTGAATATAACTGTAAAGACTTAGAAGAAGATATAGATGTTTCATTAAACTAAATTATTCCATATCAAAATTAGTTCAGTGAATTATAATTTTTAACAGGAACTTAAGAAATTTCTTAATACATAATTGTATACGAACATTTATTTATTATTATATTTTTTGTGTAAACACCTGGGTAAATGATATACCAAACAAAAAATAAAATAAAATAAATGATCGAAATAAAAATTAAGGGTCTAAGATTTGATTTTAAAATAGAAAATTTAAACCATTTAGATTTATCAGTGCCTTGAAAAACAAATTTATAGTCAAATAATTTTGACAATAAAATATTTTTGAATAAAATGAAAGCAGTTTCAGAATTTAATTTTGAATAATTAGAACAAGAAATAAGATTGAACGTCGTGTTCAAATTACCAATTATTTTAATATTTAGAGGAATATCAAAAACGATAGTAATCATCACATTCGTGATCAAATATCAATTTCAAGATCAATATTTTAAATTTAAATATTTTAAAATGGAAATATATAAATATTTTGTTTTTCAAAAATAGGTAATCCGCATTATTATTAATTTTTTTAATTACAATTATTTATTGTATTTACCTTAGTTTGAGGAAGGTAATATTAATTTTATATGTTATGATAAGATCAACTATTTATTGTGTATGTCTACCTTTTCATAGAGGTCGTCATTGTTTTTTCTTCTTCTTGGCAAGAACTTGATATTCACTAAACGTATTTCCTTAAATATAAAATTCTCTATATGATTCAATCATTTTTTTTTTTTAATACATTAATTTTGAACACATTTCCATCTAGCTTTGTTATTTTAAGTTTATACACATACAATTTTTTTAGTCTTATGTAATGAACATTTCGTCTAAATGTGCTCGTGTGTGCCAGCATGCATAACGCAGTATTCTTATAATATTATAATTGTGTTGCTTTCTTATTAAATCTTTAGTTTACGCACATAAGAAATGGTAATAATTAAAAAAGATAATAATAAGATAAGATAAAAAATGGAATTTTTCATTTGCTAATAATAAAACGCATAGAAAGCAGAATGAGATACAAGCACTGTATCTCAAGTGTACACAATGAATATAAATTTCCAAAAGACAGACTTTTTACTCCTAAAAACGTCTCTCGTGAAAGTAGAAATTATTATTAATTTAAAATTACACTTGCTTAGATATTTTCTACATTTTCCCTGATTCTGTGTTTTAAAAGCATTTTAATCGGAACCCCTAAAAAGTATATTTTTTCCCAAATATTCTTGAACTCATAAAATATGTAGGTACTCCCTTCGAGAAATTATAACCCAATAAAAATATCGCCCACTGGCAAAACTGCGACCCCTGCAGTGAGGGCTATTAAATATTTTGGATGTTTTGGTGAGAATCAGAAACCATTGGATACCTTAAAATGTAAAAAATATACTTGCTTGTTGATGCCCTAAAAGGTTGCATATCATGCATCTTTAAGACCAGTGAAATAATAGTAATCGTTTTTTTTTGTTTAACGAAAAGGACAAATAATAGACTTTTTTTATATATTTTTTGTTAAATCTTCATTTAAGAGCTTAGGCGGTGAATTAGAAGCTAGTAACGCGGAAATTTTATTTATGCTTTGTGTTTAGCATCCCTATGTTTTAGGGCAGCATTTTTTTTTTTATTGAATAAAGTATTTCTCTCCCTGTATTTTGTGTGATTCTAGCTTCTGCTTACAGATTGTCGAAACACAAGGTGAATTAAAGACACGGGATGCAATTGTAATACCTCAATCTTTCTTTTTTCCTTTTAAGTTTCCCCTGTATTTTATTATTATACATATTTTGAGGTCACCTTTGGTGTAGTGGTTAGCATTGCCAACTGCTACACAGAAGGTCGCGGGTTCGTAGCCCGGTAGGATTTTTAAAAAGGGAGTAAAAAATCCTATGGCTATCCTCGGATGGGACATACAATCACGTCCCCAGAGCCTATGCGATATCGGGTAGATAGTTAGTCTGAAACAAATATTCTGAAGATCCCCTCTTACTTAAATCTGAGTAGGCGAAATTTCGGACTCTCACTGTAGCATCGTCAGATTAGCTCTAAAGCGACGATAAATAAAGAAACAATATATATTTTTTAAATCTTTTCGCCCATCAAAATATAATCTTATTACTCTGGGCCCCAAATTCGCAGGAGATGTAAAAATATTTTAGTAAAATGATGAGATGTAAAAATATATTAATAATTTCGTTTTAATATTGTTTGGTAAAGTTCGGTAAATTTTCGAAAAATAAACAATATAAAAGACCTTCATAAAATAAATGAAAATCTCAGGAATATTTAACCCATTACTCCCTAGTCGTGGAGTGTCACTTCAATTGCAGAATACAGATAATGAGATGTGTGTTTCTGTTGAAGTGTAAACACATTTCTTTCTTTTTCACTAGTTGCAACTCTATCCTCGCAGACTTAATTCCTTGCGATAGAAGATCACAAGAGATGTGATCAGAGATACGACCTCTGACATACGACCCCTAGGACACCCAGAACACGTACGGTATATTCCGTACACGTTGTGTTGTGTGGGGTTATTTTGAATGCGCTTTCATGTCGACATTTAAATTCTCTTTTCTATGCCAGTGACTGTTTCCAGGCCGTAGTCCAAAAACCTTACCTCGAAAATCTTCCATAGAAAATGTTCTCTTTTTTACTAAACTTTTCATTTATTCGAGGCCAAACAGATTTTACCCTCTATTTTAGTATTATTACCCTCTAAATACACGAATCTATATAATATGATAATTATTCTTATATTTTGTGTAAAAATTCCCCAAGCTTTTTTTTTTTTTTCAATCCATATACGAGTATATATATATATATTTTTTTTTTGTTAGAAAGTAATTTATTTATGGCCCGCATAAAAACACAACAAAGTTTTCATGGTCGGTTAAAGACAAGAATGGGTGAATTTCTTAAAACAGATTTTACTTTTCCAGACCGAATTGCCAATTGAGATCAAATTATTTTTAGCCGTCACAAATATTGTGTACCTTTTTTTGGTGACGGAACTCGGAAAGGTGGGGATATTTTCATATATTTTTTAAATCACTCGTTTATTTTTTGCTAATAACATAAGAATTTCGACGTTCCCGTAATAATGAGATGTGCAGCTTATTACCAGAAATTTGACAGTTTAACAGCAACTTAACCCTAATAAAATTTTTATGCGGAAAAAAATGATGATACGTTCCTAATCGTTCTAATCGTGCTATTATCGATTTTAATACTGCAAGAATAAGAAATTAGAAAACATTTTTTTTTTCTTGGTACATCTGGCATTACAAACCTTTTAGATACTTCGCCGCTTAAACAGTCTTAAGAGAAGCACCTCTGCCAATCTGTGACAATTGCATTCCAATTTGCTGCATGCAGCTCTATAGCTTCTTCCTCGAGTTTATCTATCTACTTTTTGGCCTGGACTTTCTGAAGAATTGCTTCGAACTGTATTCCCCCCCTATCTTAAACTGCTCCAGTTTATCATGAGACATATTGGCCAGTTTCTCTTATGCTACTTTTAGGTTTCGTAATGAGGAGTTTTTATTTACCGTAAGAGTGAACGAATTCACATGACCATGTTATCCGATGTGATTCATAGAGGTGATTTGGCCCTTTGTAGGTTGGTTTCAAACCAGATGTATCCACACTCTAACCAAAGCCTTAAATCAATCAAGTAAATGAAAATAAATTGTTTACTTCCAAAAAAAGGCATTCAGAATTTCCTTCACGGCTACCGGTCATGTAGTCATGGGAGTCCGTTTAGTACCCATCAGGATCTCGACTCAGTTCGGGTCTTGATGACGTCGGTAATAACTCGGTCATTACGGGCTTCGGGGCCACCAACATAACCCAGACCCCCCCCACATCCTCCCCCCCCTCACCCCCTCCCCCCCTCCCCCCAAGCAATAATGACTTCTTAGGCAGAATTCGAACTTTAATGTCTTCTAGAGATAACATTAATTTACTCCATTTTTCTTGCTGAAGTTTGTTAGTGAGTAAGTTAATGTCCTTTAAAATTATATGTGTATAATTAATCATAGGTCAACGATCGAAACTTCTAATATACCCCTATTTTTGTTCATATATATTTTTTTTCTACTTCATTATTTAAAACTTTAAAAACCGAGGTTTCAGCAAATAATCATTTTTTTGTTGATTTTATTCTGCTTAAACCGTATTTAACGGTTTGTGTCGTATTACAGTAATGTTTAATCAGAGTTATATATCTTGAATTAGTTCTAATAATTTTACGTCTTTTTTTTCTTAGGGGAAGATTTTCATTTTTTTTTTCTTTAATAGTTTAATGTTCATCCTCAATTTTCTTACTGATCAGACTCACTAAACTATATATTTAATAACATTATCTCTGTGTAAAACAGTGCTGACTGCCATGTCATCTCGTGCAATGATGTTCCAAATGAGTTTAATATTTTTTTTTTTTAAAACAACCAGGAGACACGATCTGATGTTCTATATCGTAAGATTTTTATTAGTATACGAGTAACTTGGCGATTATATGCTTTGATCAGCGATGCCAATTAATTTTTTTTGGATTTTTGTAAACGTTTAGTCATAAATGTGTTATAAAAAGATATAAACTATAAAAAGATAAAAAAAAAAAAAAAATTAGCATAAGATGGCTATATTGAATTCCTTATTACGTTGTATCGTATTGTATAAAGTATACTATGATAAAACAATAAAATTATACAAATTCCTTTCCAATGATAATAGAATTTTAAAAATAAATATTTGATGGAACACTTTTGGTAAATATTTTATGTAACAAATTTTATTTTTATTTTAAAAATAAAATTTCTAGGTAACAATATTTTTTAAATTTTCTGGGTAGGGTATGATATTGATTGTTTGTTTGTTTTGTTTAACGTCACTTTATGCTACTAAGGCTAATCGGACGATGCTACAGTGGGAGTTCTAAATTTTGCATATCCAGGTATAATTAGGATAGGGATCTTTAACGAGTACCTGACATCGTACAGGCTCGGGACCTCCATTTTACGTCCTATCCGAGGGACGGCATAGACAAGGATTTTTTACTCCCATTAAAAAATCCTAGGGCCACCTCGGGACGCGAACCCGCGATCTTTAGTATAGTAAGTTTCTATGCTAACCACTACACCACAGGTGACCCCAATATCAATTGTTAAAAAAAAAATTAAATAAAAATCAAATCCGATCCCAATTTGTAACTGGAATTTTCAAAAATCATTTGATGATGTTTATCAAGAGTTATTTTTATTTTTTATCATAGTTGAAAAAAATCACATCCTGATCATTTTTTTTAGTAAAAATTTTACTAATAAAGTTTGCTATTAGTATCACTCTTTTAAATCAGAATTATACATTGTTTCAATATTCTCAATGTGTAGAAAATATATTTTGAGTCCGCAGTAGTAGATGAAGAATAGTGATTAATATTGCCATCAGCTTTAGCAACAGAACATTTATTTCCGAAATTTTGTCTTAAAAAAATGTATATACAGTACCAGTCAAAAGTTTAGACTCACCCTTAGATTTTGTAAAATAATTAAATAAGAACATTTTATTTATTGAACAACATAACAACTATAATTTTATTTTTAATTTATTTATAACTAGTTGTATATCCCGGTTTCACTCAGGGTATTTGGAAAACAATGAGAAAAACCGTGGGTCAATGAAAGTTCGTTAGGACAGAAATGAGATTTTTTTCGACTCCAACGATTGATTTCGTAAAAATCTAATGTAATGTGAGATCATAACGATTTTTATAACAATGAAGAATATACCCAGAGATTGGCTGTAGTTACGCAATTTTAATATGGTCAGGTATTCGCACCTGGTATGAAAGAACCAACAAGCGAAATTTGGAAAATTAAGGACAAAGGATTTCTATACAGAACAAAGAAAAAAACAAAAAAACAGAATTTCATCTTTATTTATATAGATTGTATTCGAAGCTATCATATAAATTTTGAAATGTTATCTCTTGAGTTACAATTATTTTTTTAAACTTGAAGATTTTGTTTTAAATACATGTGAGTCTAAACTTTTGACTGGTACTGTATATATATATAAAAACTGCCTTGGTGGAGCTGGTAGAGTTCAATTTAAAAAACAGAATTTTTACCAAGTGCTCAGGTGTCAACTAGTAGCTGAATGTTAGAATTCTTCGGTGAACAGTTTTAATATAATCATTAATACACCAGGCCCATATAAGTTAAACAACATACTAATAACTAGTACGGAATGGAAAAAGTAAGGAATTTAAATGAAACGCCTTTATATCCCATCAAAATTAATCTTCTAAAAGGTGATTTTTATTTGTATCACTTATTTTTAATATTTTTTCCGGAAGTTTTTTTAGTTTTCTGTTTAATGAAATGAATAATTTTTAAATAATGTTTTATATTGTTTATTTATTTAACATTTATCAACGTATTTATCAACGTTTCGGGGCACCCCTTCAGGAATAACTTAAAATTTTTTTTTTGTTCCATGCTTTATTGCATGTTGTAAATTTTATAATATCCAACTTTGTATATATATAAAGTTGGATGTTATACTATCATATATACACACACATATATATATATATATATATATATATATATATATATATATATATATATATTATGGTGTCCCTTATTTTTCAAAGTTTTAAATTTCTAACGCATTGATGTTAGTTTTGTTCATTTGCCTCTAAAACACTCGGAAATAAATTTTTTCCTTATTTGGAGTACGATAACCCGTGCCGATTTGATCGAATCATGTTAACACATGTTGCGCGGCAGTAGTGGTGCGTTTTCATTGCATTTGTCATTTTTCTCAATTATTCTTCCGATTAACACGTATTGTTTTACATTTAAAAGATGGCAGTGGAATTGAAAAGCAATAAAAAATGTGTTTTCTTAGTTGGTGACGTAAATTATCAAATAACAGGGGCAAAGTTACTGTCTAATCGTCAAGTTCTTGCAGTACTTTTTTATAACATTCGCGAATTTAAATTGACAGTTAGTGAAAGTGCTAATCTCGTCATTCAGGTGTGTATTATAATTTGGGAAAAAGCTTGAATCCCTACCTAGAATACCTAACTGTGTAAAAAAACTTGTGGATCTTCACCATGCTTGGAGGGAGTTGCAAAAAAAATCTAAAAAAATACAAGATATTTACAAGCGCCGTGAGGAGGACTTTAAGAACAACTTAGATAATTTATTTGATATAGCACACGCTGGTGCTTTGAACGGATGAAAATTGAAGACGATATAATATGTTTACATAGGGCGTCCAGGGTGTTTAGCGGGTGTAGACAAAAAGTTAGCTGAAAAAGAAGAAAGGGCAAGACAAAGGAAATTGAATAAAGAGAAAAAAATATGTGAGCAAATGTGTATCGGAGGTTTATCGTCATATGTTACTACGCAAGATTCTATTCAAACGCAAGGACATCACGATCAACTTACCAGCTCAGATGAAAGCCTTGAGGAACCCTTAGCATCTACCTCTCAAATGGTAAGTTACCAAACTACTACAAAAAGAGGAAGGAAAGACTTCATCACGCCTAAGTTAGTTGCAACTTTAGATGCCAATTAAGCATAAGGGATTCTGTCTATATATTTCAGGATGTAGTAGAAGCACTAGATGTTAGCTGTGATGATTTTCCGATAAACAAATCGTCTATTCAACGTATTCGCACACAGAGTCGAAAAGATACAGCGGAATCTATAAAATCAGATTTTCAGAATAATATTCCTGAAATGGTGACCGTTCACTGGGATGGAAAATTATTACCTGGACTTGACGTGAAAAGTTCTAAAGAAGAACGCCTGCCAATTCTGATTTCATTTGGAGAAAATGAATGAATGGAGAACATCTTCTGGCTGTACCCAAACTGGAGAGCTCTTCCGGCCAGGATCAAGCTAAAGCTGTATAACGCACTTTATGACTGGAACCTCAATGACAAAGTACAAATAATGTGCTGTGACACAACTGCGTCTAATACAGGGCGATTGAAAGGAGCTAGTGTACTTTTGGAACAAAAACTAGACAGGGAGTTACTACTGTTTGCTTACCGCCATCACTTTTACGAACTGGTTTTAAAATGTGTATTCGAAACAAAAAACCACCAAGTCACAAGTTGCCCTGATATCCCACTACTCAAAAAGTTTAGAGACAACTGGAAAACGACGTCTGTTTATTCATTGCGGCTTTATATGTAAAACCATGGCTTGGATGTAGTCTGGCAGCGAAGGCACCAAATCAAGATTTGTGCTTTTTAAAGGAAAATAAATAGTACTATTTTTATAATGTTTTTAATACATTGTTAATAATACTGCCTTATTTATTGTTGCAGTAAAATCATTAAGTGATTTTGTGTCTGTCAAGAGTACAAATTTATTTTCTCGATTAAACATTGATAAGAATTTCCTCCAGAGACCCGCTTCTACATGGGATAAAGATGCTGCCTATTCAGAGGCGAAAAGGAAAGTGTGTTCTTTAAGGGCAGCTAATGATACGGTTAAAAGAGCTAGAAAAACTTATGCAAGATTTGCAGGGTATTATCACTCCAAAGGAAGACCAAAAGCAATTTTTGCTACGCTGTAGCATAGAAATCTGTATCCAGACTGTAAAAAAGAGAATAAAGAAAATAAATTATCCTGCCTGATCAGTAATTTTATGTTCTTTTAATAAATATTTCAGAAAAAATTAAATATTTCAATTGATAACTATATAACGGAAAGGGTTAAAAACAGCAATTTTCAAAATCTTCGAAGTTCTGTCGGCACGGGTTAACGTTGACGTGGGAACATGAAATTTTGTATTTAAGTAAGTCTGGGTAGTTCAAAAAGAAATAGGAGGTATGCATTTCGATATCTAAAATAATTTTTTTTTTCACCTACATAAGGGACACCCTAATATATATATATATATATATATATATATATATATATATATATATATATATACACACACACAACACACATATATATACACAAATTGTCATTCATTTAAGTATAACAGTTATTGTTCATATTGTATATCATTATATAAGGTGATTTTTATTTTCCGATCAACATTTTTTTATCGCATTTCCATCATTATTATTTTTGTACTACCTTATCACTCAGTAAGAGATAATTATTTTTTACAATCAAAGATCGGTTTAAATGAATAATAAAGAATAATAATAATTTAATTATTGTCTAAATCAAGCATGATTTCAAAATTAAATATAATAATTATATGATTTTTTGGAAAAAATTATTACAGATTTCAAACACTGGTTCTGGGTTTTACTCACCTGGAAAAGAGTGCAATCAGCCTAACGTAATTCCAGGCTGGAGTATTTAAGAATTGTAAATTAAATTCGTCTGGCAATTGCATTTGAGGGCCTTGGCGGACCCTGATACTTGGCGTTGCTCTTCAAAGACTGTAAAAACTACTGTGCCCTGAACGCTGTAAGACTTACTTGTGTTCTGTAGATCTATAAGAAACGTCAGGCACACCAGAATGTTTACCCTGACTAGCACACCATTTTGGGATCTTAGCAGGGTGATACGACTTTCGGGGATGCAAAAACGATTGAAATAAAGTAACATTAAACATATTATACGAATACGTAAAATTCATAAACATTTTCAAGATGGAATTCGCGGGTTCATAGCCCGCCAGTTGGCCCGATGCCATTTGTTTAAGGGCATAAAAAATGGCTATGTCATCCCTCGGGGGGGGGGATGTAAAAGGGAGGTCCCGAGCCTGTGCGATGCCAGATGCTCGTTAAATATCCGTATCCTAATTATACCTGGATAGGCAAAATTTAGGATTTCTTCTGTAGCATCATCCGATTAGCCTTTGCAGCATGCTGCAAACCTTAAATAAACAGACACGAGAAAGCCTCTTTTGTGCTCATCAGGTATTACCCGACTAAGACCTGAAGTATGAAAGAAATTTTGGAGCATTTAAATACTATGACCTGAAGAAAAAAATAATCAAATAAAGAGTAAGATTGCACTAATAAAAACAAAGGCTCTTATTTAATTAAATTTAAAAAAATGAATGCTGTCAATACAAGTAAGTAATAAGTAACAATTTAACAAAAAGGGCGACAAATTAGCTTAACAGGTGTAGAATGGGGGCAATGAACAACATAAATGGAAAATTTAAAAAAACACTAGTAAGGCGACTAAGAACTGAAATCCATGTCACCTCTATTTCTTCTTTGAAGCTCATTAAACTCACGTCGATCGAAGTGGATTCAGTGACAACACGTTCACGCCGGCGTGTACCACCGGTGGCTCGCACTAGACTGTCGCATCGGACACTTTAGTCAATCACAAAACTTTTCACGACTGTTGGGTATTAGGTAGGATTGTATTGTTTATTTTATTATTGTTGGATTGTTAATATTGCTTAATGCATTGGAATAGCTCCCGTCCAATAGATCGAAAAATATCAAGCTCAGCCGCCAATGAGCGAGGAGCATGAATTACAGTGCCGGCGTGAACGTGTTAAATAAATCGGTTTTTAAAAACAAGTTGGTCGAAACTCGTGAAAATTGGTAAAAAAATTATTTCCCCCCCAACCCAAAACCTATCCGTAGTGACATTTGTAATTAATCAACCTCCTACAACTATAATACCCGAGAACGAAATTAGTTTCAAATGTTGTCAAAATCTGATAAACTGGTAAGAAGTTAATTATTATCCTCTCTCCATCATTTTTTCTATGTTTTAATACTCCTGCTATTCTGATGGGGAAAATATCTCTTAGACTCCCTTGTCTTCCAAGGTACACTTATGTACTTAAAAAAAACAAAATACGCCCCACTCATCCTACTTACTGCAAAATTAATTGTCAGAGCTCCCCCTAAAGGTTGGTTTCCTCGCTCTAATTATGGCGGAGTATGCAGATCTCGAATCTTACTACTATAGCGAAGTTAAAACCAATGTTTCATACTCAGTTATTGTATATTATTCATTACACATTTCTTCAACTCTTAGTTGATTCTGAGTACTTGTCGATTATTATTTTTCTCTCGCCGTCAAAACGCGGTCGCGAAAACCACCTACCTATATCACTACAGGAATGAGATATAGGTACTCATACCTAAATTAGTTCACAATTCGTTATTAATGTATTGTTTCTATTATCATTACTATTATTTATTATTATATGTTTCCAGTGGTGTTAGTCACGTCTTATAGATATATATATATTTTTTTTTTTTTTTAATTTTAACCAACTGAAGCCTGATCAAAAGCGCCATAGTTGAGAGATGGGATCTCATGGGACTACGGAAGCCTTTGTTAAAGAAACCTTCATAGGAAGAATGATAATAGTAGGATAGAGGCTCCCATGATTGGTACTTTAGACCACCACTTGACGAATGGATCATAACATTCTTAGCCCTGCTCCAGAGCAACTTTTTCTTTTCGGCTCCCCTGAAATTTCCGACCGAATATATGATCACCATATTCAAGCCATGTAACCTTAAAGTCTTGGATCATCTTTTAGGCGTCAATAAATACTAGACACAATTTTATCCTTCACCACCGACCTTTCCAAAGTATAAACATTTGATACTACAAGTAAAATTTTCAGCACTCCTTAATTATTGCTTATATTAAAAAACAAAATAATATATATATATATATATATATATATATATATATATATATATATATATATATATATAATTGGTCCATTTATAATATCCTTTTTAGAAAAAATTTAGCTCATAGGGACATTCAAACATTAAGTCCACAAGCGAAAAACATCGGTATTTTACTGTGATTTTTTATTTAATTTCTTTATATTATAGTTAAAATGAAACATAGTACTTGGTTACGATTAAAAACTCTAATAAAATAATATTCTGAAATTAACTCTTGGAATCGTGTCAGTAATATTTGCCTCGCACTAGTTGATTCTCATACCTATCAGCTTTCTGATGACGTCTTAAATTATTTTCAAATTCCTTCATTGTGGTATGTCACATTTTTTTTTTTTAGAGAGAGAATATTTTTATTATTTAAAGATTTACAAAATAAATGATGATTTTGGATTATTCATCCTTCCAATCAACATGATTATTTACATGTCTTATTTGTGGAACAATAATAATAAATATTTAACAACCTTTTGTAAGTGAAGAGTAGGAAAAATTAAAAACCTACATAAAAAATAAAAACAAATAAACTGTCTTATAATATTATCATGACTAAAATACAGATCATAAGACGTAAAACTATAAATCTGTTCTCAGGTGGCTAAGTCAATAATTTTTAATTTTACAAGACAGCATTTCGGTAGCTTTTGACTTAGTTTTTGTTTCCTCAAAAACTGAAAGAGAAAGACAATTTCTAGAGTCTCACATCTCTAAAACGTTAACCATGTGAGACTCTAGAATGTGAAAAATCGATTTTTTAGGAAAAGTGACTTATACCATTTTGCTCACTAATATACTTTATATCATGCAGCGTTTTATCAAATAAACGTTGAACATTTCATCTAAATCCGCATTTTATGAGTTGACTGACAGATAAGTGTATTAGGAATTGCCAATTTTGATTTCATTTGACATCTAATTTTTTTATTTATTATTAATTTATTCCTTTTTTTATTAATTGTATAGAGATTGGTTTTTATATGATTATCATGTCTTGTTCATTAGATTTATGTTAGGTAGTTATGATGTAACCGTTCAACCGCAGACGTTCCCAAGAGTTATTTCAACGTTTTGAAGTATTCCGAATGTAATCGTTTTATTTATGGTTATAAAACTTTTTGTAGTTAAATGGTGTGAGCTGTTGACTAGGATCTGCTAAAATGTAGGCGGAATCTTGGTGGAAATTCTTTCGGAAAGAGCAGGCAGGAGCTGGGTCCGAATGTCCAACCCTGATCAATGGAATGACCTCCTCACCCCTAAGGATGGGAAAGATTCAATCGAATTAAAGATTAATCGATTGATTTTTGTTCATTAATCATTCAGTTATATATTTTTCAATAGATCGATTAAAATCGTATTATTTATTTAGGGAATTTATCTGGATTTACAGTTTTAATTTGTCCACAACCATCAACAAATACTCAATCATGCAATTGCATTGATGACCTTACGGTTTTATGCCTTACAAGCCCCAACAAACAAACAAGCACCTGCAATATGTGCAAAGAGTCCTTTCTTTACCAAAAAAATTTGATTAATACTGGTGATCTTTAAATTCCAAACTATAGGTGGCGTGATATGCCTGATACTTGTGAAATGCTTCCATCCCACAAGTACAGGCTGTGATTTTTATTTCGGGTTTTTCGGAGTAGTTCATTTTTTAATAATTATGACATACACAACTGTAATACAAATGTGAACTTACAGCATCAATACAACTTTTAAATATGAACTACGAGAATAATGGTCTGAACAGGCTTTTAGAGAATTACCCAAGGGTATCACTTCACTGAATAATCTAAATTATAATGCCTTTCATTTTCTTATACGCCTAGAAGCATTGTCAGGAATCTAGGAGGAAGCAAGTTTGGAAAGTTTTAGGTTTGGATGGTTTGAGAGTTCATTACGAAGGATACCTTTGGATGGATACCTTTGGATTGTGCCGGCGTAGCATGGAAAACTAATTAATGTATTTAAGAATTATTTTATTTTTAAAGAAATAAGCAGCATTAAAAATTTTGGATGTGAGAAGAATTTGATGGTGTTTGGTGGAGCCTCAAAGCCCAGCTACCTAAATTCTGACTTGGTCATGTAATTGAGTGTTTTGTGACTGGATGGTATGAGCGTTTGAATAGTAAGTGCTGAAGCAGCCGATAACGCCAAGCAGTTTCTTTTCGTTTCCGTCTTGTGTAAATCAAATCACACCTCTAATTGTGTTTTTCAATTTTACTACTATTTACAACGAAACCATCACTGGTTGTGGACAGTTAGACGTCGCAAGGTGGTAAAACATTAAATAAAAGCTTGGCTAACTGTATGTAACCTAGGCTTGCTTGGGAAGAAGGATATATACGGCCATGGGTAAGAAAATATTAAAGCCATCTGAAGATCATCTGCTTCAGTTCTAGGAGATGGATCAGCCCTGCCGGAAATAAAAAACTCGAGTAGACCTTTAATAAATGAGTAATTGTTGCTTTTAAAGGAAAGAACAACTGTAAAACTGTACGTGGGGTAGATGACGATAAGGATCTGCACAGATTTCAATGTCAGCTTGACAGGTACACGGGCTCTAGGTCATAAGAGGTAATCCGCTATCTTGTACTTATTTCGTCTTCAAGCTCACATCATGTCACGTATGTAACAATAAGAGTCAACTTAACTCATACCTTTATACGATAGGTTAAATGATTATCAGGATTTTCAGATTATTTTTTTTTCGAAAGCCAACGTTTCGATCCACAAGTTGGATCGAAACGTTGGCTTTCGAAAATAAAAAAAATTTAAACTGAAAATCCTGATAATCATTTAAACTAACTATCGTATAGAAGAAACAGTAGACAATCTCTCTTATATATTATATATATATATATATATATATATATATATAGTTACCAATGGCGAATATTTAGTATGTTTTCTAGATAGTGGGGGCAAGATTAATTAATGTAAGGTAAGTTTAAATGTCGTACTTAACGCAAAAACAATTAATAGCTGCCACTGACCCTCCATCATTACTCACTATACGGAGCGGGACGCAGGATTAATTAAATTAATGTTTCTCATTTCAATTATTTAATTTGGGTGGGAGGTACACCCTAAACCCTTATATTCGCCCCTGATAAATATAAAACATAGGAATATATATATAAATAATATACAAAACAACTTGGATAAATGGGTAGTTTTTTATTTGACTTTCAAGTAGTTCTATATTAATGGACTGACAAGGGGAGGACACGAACGCGGTCAGTCTCTCCCGGGTCTTGATGAAATTTTTTTTTGGAGGTTCCAGGTTTATTCAATAAACCTTATTCAATATTTATTATTCAATATTATTTATTATTCAATAAAACCAAAAATATATAAGGTTTTTAATATTTTATAGGGTGCTGAATTCCAATCTAATCATTTTTGTTTGTTAGTTTTGTTTTTATTGGGCTTAGAAGCGTAAAACCCATAGGTCATCAACGACTATGGATAACATTTTAATAAAGACTTAAAAGATGAGTAAAAAAAAATCTAATAATTTTTTAATACGCAGAAGGATTACTATTGATATTTAGACTATTAATTTTAGAGAATTTCGAGGCAGTATCGTTCTGTATTAATAATAATTTTTTTACTATTACCTAGACCTAAAACAGAATATAACAGTATGTCTTTTTCTTAGGCCATAATAAAATTAGATTTGTCTGAAAATAATTTGTTCGGTTCTTATGCCCCCCTGAAATGACTTAATTATTTCAAAATTAAAATTAATTTTTCCTTATTAAAATTAATTATCATGCATTCTTCGGGCATTCCAAGGTTCACATTTCATACGACATTTTTCAGTGGGTTTTGCGACCAATGACCCATTATTTCCAGGGTTAGAATTATTTATAGGTTTGTGATGAGCGTAACCCTCCACCACACAACCCGTGTGATGTGCCTTTTTTTTTTATGAGATATTTATTTTCTTTATGGGTACAGACGTCGATAAAGTTCTCGAGAGCTGCCGTTTAAAGAAACTTTTTCTTTTTTTGTTTCCTCTCTTTGACTGTACCTGAAAAGAGTGATTACTACTCCGGTTGAAAAAAGTTCTACTCAATTTTCTTTTTATTTTTTTCTTATTGTTTATTTAGTTTTCTTTTATATCTGTAGCCTGAAATTACCATCAATTCCCAACTGTGTGGATATAGGCAAAATAGAATTCATTTATATGTTAAGTACAACTAAAGTAATAATCTAAGTATAGACAATAATCATAATTATTGTGTTATATCAGGATGTTATAAAAAGAATTTTCGATAGAAGTTGGACGGGTTAAATAAGAAATATATACATTTAATATGTATACACTTTTGGAATAAATGTTGTTGGCATAAATATATCTCATATCTTCTAATTATCACCGATATAGCACAAAATTTCATCGTATTAAAATTATAAAACAACCTAAAGAAGATAGTTATAGTAAAACGAAAAAAACGGCAAAGAGTTTTTAGACTACTTTGATAATATGCGTTTAGTACACGTTTATAGAGATCAGAAAATTTTGAGATTTAAAAAAACAACCCCTAGTTTACAACGTAGTGATATTTGAGTGTATAAAGTAGATATATATTTACAAAAAAAAAGAGGGGGTGGGAATGATTATGTATCGATTAGAAGAAGGAGCAACTCTTTCCATCAAAGAAAAGTACCTTCAAATACTTAATATGTTCTCATAAACATGTTTGTTAGAAAAAAAAAATATTACTAAAATAAAAATACAGAATGTCGAAATAGAAAATTTCATAATTTATGTACCGTGACCAAAAGAATTATTTTTTCCAAATATCTTTACATTTTTTAATTAATACGAAAACAATATCTTTGTTTTTTTATTGTATCCCAAGCGCATAAAAATATGTAAACTAATTGTGCACTAATTGTACCAGTTTTTTTTTTGTTTTTTTTCAATCAAGAAGCTTTTGTTACTAATAAAGATGATATGATTTATAAAATTTGTTTTTATTTCGGATTTACTTCTTATCTTTTATTACGACTTCAAACTTTTTATTTTTATTAGACCATTCTCACAATGATTTTTTTTTTTTTGTTTATTTAACAAATATATGCTGCTATGGCTAATCGGACGATGATACTGTGGGGGTCTTAAATTTCGCCTATGCAATCCCGTTGTAGATTTGTTTTATTTTGCAAATATTTGTATATATCTTGTTTTTATAACTTCAATGTTTTCAGTGAATTGAAAACGGCAAACTTTTTCTAGTGAAATAAGGATTTCATTCCCATATTTAATAAGCGGTGTATATATATATATATATATATATAATTTATTATTTCGGTTACTTTTTGAATTTATAACGGGTAAATAAAAAAATAAATAAAAAAATGTCCCTACTATGTCAATTCATCTTTTTTTAATTGTTTATTTTAGAAAACCGTTGACTGACTTCTTTATCGATATAGGGTATGACCAGATTCTGTATAGAAAATTAAAAACATACCGTTTTGTTCGAAAAAAACCCATTTCAAGCTTATGATTCCGGTGGCCCGTGGTTGGGAAAATTTTGAGTCCCTCCCCCCCCTTGCTCACTTGCTCGAAATTTAAAAATCTAGCTGTATGTCATATATGCATAAAAACTTGGCTGTATGCTAACAATTGTAAGATTTTATATTAAATTTTTCGTTATAATTTTAAGCTGAAAATACACTCAAATAGTTTGAAAGCCTAAGTGAATTTATATTGTAGCATATTGAACTATGTGTACTGTAGTACAATATCAGTGTTACATTTTAAAGTTATAATATGGTTAACATGATCTTTGTTTTTTAAACGTATCTTTATGCCACAATGGCTAATTGAACGATGCTACAGTGGGTGTCCTAAATTTTGCCTATCCAGGTATAATTAGGATAGGGACCTTTAACGAGTTCCTGACGTCGTACATAATCGGACCTCCGTTTAACCGTTCCGTCCTATCCGAGGGACGGCATAGCCAAGGATTTTTTACTTCCTTTAAGAAATCTTAACCTGGATACGAACCCGCGACTAAAAAATCTTATGTTTAGAAAATGGAAGAAAAATTAGAAAGTGTTCGTATGAAAAGTTTTGCATGTTCTGTACTTTGTTCTTTGAGAATGTTTTTTAATGAAACATTGAGAGGTGCTCATTTTATAAGGGGAAGAAAATCGCAACAAGAAAAAGATTTTTCCAAACACCAAAGATCTTATCGATCGTGCTGGAGACCTCAGTAACGGACAACGCCTTGCTCGTGACCTTAATTCATACCGGGCGGTGGTACTAAGCCGAACCTGGATGCGTGGACTTATTAAATCGGGCCTGGTTGGTCATTCCGGGAGCAGGTTATGAAAGACGCAATTTGGTTGGTTAACTAGCCTCCCATACTCAAGGCTCTCTCCAACGACCTCGTAAACAGACGCCATTGCCCTTTACCATATCAAAACTAGCTATTACCTCTGCACGTGGGAGTGGTCACTGGCCGCTTTCCACATTTGTATTTTTTTTTTTAATATTCGATGCTCCTTAGCGGTACTCGGAGTTTTTAAACTAACAGCATGGGGCATGTTTAATCTCTTTTTAAAGCTGCTTCCTACCTTCTACCGGATATTTCAATCACAAGGGATGTCTTCCTACTCTATCTCAGCTCTGAAAGATATGCTTGAAGAACCGTTCTTTCTTTTAAATCAGCCTTATTTCAATTTTAATCTGTGCTTTATCAATATTTATTTACAAGAAACGCTCTTTGTCACAAAATTGTACCATATACTCCCCGTTGTTTTATATCGACAAACGGCTCCATTCATAATCGTAGTTACTAGCAGGGTTTAAAAAGCGATAATAAAAAATAAATAAAAATAAAATTCTATCAAATTTTTATCTGGATTTTTATCAAAATTAATTTTTATTGTTGAACATGAATGAAAAATATCATAACTAAATCATAATTTTTGTGTAATACTTTTTTAAATCAGAAACATAAACTTTTAATATTCCCAATGACGCACATTTTGAGTCTGTATTATTAGATGAAGAATATTGTTTTTTACTTTAAGCCACCGAATATCTTCAATTCCGCGTTAGAAATTTTGGCTTACAAACAAATATATAAAAATATAAATTGCCTTGGTGTAGCTGGAAGAGTTTACTTTAAAGATCAGATTATTTTAAAAGTGCTCAGGTTTCCAACTAGGGGCTGAATGTAAACTTTCTTCGGTAAACAGTTTTAATAAACATAACTTACACGGAATAAAAAAAATAAATGAATTTGAACGGAACATTTTAATATATCTGATATATCGATTTAAATTTTTATTTATGAATCAAGGGTGACTTTTAAATTAAAAATCAAATATAATAATTCTATTATAACAAAGGCACACAGAGATAATAAGGAAAAGATGGAAGGAAAGGGGGAGCAGGAGAGGAACCAAAAGTAATGATATTCGCGTAGTAATGGAAAAAATAATTATTTCAAAACCTGTCACTAGTCTGCAGCCATCCACACTTGGATATCACGGAGGCATAATATCAAAGATCTACTTCTACTCACGGGTCAAAAAGTAGTCTTATCACCAAGAAAAGGCGTTATATTATGACGAAAACAAAAAATTATTTACTTTCGCATAACTCAAAAATAATTAATGATAAATTGGGTTCACAATACCTAAAAACGGCCTGGATTCGCTACAATAGGAAAACTAAATAATAGGATTCGAATCATTGTTACCAAAGTTACAAGCCGTTGAATTTTATTATATATACACACCTATAATTTTTATAATAATTATAATATATAATTTTTAATAGTTATATTGCATTTATTTTTTTCATGTTATGTTACCATTTGGTTACTGCCTAACAGACAGTACTGTGTGAATTATTCACATGGTTCAACTATCTATTACTTTGAATAATATTTATATTTGTAATAATCGTTATATTTATTTGATTTTACTTATCATTATTTATTTTTTTTTTTTTTTTAGAAGATTACTTTATTTTGTTTCCTCTCTTATTAATTTTAGCCGTGAATGTACTATTTATCGGGAGCGATTCCAGAAAGAAATTCTGAAAAGGGGGTACTGGTTATTAAAAAAAAAAACAGCACACTTCTTTATCTACAAAACAAAAGACAACTTTATTAAATTAACACTTCTATTCTATTCTATAAGAATTAGAAGCTTATAATTCCAAAAATCTTTTATTTTCAACATTTGGATCGAGCCGAAATCCCCCTTGGGACAGCCCCTGACATTTATTTTTACTTTGTGTATTTTTTGAAATTTCTTCATTTTTTATTTATATAACTTTATATGTCCCATGTTCTCATGGCCAAAAGTGTTTCTTTGTTCCTTTTTGAACCAATATATGATTCTTATACACAATCTATTGTGTTTTATTTGCGAATTGCTAAATAATATTTTTTTTCTTTTCTTTCAGGTAAGTTTCCTACAAAATAAGAAATCTTATGTTTTCGTAAGTAATTCATTATTATATTAATCACTTATACATATTTTAGACAATAAAATTATTAGTGAACTAATTTGAGTTCTTGAATTACCGTGTTTTATGTCATATCGAACTATGTTTCAAAGATATTTACAATTTTTTTTTTTTTTTTTTTTTTTGTATTGGGCATGATTTATTGTAAAGAGTAAAAAATTATTCGTCTTTGTGTGGAACATTATTTATCGCATATTGCATTCTATGGTAAGCGAATTTATTTTTTTTCTCGTGTACAAAAAGAAAGCTAGGGAACTCTAATAAACGAATAAATATTTTAAGTGGTAAATTAATGCAGCGAAGTCTTATTACTTATTAAATTCAAAGTGCCTAGAGACAATAACCACGGAGCACTTAAGGTTATGTTGCTAACCAAACGGTTATCCTGGTTGCTGTGCAGCATACCAGCCGTCCATATCTGGTTAATGACTCAATTAATGTACTATAATTGGAGACCATCTACAGGTTCTTGGGAGCTAACCTGTAGATGGAATCGAAACTGCCGAGCGAAAGTGGTCCATGGCCTATGCCCCTTCACCACACGCTCTGCCAACGAGAACAGAAATGGATTTTCGAGATACTTGCGAAATGTCCCTTATAAATGATTCTTCGCAGCAGAGCTAAACTGTATATACTAGGGTGTAAACGTAAAAATGATAAATGAAATGATGTATATATATATATATATATATATATATATATTAGATATCAGGACTCATTCACACTATATATACATACTATAATAATAATCAAACAAATAAAAATGTGAACAAATAAAAAAAAATATATATATATATATATTTTTTAAATGTTAAAAAAAAAATGTCTTGTTTAGTAGAATGGTTATTATTTTTTTTTATATCAAC
This sequence comes from Aelia acuminata, assembly GCA_911387785.2. NCBI lineage: Eukaryota > Metazoa > Arthropoda > Insecta > Hemiptera > Pentatomidae > Aelia > Aelia acuminata. The sequence goes on from OU426980.1 coordinate 107,743,141, forward strand.
TTAACAAAAGTTTATCAAATGAGCTGTAACGGTAAACAATATTAAAAAGATTAAAAAAATAAATAATAAAAGCTGCTTTGATTGAAAGGTTTCATTGAAATTCTTATGTTCATTATAGGTCTGTGTTTAAACGGATTTTTATTAGCCTTACCAGTTATTAGGAGTACAGTTATCTGGATTGGATAAGATACGAGGCTATACGACCTAAAATGAAATTGGCGGTAGGCTGTTTCCGAGGCCAGCTCAATATTCAAAACAGTAATTTTAAAATGCTAATGAGCTGACATAATTATTGCCTTTAAACCTCACATTGCTCTCATTTTTATACTTGCAAAAAAAAAGACGTTGGTCCTATGATGGCTTTTGATATATTTCTTTTTAATTCGATTTAGTTTAAAGCAAAAAAAAAAGATTAAAAAAACAAATAAAATAAAAAATGCACATTTAATTATATTTTAACTGCTCCAATAGACCATAAACGGCTTCCATGGAAAAACTGGAACTTGTCCGTAGAAGTCGAAACCATTTATGGAGATCAGGAGTTGAATCTTAAGCTTTGAAAAAAATAAAATAAAAATACTTTGATGAATATATGGCCTCTGCTATGCCTCCAAAACTCCATTGAACCAAATTTTCGTACATATTCAATAAAATCGGGGTAATCATCATAGTGCTAAATCGTAGTACTAAATCACAGTTATTAATGCCCTTGATTGTGGCAGAATGTATTAATTATTTCAATAAAAAAAAAAAAATCACAGTAATTCGTGTTTATAGAAATTTAAAAAAAAAAAAAAAACATTATGCAAACAAAAAGTGTGCCAAGATTTTTTTTTGTCCCCAAAACAATTTCTAATATATATTTTTTTATTACCTCATGATGGATTTTTCTTTCCATCCTTTAACTTCTGAAATAACATTCGAACAGAAAATATGTTTTGGCTACGCCTCTAAAACTCCATTGAACTAAATAATAGTATATTCAATATACTTGGGGAAGTGTCATAATGTCTAGTATTTGTAGATGTTTTAAAATAAATCATTCAATTACACAGCTCAAACAGTGTGAAAAGTTGTTTTCTTAATCCTCCGAACGCTTTTATTTGAATATATAATTAAATAAAAAATTATTGTTCCAACGTCTGTGCAGCTGTCACCCAGCATTTTTTGGATTTTCTTTTCCATCCTTGAACATCGGAAATTACCTCCTAAAAAATTATATTTTGTGTATATATATTTATTTTATTATATATATTTTTCATCTTATAATAAACTAATAATTTTGATTATGCTAAATATAGAAATCATTGTGGTTAGGTTTATTTATCATGGAAACTTAACAACTAAGATCTTTTATTAGGAATTAAATTACTTAAACATTCTAACATAATTATTTAAATACAATAAAAATTTAATTTTCAACAAATAATGTATAACTACGACGGCATGTCAGTTAGGTCCTATTAGTAGAACATTTTTCCAATCCCCGATTACTACGATGCAATGTGGCAAGACCTAGACGAGTGGGATCGTTGAAGAAAGAGGGTTGACACGACTAGGATTGCCCCACCGTTAGCTCGATGGTAAGAGCACTGCAACGAAAATGCAGAAGACCCGGGTTCGAATCCCGTCCGTGGCCAATCTTTTCTCTTCTAATAAAATTATTTAAGAATTAAATTATTCTTCCAACGTTTGTTCTGCGGTCTCTAGCATTTCTAGCGCTTTCCTTCCCATCCTCAAACTTCCGAAATGACCGTCGAAAAATATATATCTTGTGTATATATATTTATTTATTTCGTTTTTACTCCAGCTTATAATAAACTGCTGAATCTATAAATCATTATGGTTATGTTTCAGTTTATTTATCATGGAAACTAACTAAGGTCTTTTTAGTGTACTATGTTCGTATTTATTGAGCTTTTCCTTTATTCTTTCTTATATTTTGTGAAACAGTTTGATTTTCCTTAGGAATCAAATTATTGTTCCAACGTTTGTTCTGCTGTCACTCAGCATTTTCGGCTTTTTTAACCATCCTCAAACTTTGGAAATAATCTTCATGCAGCAGACAATCTGGTAATATCTAACCTCTTCTCTTCAACGATTCCGGATCGAGCTTTACCAAGCTTTTGTATCTTTTTAAATATATTTTCAACTAATCGATGGATTGCCAAAGCTGGTTGCAGATCATCTTAGCGTTAACTTTCAGATAGCTTCTTACATATGTCGTGTTTCAGGAGCTCCTTACATATGTTGTGGTGTGAATATTTTTTGCCTAGAAAAACTTTTCGTTGTTCTTAATTCCTATCGGTGTTGAATCCATGATAGAAAGTTCTCGCTTAGGATCCTTCATCATCTTGGACGAGTAGGATTATATATTTTCAATAGATACTTTTGCAGAAATTATTATATAAATATGGGAAAACATCGTATAAAACATGGTACGAAATAAAACCTGGATTTCCTGTCGTACTATAACATACTTTTCATTCTTCGATATAATTAAAAGCAAGAGAATATTAGTATAGCACACAATGGAGGCTTATAGTGTATAGATACTGTACATATTCTGATAAAAAAAAAATCTTCATAGAATACATCTAGGTGTTCAACTTTCACATCTACCGAAGCAATCACCCAGAATATTTGCAGTAGTATAAACATATAAATCCATAATGAAATAAAATAAGGTAGGGTTTCCTTATTTCTATAATATATATATATATATATATATATATATATATATATATATATATATATATATATATACATACATATATAATATTTGAAAATTCGACCTAATAAGCTTCTTGAACTTTTTCTTTGAATATTTTGGGTCGTGCAGTTGATTCAGGTAGTCAAAGTGAAAGCAGGTGCTCAATCCGTATTTAATGATTATAACGTAGCGATTTCTAATTTATTTTTTATTACCCAATCTCATGATTTCTAGGCCTAACCTATGGGTGAAATGTAGGTTTTATCTTAGCCAGATTTGCCATTGAAAATTTGTTCATACCATGAATTATAATGTAATTCGAAAGTTCTAACAATTTTAACGGTATTGTCTCGAAAATCTTTTCTTAACTTTTGTTTTTTTTAATTTATCAAACAGCTTTGAAATATTAACAAAAAATTACTAAAAATGTTTCATGATTTATTTAGTATTAAATTAATCATTTTTTAACATAGAGGAAAATCCAAACCAGTGATCCGCAAACTCTTAAAAGAATCATATATCTTCATAAATCATTTTGATTTTTTATTCAATGTATGGTATATGATTTTGTTAATTATATGTGTATATATATATATATATATATATATATATATATACATATATATATATACATATAGCTCTAAATTTTGTCCAAGCGTTTGTGCCAAAACGATTTAAAAATCAGAAAGATGTTCTATGATTAATCGATAGTATCAAGTCGATGTAAATGTGACAATCGATTCTAGCTGACTATGGACTATCGATCATCCCTGCCTATGAAAGGGTAAAAAAAAAATTCATATTAACACAAAGTGACCATTGTAAATTAACTTCGACGGGTCCTCAGTTTTTTTTTTTTTTGTTATTGATAAAACGTGAAAGCTATTCTTAGCATTTTGCTAATTACAGTAGTTTTATAGTACAAGATAATTGTACAAAATATTGCTCGCGGCATAATCCCAAGTCATAATTCGGTTGAATTAGAAAGCTTGATCTAGTTCGGAGTTTTGTGAGAGCTACCTGAAGATTCAACCACACCAGGTCCAGGATAACCTATCATTATCCGCACACGATCTGTTCGTGTGCAGAATTCGCAGAATTCTTCCAGATTCCTAAGCTGCAATTAGCATTTCTGTCACACATAGGGGGGAAAGAATTCCGGCGCCTGTCTCCCCATAATTGGCGGGGAATACCTTCGGAGATGTTTCATTTATTTATTTGAATTGAGCCGTGAAAAAAAATCTTATCTCGAATCTTCGATTTCGAAATTAATTGAATAATGGTAGCCTATTAGGCAATAGGATCGTACGTATATTGCGCCATGTCTTGACAAGCCAGCTCCTTCAGCTGTCCCTCAAATTGTTCGTTATTGAAATTATTTTCTGAAATCGTTATTATTAGCTCAGAATATGTCTGACTTCTGACCGACTTCAGTTATTTTTTAAAATATCCATTTCAATATATATAATAATAAAATAAATAAAGTAGGGGTCTTAAGATGTATTGCAAGTTTGTAAATTTCAGTTTTTTATCCCGAATCATTGATGTAGTATTACTAAAACTCAGATGGCATTCTCATATTTAGTCAATTTAGTTTGAGCATTTTCGGGCTTAAGCTTTTTGGGCGTTGCCAAGTATTAGTATGGAAGCCCAATGCAAAAAATCTCACTCATAGAACATACACCTACGAATTTTAACATAGGTAGAGACAGCAGAGTTTAGTTCAATACCGCCTCTATGGCTGCGATAAAATTTTTACTAATGCTTTAAAACTTAATTTGTATAATTTTTTTTTTCACAAAAATGCACTGCTGGAATTAGGTTTTTTTTTCGAGGCGATTTTTTTACATATTGACGGTTATTAGTAAGAATTTTTAATCAGCGACTGGATTTCGCATTTAGGAATCTTTTTGAATCGATTTTCACAAGAATCAATCGTATATTTTATGGGTGAGTGTTTGTGATCTTCGCGCAACATTCGCGCAACATTCGCGCGCTTCTGCTGGGCACTAGTAAGAGTTCTTTCGCTCCCAGACGGTTTTTTTTCTTTTTTCTACGATTAAGAATCAACGATTAAGGCTGATTCCAGCCTTACGTTTTACGGGTTAATTTTATGAACAAATTAATCATTCAAATTAATTTTTGAAGCATTTGTATAAATTCGATCGTTGCCAGGCGGTATTCGTTCGTAAGTTCTATGGGTGAGATTTTTTTCATTAGGCTCCTGAACTATATGCTTATGCTCTTGGATCAGGCGAAGTTGGCGAAGTTATTTAGATTAGTTAAGTAGATAAGTCATTTAGATAGATTTAGTTAGATAAGTTACTTAGATTAAGTTATATAGATTAGTTATGTCTTTATTTGTTAGATAAGGAGAAACTGCTTCTTTCAACTCGTTCGTGGCCTCATGGGACCATTAGCATGATAAATTTTATACTTGATTTTTATTTTATTTTTTTATTTTGTGCTTTATTGCTCCATTTGTTTTCTGAGTTCATTAACTAAAGAAAATAAACTGATTCAATATCCGTCGCAGTAACTGATTTTGCAATATTTTTAGAAACGTATATGTGATTGTAATGACATAAAATTTAAATTAGTTTTTCTGCAACTAAAGAAAGGTCTTCGTTCCAGTCCTCATACAAGCACAAAAAGACAAAAAACTTCTCGACGATACTCTTACTAGCAGGGTTTGAAATTAACTTTTATTTTCTAGGAAAGTGTTCGAGCCAGTAGCTCGAAGCATGTGAGATTTTATCTGTTATTTTATGTAATATTATATATTATATTATATATCATATAGTTTATGTAATATCATTTATTACATCAACTATCTTAGTTATTTACATTGATCTTAGGTTATGTAATATATCATATATATGATTTTATCATAATAAAATTAAATGGCCAAGTTCATGGGTTGGCAACACTGAGTGACGTCTTACGAGACGGACTGTGCGTGAAGAGACGGGCAGTGAGACCTCATGGTGGTGGAGACTATTTCCAGCATATTGAGTGCATTAAGATCATGAGGGAGTAAATTTTGAAGGCCCTAGTGGGTCCTTGGGACCGAGAATGAAGACGGACAAGCTGAGTGCTGGCCAGCCAAAATGATCTAGTTATCCACGGGCACAAGAAGAGCCCTTTTATTTTAACTACATCAAATACCAAGGTAGGAGAGCTCTTAAATTCATCATTCCTACGTTAAATGCAAGAAGAATTCATCAAATTATCAATCAAAATTTTTAATTAACAACCTATGTAACTATTTGGGCCATTTAATTTCTAGCAATATTTTTCATATCTCAAATATAACCCCATATTTTGTTGTCAATAGTTTAATCATTTATATCATTTCCCCATTATACAGTCCACAATACCATAAATACCATGATTACCAGCGGAACCACCAATGGTTCGTGGTCTATAATATTCTTATAAGAATTATAGACCACACAGAAAGAGAATACAAGTCCAATCCGGACTTTTATAGTTCTAATAAATAAATAAAAATCACATCATGACTTTTATATTTCGGGCCTGAAAATAAAATCCTGATGTGATCATTATCACAATGATATCGAATATAACAGTCTGAGCTTGATTTTAATTATTTAAAAATAAATATATAAGCGTTTTCTTCGGATTTCTCCATATTGGGTTAAATCATTGGGTTAACCGTTTTTTGGAAACCTTTTGGAGTATAATATAATTACCTTATATCGATCTTAACGTCGATAATTAGCTTATCGAGGATGATAATAATGAAAATTACATCGATTTAAAATCTCTGGCTCGCTCAGGTATCGATTTTTATATTACAACTTATCCGATATTAACAATATTGAGGTTAACTTCTAGGTTAATGAGGGTTCTTATTATGAAAATGATATAGAGTTTTCGATTACACGCTCAGGTATCGATTTATTGCAACTTACACGATATAAACAATATTATGGTTGGCTCGTAAGTTAATTGAGGTGGTGAATGTAAAAATCATTTCGATTTTTCGATGACGTGCTCAGATATCGGTTTATTACAACTTACGAGATATAACCGATATTGGGGTCCGCTCATAGGTTAATTGAGGTGCTGAAATTGAGAATGATATCGATTTTTTGATTACGCACTTAGGTATCGATTTATTGCAACTTACACGATAAAAAATATTCATCTTCAACAAGACTAATCATACGAAAATTCATGAAGGAGCTCACTCTAGCACCCAGCGTTCTACTTGAAGTGTCTCTAAGTGAAGTCATTGGAGGGTTTTAAAAACGCTGTTTCTTAATCTTTATTTATTTATATATATTTTTTAAATATTCAACATAAATGCGTGTCTATATCAAAACTAGGGAAACAACATTGATGTTTAAATAAATTAGGGCCCTAATATGTTAATGTTTAAAAAATGGATATTTAAAAATATTGTCGAAAAAAATTGATGTTTTTGGTCGATGTTTTATATTCAAAACATTGATGTTCAAAATATCGATTTTTTCCTGTCGATGTTGCCTCTACTCTGTTGCACTACTCGAATGAATCCTAGTTTAAATAAAAAATTATGATTTTAGTAGAACCTTTTTTGAAAATATAACGTCAGATTAAGGTTTTGGTTGAGAAAGTCTCAAGGGCATTCTAATTGACTTATTTTACGCAATTGTTCAACTTACCAAGACTCATAGTCATAGTAGTATCTTATGACAGTATTTCCTTTACACATGTGAGATATATATCGCAACCTGATGCGGTGTATCTCATTCCAACATTCAAACTGTAAACAATACGAATTCTTTAAAAAAATCGGGCCATATTATTATTAACAACGAAATTATGTTACTGTTTAATTATAAAGAAACTTGTGTAAGGGATCCTGATAGGTTTCACTCAATAAATAACTCAAATTACAAAGAAAAAAATAAATCTTTATTAAACAAATAAAAGAACTATTTACAAAAACTTTGCTGAACTAAAAAAATAATATTTACAACACCACACAAAACTAAATCTACAATATCTACTCTACCAAACTTAAACAAAAATATCTGTGCAAAGCAAAACTTAAAAGGAAGCAAACATGCATAGAGAAAAGAAACAAAATAATAATTTGACTACTTGCAAGCAGCTGGGCATTAATAATTACAATATTTCATTAATTAATGCACAATACAAAAGCTAGTAGCATGCAGTGATAAGGTAACCTCTCTCCACTACTCTCTGGCTAGAAAGCAGTCCAAAGAGGTAGGACAGCCCTCATTGGCCAAAGAGCCATTACATGACTCCCCCCCAATGAGGCTGTCCAAGAATCTTACATTTGGGCGTACAACCCGCCCTGAGCGTGTTTTGTAAGTTGTCTCTGATGAAGGTGGTGGTACCTGTTGCGCGGGTTGACAACTTCCGGGCTGTTGTTGCCCTGGTGTTAGAGAAGACTCTGCCTCCTGTAGCTGAAAAGCTGGCTTAACCCGATCCACAGAGACATTAATAGTAGTGTGGTCTGGGAGCTGGAGCTTGAAGACCTTCTCATCCCGGCTCAAAACAAGATAAGGACCTGTATAAGGTGGCTGCAGTGGCTTCCTCACAGTGTTATCCCTGAGAAACACATAAGAGCAGGACCTCAGAGCTGCATGCACAAATGGTGAGCGCGATGATGATCTGAAAGGTGCAGGTCGCAGCTGATCCATCGAGCACCTTAGCCAGTGCAAGTTTTCCTGCGGATCCCGCGGGCCTGGAGATGCGACGAGAAACTCTCCTGGTAGACGAAGAGGCTGCCCATACACTGCTTCAGCAATACTAGCATTGATGTCCTGCCGTATGGTAGTCCTTAGGCCTAAGAGTACAATGGGTAGCTTGTCCACCCAATGCTCGGCATCCATATGTGCTGTCAACGCTGCTTTGAGGGAGCGATGCCAACGCTCCACACAGCCATTGGTCTGAGGGTGATATGCAGTGGAGCGAGCTCGATCAGCGCCTATGAGCTTCCTGAAGCTGGTGAATAGTCCTGATTCAAATTGACGCCCCTGGTCGGTAGTGATTCTCTTTGGTGAACCAAAACGGGCTATCCACAAGTCAAAAAACGCCTTCGCAACAGTGTCTGCTGACATATCTGGTAGCGGGGCAGCTTCAGGCCACCTTGTGAATCGGTCTACCATAGTTAGGCAGTATCTCATACCCTTTGATGGAGGCAGAGGGCCTATGAGATCCACATGTACATGTTCAAAGCGTCCACTTCCAGTGAATACCATTGGAGGCGCAATTGTGTGACGTGTTACCTTTGAGCGTTGACAGGCCACACAAGCTTTGGCCCAGTTCCCCACATCAACATTTATTGAGGGCCAAAAATATTTGCCTGTAATGAGACGCCGGCTGGCCCGCACTCCAGGGTGGCTATTCTGATGACACAGGTCAAAACACTTGCGCCGGAACATTCTAGGGATGTAAGGTCTGGCCTTGTCCTTGGAAATCTCACACCACACTGGACGGTGGACTCCAGGGAGGGAGAATTTCTTAAATTCCAGGTTTTCCTGAGTGAGCAGCCTACTTAACTCCTCATCCTTTTCTTGAGTAGCGGCGAGTTGGTCCCAATCTTCATCTAGTGACAGCTCTTCCACCCGGGACAGTGCGTCTGCCACCGAGTTTGCAGATCCTCCAATATGCTGAATGTCCGTGGAGAACTGAGAAATAAAATTCAGCCAACGGATACGCATGGGAGCTGCTGTGTTCGACTTTTGCAGGAATGCATAGGTCAGTGGTTTGTGATCAGTAAAAATAGTAAACTGCCTCCCTTCAACCACTGGCCTAAAGTGCTTGACTGCCTTAAGAATCGCCAGCAGCTCGCGATCATAAGCAGCATACGTGCGTTGTGGAGGCGATAATGCTTTGGAGAAGAATCCAAGAGGAATCCACCTGTTTTCTTGCCATTGCTGGAGTACTGCGCCAACACAGGTATCAGATGCGTCACACGCTATGGAAATGCGAGCATTATTTGCTGGGTGCCCTAGGTAGGTTGCGTTGCAAAGGGCATCCTTACACTTCTGAAATGCTTCCTCTGAGTTAGGGTTCCAATCAATCTTGAGCTGGTCGTTTTTGCGGACCTGGTGCAAGTAAATATTAAGTGGTTTTTGAATGCTGGCAGCATTTTTGATGCATGGCCTGTAGAAATTAATCATGCCCAGGAATCGCCGCAGCTCCTTGACAGTAGCAGGCTTTGGATATGAGAGTATTGCTTGTATGCGGCTATCCATGGGCTTGATTCCTTCCGCTGATACTTTATAGCCCAGGAAGTCGATCTCTGACTGTCCTAGGAGACACTTCTCTGGGTTAATGGTGAGACCGTAATCGTCCAATCTGTGCAAAACTGACCGGAGATGCTGTTCATGCTCCTCCCTCGAAGATGAAAAAATGAGTAGATCGTCCAGGTAAGCGAAACAGAATGGAAGATCACGAAATGCCTGATCCATAAGGCGTTGGAATGTTTGACTCGCATTACGTAAGCCAGGACACATGCGAGTAAACTCGTAGAGCCCAAATGGTGTGATAATAGCTGTCTTCGGGACATCTGCTTCCAATATGGGAACTTGGTAATAGGCTCGACACAAATCCAGGCGAGAAAATATAGACCTTCCGTGGAGATTTACATTAAAGTCTGACAGGTTAGGGACACTGTAGCGGTCTGGAACTGTACGAGCGTTCAGCCTCCTGTAGTCACCACAGGGACGAATGGTGCCATCCTTTTTTGGGACAACATGAAGAGGTGATGCCCAAGGACTCTTCGACGGCCGGATGATTCCCCTCTCCATGAGACGTCGAAACTCCTCCTTGACTGCCTGGTACCGCTCCGATGACAGACGTCGAGCCTTGGATACCACAGGAGCACCTCTGGTTTCGATGTGATGAATTATTGAATGCTTGGGAGTCAGAGTCTGCGCAGAGTTAGGGTGAGTTACTCGAGGAAATTCAGCGAAGATTTGTCCAAAAGGCATGTTGCCAGGGATTGCAAGAATTGATGGAGCCGTCACCCGCAGGAGCTGGCCTCTGGATGTTAACCCGGTGGTATCATCAATTAGCCTCCGACCCTTTAAATCTACTAAAAGATGATGATGTGCCAGAAAATCAGCCCCAATTATGGCCCTAGGTATGTCAGCGACAATGAAGGTCCAGGTGAACTTCTTCCGCACGCCTAGGTCAAGGTCCAAGGTTCGCTCACCATAGGTAGCAATGCGGGAGCCGTTGGCTGCAAACAAGCAGAGTTCGCCAGGAGGATGCTTGTCCCGAGAGCGAGGAAGGACAGACACTGCTGCACCTGTATCAATGAGGAAGGTGATTCCTGATGCACGGTCTGAAATGAAGAGGCGGTGTTGTTGAGTGGAGGCAGTGCTGGATTCCGCCATTTCCAACACTGCATCTAGTTTTCCGCCGACTTGCGTTGCTTCCTATAAGAGCAAGGACTTTTACATTTTCTTGCACGCTCACCGAACCGGTCATGGTAAAAACAATAATCTGGGTTCCGACTTCGCGAGCGTGCTTGCTGCCTTCTGTTAGATGGAGAGCGAAAGTTGCTACGTCCTCTTGCTTGAAGTTTAGCAACCTGCTTTGTAAGTGCCTCGATCTGAGCTTCAAGGCGCTGAAGTTGCGAGTTGCAACTAGAGGATGGAGCGGAGACAGTGTTGATGTCCACAGGGCGGTGAACTTCTTGAATTCTGTCAGCAATAGGAGCCAACTTGTCCAACGATAGGCCTTCTGATGCTGAAAGTATAGCTTGGGTACCTGAAGGTAATGCCCGGAGCCAAATAGACCTTAGCATTGATTCTGAAGCATTGTCTCCAGCCAATCGCTTCATATTCCGTAGGAGCTGTGAGGGCTTTTCATCTCCAAGCTGTTGACCCTCCAAAAGTTGCAAAATCCTCCTATTCTCAGATTCTGTGTATGCCTCAATGAGGCGAGCCTGCAATGCCTCATAGCAGTCAGCTGGAGGTTTTTTTATTATATCTGCAGCCTGTCGCAACACTTCATATTCTAACTTAGGTACCACAATTTGAAATTTAGTTAATGAATTTGTAATGTTACCCCTTTTGAAAACCTGCTCCACAGCTGAAAACCACAGCTCCGGATCTCCTTTCCAAAATGGAGGTATTTTGCTGGATGATGCTTCCAGTCCTTCAAGAGATACTGGTCCAGCGCTGCTACCAGACTCCTGGGCTGTAGGCTCCTGCTGCTCCTTTTCCTTCAGCATCTTCTGCACTGCTTCAAACTTTTCTTGTGGGTCCATACTTAAAAAAAAGAAGACCAAAGAAAGAGAGAAAAAAATAGTAAATAAATATTTACATGCAATAACAAAAGGTAGATATTGAGTGACAGAAGATATGAAATAATAAAAAAAATACAGCTGGAGGACAAAAATTAATAGAAAAAAAATATTAGAAGCTACTGTAAAAGAAATTTTTCAGAATCCTTTAACAAAAATTAAAAAACAAAACGGGGTCACCACTGTAAGGGATCCTGATAGGTTTCACTCAATAAATAACTCAAATTACAAAGAAAAAAATAAATCTTTATTAAACAAATAAAAGAACTATTTACAAAAACTTTGCTGAACTAAAAAAATAATATTTACAACACCACACAAAACTAAATCTACAATATCTACTCTACCAAACTTAAACAAAAATATCTGTGCAAAGCAAAACTTAAAAGGAAGCAAACATGCATAGAGAAAAGAAACAAAATAATAATTTGACTACTTGCAAGCAGCTGGGCATTAATAATTACAATATTTCATTAATTAATGCACAATACAAAAGCTAGTAGCATGCAGTGATAAGGTAACCTCTCTCCACTACTCTCTGGCTAGAAAGCAGTCCAAAGAGGTAGGACAGCCCTCATTGGCCAAAGAGCCATTACACTTGTATTAGGGTTCCACATTTTAAGAAAAAAATATAACTAAGTAAATCAGAAAAGTCATTATATTTAGTATAAAGAAATAATAAAAACTTTAGATAATACTGGATTTTAACATATGTTAATCCTCCCATTTACTGCAAAGAATGATCTCTACTTCATTATTCCATAATTCGTCGTCCCTAATGAAACTTGCATATAGCGAAAAAAGTTATCATTTGTTTACATTTTTTCCCTGTTTGTATACAGTTTTTCTATGAATAAATAAAGCAACAGATATTATATTATCCTTACACTCAGAATTAATGTTGTTTCAAGATAATTATCTGTTAAACTGGTGGTAAAAACTTAATTACCTGTTAAACTCTATTATATACAAATGTATGTTAATAACTTTAAAAAAAAGTAAATTATTATACATATTTATTTTTATTATACTATTAAATTATGTACGAATGGTGAGAATAAACTCTTTCTCACCGTTGTTGGAGAGATATGGTTAATCCCCCCCCCCCCGAAATTTAGGAAACAATATATTAGTGGAATACATTTACGCATCTAATTCTTACAAAATTTCTAGTGTAGTAGTTTTTATGTATATATATATCATGTATATTATTGATGTTCCTATTCGATAAGTAAATAATTGTGCTGCGTATAAATATATTTTTTCTTGTGTTTTTTTTTTTTTAATATAAAAAGATAGCTGACAAAAATCCTAAGCCATCTAACAGCAACCACATTGAACATTATGACCATCCATTTGTTTCTAGTTCTACTTAAATACTGCTGCTTTTCGATAAAACGATAAACCGTTGGAAACCCCTCAACGAGTTCTATTAGTAAAAAACAGTGAAACATTTTAGATACAATTACTTTCCAAGTCCGTAGAGGCGGACATCAGAGTTTGAGTGGCTATCTAGTTTTTTCTCGTTTACTACTTAAATGTAGGAACTTTTTGACAAAATGATAGACCGTTCGAAACGTTTCAACGAGCTTTAAAAGCAGAAAGCAACGAAAACATTTAGATACAATTACTCTCCGAGTAAATGCGGGCGGGAGAAAAACAACCGATATTGTATTGTATGACCATCCATTTTTTCTTCTTCACTGCTTAAATACATCTATTTTTTTAAAAAACGATAGAACATCAGAAACGTCTCAACGTGCTCTAAAAGAAGGAAGCAATGAAAAAACGCAACGTAACACAAACTTTTTACAAGCCAACATAGTCAAAAAATCATACATTATTTCAGCAGCGATTTCGAAAATTAATTTCTTCTCTAACTATTGATATTATTCAAACATGTTTAGTCCATAACAGTGCACATATGTATGACACACTCCTGATGTATTGGGGAATATTTTATTGTTAATCTTATACAGAGTAGAAATTTTTTTTTTTATGTTGGTAGAAAAGTACAATATTTTCAATCATTAAAAAGTTCAATTTTAACGGTACACACACATTTTAATTTTGAACTAGTTAAAAAAATATATTCTTTCCATTGTTCTACAAGTATCTAAGTATTCGAAAACCAAGAAAAAATTAGGTTTGGGCTACTTTCATTTTTGAGGTTTTTTCCCAGGTTGGACCACTGTGTGGCGGGGGACGGAGATTTCCACTGGTGATATTGAAATTCAAACTTTAATATTTAATTTTATATGAGTAAAACCCTACTTAGTCGACAGGGCAATTCAGAAAGCATAATAAGAGGTTGTTTTAATGTACCAAACTGATGAGGGGGCTTCAGAATCCATCGGGGACAGCGTTTGGCCTCTGGGAAAATGACCCATTTATATTAGACTTACAGTAGATGCTATGTACTTTTGGTTTATAATCTAAGTTAAATGGGCGATAATTGGGTCCCCTATCTTGTATATATTCACTATTTACCAAGTATATAGCAGATGCTATAAGTCTAAAATTTATAATATATTATATGACGATTAAAGGTGCCGTTAAAAGTCTTTGTGATATCGACTGTTTAAAATAAATGATTCCAAACTGTGCATTTCCTATCGTCGCCTATATGAATATATTTGTATTCATAAATTATCAAAATAATTATAACCATTCAAAAGCCAATTTTATTTATTTCGTATCTATTGTATTACAAATTAAATAATATTTGTTAAATAATTTCATACAAATTAATTGATTTAATTTCTTTAATTTAATTTAATAATTAAATAGTACAAATATCTTACGAAAAAATGTTTAAAATACAGGAAAAGCAATCTTGACACATATGAAACTTTATTTCTTGCCTTTTCAATAAAAGTTTCTTTTTGCTTTCAACCTCTATTTAACACACTTTTTCCTCAGATTAAAAAAAAAAAAAAAAAAAAAAAAAAAAAAAAAAAAAAAAAAAAAAAAAAAAATGTATATATATATATATATATATATATATATATATATATATATATATCACATGGTTAAAACGCTAATGAGAAAATTCTGGTGAGCGATATTTAAAGCAACCTATGTTACTACCAGCCAATCATTTAAAATCCCAATACAATATGGCTTAAGCAATAGTATAATATCATTAGTTTTACGCGGATATAGAATTAAAATTAAATACAGCTAAGAATATTAACTATAATAATAATAATACGAAAAGAAGTAGTTTTATAACTCACCTTACTGAAGTATTTAAAAAAATCACAGAAAAAAGAATCAAAACACTCTTAATTGTTGAAAGCTTAACAGTAGACAAATGTTTTGGTCATACTGGGGCGAATCTCGCAGCGCTAGTTACCAAAACATTAGGTGCGATATTTGGGCCCCCTTCCTATATTCATATATAATTATAGATAGTTAACACTCTTATGCGTTTTATTCACTATTCACTAATTATTCACTATTAATACTATTCACTCACGAATCAAAGAAAATCTGAAGTAATTTAAGTTTATGTTGTCCAAAATATGGCATATGCCTTTGTACATCTAACAATTTCAACATAATGTTGTCGAAGGTACCGTCTCCCAACAATAGTGAAAACTTGTTTATACACCTAATATATATATATATATATATATATATATATATATATATATGTGTGTGTGTGTGTGTGTGTGTGTGTTTAAAATTTAAACGGTTGTTTTTATTTATTTAACGTATGCCTACTATGACTCAATCCATGGACCCATGGCAATTAGGTATTAAATATGCAAATTCTTGGAATGGAAGTTTGTGTATATATATGTGTGTGTGCGCGCGCTGGTAAGAGAAACACTTCAATATATATAATGCATTCAGGAGTTTCAAATTTTATATTGGAGCCGCATTTTACACAACAAGGAACCATAGTTGTCTAACATTTATTTGGAACATTAGCTGCCTTGTTAATGACACTCATAAAAGTGGAAAAGACGTTTCGAATAAAAGACATTGTTGAACATAGTTGACATGGCTTCGATTCCTCTCTCGGATAGAAAGTACAGATTTCTCGGTGTGATGATGAATTTCCCTCCGTCTTCTTATAATGTCTGACATTCATCTTGGTGTTCCGACCGAGCTTTGAAGACCAGTTCGGAGCAAATGTCGTGAAGACGTCTAATGCCACCTCTTTATTACCGCAACTTTCCCCCCTACCTTGGGGTGCAACCGAGTTCCTTAAGTTGACAACTCCATTAGATGGCCCAACTTTCAGGGCGTAATCGTCGTAATGACAAGCAGAGTACGCAACAGATCCTATTTATGGGCAAAAAGAAAACCTGGATATCGAATCCATGAATGTGAGCTATAATGCAGCATGTAATCGAGTTATAATGTCATTTTAAGTGATCGGATCATTTGTAAATTATAACTAATCCTCGACTCCATTATAAGAGATTAAGACTCAGTGTTGAAAATGTGCAAGTTAGTTTCTTCATACCTATGACGAAACCTATTTCAAATCATTTCATGATAAACAAATAAAGCTTTCTCGGCCACATAGAACAATTTTTTGTATTACCTGTTGAAATTTAGTTATTTATTATTTATTATTATGGGTTCATGACTAACTTCATCATTTTGATAAATTATAATTCGAATTCAATTTAAAAAAATATATGAAGAAAACATTCATTCTTTAAGTTGCAGTTAAATAAAAAATAATAATAACAACGGTTTAAAGAAATGCAGTGATTTTAATTGAATTTCTCTTAGGAAAACATGAGGATTTTATTTATTGGTAATGAATAAATTAAAACATCTTTTGTTTTGCCATTTCAACGTAACTTTTAGTTAAGTTACAAGCTATCATCTGAAACATTTTACAGCTAACATCCAGTTTAGAATAAGTATTTAATGTAAATAAAATATATTGAAAAAGAGAGTTACGTATACTTAGTGATTTTTTTTTAATTTTTCGGTTTAAATATTTTTTCAAGGTTTTGGTTCCCACTACTGACACCAATAAATTGAGTAGGAGGGTTGAAAATTTTTATGTAAGTAAGATAAATTAAAAAATAAAATAAATCAAAGACAAAATATGAGGACGCGATTCCCCATTTATGTTTAGAGTGTTCCAAGATAGAAAAAAAGGAAGATTTTTTTTAAATCTTGAAATACTATTAATCAACCGTTAAATCTCAATCGGTCATTATAGTTGATATTTATTTTATTTTTTTAATATTGAATTTCGGCCCTCACTTTGTCCTAACCTGACTATTATAAGTTATGTTGTATTTTAATTGTATTTAAATTTCATCAGATAAGCGATATGATACCATTTAATCATGTTCCATCGACGAAACAAAAATGAGAAGAAAATACGACGACCTAGACTTTCGCAACGGCATACATTTCCTGAAGGGAAAAAAAAAATAAACGCTTAATATCTTCTTTGCGAAATAACATGTTTTCTGTTTTCTCCTTCTGCCCTGTAATTTTAGTCTCGGCTCTTTGAGGAATTTGTCCTCTTTTTTTCACTTTGAAGGGAAATAAAATGTCTTGCGAGAAAAAGCTGTGAATCCCTCGAACCTTTTACTAATAGGATACCTGCTTTGACTAGAATAAATTTGAATAATGCTCATAAATAATTTATACTGGTTGTGAATTTCGGAACCAGCACCGATGAAATTTATATTATTTTCTTTGAAGCTGTGTAATTGCTGAGTGTATACGATTTATTTACATAAAAACAGATCATGCAATTAGGAAATAAAAAATAGTTGATAGTAAAAGTCAGTTACACCTGATATCGTGTCGATATCTTTCTAACATGTTCGGTAATTCATGCTGATATTTCATGTTTCTAAAATTTCATCGTTTGGGCGTATCAAGTCTTGATAGCATAAAGGTCTATTTCTAACGGATACGGTGAAAGTATTTTTTAAAATATATATTGGAGCTAGCTTATTCTTACAAAATTTTATAAATCTGATAAAAATATTTCTTACGAAAGTTTTCTTCTTTTAAGATAATCCCAATAAATGTTTTAATTAAAGATTTGTTGGAATGGATTATTTTGAATAATTGCTTTTATTATAGTATTCAACGAAAATAATTTGATTTTTTAATAATTTTGTATTATTTTTTTCTCATGTCTCATTTTATTAAATGTTTTATTCTGATTTTTTTTTAATTAAGTGCATATATGCTTTCATTTCAATGTGAAATTATAACATTTTATTAAAACGATGTTTATCCGTTAATTAATTAATGTTTTAAAATTAAATTAAACATTATCAGAATCTTCATTAATAAAACGGAGCTTTTGATAATTAAACCAATTAGATTTTGATAATAAATCACTTTTTTTTCACCTAAAGGCCTTGTAGATCTTTCTCCTGCCTGAACTATGCTTCTCTACACCTGTATATCTGCCTACTGCTCTCCAACTTGTAGTATGCGGTTCTGCTGGCTGCATCTTGTTTGATACCAACCATCCACATCAATTTTAGACTCCCATCTGCGCATTTATTGTGGTATAGAGGCTGATGTATTCCTTAGAGCTACACACCCCGCCCTTCTTAACTTGCCTAACTTTGTGTCATATGTATAGACTGACCAGTATTTGTAAGTTCTTGTTTTACCCCTTCGTTGGTTCACTGATCCCAAGATCGCTCCGGCTTTAGTTTGGAGGACTTTCACCTTGCTTATATCTCAAACGAATTGTTCTAAGAGACTTTATTAATGCGGTAACTTTTAAAGATAGAATATAGTTATTAGTAAGTTAAAGTTGGAAGCAATTATGATAAATTGGTTTATCTCTGACAGTTTGTCATTAACTCGGAATATTATCTTAATGTCTCATTGTAATGAAAAAAAAATATTTTTTTTATTTCTCAATATTAAACTTGAATATTTAAGTAATGGAGATCGAGAAATTAGTTATAATATCTATCCCACTACCGTTAGAGTCCAGGGGCAAACTGCTCTAGTATTGCATGCGTATAACATCTGTCATATTTAAAGCAATCCGGAGTAATGCGCTGGTTGAATTTTATTTTTTAACGGTCCCATGGTATAAATCTCTACCTTCCCACCACAGTTACACCTGCAGACTAACCCTCCGGCCAGGAAGGGATACCGATCCAAAAAAAGAAAAAATGGGTTTCTCAACTCTCATAAGGATCATAAATAATGATTTAATTGACCGAAATTCGTAGCAACCTTAAACCTTGATTTAAGGACGTGAGGGATAAATGAGCAGTTGATGTAATACACCATTTTATATTTTAAAGCCACATACGTCTCTTATGTTCTGTTTTATTTTTGAAATTTATCATAGTTATAGCTTCAACATCCGGTCTTTTAAAACTGAATATATGATTATTCCAATTCTAATTCTAAAATTTACCCTCCGCCAGGCTCTTATACTTTTTTGACACCGTTTGGGCTAATTTATACTAGCCGTGTTTTTGACAGCGTATGGAGAACACGTGAGCCAGTGAAGGATAATCACTTCTCCAGTGCTTAGTGATGATTTTATTTGATGGGATTATCAGATAGTTCATTTATAGGTAAAAAAGGGTATAAATACAAAAAAAAATTACAATGTTTATATAACTTTAATTCACAAAAGATGTGTTTAAAAAAAATTAGATCACAAATAATTTTTTTTTTTTTTTATTTGATGTTATTTAACGTCGCTTCGACTGCTCTGGCCATTAGCGACGACTGATCTTCTTAAATGTATGGCATTAATTTTGTCATTAATTAATACAAATAAAATTTATATATTATTTACAATTAATTTAATTAATATTACAGATTCAAAAGCTTTATAGTTAATATTTCTATTTACAAAAAAAGTATAATGCGAACACTTTCCTCGTAAGGATTTTTAAAAAATCATATAATTTGGGCATGATGATAAGGCAATGAGCTACTTTGCTCAAGGTCCCAAGTTCGAATCTGGCTCGTCAGGATATCTTTAATAATCTGTCCAAGATCATCTCTGGGGCCGAGAGACCCTCCTTGGGCAAATCAAGCCATGTTGCCTGATGAAAGTAGAGGTGAGGAATTGTAGTTATTCGGCCTTAGTAATATTTAAAAATATTAATATCAGTTGTCCTTACCACACTATTCAATTTTTTAAAATGAGATCAATTGAGTGATAAGGCAGCAGGATATCTTTTCTATTATTCCCCAGGATCCTAGGAGCAAGAGGCCTTCATTTGATACACCCAGCCTCTGTAGTCATATCACCTGCTTGCACGACCTGTAACCAGGAAAATGCACCCAAGACCCTTCGTGGGCTGTAGTGGTACTGGTAGGCTTTTTTATTTTTTTTATTTCTTAAATCAAACAAGATTCAAAATAAAAACTTAATAATTATTATTCATATAACTAATAAAACTTTTTAGTACAAAACTTTCCATGCAGCCTACCATTATCAATCCTAGTAAACAATCGTATTTTATCAACAGCTATATAGATAAATTATAATAAATGTAAATTTTGGAGAAATTTATGGCACAAACTCCAATTCCTACTCATGCTTTGTAGATAATTAGGTTAAACTACCAGACACTTGACCTGGCTTATTTACTGTATATGTCACAACTTATCACTTTATTTAAATTTTTTTCCACTGTACACTGAACGACAGAGATTTAATTTTACCCAATCAGGTCAAAAGAAATTTCCATTACCGAATAACAGCACAGATACCTGATTGCCATCCAACGGACTTTAACGCTGGCGAAGGATTAAGATAAAGAAACAAATCTGTGCCATCGCTCCTCTTCCTTTGTTTCGAGGAATACTAACTTACATTCCATGCTCGAAAAAGAAGTCACGCTCGAAGACAAGCTGAAACAACGGTTACATTTAGGAAGGGGGCCTGCCAGAGGTCTCCTCGATGAAGAAAAGTAGTCAGATAATGATGGTAATTTACCGCTTCCTGCTCGGGTCCGTTTGGGAAGGTCTGCGCCATAGGTAACTACTCTCCAAGTAATAACAGGCCTACGTAGGGCCCCACTCGGTCTTTTAGGCACTTCTAGATTGTGGGGGTGAATCCTTAGTCTTTTAAAAGTCATCAGTGTAGATTGCCCATTCCACATATCCCACCTACCGTGTAACGGTTACAGGCGGTGTTGAGTAAGCACTCTGTTGATGTTGCATCCGAGAATTGGATCACTTGCCATATACCCATCTTGGAGGTTTCAAACCTTTTTACTGTAGTATGAATATCCATTTTCCCCATTACGGTCACTCTACAATATTGTTAAGAGTACTCACTTTATAGAGGCTGGGGGTCCCAGGGTCTCCTGAACTCAGTGACTATACCTGGCATAGTAGAAAAGTACCTTCCCAAAGCCTGATTCGAAACCGGTACCCAGAGCATAGCAGAACTCATTTCCTTAGCAATAACATAATTGACGCACCTTTCTATCAAATGTAATGTTCGCTAAATTACCCTAAAAATGATTATCATTTAAAAGTTCAGTAAAATAAATAGTTTCTAAAGGTGTGTTACTCATCATTCAATTCAGTAATTATTGGTTCAAAGGAAGATTGCAGCGACCTCATAACATCAAATCTTTCATGAATTATGAATCTTTGAAGTAAAGATAAAAATTAAACTAGGTAACCTCACGACTCCAATTTCGTCTAATGCATTTTATTTATATATATGTATGTCATACTTTACATGAATTTTAATTTCATAAATAATTTATAAAGCGTATAAATCATTCTAATCCTATTTGGCATTGCCGAACGTTAATCACTTTGTCGCATATACGTATGCATCTCATCTTGTTTTTATTTCAGTAACATTAATCTTTCTTTGCCTGTTAGGGGTCATGGGTTGACACAGCGCATTTAGTCACAGTGGAATAACACTTCCTTGGAAACTGGTATTTGATAGGTAAGATAGAATTTGTTAATAACGTATATTGAACGTAAGGAGAATATCCTGTTTCGAAAATTCCAAAATGGAAAGCTTGTTGAAACTGACAGTTATGATTTTTTTCTCTATAGAGATATTAGCAATAGCATCAAAAATAAAGTCAAATTCATACCATGTAAAGTAGCATTTTTATAACATAAATTTAAAAACAATACACAAGTCCGGGCTTGGTGAGTTGGGCCAAATGAGGGGGCACTTGGTACCGAGTTGCTAATTTTAGAAAACAGGGAACATATCAAGAAAAGGTATTTTAAGGTTTTTCTTTAATATTTGTTTATGCTTGTTATGTATTAATGAATTTTTATATATATATATATATATATATATATATATATATATATATATATATATATATATCATTCTTTATTCAATATATTACTTCCGTAAACTGTTTCGTTATATATTATACATTATACTACTACATTTCTTTAAATTAAAAAAAAGGATGGATTTTTTTTTTTTTTCATTTTAGAAAAAACCCATTCACTCATAGAATTTTTCATTACCCAATACCGGATGGGTTCAAAGTTATTCTCTTTTCTAGGTTTTATTTTTTGTTTGTAATTATTTTTTGTAGTAATATCCTTTGTTTTTTTTAATAGACGATAATTTAATTTCTGTGTTAAATTCTGTCCCAATAATTAAATTTTTTCCGCTATAGGTGTTTTGAATTTTACGATATTTGGAAGCTGATGAAAAGTTCTCAATTTTTACTGTTTTAATGCTCATAATTTTGGTGTGTATTTCTTTGGGATACTATGTAGTAGGTTCAGGTGTAGATTCTTCTTCAGCGCTAGTTTTGTAATATTTTTAAATTTTAAGAATATTGCAGCATAGTTTCATTCGTAAAATGATTAGTTAATTTAATAAGGATCGAAACCTATAAAACTTTTATAACATTTTCGCTAGAATACAATAACAACAGTAAAATTAAAATAAAATAGGTGGTTAAAATATCAATTGCATCTGCTTAAAATAACAATCATAAAATTTTAATTATATAAAACCATATTAAAATCAAACAAATGAATATAAATATGTTTTAAAGAACATGCATTTTACATGCCACCAATATTTCATCAGTTAACCGAACAGATTTCGTGAGGAGTTCTATCTCAGATTCTTTATTGTCATTCTTTTTCTACTCATTTATATTAATATCTTAATTACGATACATCGAAATAAAAATATTGATCCAATTATATTGTAATATCGATATTAATCTTTATGTTTCCTAACATAACTAGTTTAATATTTCAACTTGATATCTGTATTCTTTTAGACATGCTTTCATAAATTTTCTATACTTTGATGGGAAATATTTCTGTCTGATAAGCATCACGGCGTTAAGCTAGCGATTCCTATTAATAATTTATTATAATTCCCATTCCAATTAATAGTAGACAAACCATTTGAAACCGGTAGGTGGCACTAAATACCGGAGCCGTCGGAACCGTTGTAATTCCTTAAGCAATAGTTGATCCTTTAATCCGGTTGTTATAATCTCGATTTGTGTCTTCGTCTAAAACCTTTCGATAGAGAACTGAATTATTGCAAAAAAAAAAATGTTTTTTTTTCTCGTTTTCCCTACCCTAACGATTAGAAATGTCATCACTTCGTTAAAATGTGTTTTTTGAGCATTATAAATGACAGATCTCGTGGTTATCCCGGGACAAAAAGACTATCTCGAAGTATCAACTTTTTTTTTTTAAAGATATAAATCCTTTTGATCCATGAATCCTTAATTGGCTTTGAAAATGCTGTGTATGAATTGAATGATGTAAAATTTAACTTGTATCCCTTTCCGACCCTCGATTAGCAATTCTTCCTATCAAATTTTTTGCACTCATTTCTAACCTTTTATCTAGGATGAAAAAAAAATTGGAATCGGTTTTAAGGTAGCTATTTTTTTTTTAACTGAAAACCTATATTTTATGAATGGTGGAATTAATCCTACGGGACAGAATGTATATATATGTATTTTTAATATTAGATCAGAAAGGATAATTTATGAAATGATTGCTTTCTGTAATATTCTCTTGTTTCTGTACATCATGGTCTTTCTACTTCAGGGAAAAGTACACCATCTACAAATTTCAAACTTTTAAACAGTCCTATAGTAAATTTTGTATGATTTATCAAAAATTAAATAATGAAAACAGTTTTGCTCTTTATTTAAAAACATAAGATTTATAAAAAAAAAAGAAACACCGAAATATTTTATTTTTATTGCAAGAAATACTTGTTCGTAACATACTCGTACGTACACTCTCTCTCTAGTTATGGTGTCTTTTTTATGGCAGATGAGAGGTATATTGCCTGCATTTATGTCATGATGATGCCTCGATTAGCTGATCTTTGACAGGTTAGTTTTTTTACTTTTACCTATCTATATATGAAATATATATAGGGAAAGTATTGCGATCGTGAAGAATTTCGATTTCCGGTTTTTTTTTTAGACTCAAGGCTTTAGGTTTGGAATTTTGTCATTGTATCCTAACCTTTGATAATCTTAGTTATTGTAAACTTCTTTTTTCCTATTATTATTACATATGACTCTGACAGTTTCCCAGACCTTACTATAATTACTTTATAACGTAGATTATTACTTCTCTAACTGTTCTGTGTCTGCCTATTCAAGAGATAGCTCAACTATGGAAGTGACATAAGGTGCCGTTGGATCAGTGGCTGATATCTGCTATCGGGACATCGTTAGTTATAAGTGAGCTCTGCTTGGAGGATACGGGGTGGGATTCTTTGTCCTGGAATTTCTCTTGTCCGGCTTATCGCGGCTGGAGCCCGCTGCCACCTGTTACACAAGGGACTCTTATCTCATCCAGACGTGCAGAAATTTTAATAGACAATTAAAGAAGTAGCTGGAAGGGAATCATGATGAACCTAACATCACCCAGTAATGAGGACTACTACCTTACATTAATGAGAAATTTTTCTCAACTGATCCAGCTCAAATATAAACATATATATTTTAAAATATAAAAATTGAATTTTGGTGGA
The DNA here is from genome assembly GCA_911387785.2 of Aelia acuminata. Lineage (NCBI taxonomy): Eukaryota > Metazoa > Arthropoda > Insecta > Hemiptera > Pentatomidae > Aelia > Aelia acuminata. The sequence continues at coordinate 107,768,122 of OU426980.1, forward strand.
AATCATGTTTTCCATACAGGAGGGGATTCCATTCGACAAGTTCAACATCTAATGAACTGATTATACCCCTTGCACCTCCCTAGGCTACTCCCTGGCGAGTGCTGAATGGGTGGCCAGACGGAAAGGTTGAGGAGTCAACCTCAACCACGTCTAACGGGCCCTAGACCGCAACCAAACTGACAAGGATAAGGTGTCAACTGCTTGTTATGCCGATCTTAAAATAAGACGCCTATTTCGTCATAAATCTTGCTTACTCCCCTGGTACCTCTTCATGACTCGTTCTCTTTGGATATGCAGGTAAACAGAATAGATATTCTTGCTTAAATGTTCATTTTTATCCTTTCTATTTATTTATTGGGCGTCCGGAGGGGGCAGGGGGGATAAGCTGCCCCCCCTGAAATATGAAAAGAAAAATTAAATAAATTCGTATTCGTTTACTATATTTATTAAGTATTATATGAAATAATATTTTAATTTTCAAAAATCAATAGATTGTATTTGAAAAATTAATTGAGCTTTACATAGAATACCTCAATCCCCTCTTTCGATCAGAAGAATATTACCAGTCTGCCCCCCCCCCTAACCGAAAATTTTACCAGCCTGCTCGCTCTAGACGAAATCCAGCAGTATTTAGATACTGTGACCGATGCCGTAAAAAGTATGGCCATAATTCCAAGATCTGAGTCATTAAACCTGGTTAAAATTTTCGTTCATACAGGACCGCTATACGTTATTTTAGCTATGCATTATACATTGAAGCTATAAAAAAAATGTAAATATGAATTAAATGAACCTATTTTTAGCACATCTAACCGCTAAATTTTACCCAGCTATTTCAGAATTTGGATTTTTAACTTTGATATTATTAATTATTTAGTTCATATACAACTTGGCAGTAAGTGAAAAAATAATTAGAGCTGAGGGCTCCTACAATAGCTCTACAGTCCATTCTTGTTGAGGGCTCCCCAATATCTTGTAGAGGCTGACTTCTATGGCGATGATCTATTCTGTATCCTACCATTTGGTTAGATAGGTATGTTGTAAAACTTTAGAAAAATATATGGAGCTTAACTATTTAAAGATGTATATGAGATAGCATGGACTGGCTTTGATTTTTTTGTTCGATCAATATTTCGCGATTCAAATACCTCGTTGCTTTTAGTAATAATGATTGATGGCATAAGGCCCCTGAAGTTCATTTTATTTGTTTTTTTTTTATTGTTTTATTAAATATTTCTCTTATTTAGTTACATATGTTTGGAAATATACTTAGATACAAACGTATATATTTAACTCTTGTTTAACAGGAAGGCCAGATTTCCTCTTATTTCTGATTATATATGTACTAATATAACTTGGGTGGTCCCAGTGGGGAATAGATTTGACCCCCTGAAATTTGGAGAAAAAAAAGCTTAATTGAATAAATTTACTAGGATATTACTTCCATTTATCAGAATTTAATCAAGTTCTTATTGTTTTTATAAATAAATAATTGTGCCTTTTTTTTTTTTCTTAATGTATACATATATTTTCTTGTTGTTGTTTTTTTTTATACCGATCACATAATTGATTTGTTATCTGTTGTATCATACAGCAGCAAAATAAGATTTTTCACCTATCATATGTAGTAACGTTTTTACTATTGACTGTTTCGTAAGGGGAATAATGGTCTCATTATATTCAAAAATGAAAGTTCCTACTAATAACTATGCTAATCAGCGATTAAAGTTCTACAGTATTAATCGCGTGCTTCAATTTTTTACGTTTTTTTTTTTCATCTTAGAGCAAAACGTGATTTTTTTCTTTTTCTATCATCTGTAATAACTTTGTGACTATTGACTGTATTATAAGGGGAATGGTCTCATTATATTTAAAAAAAGAAAGTTCCTATCAATAATTATTATGCTAATCAGGGATTAATGTTCTAAAGTATTAATTGCGTGTTTCTATTCTATAACCTATCGTTCTAGTAGGATTCATTACTATATATTTTATATCATTTTGTATTATTTAGGTGCAAAATGTGATTTTTTTCTATCATCTGTAATAACTTTTTGACTATTCAGTGTATCATAGGGGAAATGGTTTCATTGTATTTAGGAGCATAAAATCTATTAGAAACATGCATCACTCGACCTACTTGCAACAAAATAATCTAAACACTTCCACACATTCCAACCTCCCCTAAAGGATGGTTAGCCACCTTTTATTTGGGCGGACTCTGTAGAACTTTTAATTCGTAGAATTTTAGTTCCTTAGAGGAAGTTATGACAAGTTATAAAGTTTCATGAAGTTAGCATTTTTTTGTTTCCATTTTGACTATTTTCTATGTACTATCATTGGTTTTCAAAAACGACGTAATATCACATTTACAGCATTAATTCCATCTCTCGATACCAGCATGTTTTTTGTACTGCCGCATGACAGAAATGCCCGTTCCAGCTCCTCCTATATCAAGTTCAGCATGAAGTGGAGCATCAAAGAGTTCAGAACAACAACAAGTAATCCAGTCCAACTTCCGCGAAATCCTCCTTACGACGGTTTCTTCAGCATTGGTGTGAAAAGAATGGACTATAAACTGATTCTAATGTTGCTTTCGTCTCTGATAAGGCATTTGACCATGATTTGGGAACTTAAACCTTATCTGATCTTGTCCTTAATGGGAGTTAAGAAGTTACCTTAAGCGTTATATTTGCATCGATCAAATTACCCGGCCCAAAAAATAGAAAATTAGTTACCGTCCCTATCAATAATTATTATGATAATCGGCGATGAACGTTCTACAGTATTAATCGCGTGCTTTGATTCCATTAACTATTGCTCTAGTAGGGCTAATTACTCTATATTTTTTAACTGTTTGCTTTTCTAATTCCGGAACCAAGACATTACTTCAAGATAAACAGTTAAAATGCCTGATATTAATTACTAACATAAAACTAATAAAAGCATAATTAAAAATTGCAATTTTTAGTGTAAGCTTCTTATTTATTAAGGATAATTTCTTCTTTTTTTTAATAAAAGGTAAATGCTATTTTATTAAAATTTATATATATTTGTAAAAATGTATATATATATATATATATATATATACATTTTTTTTATCTCAACCATCTCTTCATTCTTTCAAAACAGCATCTTAATCTGGGTTTCTTTTATATATATATATATTAGGACGTATTCATAATTTAAATAATGTACCAAAAAAATAAATAAAGCAGTTTCTGGTCGATTGATATAATTTTAAAGATATATCCGATTAAATAGATATATAATTATTTAGAAATATGAAATTATTTCGATAAATCCTTTATAATAACCGTTGTAGAATATTAATAATTGTTCTAGTGGAATTGATTTGGTAGGGGAACCTAATTAACTGGCCAAACAATCATTTTGTAAAATTGGACCTTAATCTATAATAATTATAATTTTTTTTCTAATTTATAGTAAACTACTCATTTAACTTATTGTCCTCCTGCTAATTCAAAACAAACTTAATTTTTTGGAGAGTTCAGTAAATCAAATAGTTGTATAAATGTCTTTCCTACGAGTGTTGGCAATTTAGATTTAATTGTGTGTCCATATAATTGGTAATTTTTTTTTCCTAAAATAGTTAAACAATAATTTAGAGAAACAAAATTTATCTTTATTATGAAATACCATTCTCTTTATTTTAATTTCGATATTAACTTTTGATCGCCCACAATGAGAAGGCTTCTTCTGGGCGAGTTCCTACAATTGCAATTGTGAAGTGGCATTGACATTTTCTAATCTATTTATATCTATCTATCTATATATATATATATATGTATATATACATGTATGAGTGTTTGTGAATTCATTTATTCATCGTATGTGAATTATATTTCTTTTTCTAGAATATTCTTCTCAGTATCTTCCTCCCTAATATATTATCCTACTGTGTTTCTATCTTTTTTATCAGGGGTGGTCCCAAAGGGGGGGGGGGGGATATGAAGGATAGATCCCCCAAAAATTAAAAAACAAAATTTACGGATCTAATTCTTAAAAATTTACTAGGGCAGTAGTATTTATGCATAAGAATTTTATATAGTTCTTATTATTTTTGTAAATAAATAATTGTGTTGATTATTCGTAGTAAATTTGGTTGGTACAACTTTTTATAATTTTATTTATTTTATAATAAACTATTATTGGTATTCAATTAAACTTTTTTTCCCCTTGGTAGTCACCTCATAAATTCTCATATTTTTTAATTGTTTTAATGTAGAATAGGGTTATTAACCTAAATAAAATAAACATATATGATGATTACTGTTAGTCTTGGAGTAAAATATCATCTGCATAGATTATATTTAAATTTATAGAGATATTTAAATTTTTTTTTCTCTTTTCTTCATTTTAATGGCGAATACTTATACCTAAACTATTTCATTTAGTTTTTAGTATATACATATACGGTTCCATATAATTTTTATTAATCTATTTACTAAAATGTTTCTTAGGGTATGATTTTTTTTCGTTAACTCATGTATTGCTTATTGATATGGACTTTCCATCAACAGGTAGATTCTCTTAACGATTGACAACTTCGTTTGTTTGTTTGTTTTTTTATAACTATAAAGGAAGATACAGTCAGTTGTAGTAATTTTTGTAGCAGGTGTTATTTTCATTTATTTATTTTCCAGTCAGAGAAAATTAACCTAGGAACCACCATGTATAATTACATTTTAAAAAACAAAAAAGGGGGTCAGCGACCGAAGGCCGTTCAGACAATTTAAGACACTTAAGTGCCAAGCACTCATTCCTACGCAGCTATTAGTTGAAAGTTAATTTTTATTTAATTGGGGCAATAATAATGAGTTAGTTTGAAAAAATGAACTTAGGTGTTTAAAAAAAAAAAAAAATTGAAGTTAGTTATTTATATTTTCAAGTAAGGTTTACTCCTAGCGAAATGCTTGCATTTTACAGAAAAAGAGTTTATGACAATTTTATAGGAGAGACTCATGTTTTATAATTTAAATAGCGGAAATTTATGTTTTATATAAGTTAATTATTTTGAATGCTAGAAGTGAAAAGTATGACAACATACTTGAGTATGGATCTAATTTAGATGAGTCCTGATGATGGGGTAGTAAACCCCAAAACGTTGACAAACATGCAATAAAAATAAACAATAAAGAATTTCAATTCTTCTTATCATATAATTTCCACTCAATTATAAAATAAAGAATTTTTAATAATTCCTTGAATTAAAATATTATTCAATTACGAAGTGTAATATATATTCTATACATATGTTTGCTGGGTTGACTTATAAAGAGAAAGAAAACTCTTAGATGGGAAAAAAAATTATTGTGTACTAATAAATCAAAATAGTGATTTGTATAGGGGTAGGTTGAAGGAACGAGATATCGATTTAATATGACTATATTAATTTTAAACTAAAATTAATAATAAATTTAAATTAAAAAATATACTACTTCAAAGACTTATTTTATTATTTCCAAGATCATACTTTTAAGTGTATACCTTTCTAACTAGTGAATTCGATAATACATTTCAAATAAATATTTGGTTAGATAATTAAAAATAAATTGTATTTTTAAAACATATGTTTTATTTAAAAGCTACTTGTGAAGTAACTAATCTAATACTTGGGTAAAAATTTGAGAAAACCGAAAAAGACACAAGAAGTTATTTTACACCATCTTACTCCAAAATCCGAGCTTGTTACTAGCAGAAGCTCACAAATTTTATTCAATTTTGAGATCAATTTCTTATCCAAATAACTTATTGAAGTTATTGCATTTTTAATTCATTCCTCGAATGATCATTTCGGCCTCATCAAATATAAGAATGGAATTTTTTTTTTCTCTAAAAAAATAAAATAAAAACCACTATAAAAATTCTTCTTAAATTGTCATATAAAATTAAAAGTTATTAATAGATTAAAGGCTTCAGCTGACAATCCGAAAACATGGACTGGTTTATGTACCATAATTAGTTCGAAACCGGTCTAAAAAGTTGATAATATCATGCCAATTTTTTTTTTTTTTCTTCAAATTATTAAATAAACAAGAAGATTAGGTAATTAATATCTTCTTTTTTGTTATGTTATCATTAAGTTTAAACGAGATCAGCCCAAAAACAAAGCCAAAAAAAAATAACAATAGGATCGAGAAATTTTAAATTATAAAATTTACATCATATAATTAGATATTCAAATTATTTTAATACCTTTTTCTTGGGATCGAAGCCTAGAGATAATTTTTATTTATTTTTCGTTAATTAAGGAACACTTGTTGTATCGATGAGTATATAATTACAATATGATCGAATACATTCATTCTCAACAGATCCTTCGTCCAGAAACAGACTGTTCTTGTCTGTTCAAAGTCTTGCTTGAAAAGGGCTGCTTGCTTAGTTTATGTTATCTCCCTATAACTTCTTGTTTTAATATTTAATAAACAACAATGATAAACCATTTTTTTAATTTCGAAATTCAGCTTTAGGGATGCACCTAACCATCAAATGTCTCTCGTATCCAATCCCTACAATCCAAATATCACGCAAAATACTTATGCTCCTTATTTTGCCGCGAATAAAATAATCCAAAAGCCCTTGATGTTACATATGTCGCCAATTAAGCCAGGTTCAGTCACCTATCCTTTCATAATAAACTCCCTAATCATCCTAATCCTCCTGTTTTTATTCTTGATTCCTCTTCTATTCCTGACAATCCTCCGAGGCGTCAAAAGGAGATGGCCTTGGGACCATCCAATTTAGAATTATTAAGTGCTACCAATAGGTTGTATTTCTACAAGTCTGTGCATGGCAATTTTTTATTTATTTTTAAAGCAAAACTTTCATTAGAGAGGTTATATTAGGTTATCTATGATAACCATACTTATACGGAGGCGCTTTGAGCTTGGGTGAAACGTTCTACGGTTCCGGTCACGCTGCTGGTCCAAAGCATAAAATTATTATTTTAATGATCTTTCGTATTGAAAATATAATAAATATATATCACTGTATATTTTCTCATAATTTGAAAAATTAATTTTAGTTCTAAGTGTTAATATGTGCTAAAGTGTTTGTCACTGGTTACGCTTAACTGATCTATTTCTGCCCGCCATTGTGACTTCCCATAGCTATCCGATAGTCCCACCAAGCCGTTTTCAATAAAGAAGTGTTTGAATTTTTATCCGTGTTATTTGATTGATGTCAAGATATTCCAAGTGCTGGTGTCGATTAAATTGGATGACTCAGATGATATTTAATTTATTATCAGCTATACATACAAATCTCTGATCAGAATTCACAAATAGGTGGTGGCATTGCTACAGTTCGGTGTATCGCCATTCATAAATAACCTTTAATTATTCTTGTTATTTACATTAGTCAAATTAAACCTACTTCTAATAGTAATTCCAATTTCTAATACTGCTAATTCTTTAGCAGTTATAGCAATTTACTTTTAAAGGTTCAGATCTTTCAAATAGAAATAACCGAAAGTCACCAATGATTCTTGCTGGAGACTTCAGTGTCGGTTTTCGTTTAAAATATTTATACATTACCGGATTAAAAAAAAAAAAAAAAAAAAAAAAAAAATTCAATCTATGACAAGATATGGCACGACAATTAAAGATCTGGTCACACATAACCGCACCGCAGCACGGGCGTGTATCGGATCTGACTCATTTACGAAGGATAGAGAGTAACCGATCACACATGCCCGACACCGGGTCAATCGACCCGTTACTATCTAATAGATATAGGATATAGTATCTATCTATATAATATATATATTTGAATCAGATCCGATACACGCCCGTGCTGCGGTGCGGTTATGTGTGACCAGACCTTAATGCTGTATTCTGGCGTGATTTCCATTACCAAGTTTATGTTTCCCATTTTAGTTATTACAAACCTTTAATATCATATTTAAATTATAATAATTGAATTAATTTATTTAATTACTTAATTTAATGTTTGTAACCATCCCTAACTACTTTTGTACTATTAAATTCTTTCATCTTTATCCTAATAGCTCAATGTCAGTAGAGTTTCACTTTTTTTTTCTTTGTTCACATTTACTGGTTGTATTATGTATTAAAGAATTTAATTGAATGGATGAATAAATTTTATTTTTTAATCTGTTATTCACTTGATATTGATATACTTTATCAAGACTGCCATTAAACGATTAATAATAAAATAACATTGTTAATATCTGCGTAACGAATATATCGGTTACATCTAAAGGGCATTGGCATCGGCTTTTAAATCTTTTTGTTTCCCAATCAGTCCGGTGCTTGTTTTATTTAATGACCTGTAGAAGTTGGGTTTTGACGTTCCCATCCGCCTCTGAAGAGGTACATATTCATTACCATCTGTGCTCCGATGAACGGGTCCATTGTACGCGGCAGTGGAAGCTACGAACGAACATCCGTTTAATAAAATAAAACAAGAACAAGTTCCAAGATGGATGCCTCGCTCGGACCTGTCAGTCGAATTAAGCCCTATTCAGAACTGGCCATGCCCCTACTAAATCTCACCCTACCCCTAACAGTCAGTTTAAATCACTCGCGCTATAAACAAACAAAAAGTGTTATTAAAACTGTCCACTTTATATGTGCTTATTATTCCCATAATGGACCATGTTCACAAAAATAATAATAATTCGTAGTGATAATTGTTGGTAAAATAGTATGTTAGCGCATGTTTGGATAATATATAAACTTAAATCAATAATCTTCCACACCGACTCACTAAAATTGTAGAATATTTCATTTATTTAGTAATCTTTAACAATTCATTACTATTTTTTATTCATATCTAATGTTTTGGGTTTTAATTTTCGATCCCGGATAGAAAAATGTCAATTCATGCTTGGAAAAAAAAGTATTTACCTGAAGTATTCGATTCCATTTGGATCCCAGATTTTTATCATTTATTTACTGTTATTATAAATATATATATATATATATATATATATATATATATATATATATATACACACACACAAATATATCTATGTAATTAATATTTTTATTGTATTGTTACTTTATATTCTTTTTTTTTTTTTCTTTACCTGAGTTTACCCAGTTATTTGTGGGTGCTTTATTTATTTATTTTTTTAAATCCTTTTGAGTACTGTAAAAAAATGTATTGGATTCTAGTCACTCATTTTTTGAAAAAAAGTGGTAGATCCTTCCATTTCAACCTATTTAGTTTATTTGTACCAAAATTTCCCGTTGGATAAAAATCATTAAAGACCAGACCACGAAGCAAAACTTTTTAACAATATTCTTATCTGAATTTTGGTTTTATCTTCAAATTTTTTTTTTTTTTTTTTTTTATTATTTTTTTTTTTTTTTTATTGGGTCTAGACATATTCGCGCTATTCAATTTTCTTCTTTTATTTGATTGTGTATAACTTTTGATTAGTTTGTTTATTTTTTTTAAATTGGTGCCATATTGCCAATTGTATTGTAAACAACTCTATTCCAAATTAAAAATAAATTATCTAAAACAGTAAAAGGTTAGGATTTTTAATTTTTATTGTAAATTTAATTTAAGACACTAAATTAATTTTTTTTATTTGTCTCGGATCAATTGGAGTAAACGAAATCGCTTATAAGAAATAACGGTAAATGAAGTTACACTTAAATTGTTATTTTAATTTAATTTAATTTACAAAAACAAATAAAAATTTTAAAAAAGTAGATAAAATCCGTTGTTCTATGATGAACAAAAATTTTCCGTTGCATTAAAAAGCATTCAAGACGGGACCACGAAGCAGAACCAAGCAGCTTCCGTTTTCAATGTTTCCCACGACTCCTTAGCCTTCTTGATATTATATTGCGCCGCGATTAAATTTAATGGTTACTTAATTAGTTATTATTCATTACATTTTCCATAATTAAAATTTTAGATACGCCTATTAATGTTCTGAGTTGCAGCCCTGACATACCGAACCTCAAAACAAATAAAATAATCAGTGGCGTCCCTCGACTAGAAGTGATGACCGGGAGTTGGGTCCTCCTTTCTTCAGAGGCCCCCTTATTTAGAAAGGGGGCCCGGGGCGGAACCCCCCATCACCACCCCCGCTTAGAAACGCTATTGAAAAGAAAAACATGGATAGCGATAAATTAATAATATTTGAAAATCTTCATTCATTTATTTTCTTTATCACATTCTCTAATTTCTAATAAGACATAAAAAACTTTTAATGCAAGACTTTAACTGATGAAAGAACAAAAACCCGGTTTTTAGTTATCTCGTTTAAGGCATGAAGCAAATTTCGCCTCTTCGATGAAAGAAAATTAATCAAACTGTTTTTTTATTATTCATAACCGAGGTATTTAAATTTCCATAAATATCAACAAGAAGCCAAGCTTTGACAATTTATCAACAAAATACGTCAATTTATTAATATTAGTCAATTAAAAAGGTTTAGACTTTAATACTTTTAAGAACTCGAGAAAATATGAGTTGTTATTGTGTTATTTTATTAATTCATCTCATCCGCTGGATGTCCCTAACGTGCAGTCAGGTGTGAATTTGCTGTTAAAGAAAATAAAAAAATAATTACCAAAATATTGAAAAGAAACTGTATTCAATCAATCAAAACTGGACTTTTTCCCAGCAAGTGTAGTAACATGTAAAATACACTTTTTATGATTCTACTTTCCACTATGCACCGTTATTAAGACTGACATCTGTGTGCAGTTGTATTTTGCCACAAAGAGATATTTATCTCGCTATTTTTATATGTTAATTTATTCATCCATGAAGAATAAAAATATTTTAAACGGTAGTTTTAGTAGTTAGCAGTTAGCACTGTTCAACAAATGGAGAGGATTGAAATGTGTTAAAGTTCTCTTTGGGTGCTCACCACGCCCTCCTAAGGACGATAGTGCAACAATCCCCCCCCCCCCTTTCATAAAACTTTATTTTCTCCTCTTCTTAAAAAATGGTGCTATTAAAAAAAAAATTATTAAAATTGTAGTGTATTTATTATTATGCTGCGGTCTGTTCCATTTTCTCCTATTTCTCCGAAGTTTCTCGCAAGTTGTGGCATGCAACCTCTTCCTGGGCACCCCTGAAGATCTTAGTTTCCTTCAGATGTTTTTAATTCTATAAATAGTTAGATAAAAATTCACTAAGTGGCCTCAATTAACAACAAATATATAATGGAATGAATCGGAACAAATATTTAATTATTAATTAATTATAGTTTCTATTAAAATATTTTATGATGATTCTTTAGCATGTGAATCAGCATTTAATAATTGATAATCATTATTATCAATAATAATAATAATAATAATTAATGAATGCGAATTAATATTTTTGCATTAATTACCTATAGTTTCTATTTAAGTATTTTATGACAATTCTTTAATGTATGAGTTGGCTTATCATAATTACTTCCTATTATACTAAGTAGGTCCTATTATACTAGGTTATTATTAAATGTGAGTGGATAGCTAATTATAACTATGATTCTTTCAAAAAAATATTTTATGATTTTCTTTTCAAAATATCATATGATATTATTTATCAGACTATAGAAAATCCAAATACCATATATGTATTTTCTTTTTTAATGTTCTTTAAAAATATATTTATTTAGTAAACAAGTGTGTAGGAAGAGACTATTAGATTCATGATTATAGAAGGTTAGGCCTCAAAATCTCGTATTATTTCCAAAACTCACATAATTATGCAGATAAAAGCCAAATTTTCGCATATTCAGGGCTACAAACATTCTACAAGCAGGATAGACTGAATCCTGCTTGTAGAACGTTTGTAGATGCCTGAATAGGCGAAAATTTGGCTTTTATCTGCATGATTACCTAATCAATCCAAGGTGAGTTTTGGAAATAATACGAGACTTTTAAGGCCTATCCTTTTATATCAATATATTTATTTATTAAAAGCTTGATTATAGCGAACAACTGTTCTGCCATTAAGGAGAAATTCATTGAATGTTTTAATAATATCCTCAGAGAGAAGTAAACATATGTAATTGTAAGAAATGCCAATTACCATGCCTTTATAAGAGATAAAAATAATTAATGTTCATCGCGCCTGTAAACACGTTTTCTGTCGCTCAAGGAGCAAAATTATTTTTTATAAAATAATGATAAAAACTTTTTTCCTTCACCATTTATGATAAAAAAATAAACTATACTGCTGAAAAGAATACATTTTGAGGTTTAAAAACATTAACCAAGCAGTGCATATTTATTATTAAATGTTAACTTTGCATTGATAGCTGGTTTTCTATGCTCGGTTAAAGTCAATCATGGCATTAAACATGATTCACTTACTCCACCTCACCTCATACTTATAAATTAAGTTCAAAGAGGTTCGTTGATTTGCAGATGTAAAAAAAGGATTATTTTGAAGTTGCGTATTGGGTAAATTCCAACAACTATTTATTCCTATCGCTCCCGTCATTAGGTCTAATTCGTAATTAAAATTTCATTTAATTGAGAGAGTTTTACAAGATGATTATTTTCGGAGTGTCAGCAGATTAATCGGACAGTTTCTTAACGCATACAATTCCAGAGAAGCGTTTACGCATCGTTAATAATAATATTTTTTGCAGTCCATAAATATGAAGTTTTGTCTTTATTTCTGGTTTTAATTATTGCTTATGTTTTTAAATTAGTAAATAATATTAATAAAATAGTTAAAACCAAAAATAAAAACAAAAATCTTCTATAATGGTCATTTTCCCAGAAAGGGCCAAACGCTGTCCCCGATGTATTCTGAAGCCCCCTCACCAGTTTGGTACATTAAAACAATCTCTAATCATGCTTTCTGACTTGCTCTGTCGACTAAGTAGGGTTTTACTCATATAACATTTAAAATTAAAGGTTGAATTTCAATATGACATGGGGAAATCTCCTTCCCCCGTCTTGTCACAACTCCAGTTTCAAAACATTACGCTCGTCTACAAGTTGACCATTGACGCTTTTTGAAGTTTTTATAACTGTGGTGCTGTTCAAAATATCTCAAGATTATAATATGAGATATGCGATATTTTTAGAAATGATAGAATGGTATTGAGGAGGGAATAGGCTTGTCTCCGGTGTTAGGGTTTTTCCACCGCTTACGTAGAATTTACGTATTTTGGCAGTTTTAACCATTACAAATGACTGCGGCTTCTGGCTAAGAGTAGGATTACATCTCGGGTAACAGCTCTTTTTGCCGCCAAATGTTTTCAGTCACTGTAAAACCGTCAGGATAACAACATTGGTGCAGCGGCGGGAGGCGGCATACAACCCGTGTCATTTTCCCGCCCGTAGTAATTTTGCATTGCTTTCTTCTTTTAGAACACGTTGAGACGTTTCTGACGGTCTATCGTTTTTTTCAAAAAACAACTGTATTTATGTAGTGAAGCAGAAAAAAAAGGATTGTCATGCAATACAATATCGGGTGTCATTTTCCCGCCCGCATTTACTCGGAGAGTAATTGTGTCTAAATATTTTCGTTGCTTTCTAATTTTAAAGCTTGTTGAAACATTTCGAACGGTCTGTCATTTTGTCAAAAAGCTGCTATATTTAACTAGTAAACGGGAAAAAACTAGCTAGCCTCTCAAACTCAGATGTCATGATTCCGCCTTTATGGACTTGGAAAGTAATTGTATCTTTCTTTTTTTTTTATAAATATTAAATGCACACTTCTCTTGTATAACCTTGCATTGGAGTTCAATCAATGGTATGTAAAGAGCATCTCTAAATATTTTCCAGACGTAAATTCGACATATTCAATTTTGAGAATCCCAAGTTCAGATTCGCCCTTTCTGGGAAAATGACCCATAAACATACTGAATTATATTTATATATATATAAATATATATATATATATATATATATATATATATATATATATATATCCCTACACACACATACACACACGCACGCACGCACGCACGCACGCATGCACGCACACACACACACACACATACACGCATATTATATATATATATATATATATATATATATATATATATATATATATATATATATATATATATATACGTGTGTGTGTATGTTTTGTTTACTTTCTCCCTATGTTTTTCTGATTCCCGCCTTCTGATTTTCTGGTTTTCAATCCTTGTTTTAAAAGGTGTGAATGAATACCGATGGTTAAGAGAGAAAAAAAAGAAGTAATCATCTTTCACTGACTGCGAAGAGAAAGTAACGGCAATAAATCACTTCGAGGGATGTGTATAAGATAAAAAATGATCTACGAAAATCAACATCAATTAGAATTCGTTGCGAAAATACTTAATTGATGAACTTCTCTCTAATTATTAAATTTTATGTAAAACAAAACGCGTATATAAATACAATATGATAAAATACAATACACCATAACGATTGTAGACCTATAAAGATACCTTTTATTCTTATCCGTCAGGTAATCAGAATTTGACGCTACTCCAAATCCTTTCTCAACTATTCCTGCTAATAACACATTGAAACTCCTATGTTCAACGGCCTGGGGTTCGAGTTGGGCTATGACAGGTACTTTTTATTCTGTCACAAAAGCCAAAGATCAGTCTTGGAGTGTGGAGATCCTCATGGGGAAAACCCAGCCTCTTTGAAGTGGGTGTTTTTAAATTGATTAAGGGAGTAAACCTGGTGGTTGAGCGAGATTTCGTTGAAATCTCTACCTTGCACTACCATAGACCACGAAACGGTACTGCCTTAAGAAGTGCTTTACAAGATATTTTTTTTTCCCGGGTCCCCTGTAGTGTAGTGGTTAGCATAGTAACCTACAATACTAAAGGTCGCGGGATCGGGTCCCTTTTTTTTAAAGAGAGTAAAAAAATCTTGGCTATGCCGTCCCTCGAATAGGACGTAAAATGGAGTTCCCGAGCTTGTACGGTGTCAGGTCCTCGTTAAATATCCCTATCCTAATTAAACCCGGATAGGCAAAATTTAGGACTCCCACTGTAGCCTCGTCCGATTAGCCTTAGTGGCATAAAGTGACGTTAAATAAACAAACGCGAGATTTTTCACGAGTTGTAGTGCTAAAGGTTTCTCCATTGAAATATTTCTTAAAATGAGCGGTTAGAATATAATGATTGTTTTTATGTGATGGTCTTTTCATTAGTGACAAGGTTTAAATTAACAATTGAAAAAAATGACACTAGCTGCTTTACTGAAGGGGGAAGTGTGTGCTTTTTTAATGTGTTTGAGAAATGATGGATAGACCCGTTCTCAAGAGAGTAGCGAAGTCGACAAAGGAAAACGAATGCGTGTTCCTCCCAGCTGGGACCAATCGCCTTTATGGCTCTCGGGTTTTACAACTGCAGCAAAAACCTGCTCCTCTAGCCTTCGCTCACCGGCCATAAACAGCTCCTTGCTCTTAATTCATAAATTCCCCAGCTATATCATTTCCTCTGAACAATTATTATATTAACGACTTCGGTTATATGATATATAAAGTGCATTCTTCCTTACGTCAAGAAAGCCTGTCAGATAAATGATTTTTCATTTTTGATAACTTTGTACATTTTGTTATTATTCCTAAGTACATCAAAACATAAATATAGTTAAAACAATTTCAAGAGCAATTATTTTAAGCTCCATAATGGTAATGTAGGGATGGGACTATACTAACTGTTTGTGTTTAGTTTAATTTTTAAAGTATAAAAAATGTTTAATATTTTTATTAGAACCATAAAAAAATATTATAAAATGTTCAGTGTGAAATAAAAGCTCGTTAGAGAGAGTAAAAAATGATTTTTTTTTTATATTCCCTTTGATTTACAAGAGGTAGAGCGAATGTAACACCCATTGTTCCATGTTCGCTCTACCTCTGGTAAACAAGCTATCATTTCACACTGAACTTTTTACATTTAATAACTTTTTGTTCTGATTAATAAATATATTAAACAATTTAACTATCGTAAGAGTCGCTACTCATTTACTGGTGGTGGAAGCGGGAGAAGGGCTGCAATATGTCTTCTCGAGATGCCTTCCTTCGTTTTCACTTCTACCACCGCTGTGAAGCCGTCATTTCCGGGGTAGGTCGCCACGATTCTTCCTTATAGCCATTGACCTCGAGATTTTTGTTGTTGTTAGCCAAACAAACGATCTGGCCGACTTTAAATGATGTACACTGCCCGAACCACTTTGTTCGTTTTTCAACTCCAGACAGATATTCCCTAAGCTATCGACGCCAGAACATATCGGAAAGATGCTGGGCAAACTGCCATCTTTTCCGAAGGTTGATCCTGTCGTTGAGTCTCGTCCATGGTGAAATCCCCATATTTTTGCCAATCAAAAAATGATTCGGTGTCTCGGGCCTCTTCATCATTTGGATCTCCGGATACTATATATGTGAAATATATAGTAAGGGAAAGTATTGCGATCGTGAAAACTTTCGACTTCCGGTTTTAAACGGAATTACACGTTTTGGCGTCCCTTGAGTCCAAATAACCAAGTCCCGCGAAATGGTCTGTGCGTGTGTGAACGGACTAGCTAAAAAACTATAAACCGTACGAACCTGAAATTGGTATATGTATATGCCCGTGATGTGACAGCAAAAATTGGTCAAACAGAAGGTGTACTTTATTTCATAACCTTTTGCGTTTTTTCGGTTTTCTCAAAAACGGCTCTATAATACGATAAAACTGAGTATTTGATGAAAATATATGCCCGCGATATGAAGGCAAAAAATTTCATCAAAATTTATCAAACGGAGGGGGCTCTTTATTTCATAAATTGTTTTCCCATGTTTACGTTTTTTTCGATTTTTTCAAAAATAGCTTTAACAATTTTGCTTAAACTCGTTATGTTCAATGCGAATCAAGTATTCTTTAATGTTCTGTAAGCTTTATTATTATTAAAATGTTCTAAGGGGCATAAATGGGGAAGGGGCCTTTTTTGTTTTCCTATAAAGTACCTTTATTTTGGTTTATATGGAGATATTATCTGTCTCTCGTTTCGCCTAAAAATAAGAAATGGCTAAATATGAAATATGAAAAAAATCAGGAAGGAACATATACAGGAGAAAAAAAGAAAAATATTCCGTCAACTCATAAAACACGTTGAGCCCACGCATGTGCAGTACTCCTTTAATGGCAGATCATTGTTAATAATTAAAGATGTTCTGTTCATTTAATGGAAATTATTTGTTTCATGGTAACTATATGAAGTTTTCGACAACTACAAGAATTATTAAATCAGACGACTTGGAGTATTATACTTGCATTGCCGAATTATCACAAGTTAAAACTTTTATTTAATAATAAAAAAAATCTGGTGCGTGCGCGTAACACACAACTTTCACTTACCAACTTACTTAGATTAGAAATTGACGTGTTTTGCTAATAATCATTTCCCAAAGTCACACATTTTTCTACATTCATATCTTATTTTTGTTAATCGTTAAAGCCGTTTTTGAGTAAATAAAAAAACCTGTGAAAATGATACAAAATTTATTAAGTAAAGTCCCCCCTCCCGTAGATCAATTTTGATGAAATTTTTACAGTCATATCTCGGGCATATAAATACATCAAATACCAAGTTTGATCAAAATCGTTAAAACCGTTTTTGAGTAAATAAAAAAAACATGTGAAAAAGGTACAAAATTTATCAAGTAAAGTCCCCCCTCCGGTTGATCCGGTTTATAAATTCATAAAATTTGTTCTTGTTTTCTGTATAGTTTTGTGAGATAATATTTATTTATGATTTCTAAAAGGCATTCATCTGTGTAATTAATTTACCTATAATATATCCTTGAACGAAATTAATAGGAATCATATAACGCATACTCTTCTTCCCTAACTTATTTGATTTAAAAAATACAATTTAAGGGCCGAGCGCATATTGAGACACTCGCGACGCAGAGCTGAGCTCACCCAATGTGCGCGGTTCCTATCTAATTCACTTTCCACAAAAACTGCTCTGCGTCGCGAGTGTCTCAATGTGCGCCTAGCCTTAGGCTTATTAACTAAAAAAAAACACCCTTTAAAACTTAATCTGCGAGGCCGGTGTGTCAGTGATACCCCATAATCGTTCTTTCTTCTCTTAATTTATTATAAAACGTATTTTTTACCTTTATTTAAATGGAATTATTTAAAAGGAATAAATTTCTATTCCTCAATCCAAACTTTTTTTAATTTAACATTTGGTGCTATCCCTTCGCCACCTTAATACTATATTTTGGATTTTAAAATCCAAAATCATATAATAATATTGGACATAATAAATAATAAATTTTAAGTCAGCACTGCATTATGAGTAATTAAATATATAAAAAGAAAGTTTAAGGGCATACATTTCTTATAATAGTAGGTTATCTATGACAACTCTTTCTCTGATTTCATTATTAATGATTTTTCTCGCATCAAAATGGAGGCCCAGATGCTGAAATATACTAACCTATTCAATGGTTTTGTTTTTCTATCTTATTATTCTCATTTTCCGCTAAGGCCGCTTGTCGGTTCTTACCACTTTTTTTAATCCAGATTTATCTCCATATTATTTTCTTCTAATTCTAATATTTTATTATTAAGTCCATGGCCACTATTGGAAACAACTATCATATCATCAGCAAAGGTCTTCGAGGCCTATTTTTTAATATTAAATTTATTGCTGAGGAGATAAAGATTGCTTAGATCGAGAGCTTTTTAGGGAAAAACTGAAAGGGGTTGGGGTTCTTGTGGGTAGAAAGGAGAGAAGAGGGAGGAAATGGACTGAGGAAGAGCGAAGGGAACAATCCAGTAGGATGAAAGAGTATTGGAGTAAGAGGAAGGCAGAGCGTTTTGTTAATTTATTAGAAAAAATTGTTTGTCATGATAGACCAACCTTTTTTTTTTTCTTTCAAGAACGCAAAAAATCAGCCCAGTATAAATTAAGAAATATTTAAAAGAAGACTACTTCGTGATTGTGAACTGTCACACATGTTAAAAACAAGCACGATGGGACGAAATCATTTATTCTCTGCTATAATAGACTGCTCCCAAGAGAGGGGCTTTGCTTGCAGATTTTTTTCAAATAACGGTTTTCGGTAGTTCAAACTTTAGCATCAATATTAGAAAGTATTGAAGTGTCCTCTAATCCTAGTATATATTTAAATTCAGGTAGTAGAAGTACAAAAATTTAATTACTCCTAAGTTTTGAAATATTTAAAGAAAATTTAAAAGCTCCGCAAGCAGTTTTCGCGTTCCGCCCGATGTATAATGACCTGCTTCATATTAACATAGAAGATGATTATATTCCCTTAAACTGTCATTTTACGGTATCATTATTATTATAATAGCCTATCTCTATTCTTGGAAGGTCCAACAGTTAATTACAGGCTGACATGGAAGACGGGAGCAAGGTGATCCGAAAATTAACTGTGTCATTACTTTTATACTTTTTGGACTGAATAATTATAGGTATGATTAAGATTACTTATAACTTAACTGGCCGTTGGTTTCGACCGAAATACCTACCTGATCGTTCTGAATACTTTTCATGAGCGAAAGATATATAA
The DNA here is from genome assembly GCA_911387785.2 of Aelia acuminata. Classification (NCBI taxonomy): domain Eukaryota; kingdom Metazoa; phylum Arthropoda; class Insecta; order Hemiptera; family Pentatomidae; genus Aelia; species Aelia acuminata. The sequence continues at coordinate 107,787,622 of OU426980.1, forward strand.
AAAAAAAAACAAAAAAAATCTACCATTTCATACAATGATGTATTTATTTATGGTCTTTTGGTTAAATATTTAATTTATAATTTTTAAATTATTTTATTAGAAGATAAAAGATTCGACCACGGCCGGGAATCGAACCCAGGTCCTCCGTTAATTTATAATTTTTAAATTATTTTATAGAAGATAAAATAATTTACCATTTCATACAATAAAAAATTGTCTTGGGGATACCTTTGACAACTTCAGAGACTTCGTTCCGAATCCTTTGGAGGAGGTAAATTTACCTCCTTTAGAAGGGGCTTTTTTATGTTACTTCGGCTCGCAGGGAGCAATAAAAACCCTCCGACAGTTCCTCTTGCCTTCGGTAAAGATTAAAATTTCCAATTAAATCTTTTCGATTTCCTCAAGCATGCGGCAACCTTTTCAACAGAATATAGCCGATGATCTGTAATGTGGGGCGTCTATGACCCTACTGGTTGACGCCTTAATATATTTAAAAATTAAACTTTTAACCCCTGAAACCCTTTTGGAAATTCTACGTCTCTGACACGATCTACATTTTAAAAAAATATCAAATTCTACGTTTTCATAATTCACGATCCCGTAAGTGGGTATTCAGTCGCATAAAAACATCCGCATTGAAAGAGTTAACCCATTGTACTGAGTTGTCCCCTTTCAGGGGACTTGAATGATCATAAGCTGGTGACTTATTAGCACCTGTTTCTTAAAATAAGTAATTTTTTTTAAGAAGCACTTGCCCATTTCGGCTCTAGAGCTTTTCCTGCCCCTTCGTAGTATTACAAACTAACTAGGTCTCATGAAGCTGCCGTTGCTTCCTGTAGAGCTCATCCGGCACAAGTACTTAAGTGCGGCTTATGCGCCGTTCACTAAGGCGCCCTTCAAAGTGTGGCCCTATCTCCACTGAAAAGGACCCTTTTGGGTGTTTATTTATCTCTGAGGAGCGAGCGCAGCGAGCGGGAGTCGAAAGGTAGAATCTATTAAAGTCAATCAAGGCACTTTTTAACTGAAAAAAAGGCGATGGGAGTTCGATAACATCACGGTCACATGACCTCTCAAAACAGGTCCCGCCCATCAGCCGCTCTTTAGTACCTTTGCCCTCATCCGCCATTCCACAGATGCAAGCTCTGCTGCCGACTTGTACCGCCCTGACCATTTCATTGATCTCCATCTCTTTTTTGTTCACTGTCATCCACCTACGAAGAGATTGGGTACCACATCAGTCGATATTGCTCAGCTTATCGTCCACCGCGAGAAGGTTCCACGAATCATTACAAAAATTTTAATAGTCATGTTTCATAACTTCAGCTCTGAAGCTTGGATGGAATGAACATGGATAAAAATATTCTAGAGAAGGAAGTGAATCTACAAAATCCTCAAAACGTGTTTTAATGATAAAAAAAATTTGAGGGAATCTAGAAGTGCACTCCTTTCAAAGAACATTTATAAATGGTGAATGATGATGTTTTCTATCTTGGAAGTTGTGAATTTCTCAGATGGAACCCAGAGGTACCAACCGATATAATACTGTGTTTTCACTGAATTAATGCAGGATTTTATTAAATCACCTCTCTATAATATAGATAATAAACTATTTACGATTAATAGAATCTTTCTTTGGATATCTTCATTCATTAATCCTCTTCCAAAAAAAAAAATTGTTTGTTTATGTCGCTGCTTGGATATAATCCCCATAGAACTGAGATGTCAAAGCGTAATTTTGGCCTAATTTCGTTTAATAAGTTCAAACTCGGATGATATGGGGCCAAAAGGCTAGAAACACTGACTAAGACAGCGTGAGTGCACGGTTCAACAGTTGTTAAAAAACTTACAGAGAATCTCTCATTCAGCAAATCTATCGTCGCTGACGAGCTCAACGCAATTGGAAAGCCAAAAAAAAAACTTGAAACTGGGATACCTCTGCATTAACTATCGCCAAAAAAGTCACCGATATGATTTTCGCTCTCCACTCTTTGCCGAAACAGAAAAGAACCTTTTCTTGATAGAATAGACACTTGTGATGAAAAGTGGGTTCTCTACAATTCTAAACTTTATGGATAGTGGCTCGACAATAGTGAAGTGAAGTGAATTAAAACATTTTCCATATGTTCGTTATCCAACTCTAAAAAATAAATAAAGTGTCACTGTGTTTCATCCAAGTTATTCACTAGTTCATTGAATCCTGGTGAGCTGTTATTATTGGTTATTAGACCCTGCCTCATCTACCCTATTCTCCAGACCTCTTGCTTATCAAATACCGTTTTTTTATAAACCTGGACCACTTTTTAAAAGATGAAAAATTTCATAATCAAATTTAGATATTAAATACGTTTGAGCCTTTGTTTGTACTAAAGACTCAAAATTCAACTCACAGAGCATAGAAACTCGTTGGCGGAAACGTTTTTTTAACGACGTCCTTTTTCAGAGTGTTGTGGTTAATAAAAATGTCTTAGATAATTTATTTTGTTTTTCATGTTTTCAGACCGTAAACCTGCATTAATTTCCGGACATTATAATTATAGTATCTTCAACTGTAAGCGTATTAACTACATAACAAGTGCATTGGTTGTTCTACCCTTCTAAAAGTTTAACAAATCTTTTCAAAGAAGCCCGGAATATTGTAGTTTTGGACAAACCAAGACATCTACCTAGAGTTTGCCACTCGCAGCTTAACTAGCCTGAATAAACTTGCCTCCAGCGGTTTTCGAATAATTTGTTAAGTAAATATAGTAGTCACAGAACTGTTGAGCAACTGAAATTGAAATAAAGAGAAACATTTCTTTGGAAAAAAAAAAAAAATACAGCCTGGAAATTGTGTAAGATATTAGGCATTTGATTAAATCTGTAACATTAATTGGAAATACATTATAGTCACACATCTAAAAACAGTCATCTAACACATATAATCACTTAAAAAGTTAAAATACAGTAAATTATGAATAATATAATATAATAAAATAATATAAATTGACATTTCACAATTATTATTATTAAATATTTTTCTTTAATTACTGTTATACTTATTCTGTCTTAGTGAAAGTATGAAAATAATTGGATTTCATTTTCTTTTTCCATTTTAATTTCTATGAAAAATCAAGTAACGAGTAAATCTGTTTCTATAATTAAAATTTGTTTAATCATTACAGAGACTGGAGGAGTGGTATGGCGGAAGGAGGAAAAGCACCTGTTGACCCACCAAGCAGACATTCTGATGATGATTCTGGTTGTGCTTTAGAAGAATATACGTGGGTTCCACCAGGTTTAAGACCAGATCAGGTATTTTTAAGACTCATTTTTATTTTAAGATAGAAATAGTTACAATACCTCACTAGTTAGTCAAAGCTGTTATGTAGGATTAGAATTATTAAATTGAATTATTTATTGAATGTATACTATATATCTCTAATTCTGAGTATTTCTTATTAAGCTTTGTATTATTTTAAAATTCCCAGCTAGTGACAAGCCCCCTTCTGAACAGTGCCCCAGGCATGTTTCCGGATTGTATTTATTGCAACATAGGGAAGGACTTACTTGTGTATTGTATCACTTTTTTATTTTTCCCACACCTTCTTTATATCTTCTACTCTGTCTCCTTCCCTCTTTTCTTTCTATCCATCACAAGGACTTCATTTCAATTTTCTAAACTTTTTTCAATATTTGAAGTTTAATATTTAAGTTTACTGAATTCATATTATTATTGATTGTCTGAAAATGAATTATATTCTTAAATATAATTCATTTTGACTCTATCACCTGATTGCAAGTATCACATGATTTCTTAATATATCACTTGATTTACAGGTTCACCTTTATTTTTCTGGGTTATCGGAAGATAAAATACCTTATGTTAATTCCCCTGGAGAAAGGTACAGAGTTCGACAACTTTTACAGCAGCTTCCTCCACAAGACAATGAAGTATGTTATTGTAATAATTTGACTGAGGAAGAAAGAAAAGAGCTAAAAATATTTTCTGCTCAAAGAAAAAGAGATGCATTAGGAAGAGGAACTGCAAAACTAGTGAACTCGCCAACTTCTTGTGCTCTGGTAATTAAATTAAATGTTTTTTTACCTCATTCATATTCATTTATACTCATTTGTTGAAAATCGATATAATTGTATCCAGTCTATTATTATTTTTAAAACATACTTAATCTGTACTACTGTCTTTTTCAGGGTTGTTTAATTAATGCATCATTTTTTACCTTTACTATTAAACAAGAATATTTAGTGTTAGGAATTCTAAATATTCATTGCTTTGATTTGATTCACTTTTAATAGTGAGATTACTTGAATGATATATTAAATTAATATTATCAATTAAAAATACTTTTCAGTGTCAAGAACTGTTATCAGCTGGAGATATGTGTGTTCAAGCCTCAAGAGCTGGTCCAAACAAAAGTTGGCACCCATCATGCTTTACTTGTACTGTTTGTAATGAACTCCTTGTAGATCTGATTTATTTCTATGAAAATGGAAAATTATACTGTGGTAGACATCATGCCGAAACTTTGAAGCCTCGTTGTTCTGCTTGTGATGAGGTATTATTTAATATTCACATTTTTGTATCTATTAGCATTTTAAACAGTAGGTTGATGTAAGTTTTCAAAATAATGCTATTTTTATGATTTGGCTCTTAAACCAACCCCACAGCCCTTAGACTTCATCCCAAGTTGTGAATCTGTCATTCATTTCAATGATCAAGCTGATAAATGATAAATTAAATCATGCCATTATTTAATTATGATATCAAGGTTATGGTATTGCTTTAAAGGTGACCAAAGCAATTAGGATAGTCAGATCAGGTAGATTAAGGTAAATGCTGGTTTGCATTTTTGCTCTGAAGTTTTTTTTTTGTTTTCTTTTGGGGGGGGGTGTCTTTTTGGCATTGTGGTGAAGTAATCATGGCCTTTACTTTCAAACACTAAAAAGAAGGGATATTTTTGTATTGTCTATACTTTCTAAATTTGCACTTAATAGTAAATACTGAATGCACACAAATGCATTTTCAGCTAACCTTAAAATATTGTACATAATACTCACAATAATCACAAAAAAAAGTTTTGGTTATGAATAGCTTCCTATTGACAGAAGTGGAACATAATAAACTATCAACACCTTTTTTTCACCATTTTCTTTTCACTTATAATTATTCTTGTGATTTTTTATGTTCTTTGTCTGATCTAAATACTATTAAAATATTATATATATAAACAAGTATAATTTGATTACAGATAATTATGAATTTCAGATTATATTAGCTGATGAATGTACTGAAGCAGAAGGAAGAGCCTGGCATATGAAACATTTTTGTTGCTCAGAATGTGATAAACAGCTTGGTGGTCAAAGATACATAATGCGTGATGGTAGACCTTATTGTCTTAGCTGTTTTGATACTTTATTTGCAGAGTTCTGTGATTCCTGTGGTGAAGCAATAAAAGTTGATCATGGTAAGATCAGTAATATTTTTTCAGATTCTGAAAGCCCATTTTGCCCCTGAGCTGCTTTTACTAATCATTAGTATTTATATATTTTTTCAGTATATAATGAGATTCTCATTCTTATTAAAAAAAAAGAGGCTCAATAATTTTTTTTAATTTCCAGCGATATATTTTTGCCATATATTAACATAAACACAGAAAGAAACGCCAAAAATTCATATTATTTCTACCCTTGGGATGAAATGGACTAATGATTAATAATCAGTTTATATTAAATAAATTAAAAAATATAATAATTAGGAAATCATTCAAATAAATAAAAGAAATTAAAAAGAAAAGAAAAACTGTACCTTTATTTCTTTATTCATTCCCATTATATACTATGATGATATACATCGATCTTTTTACATCAGAAAACCTTTAAAATAGTAGTCTATAATCATTCATTTTCCTCTGGAATTCGTAATTTGGGGTTGCCTCAAAAAATATGATACACCTTTAAGTTTATTTATTTCATTTTTTTTCTTTTTTTCATTTTCTGGAAAATCAAGTGATGAATTAATTTTTATTTTGATTTGATACTGATTCATAAAGATATATTTGTTTATAAAGATGTACATCAGGCTGAAGTCCTCATGGACCATTCCAATGAAAATGAAATTCGTAAATTAATTAGCTAACATAAAATGGTTTTTAAATAGTCAAGATAAAAAATTGTTATTGTTATATTTGTGTATATAATTATTTACTTATTGGTAAAATTTTGTTATAGGTCAAATGAGTCATGATGGGCAACATTGGCATGCAACAGACAAATGCTTCTGTTGCCGTATGTGCCGCTCTCCACTTTTAGGACGTCCTTTTCTTCCAAGAAGGGGTGCAATATTTTGCTCTATAGCCTGTAGCAAAGGAGAACCCCCCACGGATGATAAAGATAACCAGAAGTTAAGAAAATCAAAGACCACGAGTAGTATTGTATCAGAATCTTCAAGTTCACCTCCATCCTCTAGAAAAATAAACAATACACAAAATTCTATCCTACCAAAACCAAAAGCAGAAATAGGGATTTCAGCTTTTTCAGTAACTGCACAATCACAACAAAAACTCAGGTAAGTATTTTAATAAAAATATATTCTCTGTAATATGCTAATTACACCAACTCCTAGTAGCTATTCTTATTACTGTAAATGGAGCATTAAAGATTATATTACTATAAATGGAGATCTTTAATTTAACAGAAACACTGAAAATGTTATTTGTAATTTAGGTTAAATTTTCAAAATATTATCAAATTGCTTTCTAAAATATTTTAAAGATAGATTAATCATTAGATGTATATTATATTTATAAAATATTATATACTGGGTGTCCCAGACCTAGTGTAAAAAAAAAATTGGGTAATACTGCATGTTAAACGGGGTAGAATGGCGCAGAAACGAGTTTCCTGTCTCAATCTTCTGAGGAGATAGAATTTTTGTTGTTCTGATTTTTAAAATCTTACTATGTAATCTTAAATACACTATATGTGCTGGAAGATCTAAATATTATAATTGAAGATTGGTGAAATACTTCTTCCAAATTTCTTTTATTAAAAATTTATAATATATACATTTATTTTGCCGACGTTTCGGACTATTCGTCCCTCTTCAGGGCAAATTTCTTCTGCCAATAACTAGCAATCCTTACACCTGACAATTTTTGGTGGCTAGGTCCATCTAAATGTAAAAATAAATGTATATATTATAAATTTTTAATAAAAGAAATTTGGAAGAAGTATTTCACCAATCTTCAATTATAAAATCTTACTTTTTTCTTAAAAATTACAGTTTTCTCTACTTTGGTTTAGCATAGAAACAAAAACGATGATATTTTCTTAATCATCATTTAATTTTCTAAAAGATGAAATGGGTGTAGTTATTTTAAACCCACTTTCAGTGGGAATTTTAGGGCGCTTAACAAAAAACATTTATTAAAACTTAAATTTATAATAGTTTTTGAAAATTCCTCACTCCCCACTGCATCACCCTAGAGGCTGTCAAATTTCCTAAAAACTGCGGAATAGTTAGCTTTTTAGTGGAGTAACCCATGATACAATCGCAATTCACCTTTCGAGTCTAAAAGAAGTTTTTCTGATGAAAAACACACTAGAGATGTCACTGCTGGGGCAATGAGGAAGCGCGCTAGAGCCTGCATCCAAAGTAATGGATGCCAGACTTCCCATGAGTTAGCGTTAGTTTTACTTTTTTAAGGCTAGAAAGAACAATGTATGAATTCTAAATAATATATTCTGCAATAATAATATTATTTTTTATCTCTAACCTTTTTTATGTAGGATTTTTCAAATTTTAGTAGAAGAGAAGAAAAAGTTATAATTTATTTCAAAGAAAGTATTTTTTAAATTCAAACTAAAGGTTTTTTTTTTTAATTTTAGATTATTATAACCCTTTTTATATTATTTAGAATTCATACATTTTTCTTTCTAGCCTTAAAAAAGTAAAACTAACGCTAACTCATGGGAAGTCCGGCATCCATTACTTTGGATGCAGGCTCTAGGGCGCTTCCTCATTGCCCCAGCAGTGGCATCTCTAGCGTGTTTGTCATCAGAGAAACTTCTTTTAGATTCGAAAGGTGAATTGCATTTGTATCATGGGTTACATCACTAAAAAGCTAACTGAATTCCGCAGTTTTTAGGAAATTTGACAGTTTCTAGGGTGCTCCAGTGAGGAGTGAGGAATTTTCAAAAACTATTAATAATTTAGGTTTTAATAAATGCTTTGTGTTTAGCGCGTTAAAAGTCCCACTGAAAGTGGATTTAAAATAACTACACCCATTTCATCTTTTAGAAAATTAAATGTTGATTAAGAACATATCATCGTTTTTGTTTCTACGCTAAACCAAAGTAGAAAACTGTAAGAAAACTGTAATTTTTCAGAAAAAAGTAAGATTTTAAAAATAAGAACAACAAAAATTCTATCTCCTCAGCAGATTGAGATAGGAAACTCGTTTATGCGCCATTTTACCCCGTTTAACATGCAGTATTGCCCAATTTTATTTTTTACACTAGGTCTGGGACACCCAGTATATATTATATTATAATATAAATTATAAAAGGAAATTAATGTAATGAATGGCTGGTGCATTTTATATGGTATTCTAGCATCAAGTGAATCGAGTTGTTGAGTTATTCAACCAATAATCACAAGAGATTTTCCTACAATTTTTTATACTGTGTATATTTAGGTCTTATTTTAATCAGACCTAAAGTGTAGCAAAGCACTTTAGAGATTATCATCATGTACTTTTTATAGTAATGATAATCCTGTATATTATCTATAATAATATCAACCTATAAATAATATTATTTTAAATAGGTATTTCACATTTTACTACAAATTTGTATTGCTTTGCCATTTTTAAAATATAAAAGTTGCTTTGATGAATATTACATTAGTAATTTTTAATTATTTAAAGCTTGGATTTAAAAAACAGTGCAAGTAGTCAAACCTTTACAATAATTTCATGATTGAGCAAATAGAAAAATGTAATAATTATCTGTAGAAATAATTTTAATTTATAAAAAAAAAAATATTCTGAAATTTAAAACTTTAACGTTAAAATCTTGAAATAAACTTATATTAATTTTCACATATATAATCTATACAATTAATAAATTTGATTTTTTTTCTGTTCCAGGAGTTATGACTCATTTTGTTCCTATAACTCTCTTCGAGAGAATGTACAAAACAGATCTCCAAAAATGGGGAAAAAAATGATTCAAGGCTCCATCCAAAAATTTTCTGAAAATACTTTGTCAATTCCTGAAAACCAACAAGATGTTCTTTCCCTTCCTTCACCGTATAGTTACAATATTTGTTCTAGTAGTAGCCAACCATTTGATCAATTACTTCTGGAAAAAACATTAGAGGAGTTAAGAAGAAGAAATGAAAAAGAAGAAATAGAATCTACGAATTCAAATGAATCTGAAATAGATAAAAATAAGCTAGATGAAAATAATTTGGATCGATTTTTTATGGATGCTAATGAAATTTTGTTACCACAAGTTGAGAATTTCTTCAAGAAAACAGGAGAAAGTAGCGATGAATGTAGTCAAAATCATGAGTCTGTAGGGCTCAAGCTGCCTCTTGACTGTAATAGCATAGAGAATGTTAATTTAAAACCTTTTATGCAAAGAATCCCTGCAGAAGACTATTTAAAAAAAAATGAAAAGATCATTGTTCATAAAGAAGTAGATGAACTACTTTCTAAATGTAGTGGGAGGGATAGAGAAACACTACATTTTGGCGAAGGAGCTTGTAGTTTGGAAACATTAAGGTTGACTGCCAAGACAGCTCCAGATTCAATAGTTAGGAGAAAACCTTTGCCTGAATTACCTGGACCACCATCACCAAAGAAAAATCTTAGTGTTAGATTCCGTTGTGTGAATCCACAAGTAGAACATAATAAACCAAGTTGTAGTTATAAAACAACAAATTATGATTCGGACAGCTCATGTTCAACTTGTTCAACAAGTTCCAGTGATGATACTAATGCCTATAAGCTTCCTCCTAGAAGAGCGTATGGTGGTGTTAGAATTTCTTATGTTCCTAATGATGCTGTGGCTTGTGCTAAAAGACAACAAGGAAATCACAATTCACTTAAGAAAACCGATGATAAAAATTGTGTTATTTCATGATATTTTAGAAATGTTCACCTAATTTGTATATAGATATTTGTACATTGAAATGTTGACTAGTGATTAATTGGACATATTTTAATGAAGAATGGTATAAATATTTTTATTCTGTATATTTAAAGTTCAGGAAATTTAAATTCCAAGAATATCTCTGAATCCGTATTGTTATTAAAACAAAAGCGATAACTTCTGGAGTGTAAGATTTTTATCATATTGATAATGTAGTTCAGTATAGAATGTAAAAATGTAATATTGTTTTAGTCTTTTAATTTTTATTTGACAGTAATATTTAATTACTGGTAGTTTCAAAATTAAAGGACTAATTTATTTATTCCATGTAAAATATTATTTGCAAAATATATTTTTATTTTCTACATAAATCCCACTTATCATTTCTATGTAATTTAAGTTAAGAGGTTGATGAGTAAATATAATCATTTAAAATGATTTTATAATCTAATACTGACTTCATATTTTCCAAGATAGGGTTTTACACATTTTTTTTAGCAGATTTCATATACTAAATTTGACCACAGGTCAAATTTAGCCAGGTCTTTAGTTTTACTGAATCATCCTGTGTAATCAAATGGATTATTGAATTTGATAGAGGAGTAACTTTGATTTTTTTTATTTTCGTAATCTTTTAGAATAATTTTATGAATAGCCAGTGGTTTAGTACCATAAAATGATACAAGAATGTGCCACTTTTTGAAGGTTTTGATCAATAGTTCCAAACAATATTCACCTAGAGCTTCAGGATTTTAATCAACTTACCTTTTTCTCAGCTTTTGATTCATGTATAAGGAAACATAATATGTCACATGGGAGTAGAGGGAGAATTTTATTTCAGTGGCACATTTTTACAGTGTTGGGTATAATAATGTGGCACTTTTTTTTTTTTTTTTCTCTCTCTCTCTAAAAACATTGAATATTGAACATGAGAAATAAATTCATATTTTCGTTCAACCTATCTTAGAAACTACGATGTTCAATCGTAAAAAAAAAAAAAAAAAAAAAAAAAAAAAAAAAAAAAAAAAAAAGTGCCACATTATTATACCCAACACAGTAAAAATGTGCCATGATTTTTTTGTTTTTAAATATATTTTTTATTCGCTCATTACGATTTGTAGTTTTATTGGCAACTATACGAGTAAAAAGTAAACAGTCGCTCTTTTTTTAAACTAATAGGTTATATGTTATTAAATCATTCTTTGATTCTTAAATATATTTTTTATTCGCTCATTACGATTTGTAGTTTTATTGGCAACTATACGAGTAAAAAGTAAACAGTCGCCCTTTTTTTAAACTAATAGGTTATATGTTATTAAATCATTCTTTGATTCACTGTACTTTTCTTGGTTATTTTTCTTTGAAAACTCATCTCAAAATAACTTATTTGGGTACCAGGTGAGACTTTCAACTCTTTTGGAAAATCATGAAAATTACTCCCTCACTGTAGATTTATCAGTAATGATTGATGTCAACTTATAAACTTCTATTTTAATGGAATACACTCTCCAGTATGTCTACCATCAATTTAATTTTTTTTGGAAATGCCGAACTTCCTCCTGGTAGCAGTTAGGCAGTGCCAACATACAAAAGACACAGGTGGCACATATTTGGGTATCTGGCACAATCTTTTACCATTTACCCCTATCTTTTACCATTTATAACGGTATCCTTCACTGTTGGTTTCATATTGTGCTGTAAAAGTGATGTCTGTGTTTGTTTTAGTAAATTACATTTGAGTATATTTAGGGATCCATTTATAGGATGGAAATCAACTGCTTTATAGAAAATTGGAGTTTTTAATTTTCTTGCATGGTAAATTACGTCTTTCCTGTAAATTTTATATTATTTAGGCCATTTGTTAATATTGTGAATGAATTTTCCAGAGAGAAAGCTTTCTTTTTTTCATTTTTTTCTCCCTAAAAATAACAGTCTATTTTCTAAGTCACTGATATAGTACTATATTTATTGAATGAACCAAAACTAAGCGCTCTTTTTGACAATTTTTTTTTTTTTGTGCAGTTTATTTATTCTTGAGGGACACAATTTTTTCTCTCACAAGAATTCAAATTCTGTTTTACATACATGTATATAAGTAATCATATTCATACTAAATTTTTGTACTAATTAGTTCAACTACCAATATAGAGTATAATTTGTTGTTTTTGTTTTTAGTAATTTCCAATAAGTCTCTCAGAGTAATTTTATAAAATGAAGTCATTTAGAGCCAAAACGAAACCTGATTTTTATTCTTCTCATTAAATAAGAAATAGAAGAAAATGCATGATTGGTAGTTTAAAAACAATTTTTTGCTAAATAAATTGTATTATTTTCAAAATAAAAGAGCAAATATTTCACATGGAATGTGTTATTGGGTTGATGCAAAATTAATGCAGGTTTTTAATATTCATTGAAAATAGGCCATATCTTTACTTTAACTATATATATTTAATCAAAATAATTTCCATCTGAATCAATGCACTTTTGCCAACGTTCAACAAGCTTTCTTATTCCACCAGAAAAAAAAATCTGAATCCCTGGACTCAATCAAGTCACGAAAAGAATTTTCAATTTCATCCTGGTTTTGAAAATTTTTCTCCCTCAAACAGTTATCCAGATGCCTGAAAAAGTGGAAGTCTGCAGGAGAGAGGTCAGGTGAATAAGGCGGGTGTGGGAGAACTTCGTAGCCCAACTCGTGCAGTCGTCGTAGCGTTGGTTGTGCGACGTGTGGTCTCGCGTTATCATGGAGAAGGATAGGTCCCTTCCGATTAATCAATGCTGGGCAAAGACGTTGTAATTTTTGATTCATGTTGTCAATTTCTTGACAGTACTTGTCAGCAAGTTATTAAGTTGTCGTAGCAACTAGCAGTAAAGCTCTATCTTTATGTAATCTTTGTACTTTTGAGCAATAAAGTTTATTTTTTAAGTTCGCTATTTGGTCAGCACGTTAACTGGCGCCCGAACAGGGACTGCAAGCATCAAGAAAGCACTGTTCCCAGGTATCTTGATTTGTCTTCGCAGTTCACTCCGAACTCTGACGAACTTTGATATTGAAGACCCACTCATCCGAGGTATCTTTAGTATCACTGTTTCTGGCCCACTCTACCCGAGGTACCAGAAGATTCTGACGATTTTGGAAGATTCAACCTAGGACATCACTCACCCGAGGTATCCTAAGTTGAAGTTCACTGGACTCACTGGTCGCAGGTATCCAGCAGAACTTCACGGCTCTCCAATAGTAAGAATTTAACATAAACTTTATTGCATTTTATTTTATTGTATTTAAGTTTTATTGCATTTTATATTACTTTGTTAAATTTAAATTTTCATGAATACCGACCCTGCGCTAAGTCGTATTACTGAACAAATTGATAAATTAAAAAAGATGGAATCATTTCAAATTAAAAGCGCAGACTACGACCATATTCCACAATTTGATGGTAATCCGCATAATTTATTAAAATTTGTAAGTGTTGTTAGACAAGTTAAAACTATTGTTTGTGCTAGCAATAATACCTTTAAAGAATTAAATGAAAAAAGATTACTTAGTAAAGTCATCACGCGTTTAACTGCTGATGCAGATTATATTAATACAACATGCGAATTTGCAACAATCGACGAACTCCTCAATTATTTAGAAAGAACTTTCCGCGATTCGAGATCAATTGAACAATTAACTTTTGAACTATTTAACACCAATATTAAACATAAGGAACATCCTCTAGATTTTCTCCAGAGATTGAATAAGAACCGTACTCTAATAATTTCGCGACGTAGAATAGACAAAACATATAATAGGGAAACCGTAATTGCTCATTTGGAAACCCAATTACTTTACCACTTCTTTACCAATATGCCTTTGCACGTTAGAACCTACTTGATGACTAAAACCGAGAAAATTAAGAATTTAGATGATTTAAGGAACCTTATTCAAAATGAGAATCATCTCATGTTTGACGATTTAATTTCATCCGGATCAATGAATCGAGCCGGTGACAAAACCGAACATTTTTAAAAGAAAAAATTCGATCACCATAAACATCATAAAAAGCACTTAATAATCATCATAACAACGGACATTATAATAACCACCATTATAATCCTCACTATAATAATCACCATAATAATCAACAATACGATTATTACCCGAATTATAATCAAAATCATCACCAACCTAGAGAGGTCCACAATCGGGAATGGAATCCTCAAGATCAACGTAAATTTTTTAATAAACCTAATTCCGGACAATACAGACAAAATAATCAAAAACAATTCCATAATAATTATCAGCGACCCTATAACGGCACAACAGGTCAAACGGTTTCTATGAGAAGTGCTAACTCTCAACCTCCGAAACAACCAGTTTTTGAAATCGAGGAAACACGGGAAGATCCCAGAGACATAAAAATAAGAGAACTCGAATCTCAACTCACTCTTTTTAGGAAACCGCCAGAACGAAACGGACAATCCCTAGTATTAGAATTTCATACTATAAATTTTGATCAACTCCCTTACGTGATCGACCATAATGATCGGAAATGGCTTATAGATACAGGTTCGAAAAGTAATTTTATTAATCCCGATATCATTCCAAAGGAAGTACCGCGAGTAAAAGAAAAATTTGTTGTTAAAACAGCAACAGGGGAAAAATATGGCGACGAAGTTTTATACACCTATTGTGATACTACGTTTTTGAAAAATCCAGAAAAACTAAATTTTTTTATTTATAAGTTTAGTCCAAATTATGATTTATTAATCGGCAATCAAACCATGGACGATATGGAGTCTAAAATTGAATTTAAAGATCGCCTAATCACAACAAAATATGGTTCGTTTAAGTTTCACCTACGTGACGAAAACCGCGAAGTAAATTTAAAAGAAGGAGTTAATTCGATCCCAATAAATAAAGAAGGAATTTTTTATGTTGATTTAAAAACCGACGATATAGAAATCCCACCAGGTATATACGAGAATAATTTAAACATAATTAGTAAAAATAATAAAACGTTAGAAATAAATTTCCATGATCTTCTTGGCGAAGAGGTTGAAGAAATCCACCGTGGTTCAGAAAACATTTCTGAACAGATTCCAAATTTAATCCGTGGAGATCATATGGCTCCTAAAGACAGAGAAACACTCATATTTCTACTGAGAAAATATCCATCCATTTTTAAAACCGACAAAGACGAATTGTCCGCAACCGACATTTTAGAACATAAAATCAAAACAAAAACAGAAGAACCTAGTTATTCAAAAAATTACCGATATCCCCATCAATTCCGCGAAGATATAAAGAACGAAATCATCAAATTACTAGAAAATAAAATAATTCAACCCAGTAATTCTCCTTATAACTCCCCAGTTTGGGTTGTACCCAAAAAACTAGACGCATCCGGTCAACGAAAAGTAAGATTGGTTATTGATTATCGAAAGTTAAACCAACAGACGATTCCAGATAAATATCCGCTCCCTCATATTGAAGACTTGCTTGGAAAATTAGGTCGCGCTTCTATCTTCACAGCAATGGACTTATGTTCCGGATTCCACCAAGTCCGAGTTGAAAAAGATTCAATCCCCAAAACCGTGTTTTCAACCGACCAAGGGCACTTCGAATTTCTTAGAATGCCTTTTGGACTCTGTAATGCTCCTGCAACATTTCAGTGAGCAATGAACATAATTTTTTTGGATGTCCCTAACACCCTCATCTACATGGATGATATAATATTTTTTTCAGAAAATATGACGGATCACATGAAGTATATTGAAACGGTTTTACAAAAGCTTCAAAAACATAATTTAAAAATACAGTTGGATAAAACGGAATTTTGTAAACGTGAATTATTATTTTTAGGTCAATCATATCGGAAAAAGGTATACAACCTAACCCAGCTAAAATTTCAGCCATTACGGAAGCAAAACTTCCGAAAACCGAAAAGGAAATAAAAAGTTTTTTAGGACTAACCGGTTTTTATAGAAAAATGATACCAAATTATGCGAAAATCGCATCTCCCCTAACTAAATCACTAAGAAAAGGGATAACCATTAACCCATCTTCGTATAAAGAAGCGTTTGAAAAACTAAAAGAACTCATTAGTAGTAGCCCGGTCCTACAAGTACCAGATTTTTCTAAAGACTTCTATTTAACGACTGACGCCTCTACTGTCGCTGTCGGCGCGATCCTCAGTCAAAAACATAATAACATCGAATTACCTGTTTGTTATGCATCCAGAACTCTCAATAAAGCCGAGCAAAATTATTCCACAATCGAAAAAGAATGTCTAGCCATCATTTGGGCGTGTAATCACTTTAAACCTTACTTGTATGGAAGAAAATTTCATATATACACCGATCATAAGCCCTTAGAATACATGAAAACATGCAAAACCCAAAACGCTAGGTTAATTACATGGAAAATAATGTTAGAAGATTTCGATTTTGATATAAAACATATAGAAGGGAAAGCTAATAAAGTAGCCGACTTTCTATCGCGATTCCCAAACGAAAAACAGGAGTTATTACACATATCCGAATCAGACGAAGAAAGCCTCGCGACTGTTCATTCTGATAACTCATCCTCCGAAAATAGAATAATGATTAACGAAGACAAGAGCAAAGCCGTTAATATAGAAAATACCAAATTATAGTTCAAAAAGGATTTTCGAACACGCTTAACACCCAACCTTTTCAAACCAAACATAGGAGTGAAATGTTTGTTTTAGGGTATGAAAACGAGGAAGATCTAGAAAATTCATTATTAGAATTCGTAAAACCAAACACCACATACGGTATATATTGTTCGACTAAAAGCAAAATAGCATCGGAAATATACCTTTTAGAAAAACATATTTTAACATAAGCGAACTATTTAGAACAAAATTTCAGACAAATAAGTTAAAACGATATTTTAATTATGTCACAGACATAACCGATAAAGACCAACAGGACAAACTAATCTCCGATTATCATATAAGTAAAACCCATCATAGAGCAGCGGAAGAAACCTTCGAGAAATTAAAAAATGAATACTACTGGCCTAAAATGCTAAGAAATATTAAATCTTGGATTTCGAATTGTGAAATTTGTCTACAAACGAAATATGACAGACACCCACCAAAACCTAAATTCAAATTAACCCCCACACCAACCAAACCATTCGAAGAAATACAAATGGACACAATACATATCAACGGCAAATACGTTCACTGCATCGTGGACGTTTTTTCAAAAAGGATGTTTACTCATCTGTCGGAAACAAACAATCAGAGAGACACAAAGGATGCACTTGTGGCTTACTTGAATTGCATTCCATTTTAACTTATAGGCATAAAAATTTATTAACCCGTATATCTCACCTAACCAATCAAAAACGCATGAAAAGAGGGATTCTGAATGGCCTTGGGAAGGCTATAAATTTTATTACCGGGAACCTCGACGACGACGATCGCCAAAGATACGACTCCGTCATACAACAATTAGAAAGGAATATGTATAGAATCGAAAGCAACGAAAAACAGAGATTGAAAGTATGCGGCTGGCATCTGAATTAAATAAACATATAACTATCCTAAATCACTATAAATCCCAGATCACCTCTAATAACGTAACGACCGAATTATCGTTAGAAAAACTAAAGCATCACGATTTATTAGCCATCTTGACTTTGTTAAACGAAAAAATAAAAGACATTGAAGATTAAATAGAATATTGTATTAAAGGCGTACTTCACCCCAGTATTATTAAACCAAATGAATTTGCTAACATTTATAACAATCGATCTAACTTGCTAACAAAAGACACAGAATTAAATTGGCTCCTTGGTAAAAGCACATGCTCCATAACAAATTCTGGCATTATATATTATTTCATTCAATTACCATTAAATACCACTGGAATCATGTCGTATCTAGCCACACCTTATCCTTATATTCACAATAATAAAACTTTCATAATGCAAATTGAAAAAACTATTATTATAAAAAACAATAGCAATATATATAAACCCACTAAGTGCCTTAGTTATAATTATGAATTATATTGTAAAAATTTAGAAATATTAGATAATAAGTGTATTAAAGAATTAGTTCATAATAAACCTCTTGATAATTGTAAATTATTAATTGTAAGATCAAACCCCTTGGTGATGTACATCCCTGAAACAAGACAATATATAACGCATTTAATTAAATCCATTGAGACTGAAAAAGAAGGTTTAATTCATAACAATAATTTATATTCAACTTCTTTAATAAACTTAGAAAATAAGGAACATTTTGTAAACAATACTAAATTACCTATAGTTTATAACGATATTGTATATCTACCCTTTATTCCCGAGCATCTCCCTCTACAACAAATATAACTTTAGAAAAATTAGATGATATTAAGCTTGACCCCATAGAGATAGAACAATTAGAAGAATACGTTGTAAATAGTGATGATATTTGGAAATATGTATTGACTTTTGTAACATTTTATTTATTATTCTTTCATATTTACACATATGTAAAATTTATCCCAAACGTTTGTAAAACCCAACAAAATATTGAGAGCCCTTCCTCTCTGCAAACTTTCCAATCCTCAAATCCTATTGAGTACCTACCAGAATTTGATGGCAGGGCCATAGCATGGCATTCACTTATTCACAAAATTGGCCATAATGTGTTCAGGGGACTTCACACTTAAGGAGGGAGGAGTTAACGAGCCATAAACAATAAAAGTCTTTCAAACCTTTTTCCCTTACTCAGGTGCTTCTCCAGCAGTATAATCAGAAACCCCCTGCTCTTTCCCTTCCACTTGGGCTATCCATGTGACATATTGATTCATTCTTAGTCTATCCGTAGTCGTAGCAACTAGCAGTAAAGCTCTATCTTTATGTAATCTTTGTACTTTTGAGCAATAAAGTTTATTTTTTAAGTTTTTTGGTCTATTTGGTTGCTATTTGGTCAGCACGTTAACTGTCGTTTAATTGGTGTGGCACCCACTTGGCCAACTTTTTTACCTTACCAATTGCTTCCAAGTGGCGTACAACTTGAACCAATTGGTTCACACCGAGTTCTACCGCTATTTCTCGGGTGGTTTTGGTTGGGTCTTCTTCCACTATTGACCTCAGCTGGTCGTTGTCTAAAGCAAAATGACGGCCCCGCCCTTCCTTGTCTTCGAGGTCGAAATCTCCACTGCGAAACTTCTGGAACCAACGCTGCACCGTGCACTCGTTAATAGCCCCCTGACCCCACACTTCGTTAATATTACGAGCCGTTTGCGCAGCGCTGCGCCCTAATTTAAATTCGTAAAAATAAATTTGACGAAAATCGTACTTCGACATTTTCGATTTAAGACCTTTGAACACACTGAACAAAACGATTTTACTGATCAAATTCATGGGGAAAGAGAGGGTATTAGATAAGGTTTGTTTTGGTATAATAATGATCAAAGTTAGAATTTGCTTTGTTTACACAATTGGAATTAAGATATCGCAATAGAGGAAACCTGCATTAATTTTGCATCAACCCAATATTTAAGGTTAATGAGTTATGGGAATTCAGCACCAAATTTGGGGGGGGGTCATGACCCCCTGTCTCATGTGGCTGACAGCACCGGTTTTAATGAGATTATTACCTTGTCTTAAGAAGGACTGCGATCTAAAGAACCAAAAGTGATATGTTTAGGGCTTAGTAACTACTTAATTGTTACTAATAAGCCAAAATTCTTGAAGGGAGGGGGTCATGACCCTGTGACCCCCCCTTGGATCTAATTTTAAAATTAATGAGTTAGTTTTGCCTAGAATTTGATGTATCTGATGTAACCAAGGGCGTACCCAGGATCAAAACTAGGGGGGGGGGGCAAGCTATGGTCATTCAGGTTGTAACATCTTACCGCGGAAAAGGTGAACGAAACCAAAATTATGTATAATTATAGCAATGCTTTATCAACCAATTTATTACAATTATTTGCTTGAATAGAATCTTTCTATTACTGCTTCCCGCCTTAAAAACTTAAAAAAGTATTGCATCCAGCCTTCCAGAGGGGGGCAGCTGCCCCACCTCCCCCCCGCTGGGTATGCCCATGTAACCTTTTCCATTTGGAGTAGCCTTTTTCAAATTGCAGGAGTTACACATGAGCATACTTTATTTTTCAGCTACAATGGTAAAAATTGCTAATACTTAATAACCAGTATTGGCGAAACGACTTTACCTATTTTAACTTAGCACTAATTTAGCAACTCGTTCCACGCGCAATTGTATGCTCTTTTATTTTATAGAACATACAATTTACTCTTTGATGAATTGTTTTCGAGTAATAAGCAAAAAACTGAAAACATTTCTATGTATAGTTATATTATCATACATACATATACAGTGCAAAAATTCATTGCTGAATCTGGGCCTTCTCCAAGTTTTTGTCATTCATCTATACTATTCTGTGTAGGAGCTCTCCAGTCCACTAACACCATAAAGCCATCTAATTTTGGGTTGTTTCAGTCTTCTAGCCATTTACTGAACTTTCTTAGTTGATTTATGAAGAATATTAAAAGCATTAGAATTTAGCCGAGTAGGTAAGACAACGGGATTGTCATGAGGAGAGAGTTGAGTTTCGTGAGTTGAAAATTCCCGCCCGGTTTAATGATGCCTCCTTTGTCCAAATTATGCAACTTTGGAAGTTCCGCCTCTCCCTACATTAAACATATCGTCTCTCAAATCCTATTCTTATCTGTAGCTCTATATAACGTGGTAGCAACTCCTAGACAGTAGTGAGATGATAATGCAGTAATAAAATATACAATAACAGCTACTTTATTCGCACACAACTAAAACGAGTGCACGTTTAAACAACATAATACATTTTTAATTGATCAACGTCTTTTTTATCTAGGTTAAATACCAAAGGTTGGCTGCTACAATAAGGATATCTATTGTGTTCATTAAAAGAGTGAAAAACTCCTAGAGTGGGATATTTCAAGTTGATTTAAAGCGCGATGGGAACTTGCAGATGGTTAATCATCAAAATAATTCAAAATTTAACCACCGTCTTGGCGAGCTCGATTAGCGAACCCATTAGTGCGGGAGCTAATGGCCAAAAACAGGCACCTTTTTGGCCCTCATTTAAAAAATTTGAAGAAAATTTTTGATCATATAGGCAGAAAGTACTCATTTCATAGACAACAAATGTGAATGTCTGCCACCTCAGATTGGTTGCCATCAAATTTTATAGGAGAACAAAATCGACATTTTCGAACTTTTTTCAATTTTTCGCTAATAACTCAAAAACGATTTATTGCAGAAGAAATTGTTTTCTATTTAAGGTCCATCTGAGGTCCTCACAGTTAAAATCGGTTTAGTCTTTTCGCCAAAACCGATTGTCAATTTAGCCACTTTAGCGGAAAAAAGAATTACGCTCATGTTCCTAAGCCTGCAATTTAAAGAGGGTTACTCGAAATAAAAAATGTTATTTACAATAGTTGTAGAATAACAAATTCTGTGTAAAAAGATCTCATTAATTTTAAAATTAGCCCGCTCCTGTGGTGAAAAAGCAATTAAAACGTGAACCTATTTAGCGCCTTGTGGTCTAAAATCCGTTAAATTTTTGGGATTTTTTTTTTCAGTTTCTCGCATATGATTTGGCAAATACAGATCAAAAAGTATTGCTTTCTTCTTACTATGAGAGGCTAAATTATTGCAAACAGAATGATATATTTGAAGTTTAAATCGGTTTAGTGGTTTAGCCGGGTTCGGTACATTAAAAATCTGTAATTTTTACGATTTTGGTGGAAACCGTGTTCCAACGCCTCTAACTCATAAACACCTAGTTTAAATGAAAAATGTTTTAGATAAAAGTTGCTGAGACTCAAATTTAGCAGGAAATAAGCTCCATACAACATTAGCAAAATTCTGGGGGTGAAATTATTCAAAGTGCTTACTTCCAGCTAAAACTTCGGTTGTTGAAGTATTAACCATTTTGAACTAATTAAACAACCATCTTCCGTCTGTTAAAATAAAAAATAAATTTTGCCAAGTACCTATCTGTCTAAGTAGTTATTTTTATGGATATTTTTATCAAACCCCCTGATACTTCAAAAACCGAAGTCTTAGCAGGAAGTAACCACTACGAATTCTTTCAGGTTTTTATTTGTATTTCCACGCAGGGTTCAGCTAATGTTGTGTGTAAGGAGCTTGTTTCATGCTAAATTTGATGCTCTGCAACTTTTATCAAAGACGTTTTTCATTTAAACTAATAGGTTTAACTAGGTATTTTTGAATTATAGGCGTTGGAACAGGGTTTCCACCAAAATCGTAAAAATTACAGATTTTTGGTGTTACTAACCCGGCTAAACCACTAAACCGATTTAAACTTCAAATATATCATTCTATTTGCAATAATTTAGCCTCTCATAGTAAGAATAAAGCTATACTCTGTGATCTGTATTTGCCAAATTATATGCGAGAAACTGAAAAAAAAAAAAAATCCCAAAACTTTAACGGATTTTAGACCACAAGGCGCTAAATACGTTCACGTTTTAATTGCTTTGTCTCCACAGGAGTGGGCGTATTTTAAAATTAATTAGCTCGTTTTACACCTAATGTGATATTTTGAATTGGAGTAGCCCTCTTCATATTGCATGCTTTGGAACATGAGCGTAATTCATTTTTCCCCTAAAGTGACTAGATTGACAATCGGTTTTGGCGAATAGACTTAACCAATTTTAACTGTGAGGACCTCAGTCTTTAATGCCCTTTAATTTAATGCCCTCTTAATTTAGAAAGAACACAATTTCGTCTGCCATAAATCGTTTTCGAGTTATTAGCGAAAAATTGAAAAAAGTTGGCAAATGTCGATTTTGTTCCCCTATAAAATTTGATGGCAACCGATCTGAGGTGGCAGACATTCACATTTCTTGTCTATGAAATGAGTACTTTCTGCCTATATACCAATTGGCCTGAGGACATATCTTACCCCAAAATATATCCATCTCCTCACACTAAGCCCTCACAAAACGAGTGAGTTGATAAAGTTGGATATTTCGACGAGAAACGCAATATGCTGCTGGTTGCGCCTGCCAAAAGACACACCCACTCAATATTTTCACCACCCACTCATGTAATGACGGGGGCTTGGGCGTCTTGAGCTTCGTCATTTCTATCCCTGAACTCAAGCTTGCAAGAATTCGTCGACTGAAACATTCGGGTAGCCCAGTTGCCAGATCCGCCTGTACTTCTTGTTTTATTAGGAGGGAAATTATGAAATTGTCTAATCTCCTTACGAAAATGGGCCTCGATCCTGATAACACTTCTGGAGATGAACGAAAAAAAGTGCTTTCAACGAAACCACACCCAAGTGTTGATGGGAGAGCACTGAGGGAGTCGAAGAATTGCCGCCCATCCACACATTGGCTTAAGGATTACGCTGCTCCACTAACAGGTCACACCTTCGTTCAGAGCGTTAGAACACATATAAATGCCCTAGCGACAAGAGTAAGGTGTTCTAGAGGGCGTAGGGCCTACATGGAGACAAGCTGTAGAGCCGGGTGCCCTGTGAACGAAACGACCAGTCATATCATCCAGCATTGCTTTGTGTCTCACGGTGGTATTGTAAGACGCCATGATTTTATTGTAAATCTTTTGTAAAAAGGTCTGCAAAAAAAGGGATACCGCGTAATTAAAGAAACTACGTTCATAGGAATTAAACGGAGATGGAGGCCAGACCTCGTATGTACAGGGCCAAGCGGGAATTATATTATTGATGCCCATATTGTTGGAGACAATACTAGCACCTCCCATTGGAACAAAGTAAAACACAACAAGTATAATGACTTGGATTGCAGGGTGGCGATCGGCCGTAGGCTACTAGTGCCTGGAGTGGACATTAAAGTGCTTCCAGTAACGATAACGTGGAGGGGAGTACGGTGCCGACGCTCATACCAGGACATGGTTATGCTGGGAATCGCCAATAGGACTATTAACGCCATTACTGTGTGCGTTCTTAGAGGATCATAAAGATCTATAAGAGTTGGTTCGGGTAATTGTCCCGTCTGTAGTTGAACTACCTTAAATTATTGCCGCAACAGGGTATTTATCTCACTCTAATACAATTACCACAATTCCCTTGCCTCGCTCTCTCTTTTTGTTAATTCTGTATTTTGTCATCTTTATCATGTAGTTATATGTATGTTTAAATTTTTTAAGTTTATTAGTTGAACTGCCCAAATATAATGAGTTACCTGTTTCATTGTTACTTTTATTATTGTTTATTTTAATTATTTTTATAATTAAGCTTTTTTTTGTTATTAGTATTTCGTTGGTTATTTAATTGTTATTGAGTATGGTTTTTTGATAATTATATCATATGCCACCTTTTAATACAAGTTAAATTCTATTCTGACATAGATGCCATGACTAATATAGGACAGCTAATCATTTCAATGGCATGACGGATACGTACATAGTGGGACACATTATTGACTCTTCGATCTCGATATCCAAGATTTCTTTTAATATGGTGGAGGTAGCACCAAATTGTTAATGGAATACAAATGAATGTTTTGCCTTATGGGCCTATGTATAAAAATGATTGTACTACCAACTCAAAAAAAAAAAAATTCTTCAAATCAGGCACCTTTTTGGCCCTCAGCTCCCGGACTACATCAGATTATCTTGGAACAGGTCCTGTCTCTCTGCGCGAGAGATGCAATGAGCATTTTTAATGGCTATTTGGTCTGGATATATTTGTCTATTAGAGAAGATATGATAATATGCGTGCTCAATCATGTCTGCTCCATGGAAAAGAATTTTGTGGACGGTCGATGGGAGATAGTACCAGGGGTACCGAGTCACTGCCAATTTCTATTTTCTTAAATCATTAAAAAGTTCAATTTTACTGGTACACACACACATTTTAATTTTGAACTAGTTAAAAATATGTATTCTTACCATTGTTCTACAAGTATCTAAGTATTCGAAAACTAAGAAAAAATTAGGTTTGTGCCACTTCATTTATGGTTTTTTTTTTCCCTGGTTGGACCACTGTGCTCCGAGGCCTGTTTCCGCATAATCACCGGTTACGTACTACCTACACATGTATTGATGCAAATTGGGGATAAATGGAAAAAAAAGTGCCCACTATGCAGAGATGAAGACCACCTTCACATCGCTCTGCTCTAGCAAAAGAATATTGGAGCTTTATTGGACAGGACTTTTTTCTTTTCATCATCACGATCAACTTCATTTGAGCATTATTTTAATTGTTAATTCTAATTCCCATTAAGAAATATTTCATTCATTTCTGATATGAACATAAAAAATCACTGCCACAACCAAGGGGGGCTTGGGGACTGAAGATCATCCCCCCAGGCGACTGTAATGAATAGAAAACACCTTTCAAAAACAAGGCAATATCAAAAATAAGTATTAAATTTCTGTATAGAATTGAATACAATATACATGTATATAACAGAAAATTAATAATTACTAAACATGTGATATAATTTTATATCAAAGAGATATATCACAGCGACAGAAAGAAACGTTTATACTTTCAATCAGATTTAATATCAGTGTATCTGTCTATCCAGTTTTTGTATTTTGTTGTTTATTTGGCAGAAATATGAGAAAACAATGTACGTTTAATTTTTACTAGAACATAAGAAATTTCATCATACATACATACTTAACATATATATACAGGGTGTCGCCAAACCAAACGGCCAAACTTCAGGGATCGATAGAGGATCGAAAAACTAAAAAAAAAAGTCCTCTGGCGTATGCCTCGTTTTCGCTTCGTTTTCGAGAAAATCACAAAAAAATAAAAATAGTTGTGCAAAAACTAGTTAAGGTCATGGAAGAAGAGCGGATTTCATTCCTTGAATAGATTTTAACAATAATTGTTATTCCAATACAATTATTGTATTTCAATCTTATACTAATAGAAAGGTAATTGAAAAAAAATTATCTTTTATTCAGAAAAAAATAATTATTCAAATATTCATAGTATAAAGAAAATTACCTATTTAAAGTACATAACATTATGAACAAAAACTGAAGATTAAAAAATTAAAAATTTAAATAATAAACATAATTTAAAAAATAAAAAAAAAATAGAAAATAATAAAATAACTAAATATTCTTACTAGGAAAACATAAATGTTTCAATTTTTATATGGGACTACCTTAGTGAGAGAAAAAAACTGAAAATTTTGAAGGTTTTATCTTCTCTAAAATTACATATTTAATTTCTCGGCAGCGTCAACGTAAATGTTGATGTGCGCCAAATAGTTAATGGCATACCCTTGGTATGCCAAGAACTGAAGCAGCTCTCCGGACGCTTGTACCAGGATAGTATTGAAGTGCCGCAGTATCCTCTCCTCTCCCTCAGGTCGGCTTCCATCGGAGCCTGCATACGGTTTCCACCACGATTATATGAGAAGGACCTAGTCTCTCGAAGCCTTCTGAAAGTGCTGGTAAAAACACCTTTGTGTGGGGTTTGTCGGTCAGGAAACCGTCTGCGATATTCCCGAACCTTTTTTGTAGGTTTCTTCTTTACAGTCTTTAGATTTACTGCTATATATCGTCATTAGTTGTTTTTGTTTTTTGTAGGTTTCTACTTACTTACTGACTGGCTCTCCAGTCCGGTGTGCAGGTTGGCCTCCACGATATTTCTCCAGACCTCTCTGTCCTCTGCGCTTTACTTCTTTATATCGTCATTAGATGTTTTGTTTTTTTGTGGGTTTCTTCTTACTTAAGGACTAGCTCTACAGTCCAGTGTGCACGTTGGCCTCCACCATCTTCCTCCAGACCTCTCTGTAATCTGCGCTTTACCTCTTTATATCGTCATTAGTTGTTATTATTATTATTTTTTTTTTTATAGGTTTCTACTTACTTAATGACTGGCTCTACAGTTCGGTGTGAACGTTGGCCTCCACGATCTTTCTCCAGACTTCTCTGTCCTCTGCGCTTTACCTTTCCAATTCTCCACTCTCATTTTCTTCAGATCCTCATTCTCTGTCGTCTTCTTTCCACGGAATTCTTCTCTGAGTATCTTCTTCACGTTGACGTCATCAGACACTCTCTCTCATGTCTCATCTACTTAATTCTTATGGCCTTCACAAAGCGCACGATATCCTCATGCTTTAATAGCTCATCCAGCTCTTGATCCGCCCTTATCCAATTAGTAGGTTTATACTAGTTATTTTCCTCATTCCAATTATCATGTTATATTGAGAGAAAATCGAAGTTCTGATTTGATCAGTTAATGCGCTCTAAAAAAGATACTCATTAAAATTTAAAGTGAATTATCCTTCTTGTAATTTTGATGCTGATTTTAAAAAATGCGAAACGTTAAAACAAATATTTCGAAGTAGAGAAAATTGGGCATTTATTATTAAAAAATATATTCTCTTTTAAAACTGCATGCCTTTAAGGGGTGAAGATAGAAATGTGTTGCTAGCAGCATATCTTAAATAGCTTTAAACCTGTTTTATTTTTTCTTAAAATATCATTTCAAGAGATAAGGACTACCAAATAAGTTGCTTAATGAAAGTTGCGGAATTGTGTATTCAGCCACACATATATTTAACAACATTATTGTTAGTTATCCTTACCAGACTATTCCATTTTTTTAAAATGAGATCAATTGAATGGTAAGGCACTGAACTGCTATGCTGAAGGTTTCATTTTGAATTTAACCCCCAGCCTATATAAAAGGGGTATTCTTAATTGAAAATGAAGGGGGAAACAAGGTGGTTGAGCATGATCGTGGTCAAATCACCCCTTTGCACGACTGCTGATTATCAAACAGTTCTTCCTTACACATTCTGTCGTCGTGTGTTGACGGTGTTTTGTCGCAGGTTACTAGTGTGATGTCTGGTGAATAGTCGGCATTACTAGCGTGACTTCCGATCAGAAGGCGACGACAACATGCATAACAGGATCCAAGGAAGAGGGATAGCGTCTCGAGGGTAGCTATGACGTCACGGGCGCAAGCCTCGGCCATAGCTAGACCTGTCACAGACAAGATAGGAATTTTACCTCGGAGGTACCTGTGTCACGGGCACAAGCCTCGACCGCAGCTAGACTCGTCACTGGTGGTAGAGGAGTGTTAGAGGGAGTTGCAGGAGGAGAGTGCCTCGAAGGTACCAGTGAAGTCACGGCCTAATGACTCGATCGCTGCTAAGCCCGTCATAGGCGATAAAGGAAACATACCTCGGATATTACTAGTGACGTTATTGACAACTTTCTCGGACGCCAGTTGGCTCGTCAAGGGTAAAAAAGGAAGGTAGGTTTGGCAAATAATAAGAAAAAATATATATAAGGAAATATGTGGTTTATTACTAAGAGTACAAGGTGGAAGAGGAGTAGGAGGAGCAAGCAAGAGAGAAGGCGAGAGAGGTAGGTCAAGGTGAAAGGGTGAGGGAAGGTAGCTCTGGCTTGAGAGGAGTTGGCAGTTTATACCCATGGGCCGCCCCCACTTTGCTTAGTGCAGGTGGCTTGCCTAGTGGCACTATTAAGAATGTCCTTCTCTCTTGCTGCTACACTACTCCTCCCCCCTAAATGGCAGAGCCATGAATATATACAAAAAATAATATTACTAAGCACAAAAATAGAAAATATATACATGTATACAAAATATTTTAGGATCGCCCAGTGCTGTGCGGCTTCCTGGATGGCTGCTTCCATTCAGACGTTGGAAAATTTGTTTCCTAAAGTCCGGTGGTACGAAAGGTCGTACTGTCCTAGTTGAGGTTTTCCAGTCCAGGAATATTCAGAAGCTTGAGGTTTAGGCTGGGGTTGGACTTGAGTTCGTTTACTGTAGGGTCCAGCTTCTGAGCTAATGCTGGCGCATTGAGATCATCAGGTACTTGAATCTCTTCCAACTGTGAGAGTGTATCGGCAACAATGTTTTCTTTCCCAGCATGGTACTTTATGTCCCTGGAGAATTGGCTGATGAAGTTGAGTTGCGGTATTCTGCGGGGTGATGCCACTATGGTCATGAATGTTTCCTTATTTATAAGAAACAAAACTATCAGCAGAAACACACATCATTAGTCTGATAATGGTATTGTTAAAATTTAATAAATACCAGTATTACTACAACCCATGAAGGATCCTGTATTCATGAAAGTACGAGTGAACCGAAGAGAGGACAAGGTGGCGCAGCAATTTCCCTGCCATTGCGAACAAAATTTAAAATAAAATAGAGGGTAAGGGTAATTTGGTCAATATCACACTCAACCACCAAGTTTTCTCCTTCATTAATTAGAGGCACCGAGAAGATTAGATGGGTGTATTTCTAGAATTTCCCAACCTCAGGGTTGGTAACAGGTTACAGAAAAAAATAATGTAAAAGTATATACAATTAAAAGGAAAATGCTTAAAGTGTGGTCAAGGAAAAAATCATGCTAAGATGTAGACATAATATTGTGAGCCAGCATTTCCATTTACTATACTCAGATTTTCATCAGAGTAAAGTAAACGAAAATAAAAAAAGGACTAAAAGCAGAGGAAATAAAATTATGTAAACATGAAAATAAGATAAAATTGTATGAAACTGATAATGATAAAAAAATTATGAATTTGCAAACCATGAAAACAAATATAAATAAGTATACTGAGAAAATAAAATAAAATAATAATTAAAGAAAAAAAAGTGACTTGAATTTTCAGATGTAATGAATGAAATTCAATTTTGATTTCATGAGCATTAAAAAAAATTGACTAAAATATTTTAATGAAACAGGAACAAATATCTAACCATAACTTTAATATAGGTCATTTCAAAATTTAGATCAAATTCACCAACATTGTAATAAAAATTAATAAATATGTTATAACATTTCTTAGTAATCTTAATATTTTTCCGGGCAAGATTTTAATGTTAGCACAGGTATTCATTAACATACCCGTAGAGTCAATTTTTCTCATAAGGCTTTTTGGCCATAATCTCCCTCTGCCAAAAAAAATGAATCACTGGTTCTTATGTTGGTACCTTTGATGATCAACCCTCGCACTAATGCGAAATTTATATATATTTAATATATTATTTCATTCAACATAATTAACTTTCTTTAATTATTTAATAATTTATTTATCAAATAATGTGTAGTAAAGATAGCTAGTTACCCAATATTGAAAAATTAGCAGAGCATAAAACTTTTGACCAAATAGTAATTTAAAAAAACAGTGAACACATAAAATTCCACAGGGACTCAAGTAAGTAATGTTAGTGATATGTTAGTAAGTTATGTTTGTGATGTTTAATTTTACTTTTAAACAAGTTTCAAATAAAACCTAACATCCATAGTGGTAGAAACTAATGTTCCTACATTGTAACAAGGGGACTAAAACAAGTTAAATAAATTTAAATCATAATTATAAAAATTCTGAATAATTTGTTTTTCCTTTTATTTATTATGGTTAAAGCTAAGTGTTAATAAAAATCAAAAATTACTGTAAAAGAGGACCAACTTCTGTTAAAAAAAATACCAACAATTCTACTACACCAATTTCCCATAAAGGTACGATCCATTTCCCACTCTTTTCATTAATCGCGGTTTCTATGATATTTTAACAAGCAGTTTTATAGAGTTTAAATAGAAAGATATAGAAATTTCCAATAAATACCTGAACTTGCCAGTGCAATATAGTTAGTTAATCTCTATACATGTATGTGGTTTATGTAGCAATATCCATCAGCAACATTAGCATACTTATGAGAATATAGCCTCGAAATGTCACCAAAATATAGTTGTTTATTATTAACTGAACCTCAAGACCCCTATTATAACGTGTGTGTGAGTGCATGCAAATGTGGGGATGTACAAAAAAGGAGGAATAATTTCTTTTAGCTACTACACGAAATTAAATTTTCTTTCCTTACTTTTTAACAGAAAGCCTCACTAAGATTTTATATTTGATCTATTCTACATTGTTTGTACATATTTATATTTTACATTCGTTTAATTTTTACAACACTGCAGTTATTTAGGGTTTCTTATATTCAACAAGATGAATGACATTAGAATATGAAATGAAATAAAAACACAATTTTGAAAATTAATTTTTATATTAAACATAATTCACATCCTTAAGAAAACTATAAATACACAAAAATTTAATGGCATTTATATCAATGCCAATACTTTAAATTTAGCTCGCACTAAAATAAAGGATGTTAATAGAGGAGCTTAAAATCTTACACTACTATAAATAAAATTAAGAAAGTGAATTTACAAACAACTTTTTTTTATATGCATATAATATACTGCTTTTAGAGTAACATCCTGTTAATCACAGTTGTTATTTTACATTTACATGCTTATAATTTTTGAAATTATAATCAAATTACGCATAAGAGAATATTTTTTACAATAATAATCTGATCATAATTTCAATGAACTACATAAATCCTGCCATCATAAATACATCAAATCAATAACAAGAACAAAATTTACTAAATGCGATGGAAAAATACATTAAATATTTCAAAACTTCATGAATTGAAACAGATCAAAAGATAATCACAATCATATTTAAACATAAAAAATAATCAATCATAAAATAAATAAACATAAATTTTAACATACAAAAAAAAAATTTGAGATGTATATTCAATAAAAGCCACAATTCATTGAAAGAAAATATGTTTTAAACAAAGTATTTCTTTTTTTTTTTTTTTAAATAATGGAAATTATATTATCCTTTCTTTGGACATCATCAAAAACTCAAATTCATTGACATTAAATACTAAAATGAGAACAATTAAAAAAACAATTTATACAAAGTTGTTAGTTACTTTTCTTTTCTTTTTTTTTCAGTTTTTTTGAAAAAGTAAAATATTTTAAACTGAAAATAACTTCAGATATCTAAAAGGTAATAATTTGAGGATTTACCAGTATCAGATGACCATCAAAACACAACAAATATAATTAATTAGGTTGGTCCTTTATTTTTGTCTTATTAATTTTTCACTTCATATCATTTATTTTTTGAGCAGAGTATAGTAATCAAGACAAATTTGCCACATGAAAAACAAAAATCCTTCTGAGTAATTTCAAACTAGAATAAGAAAAAACAGAACATGTGCACACTTTAAAAACAACGGATGTTCTTGATAATATGGTCAATATTAACAATGTTTTTTGAACTAGCTTATTAGAAAAGTCATAAACTTTCTAAAAATCCATATTGATATACTAATAATTAAATGGAAACATTAAAATCTAAAATAAAACTAACCCATAGGTAATTGAAATGTTTAAAAAAAAAAAAAAAAAATCAGGAACATTAAGATAAATCATGGATAGATATAATATGACACACATATATCACTAATCAGAGATTTGGGGAGAAACCAAAAACTTTGAAGCATTTCTATAATTCAATTGAAATTAAGGAATTCAACCAAGTCAAAAAACTTCTTATTCCTTTTCTGATCATAAGTTCTCAACATAAGAGCCACTGATATTGACCATCTTACAAGTAACATCCTGTCAACAACTAATAAAGTGAATTGCCTTAATCACTATTTATATCATACAAATAAGTAATCACAATAGTTAATTTCATTCTTATTATAGTGAATTACCTTTTGTCACCTGCAATATTATATAAATAGTTTTATAGCTCAGTTAATATAATAAAATCTAGGATTTTAACTTTTCAGAATCTTGAATAACGATATATGGGTAATGAGGTCATAGAAACTGGAAGTGACCTTTAATTTTTGTAGATGATAAACAAGGAAACAATAAATTAACATACAACTACTGACTAATCATTCCCTCAAAATTAGTTCGAGTTTAAAGCTATTTAACCTTATCAGTAACTTAGGAAAGCTGACATCAGTTCTGTTTTTTATATAATTTTTTGGAGTCAATTCATTTATACTTGATTTTTACAATATACTGACAATATTAAACAATGATAGGGTAGTTATTTACAAAAAAAAAAAAAAAAAAAAAAATCTGACTGAACAATACAATGTATCATACTAAAGAAAACAACTTAATTCTGGGGCCAGTAGGTGGAAGATGAATAATTTCCTTTTGTCATAACCACCTTAGCTTGTTGATTTCCTTGAGATCTACCACTCATAGTATTAGATCCATCCTTAAAAAAAAAAAAAAAAAAAAAAAAAAAAAAAAAAAAATTAGATTAATTGATAACCAACTTACAGGACAAATTTGCTCAGAATAAAGAAGTGAATGAAAAACTACTATATGAAAAGTTATATAGTAGTTAACATTTTGAATCAATTATAAAAACTGGTTTTATAATACCATTAGTAATTACATGGCAATAAATTGTAATACTGTAAAGAGATGAGGGGCTTATATCTTCAAAAATTTAATACTTGGCAGACAAGCCTACATATTTATACTCTAGATGAAATCAGCAATAATAAATATAAGTTAGTCGATTTCAATAACTAAAACTTGGCCTAATAAAACCTTTTATTAATACTCACATTGGCACAAGAACATGTTATAAATAAGTTGGAATAATGGGATCAATTGAATATTTTAATTCAAAGGGGTCTCCGGTGTAAAAGGAAAGAAGGTTAAAAAAATAAATATATAAGATAGTAATTAACGTTCAATATTACTATAAGATGCATGTACCTAATTGGCATGAAAAAATTGGTATTATTTTTAATTTATATATTTGGTATTGTATAGTGTACAATTTGGGTACTTTTTTGTTTCATATCTTCGTATAGTTATTATATGATGTGAAATGACAAGTCATAAATAAAAAAAAGTCAAATACTTAAGTATGAAACTATCAATTTCATTAAATTTTCAGAGTAAATAAAGAAAAGGGCATAGGAATTGGGATTATCTTTAAATAGATAATTTTGAAAAATAAACGTCCTACCTCATGTTAAGAACATTATTGAGCTTGAATGACTTTATAGTCCTGGAGACTATTAAATACTAAATTAGCAGAGAATTGAAAAATATAAACATCAATATTATCACAATGTCATAAAACTCAAAGAAACAAAGTACAGTAAGCCTCTGAAAACTAACAAGACCAGATAATAAAGACAATCAAATCCATATTTAAAAACAAACAAAAATAAAATAAAAAAGTAAATTCCTAGCTCAACAAACTATAGATTCAGCCAAATGTATAGCTAAGAACAGATTGCTTAGAGGTCTTCTTTTCACTCAAATAATTCTTGAATCATTAACTGGTTTTTATAAGGAGATAACATCTTCCTAAATAAGACTAGGCGTTTTCCCTTAATGTGATAATGGGAATCAAAATTATTAAATATTCTGAAGAGGAACATTGATAATTTAATGGCCATAAATCTAAAATTTATACCAAAAGCGATCTCATACAATTCTGCATTTCTATTGGATACGTTATTCAATACCCCATTTAGAAATATTTAATATTAAAAAGAAAAAACAGACTTAAGTATTCAGTGCATGGAATTATGATTTATCTCCTTATTATACCAATACAAAACTCACCATATTGGATTAAAAATAAAAGAAGATAATTTTCTACAATGATTTAAGCTTACTTGATGAATAGGCTGATGCATCAAAGTAGTGGTGTTATGATGAGGGGTCATAGCTGGTATAAAAAGATGTTGAGGATAGCCTCCACTGGGACCCATGCCAGAATTTTGAGATCCTATGTTAAAAGGGGGTGGCGTTGCACAATGGAATCCTTGCTTTTCATATGACTAAAATAATAAATAATAAATAAAAAAAAAATTAAAACCATACAATAGAGTGAGAGAGTGAGAGAGAGAGAGAGAGAGAGAGAGAGTGAGATATCAGCCCTAAGCAAAAAGATAGAAAATCGATCAACAGACATGGAAAAAATAACCACATGATACAGACTACTAACATGTAACATTACCACTTATTTCCTGATGAAACCAATTATTTCATTATAAACATTGAAAAAAGCAATCAGCCACATTTTATAAACAATAATTGATGGGCATAGGATACTTCTGAGGGGAAATGAATATGCTGTTGTTTTTAGAATCGGACTCTGAGGTCTAATTTTTGATGAAGAATGGGGTAAATCCTGTATCGGCCTGTCCTGCGCCTATTATGTCTAGTTCCAATCCTTACCACGAGATAATGCCCTTGAGACGCTTATTTAATTCCCTTTTAATCAAAAGTTAAAGCTTTCATCAAAGCATTCCCATCGGACCCCGACGCCCGACCGTCTGTGGCTCATCCCAGCAGTCGGACCCCGGTGACCGATACCGTTCAATTGAGGATACCCCTAAAATACGCTGCCGCACCTAACATGTTAAATAAGTGATCACTGGATTGGAATACTAAACAAGGTTTTTAAATTGGAGAGTTGGTATCAAATATTCACATACCTATTGTTAAATGTATGAAGATGCCAAGGGAAGGTCCATATAGTTCCTCTGGTTGGATTTTTTGGAGGCTCATAAATGTTTTAAGGAGGCTTTTCTTAGATGAAAATAATAAATTGGAAGTATGGCAATGAATTTTTATTGTATGCACATGTTTTTGAGAATTTCCAGTAATACCAGATTGTCAAGAAAACTAGGAAGGTGATTCACACCCAAGTTTCCCTCCAACATCAATACTGGATGACACCATCGAAAAGAAAACAGTAATTAGGCTTTATCTGATTACACTGGTTAACAGTGATTTTGTTAAACACAACTGAGTTATATTTTAAACACTGCAAACTATCCACTTATAAACCTTATACTTTGCTTTCTTGAATCGACCTCAGTTTTTGTCAAACATCGACTGAATTGATTAAACAAATTTCACTAACCAGCAAATATCTCAACTACTTACCCTATATTTGAGGACCAGGCTAAATGGCGCCAAAATAGGCCACAACCAGGAGCCGCACTTCCGGGTTTCTACCTAATTGCAACATGCAAAAAGCTCCAGCTCATTCTACAACATCCTATTAATGTAAGACTATGTGCCTTATTCACCAATTCTTGTGCCATGAAATTCTTTTTCCTATGCTTAAATCTGCATTAACAGGAAGGAAAAAGATAGGAATCCATCAAAGTTGCGAAAAAGGAATGTAGGGGCAGAAAGGAGTTGACAGATGCAAAGTTCCAGCTCTTTTCCAGACAATCGAAAATTCACACAGAGCTTAGTAGAGATAGAGTAATGTATATATTGATGGTGATTTTAAGTAAATAAGTATGAAACACAAATAAAATATTTTACAGCATCAACCTCGTTATTAAATATTATATCCACACCTCTTACACACTTTATTCTTTTTCGCACTGGTGAGAGAGTGCAAGTAAGCATAGGAGACATATAATTTAAGAATCTTGAACTGGTTTAAGTTCTTCTTCTCAAAAAATCACAGACGAGAAAAGAAAATTCAATTTTGGTTATAAAAAATTTATTTATAAATTAAAAAGATGCAGTTAACAAAATACACAAATGTATTAATGTGATAAGAATAAAACGAATTAAGCAGATATTATAGTAAAAATTATTACCTTGGAAAGAGCCGAATGTGATTTGGTGGAATATATATTAGCTGCTATATCAGATGTAGTTGAGGGATTGGCTGTTTGTGTAGGCTGAACCTTGGGACCTGACGAAGTGGACGTTTTAAAATCTGAACTACCAGTACTGGCTCCTTGATTGTTTTCGTACATTCCATAATTTCCAGAAAAGTTATTAGGGCCTTTACCATAAACACCGCTACTAGTATTGCCATGAGTGCTGGTTGTACCTCCAGCAGCAACCTTTGAAAAAACAAAGAGCAATAAATAAAATAAGGATTTACCAAGCACTAAGATAAAATTAAAAAAAAAAAAAAAAAAAACCTTAAACTAAGTTTTTAACATTTAATAAAAACAATCCTGATGAAGGGGGACACATGGCCTACTCCCGAAAACAAATTATTTAAAAAATATAAATTGGAACTATTAAAATTTTCAAAATTAATTAATCTTTAGAATTGACCCCAGAGAAGACAGAAGACAGGCAGAACTAGAACAAATGGACCTCAACTCCCACCACACCCAGTGGTGTTTTGAACTTTTATTTTTCTTTATTACTTTTTTTTTTTTTTTGTCTTTTATTCGTTTTTGTGTTTACAGTCAAAATCGTTTATAACGAACTTCAAGGGACTGGTTGGTTTTAGTACGTTATAGCCGATGTTCTCTTTAAGCGGTATTATCGGTTATAATGAACAGTTCGCTGTAAACAGTGTTAAACTGTTTAGTCACTTCGTCCCCACTTACACTTACACAGTGTTAAACTGTTTCGTCACTTCGCCCTATAGTCACTTCGTCTTAATTTTGGGTCTGTTTAATAATGAGCATTATCGATACATATTTTCATCTTACGTAATTTAAGTAGATTTAAGTGCATAATAACTAATAACAATTAAAGTACATAATAAGGTACTAAATAAACAATACTCATAATGCAAAATGTCAAAATCTTGGTATTCTAAAAATATAGACATTTAAAATTTTATAAAAAATTAAATTAAATTAAAAAATATATAATGAAAAAAGGGTGAAAATACATATTATCAAATCCAAAATTACATATAAATAAGTAAGTTAAATAAAAAAATCTGTCATTCTTGCCTGTCGCCTTCCTCGTAGTTCGGCAAAAAATTTTTTTCGATTGAAGTGGAGACAACCATGAAAGATTCTTTGACAATTACTGGAGTTTCATATCCAGTTAAACGAGATGTTTTTAATTCACGGGCAATCGTACTCGGGGAATCGACTCGGCAAACTATCCCAAACTGTTCCTCAATCGTACATATACTGTTATCAGGCATGTTTCCATATATAAAGACAAGAGAGAACTGAATTGAGACACGACCGAGTGTATTCATGTAAAGTAAACAAAATTTTTTTCTTCATTTCGTAGAACTTAGTCTTGACTTGAAATGTACGCTGTAAGCGACATTTTAACTGCTACTGCTCCAAGAAAATGTTCGCTCTAACTGACCTGTTCACTATAACCGATGTCCCTTGTAAGCGATATAAATGCTTTTTTCTGTATGTCATTTCATGGGGCCGATTATTTTTGTTATATCCGATTGTAGGTTATAGCCGGTGTCGTTATAAACGATTTTGACTGTAGTTAGAAAAGTTTAACATACAGATTGTTTACTATTACTGTGAAAAAAAAAATTGTCAACATCTATAATAACAGGTAGTATGCCTAAGGGCATGGAATCTGTAAAATTTAGAAATACCCGACCCTCCCTTAGGGTTCCTATGGAAGGAAAAAAAACAACTAAGTTTTTCACCTATAAGGTCAAGCTAAAATATGTTTGAATAAACATATACCTAATTTGTTAACAATCTAGTTAGATAATAATTAAGCAAGATGGATACTACAAAATTAACGCAGATACTTGTTAAACGTACAAAACTAAAAAAAATATTTTCTAAATATGAAATGATAACACCAACATCAAATTAAAATGTTTAACCAAGTATAAATCCTAAGAGAATTAAATTATACCCTATTTCAAAAAGCAACCCTTAACTTTACATGGATGACAATTTGAGGCTTTTATTTTCGCTCATCAGGTTCTACTTCTTTTAATATACTATTTATTTTCATTACAATATTGGAATGATAAACAAGGGAGAACTTGATTATGGGCAAAAAACCTGAAATGTTTTTAAAATAAAATAAAGTGGTTTTATTTATTTTTTTTTTTTTTGGAATAATGTGGAATTTAATTCCCTTATGATTCATACTTTAAACTAAAGAAGGGGGTAAATGGAAGGGGTAAAGGGAGAGCTCAAGTGATAAGACGAGTGTGGGAGCCTTTCTCACTTCATGAGAAAGCACTAACCCCAAGTGCTCTACTCACTGTTTGGTGCTCTCCACTGTCCCTATCCCTATCAACGCCTATTGTCACCTTCTCCTGGTGCCCCGCTACCTCCGGGAGTTTCGAACTCGCGAATGAAAGAGGCGGTTGATGCTAAAGTGGTCCAGATTCTGGGCCACCTTGGCAATAGTCCTAGGAAGTTTTGAATATAATGTGGAACGAGATTCGTTCGCTCCCACACCCGCTGCCACCTGGAGAACCACCTGGTGACAACCGATCCTTAAACGGCTACTCAGTCAAAAGAAATAAGTTACAAAATATTGACCGAATGCACTTAAAAAAATGGTGACAGTAATCTACGAGTGGAAACTCAAAAGTCATATTTCACACCCAAGATACGAGAATCACCTACGTGTAGATTCTACAGAAATGAGAGTGAGACAGCTGATCATATTTGTGTTGTAGTGATCGATTACAAACTATCTGGTCGACACCACATCCTTCGAATAACTTTCAAGATTCAGGCATTAATGGGCACAATAGACCCAAGGTGGTCGATATATTATTTTGTTTATATTAAATGAAAATTACATAAAATATATTTATTTTGGTAAAAAATAGTCAGATAAAAAAACAAAACACTTTTGAAATAATTCAAATAAAATATTACAATGATATATTAGACATTAAATCATAAACAATGATAATGAAGAATACAGATAATTAATTCTTTTTTAAGTTCAATAAATCTGATATCTAATTACTCTAAGAGACATGATTGATAAACAATTTAATGAAAACATTGGCCAATTCCATAAGTCTGACTTCTAGACACAAATGATAAAACACATATCACAATCATTTTAATACATTTAATTTAATAACTGCAACAAATTTACTGAAGTATGATGTAACAGGTAATTATATATATATATATATATATATATATATATATATATATAATATATATATATATATTATATATATATATATATATATATATATATATATATATATAAAATTATTATTTATCTTGATATATTAGAATTTGAATAATAAAACATTGGAGCATATTTTTTGTTACCGGATAAAGCGTTGGAGCACCATACTGGAAATTTCCAGGAATCATGGCTGATCCACCATAAAAATAAGCATAGGCAGGAGGCATAGGCTGGTTTATCATGGGCTGCTGGTGAGCCTGAGATCCACTCTGCCACAATTATAAAAAGGCTTGATCAATAATGCAGAAAATAAAAAAAAAAACAATGTAACAAAGTTATGGTTGCTTTTATTATCAGTTATTATCAAAGCAACAAACACAAATCAGGAAAAATAATTTGTTATAATAAGACAAGAGCCATAAGCCAATGACAATTATCATTCTTCCATTCTATAAAGAAATGATTATACAATGAATATACCAAAAACAGACCCTGTTTAAAGTATTAATTAGCATTAATGCTTAAATTAAGTATTAGCCTAAATTTTTAATGATTACATGATAGTTAGCATGTATAGTCTAAAACGTGGACCTAGCATTACATATCTTAATACATACAAATGTATATAGAAAAAAAAAAGAAAAACAGAAAAAATCCTAGTCTCTTATGCAATCAAAAAAAACTGTCAATGTTTTGCCAATAAATATAAAAAAGTACAGACCAGAAATGAGATGAACAATAAATATTTTCAACTTTCACACAATTTAATAACAACTTATAACAAACATCAACTAAAGCAGTTATTAAATCCCTCACAAATAAGCCAACGCCTGTTAAACTTGTAAGTAAAATACTAGATACTCAGTATTAAGGATTATACCATAGATCTGGTGTAGGCACACATGATACTTTATTCAGTTCATAAGAATTTAAAAAAATTGAAGTAAACAGCTGCGAGGTATAATATTTGTTGAACAAAAAATCAAATAACTTTGAAAAAGTCAGCCAGTCATCCCTTATCTTCTAACAATTCTAAAAAAATTTAAGTTTACTATCGAACAAACATATAGAAGGAAAACTGTCCTATTTATAACTTACAAACAAAAATATTAACTACAATCAGCACCTACTAGCAGTTTTATAATCAACAATTAGGTGTTTTATTAATAAATTACAGGCTTTCCATAGCTAACTCAGTACAATTTCATCAATCAAAGTGATAGAATATTCAATAATCACTCACAAGAACACCAATGTTTAAGAAATATAAATAACCACAGAAACCAAACCATATAATAAAAATAAGAACATAACATACCTGTTGACTTATACTTGAAGCCTGGACAGGTGAAGTGTTATCAGTTCTGGGAAATCGACCATCGTTCATGTTATACTGAACTCCTTCTCGGGTAGTAGAAGTTGGATAGCCCATTTCGTAATATCCAGTACTCTAGATAAACAAATATTGATAAATATATTCAGGGAGATCCAGATGAAACATCACACTTACAATTTCTCAAAAAGGAAGCATTTAAAAAAAAAAATTGTAAGAGAACCTAACTTATACGGTTAGTTGAGTTCTATAAATAGACCTGTTTTTAATGGCAACATCCATTATTTTGATGAAATTTTTGAATAGGTCCTAAACTAAAAATCAATTAAGCATTATGATGTATGTTTTTTCAGATCATTTAGATCTCTGTTAATTTGTATCCAAACATTTTAATGTTTACGGGTTTCAAAGTTACTTCCAGAGAAATCTGCTTAAAAAAGTAGCCCAATTTTTTTTATTGCCCATCTGTGAATTAAGACACATACTGTCAAGTACCGTCTAACAATGGGAGGCCTAACAATTGCCTTAAAGGATCAAAATGGCCAAATTTTCATGTGATTTTCAAATAAATAATAAGAAAGTATCTACATTTTATATTAATATAATATCTATTTACAAAGTTTGCTCAAGTATTCCTCCACTATTCGCAATGCATATGTTCATGCGCTGATCAAGAGATATGAATGCATTATGAATAGTTTATGGTATAATGTAGAAGCATCTCTCTCTTGATGCACATGTCTTTAAATGAAATAATAAATGAGACAAGAGTTGAAGATAATAAATTTTCATTACATTACAGTTATACCATGAGCACATGGCTAGCACATCAAAATACAAGTCAAATCAAAGCTCTGACAGAAAGGGAGTTTAATATTAACGTTAATTTAGATTTCGAAGTTTGTAAGGACTGCATGAACAGGAAGGCTCAAAGATTGAAATTTGGTAAAAGGAAAAGAGGTTTATCCATGCCGTGTGTATCGATATTATGTATTATTTAAGGATGTTTACTAGGATGATTAATAGGATGACCAATAGTCAGGATTTTCAGTTAAACATTTTTATTTTTTATTATTTATAAGCCTACGTTTTGATCCCTACATGTGGATCTTAATCAGGGCTTGTCGAGTCCAGAGTAATACAGAGACTCATTTTCTGTATTACTCTGGGCTCAACAAGCCCTGTACGTAACATGTAGGGATCGAAACGTTGGCTTTAAAAAAAAAAAAAATGTTTAACTGAAAATCCTGACTAGAAATCATCCTATCGTAAAGAAAAACAGTTGACTATTACATACCTCTAATAAATTAATAATAATACAAAGGAGCTGGCCCTTGAGTAGGGGAATATATTTTAAGAGGTCAAGTTCATTTATTTGCATTGTTTTATACTAAAGTGAATACCATGCTAATCATTATTCTCAGAGAAAATAAAAAATACATTAACCATAATAAAAAGAAATTCAGAGCAAAAGGCTGTTTAAAAATGAAGTCATTTACGTCTTGATAAAAATGGAATACTTATTCTATTCCTCTAAGGTTTTTCATTAACATCTCCAACAATTTTAACTTAATATTAATAAGTAAACTTATTGCATAGGAACTGTCAGATTAAAGTATATAAACAAAATATATACAAAGGAATATATAAAAACAATTTTTAGGTTATATCAATTACATAAAAGGAAAAAATTAATTTATAGTTTATTTATTTTTACCATTCATAGTAAATAATAATGAATAATTAAATTATTCTAAGGGATTCAGTATAAATTAATAGGATATTTTATAATAATACACTTACAATATGCGGTGCAAGCCTTTGTTGCTGCAACATCTGAAGATCTTCATAGTACACTGGTTGTTGAAAGTATGGTATGCCACCTTGCCCCATTATGTACTGATGAGTTCCTACTAATGGAGGTACACCAGGAGGCATATTAGTCACTACCGTACTTTTTCCCACTAAAAGTATTCAAAATCATTTTATATTACAGTAACAATGCAAAAACATAACTATGTGAGAATTAAATCTCACAAAT
Organism: Aelia acuminata; assembly: GCA_911387785.2. Lineage (NCBI taxonomy): Eukaryota > Metazoa > Arthropoda > Insecta > Hemiptera > Pentatomidae > Aelia > Aelia acuminata. The sequence continues at coordinate 107,830,885 of OU426980.1, forward strand.
ATAGTAGTTCAAAGCCTCAGAATAAAAACATTATAAAAATACATAACTTCATAGACAATAAATTAAAAAAAAATCTAATATAATTTTCTAGAATAGTAATTTTTCCTTATCTGCAATAAAAGCAATTACGAAAAGAGGAGGCCAAAAATACTGCATCATTAGACATAAAGAAAACAAATAAAGTAGGATGCAATCATTGAACTAAGGATGAATCGCAAAGGAATCAAAGCTAGGGTATATTAAAAATGTTGGATCAAAAACTGAGATCTTAAAAATCTCTGGATTCCGTTTCAGGACCCTTGTGGTAACACAATAATTCGTATGACACAGTGTACTTCATAGATGAAACTATACTGTAGCACCCCTATGCCAAGACACTATGTTAGGCTTTACAGAAAACTTTGCAATCATAGAGTGCAGAAAACTTAATTTTATTTAAAATACAGTAACTTAATTTTTCAGATTGAATCTTAGGGGTTCTTCCTTCTATTGGGGATTTATTATAAATAATAAGAGTACAAATGGACACTAAGATGTAGTTTGATCAAATTTTCACATATTAAAGTAGTTAATATTTTTGTTAGTAGACTATAAATACTATAGAGTTTTCCTCATAATATACATTTGATAGTAAACTATTTGAAGGTAATTTAGAGGATAAAATATTTGACTTGTGTATGCAATTTTTCATGTAGTAATATGATTCCAATGAAGATATGGCTAACCATATTAGTAAGTTAAAAATAAATGGTGTAGTTTAAATTTAGAGATGTGTGAAGGTGTTCAAGTTAATAAACTGTCAGACATTCATTTAATTTAAATTTATTTTAGATTATTTTTCTAGTAAGGCCAGTTGGCGATTGATGGGTACACAAGAAAGAACCATCGATAACCTTACTAGTCAATTTTGTGCTCATGATAAAAGTATTACATGGAAATCTTAAAGTTTGTATGTCTAATGAGGAGGAGCTTTAGATGTTTCTAAAAATAGAAAAGATCCACCTAAATGTAGAACAAATTTCATTTGTCATTATTGCAAAAAAGAAGGTCACATTAGGAAATCGCATTAATGAAAAAGAGACGACCTCCTAAATCTAAAGCTTATGCTAACGTAAATAATATGATTCTTTTTGCTACTAATAATCAGATATTTTGATCTGAATGTGAAAATTTGAATTGGTTCGTTGATAACAGTGCTACGAATCACCTCTGTAATAACAAGGCTTGTTGATAAACCTCCTACCATTTAATAAATTGCACCAGGTTACTAATGCTAATGGCTATATTGTACCAGCTGTTGGTTTTGGGGATATTAAAATTGAAGCACTCGTAAATAATAAAACAATTCCACTAACTCTTTCGAATGTACCTCAAATGCACAAAAATCTATTTTCTGTATTATCTGCCAAAGATAAAAATAAATGTAGCAAATTTATTGGTGAACAATAATTCTCTTCTTACAGGTGAACGGCAGCGTCATGGATGTTTATTTGAATTAAATAATCACAGTAATGTCAATTCTGTTTTGTCTGATGGGAACAGTTATACCATGAGCTCCTAGCTGGCATATCAAAATAAAAGTCATGTAAAAGCTCTAACAGAAAGGGAGTTTATTATTAAAGTTAATTTAGATTTCGAAGTTTGTGAGGACTGCATGTACAGGAAGGCGCAAAGATTGAAATTTGGTAAAAGAAAAAGAGGTTTATCCATGCGGAGGTATGTTTACTGTTCAAATTGTCGTTTTAGGGCTATCAATATTATGTATTATTAAAGGATGTTTACCCTCATTATAGTTTAATTCATTTCATAAAAAAGAAATCAGAAGTTATTTGACAATTCGTGAATCTTTTAAATGTGATTTCAAAAGCTGGTTACCAAATCCAAAATTTTTGGAGGCGAATTTAAAAATAGGTGGATGAAGGAAAATCTTGAAATGAATGCTTTTATCGAAAGAGAAAACTGAACGATTGTCAAGGCTGCTAGAGCCACTATGCTCCATTCTAGGGATAACCTCCCACAGTCATTATGGTTAGATCTAACTAATAGTGCTGTTTATATTCTAAATAGGTCAGCAAAAACAGGCATGGATGATACCTCCATTTGAATTATGGTTAAAAAAAGAAATCAATTAAACACCTATGGATTATAGGATTTGATTGTTATATTCACATTCCAAAGTAAAATAGGAGAAATATGGATAGAAAATCTATCAAGGGGGTTATAGTGGTATACGATTTTAGTTGTTAACGCATTTGGAATAATAATAAAAATAATAATCCGACCAAGAAATGTGATTTTTAATGAGACCCCAACAACATAAAGAGTTAAGGTGACTTTATGTATAAGTGAAAAAATGAAGAAAAAGAATAGGAAAAACACATTAATTTTCATAATACAGAAGATCAGTAAAAAGATCCTGAAGCCGATTTTAAGTTTTGAACTGAATATGCTATAGACCAGGAAGAAAATAAATAATCAAAGATGGATCTTAGAAATAGGGAGACCCTTCAACCACCAAAACGATTTGAAGAATTTGTTTCAGTGGCAATATCTCAATTTTCAGAAGTGCCAAAGACCTTTAAAGATCAAACGAGGTCTGATGTCCCCCAGGATTGGCAAAAAGAAGTAGAGATGGAGCGCTCCATGAAAACAACACAAGGATTTTGGCGTATCCTCCAGGAAATACAAAGATTTTACTATGTAGGTTTCTAAGATAAAATATCGAGATAGAAGTATAGAGAAATACAAAGCCCGACTCATGGTGGTTAAGGGATTTAGTCCAGTCACCAGAATGAGTTCGATTAGGACCATCTTAAGTGTTGCTACCTTCAGAAAAATGAGTTTAGCACAGTTTGACTGCGTTCCCCTGTGGTGAATTAGACAAAAATGAAGTTATTTTCATGCAGCAACCAGAAGGCTTTAGTGATGGTAGAAGTTTGCTAACTCACACAAAGACTTATTAATTATGTACAAATATAACAAACGAAATCAGGTTAGAGGATACAGTGATGCAGATCTTGGGGGGATCTCAGCGCAGGCAGATCCACTACTATGAATTGATACCCATGATCTATCTGAGGTTCCTGCTGTCTATGTAGATAACAAGGCTGCTATTAAAGTGGCTAAGAATCCGGAATTCCACTGACGAACAAAGCACATCAGAATACTTATATTTTTTTATTCGCGAAGCAGTACAAGATGGAATAATAGAAACATAACACGAGTCAGCTGACTTGCTAAAAATGCCCCTCCTAGGACCCTTCTAGGCTGTATTAGAAAATATTGGACTAAAGTAATAGAAATATTTCCAATGAGAGGCGAGATATGAAATAATGTATGTTTATTTTATGAATGATTACATATGTCATTTGCTTTCATTGAAAGATTTCTATAGCCATTGTTATGTGGGTAATTTAAAAAAAATTATGTACAGATGTTTTTTGTTTTGAGTTTACTTGTATGTGTATAGTGTTTAGTAAAAGTTATTATGCCATGAAGTTACTCTGCTTTTTCATTTTTCCGATTAAATTTAACATTGAGCACACTCTGAATAAGGTTGGCTACCGGATCTTAACCCTCCAGTGGGCGCTATGTCGTCCGTTAGACGGCAGATGGGTGTTTGGGTATTTTTAGGAAATGGGAATTTCCAATGACTTTATGGGTTCAAGTTATTCAACCTGCTATTCATCCCCTACAATAAAAGGGTAAAAGTGGATCTGTCGATCAAGGTTTGATGAATGGAGAACATTGAAGTACAAATTGTCTGCTCTGCCGTCTGTAGTACGTCTAGCGCCCACTGTTGTAATAGAAGTTTTCAACAAAACATAAGTATGAATTGGAGTTCTTTCTCTCAAATTTTTATTTATTATTATTTATCAGTAGAGCTGTTGATAAAACACAAATGTTTACAAGTATACATAATTGTAGTTTACATGAAAAAAAAGCTTTCTTTCATTCATGTTGGATGTTATGTTTTATAGAAAATTTATAAAATAAGGCTAAGTCGTTACTTATTTATAACTCAATTACGTATTTCCTTTTATATAAAAAATTATAAGTGTAACCAATAAACTGTTTAGTAAAAAATAAACATGCACATGCGCAAAGCATTTTTTCAATGATATTCGAAATTGGTTATTCTAATTCCTATAATTGACATAAAATATATTCTAATTGCTCATATATAGTAGTAATATAGTATTTTGATACTAGAAAATTTTATTAGTAATAGGAATAATACATAACATACTATGTTGTTTCCAATTTATGCCATGTCTCATGTAAATACAATCATAATTTTTTTAATTAGATTTTTTTGTTGTTAAATATTAAAATATGACCGCGTTTGAATATGAAATATTGATTTAGTTAATTGTAAATCATAATCAAATATTGTTTGTTAATTTTTAATCTTATTATAAATAAATTCATATATTTTTTTTTGTTAATTTATACTTTTTTTACCCATAAATGAACAATCTTATAATTATAGTAAATAAAATCATCGTTAAGAGTCAATTGGAAAGTGAAATATAACAAAAGTTGTACGCCGTCCAAAATACAGCTAGCGCCCAGTGATGTTACAAAAGTCTTAGCGCCCAGCGGAAGGTTAAGGAATCTGGTCCCATTCACCTACCAAGGCAACCCTCGGCTCTGGGGTCTCTCACCTCTTATGGGAGGGTTCTGTTGTCACTTGACAGACATCCATATGGATCATCATAGGATTGAGGTCTGGGATGTGAGCTGGGCACTTCAAGGTGCAAACACTGACTTTGTCCCAGTAATCCTGTATATTTGGGGGCCAACAAGCCGACCAAAAATTACCACATATTCCTCAAGGAAGTCAATGTGAGCATTTAACAGTGGCCTTAGAACCGCTTCTTATTATAGCTTCCTGTTTTCAAGTTAACGATGTTTTGAGGAACTGGTGGACTCTAACCGTGTAACCCTAGTGGATCAAAGCTACTACCACGGCATTCAAAACTATTCTAGACTCTTACACACATTTAATTCAAAGGAAATATTGTTTAAAAAACCAAAAAAACAGGAGAAAATTCAAAAAGATATCCAAATTTCGTCTTCATGTTTTAATTGTTAATCAGATAATGTTCAGTAAGGTGATAATGATCTTTTCCTAAAAGTTTTAATGCTAGGTAATCTCCTTAGAGCTTACCTCCATACCCTTGCATGTATATATCCAAATACAATTAAAAATATCAATTAATTTAACATGACAGATATACTTACTACTTGATATACTAGTTGGTTTTGATGTTGGAGTAGTCTGAGTGGCAGACAAAAGAGTTTGTGTAGGATTTATTGATCCAGAGTGAGAAATAGAGCTCAAATTCACACTTGGTTGGGAAGTTTCGAACTATAAAATGAATAACTATATTATTACTAATAGAAAAACAACAACAGGTAAAACATTAAAACTTTTAATAGATGTTTATTAGCCATAATAGTAAATATATATATATATATATATATATATATAAGTTTATCCATGAAATTATAAGTATTTTAAAGAGATGATCTATAAATTTAAAAGATATAATAATTCAAAAATGTACCATTCAATAATTGTAAAGTAGAGAAGAAAAAAAAAAATATATATATATATATTTTATTTTTTTTATTTTTTATTTGTTTCCTTCTTATAGTAGCCCTATAAGAAGGGAGTTTATTTTCCACAAGTGCCATACAATATACGTACATTACTTGTGCTTAATGTTGTACAATACATTACATTGTAATGAGATTCAAAGATAATAAACAACAGTACAAAAACAAGAAACGAAATTCCAAAATATATAAAGTAATAGAATATATAAACTAAGAAATAACGTTGAAAAAACATGATAATAACTAACAAAATAACAATAAACAAGAGGAAAATTACAATACAAGAGGAAAATACATAATAACACTTAAAACCCAGATGATAACACACAAATACCTGTGAAGACAGGATACTTACCAACTAACATTGAAAAACACGTAATATAAATACAAACCTGTAAATAGTATTCTGAACTGTCTTCCATTGTGGTTAATCACAATCGATAATAAGAATTTATGTTTCCCATTTTCTCATATATTTGATTTGCGAATAATTTTAAAGCTAAATTATGTTTATAGAATAATTTCTCTCCCTCGACAGTCCAATTTTTGTTCTTCTTTGTTACTTCGTCTCGTAGTAGTTGTCGTTGAGCTAAGAGAAGTCTGCAGTTGTACAGGAGATGCTGGTATGTTTGTTCGGTAATGAAATCACAAGGGCAATATGGGTTGTCTGTTAGTTTGAATCTATGTAAGTAGGATTTAATTGAGCCATGTCCAGTGAGTAATTGTGTGGTGTAGAAATCAGTGAGTGCATTCTTCGTGCTTAAGTAATCGGTTACGTTCGGTATAAAGTTGTTTATATGTAAACCAGTTGTTGAAGCTGTCCAAGCAGTTTGCCATTTGTATATTGTATCTGTTTCTAAAAGTTTCTTGAGATGTGTTTTTGATATTTTATTATAGCTTAGTGGTAAGTCAGTGCGTTTTGAAGCTTTTTTGGCTGCATTGTCGGCTAAGTCGTTTCCGAGAATTACTGAGTGACCTTTGATCCATAAAAAGTGTATGTTTTTGTAAATGTTTTGTAGTCTAGAGATTATCTGTCGAATTTGTTCAGTAAGTGGGTCATGAATATAATGATTGTTGAGAGCTTGGAGACAAGATTGACTGTCAGTGTATATGTTAATGGATATAATGTGTTGTAGGTTTGTTTCAATGTATATCAGACTGTTGAGTATTGCTAGTTTTTCAGCCTGGTTGTTTGTACATAAGCGTCCTAATTTATATTTATGTATGTCAGTTAGTTCGTTCTTGAGAAATACAGCACAGCAATAAAGCACAGCCAACAGAATCATCTTCTTAACTACCGTCAGTGCAGATTTCTGCATCGACTTCATCCATTGGATTTATATGAATTTTTGGATATTGTGAAGGATGCATCCATTTAGTGACATCAGTTGGCCTCTCGATAGCCTCAGTTCCGTAAAGTTCGTTGTCTTCTGTGCTATGTAGTAATTTATATTTCGATGTGTATTTTTCCTAATGAAGTCGATGGGCACAATTTTTGCTAGCAAGCAAGCTGCATTGTAGGAAACTGTCTTAGAGCCCTTTATTATTTTTAAAGCAATCAGCCTTTGAATTCTCTGGAGTTTAGTAAGGTTATGTTTGCGGTCTAATCCAGTTTGCCAAATATTGATCGGGTAAGTTAGTGATGGAAGTACAGCTCCTTTATACAGTACGTGTAGTGCTTGTGTTGATAGTCCCCATAGATTAGGAGCAGCAATACAAAAATTTTGAATAAGACGTAGTAGTTTGTAATAAAGTCTGTCGATGTGCGTGTTCCAGTTTAGTTTATGGAGTTTAACCTTGTTTTATATATATATATATATATATATATATATATAATTATCCATGATATTTATAAGTATTTTCAACAATTTTAAAGTAGTGAATGGTTCTCCCACCCCCTGGTTAGCCAACATTAGACTGTTTCTCTTTTTCTTTTTTCCTTCACAAGGAGCAATAATCGCCTATTATGTTTTTTTTCAATCCGTTATTTTCTGTTGATTAAATATCACTGTCACATACTATAACGCTATTGACTTACAAATATTAGGACAGTATTACTGTTTCACTGATATTTACAGCCAAACAAAAGAAGGATTGAGTCAGGCATATCATTATCATCCCTAAGATAAACCATCCCTAAACTATTCTGGTATTTTAACATTAATCTATTATATGATGGGCTTATTTCATGTTTCTTCACAATTATTGTTTACGTTTGTTACATAAAACACAACTTTTATATTTAAATTACTTTCCAAAATGAAATACGTTAAATATAATCTAAATATTTTTTTCAACTTTTTTTGTTATTGCAACAGCTGTGTGGGACTGTAGCTACAGAGGATAATTTTCTTCTCTAAAGATAAGGATGAAAGAGTTGAAATCAATAAGAAATTGTGATGAAATATGATTAAATCTTAATAAGAATCTAAATAATCTGAGATACAAAGTTATTCAGTACAAAAAAAAAATCTATACCTCTTTGGAACTTGAAGATGATGATGAAACCAATCCTTGCTTATGATTATGCTGAACACTACTATTATATGTCTGATAAGGTGTTGTGTAAGATTGTGTAGGCAAACCAGAAGTGCCATATACACTTTGGCTACTGGAGCCATATTGTTGTTGGCTTCCAAGAACATTCTAAAAATAGAACAATTATTGAAAAATTACATTAGAAAGCAATGAAAATTAAAAGATCTTCAAAAGTAATATACTAATACAAATATACTTTAATTATTTACTGGAACATGTATTTATAAGTTTTACATAATGACAGGTTCTTACGGCGAAGCTGGGGTGTCAGTGACATTCCACAGTCAAAATTTCTTCTTACTATTTGAAGCCTTCGATGAAAGAAGGTGTTACCTCACTTTTTTCAACAAAAAAATTACCCATTATTAATGTTTCTATGGTATCAGGTTTCATTTTAGAAAAGTAAAAAAGTTTAAATCTCAATTTAAATAATTCAAGTGAACTTTTGCTTAGAGCAAACAAAGTCTCTGGGTTTATGAGTTTGAACATTTCAAGGTGTTAACTCATTAAATTCTGTACCAGTTAGAAGTGAGTTAATAGTTTCTTCCACCAAATGCTTCAATTACAAAACATATTTCTTCACTCTTCTTTAATGTATTACTCCTCTAGGAAGTCCTAGTAATTGTCATTGCAATATTTTATATATTAATAATATAGTATACTTTCTTTCTGATCATCTTTGACACATCACCCTTCCATGTCTCATTTTTTTACATATATTTTAAATTTTTTGTTGATATTATTATCAATTTTAATATAGAAAAATAGTTAGTTAATTCAAGCTATGCACTAATTGATAAAAAAGAGAATGCAAAAAGTGAAAAAAGATGAGTGAAGGTAGACTATTTGATTAAATAAATTGTTATTATTACATTAATAAATTAAAAAATAAATAAATTATATACAAAGAATAAAATTTGCAGTGAATTAAATTTAAATTTTTAATAGTTAAAGAATCTTTTTTAGCGTTTATATATATATATATATATATATATATATATATATATATATATATATATGGGAAAGTGCCCTATTATGGGATACTTTTTTTTAATATTTAATTGGTTGGGTCTAAATTGCTTAGCCGATTCAAAAAATGTTGTTATACATTTAGCAGTAGCAATAGACCACATCAAAAATGAAAAACATCCCATATATCCTTTTTGAAATTTGTAATAATGGTTAATGTGAGATAAGTAAAACTTATACTTTTTGAAAATAGGCTCTTAATATCGGATAGGGGGGTGTATCCCCCTATATCCCGTTATCATTATATGTATATCCCGTATTAGGGACTATGATATAAATGAAATATATAAAGGAAAATTTGTTTATTATACAGAAGATATTCACAAAAACATATGTTGTAAATGCCCAAGGCAACGTATGATCGGAAACCCGAAGATAGCAAGTTCAAAACCCGGAGCCAGAGGATATTTAATAATGTTACTCGCCATTAATCCCCCACCCTCTCCCCTAGCCTGGGAAACCAGGTATAGCCTAAGAAGCTATGAAGGGTAAGAAAAAAAAAATTTATATATACATATACATATAATGATATATAAATAAATCCATGTTTAATATCTTACAAAAAAAATCACAAATAATCAAAATTTAATAAGACCTTTATTTGAAAAACTTTTTTCACTAATTACAAAGAAAATTTGTGGATTATGAGTTCAACACAGCTCTCATGGCAGGACACTCCACAGTAGGAACACTGAACTTTAGTTTCTTTATTTTCTAAATTTTTATCACAAAAAAAAAAAAAAAAAAAAAAAAAAAAACGTTTCTAAAAACTCAATGTTTAAAGTAATATTTCATTAAAATCATCTGAACCTATTAATAACTATTTTTATTTCAGTGATAAAAAGGTGCCTCAATATGGGATATCCCATAATAGGAACTAATGGGTATCCCATATTAGGATGTGGCTTTTTTTTTTTTTTTTTTTTTTTTTTAGAGGTTATTGTGCTTCACTATGCAATAAAAAAAAGAAAGCAGTTAGCAAATATTATAATGAATTGTTCAACATTTAAGATAAAAGAATGATTAAGGGAATTCGGCTTACTTTGAGGCCTGAAATATCAGGTCAAAATAATCACGAAAAAAGTTATTGAACCCTAAAACAACAATTTACTGAAAATAATCCAACATGATGAGAATGTATAACAATGTGACAATGTTATGGGCCAATGCGACATTAATCTTCAATTTTATAGAATAAAAGCGAGGTTGCAGTACAAACTATGTCCAGAAACCACATATCCCATATTAGGCGTGCGCGCACGCACACGCACACGCACACGCACACGCACACACACACACACACACACACACACACACACACACACACACACACACACACACACACACACACACACGTGCGCGCACACACGCACACGCGCATGCGCACGCACACAATATTAAAATATAAAATAATTATTATAATTTCTATTTTTTAAAACAATTTATTTATTATTCAACAAAATTAAATATATAGTTTATATGTAGTTCCTATGAAGGTAATAAAATGTTAAAAGATATATTAGATATAGGAACACAAAATTATTAATTACATGAACAATGAAAATTAATAAAAAAAAAAAAAAATGTGAGGCAATTCAAATTAATAAAAATAGCAACAAAACAAAATGGCATTGCCATAAGTATATAAAATAGAGAACAAATACCTAGTAAAGATTGTAGAAAAAAAAAAAGATAAGAACACAGAATTAAAAAGAGAATAAATTTAATCTACCATATAAAAAATATGTAATTGAAAAGCTTACTTGGTATGAATTAGTAGAATTGGTTAAAATGGGAAGCGTCTGTGTTTGCTGAGATGGATAACTGTTATATTGGTAATGTGGATAAGAACTACTAATACCACCATACACTCCACCAGTTGATGAGGAATAGGTACTTTGGCTTGAGCTAGTACTATATATAATGCTACTAGTTGATGTCATCTAAAACATATGGATTAATCATATATTTTGTTATAACAATGTAAGAAAAGTTGAATTCAACAAATACCAATATATATATATATATATATATATATATATACACTCATATAATGTAATATACTAAACAAAATCTAGAAAAAATAACAATAAATACAGTAAGTTTTAGATCTGAAGGAGTAGTGGTTTCATCGAACTGAATGAAGCTTTAATGATGGCTCTACACTAGTAAAAATTGTTAGTCAAACCATTTGCCAAATATCTGTTAAGGACTGAATGTGAATCCATCTATACAACAAATTGATGGCCAAATGCTAGAGGGCTAGGATGAAATAACGTTACAGTAAGTAAAAAAGGCTACTTCTCTCTTTTCCAGAAAATTAATGCAAGATCTGAGGATTATGGTTTTTACAGTGTTATTGTAAACTATTTCCTCTTAAAGGAAATAAAAGTCTCCCGAGATTGTGCTAAATAAAAGTGAGTCATTTGTTAATGATTATATTATTAATATGAGCCATCTTGAAATAACAATAATTAGGAGCTAATTTTAAAATTTTAATTTTTTTATTCGAGGGAGGACAATTTTCTCTCCATTGAAACAAATAACAGAGATTGTCATCCTGTGACTTAATTTATTTTTTCAATACAACTCTACTTTCAAAGAAGGGGGAAAATCAAATAGTGATTATCAGTACTTGTTAATTATAGTCACACTACTCTCAAATATTATATTATCTAATATTAAAACATATGTTATGTAATCCTAAATACACTATATGTGCTGGAAGATTCAAATTTTGTAATTGAAGATTGGTGAAACACTTCTTCCAAATTTCTTTTATTAAAAATTTATAATCTATACATTGATTTGCCGACGTTTCGGACTATTCGTCCCTCTTCAGGGCAAATTTCTTCTGCCAATAACAAGTAATCCTTATACCTGACAATTTTTGGTGGCTAGGTCCATCTATTTCTATATTACAATTATATCCCATTACTTAAGTAAATTGGTCATTTATATAAAATTATATATATTCACATGCTACCACTTTTTTCTACAATCCGAATTATAGACGATTATATAATTATATACGATTGTAGAAAAAAGTGGTAGCATGTGAATATATATAATTTTATATAAATGACCAATTTACTTAAGTAATGGGATATAATTGTAATATAGAAATAGATGGACCTAGCCACCAAAAATTGTCAGGTATAAGGATTACTTGTTATTGGCAGAAGAAATTTGCCCTGAAGAGGGACGAATAGTCCGAAACGTCGGCAAATCAATGTATAGATTATAAATTTTTAATAAAAGAAATTTGGAAGAAGTGTTTCACCAATCTTCAATTATAAAACATATGTTTATTGTTTTTTCATATACCACTTTTGAAATTCATTTAAAATGGGGAAATTAAACAAGAGGGGGAACAAATCTGAATTTTCTAGCATCTTACTTAACAGAATTCATGGGGCGGGTTCAACTTAAAGAAAAGGATACTTTTCTAAAATTTAAGTAGATAGAAAAGATTTTTTGTTACAAAGAAATAAACATTGGTTTGGTACAAAAAAAAAAAAAACGTGTGTTTTGATTATTTTATTTTAAACAATTTGATTTAAAAGAAGTGGAAATTGTATGATTCACAAGAACCTGACTATCTTTTAATTAAATATTTATACAATAGCAAAACTTAGTGAATTTAAAAGATCTGAGAGTTGAGCTCAAAAATCAGATCTCTTAGAATAAATGGTTAACAATTATTAGATTAATAATATAGATCAAAATAAGATAAAGAAATCGAAGTAACTATCGTTAGTTAATAATTAAATTTATCTAGAATGTGACCGAAAGGTATTGTATTGTTTATTCTAAAAATGATCATAACTAATATAAAAACAATTAATTTACCTGCCCAGAAGAGTACGTTGAACTATAAACGGATGGAGATTGCTGGGCTGTCTTTGAGTAAGGTGAAGTTTGGTACGTTGGTTCTTGATATAAACTAGAAGATACATCAGAAACCTTGGCAGATAAATCACTTATTTGTGAAATGGATGTTGCACCATTATTCCTTACAGGACTAAAACTAGTTTCATTAAGTAGGAGGGAATCGCTTGTCGCACCCTAATAGAAAAAATATAGAAAATGAAATAATACCACTTCCATTTTTTAAATGTAAAACCAAGAATATTTCTTTAAGATTAAAATAATGGGACTTAAAGAGTTATAGTATTTTAGCATAATCAATATTAATAAAAAAGTAAAATAAAAAAATGATACATTTCAATGATATAACTTACCGATTGGTGAGGCAACAGTTTTTCAGAAGAAACTGGGGATGGAGTGTGATGGGGTGTAGGAGGTGATACTTGAACAGATTCATTGGTTTCATTTAATTCCAATGCACCAAATTGAACATCAAGAAGCCCAATGTTATTTTCTACAGAATCAGGGGGCATTTCAACTGCAGTTGCAGGAATCTGTAAAAAATTATCACTTTGTTGGTATCTTAATTATGAAGTCTTCTCTTAATATCTATAAAGAGGAAAAGGACTCAAAATCATGGGAAAGGTATACTTAAAAAAAAAAGTCTGATGCTTAAAATTCATTTATTTAAGCTATATAAGACTTTTTGAATAAAAAAAACAAAAAAAAAACACTAATGTATAAAATTTAGTCGAATAAAATGAAGTAATGATTTTAATAATAATCTACATTTAGGACCAAATTAATCTCTACACAATTACTTGTTAAGACACACCTGTTTCTCCTTCGAAAAACAAAACAAAATATTTCAGAATTATCTTTCATTTTGCAGAATGTCATCAAAATAATTTATTCTTTAATAACAATGAAGAATAACAAGTTTAATTAACTTTCTTTTAAACCAGTATTCGAAAGTTTAGCCTTAAAATGTTTTTTAAAAATGGTGGATAACAATACATTACAATTGATTTAGAGGGAAATGTGGGGGGGGGGGGGGGGGGGGGGGGGGTAATGTTGGCATTAACAATGAAATGATAAATAGTTCTAATTTTTAAATACATTTTAACTGAAATCAATATTAAAATATTGATTTTGCAGTTTCAAATGACCTGTATGACCAGCATAATAGTCTAAAACTTGGCATTTTTAAAAGTAATTACTGAACAACTCAATGAGCGTGACATGAAATTTGGGAATCATTATTTCCAGTAATAACTACTATCTAGTTTCTTAACTAAGATTTTTGGACTTCAAGTAGATTCCTCAGCATCTCCAGATCATTGGCACTATCAATTATAACCAAGAACCTGTTTACTAACGTCTGCACCATTTGTGAAATAACCCCTACAACGTTTAGCAATCACATAAAAAAAGGTAATAAGTCAAGTATTATTACTAAACCTCCAGGTTGGGCTGTGATTTCCTTTGGTTTCAAAATGAAACCTGTGATCACATCTGATACAAAAAGTTTAAATCTTTTGCAGACAATACCGAAATCACCAGACTTGATTACTACCCACAGAGGATATTAAAGCCTGCAGGCTTGCACCTGTCTCCACATGAACAGTTATTATTACAAAGTAAGTCATTAACAGTATTAGGTAAACGAATTTCTTTTGATTCTTCCAACTTATGTTTTATAAATAAATTCATTTTTAGAATTCAAAATAAATCTGATGATTGCAAGCTAAACAGTTTCTTACCTTCTAATGCTTTTTTGTAATCTTCCTATATTATACAATATTTCATTAAATAGGGGATTTTATGAAAATTTCATGGGGGGGATGGTTACGAAAATGTTTGGAAAAATTAGTCAATATTGGAAGAGTTGTAACTTAAATAGTAGTGGTTGTACAAAACTCATTTTGGTACGAAATTATTTAACTATAGTCAGGAATTAATAGTAAAACTCTGGATAGGATAGCATTAATTAAATATTATTTTAAAGATAGCATATAACTCCAATTCAATAATGAAAGAATCAATTACCTTTGAAGGAGGAGGAATTTTCGGCCTCGGCCTATGCATTCTTATTTCTTGATTATTAATACTTGTTCTATCATTTCTTGACATCATTATCAAATTAGTAGCCATTGGGGGAGACCTAACACCCATAGGGGGAGTTATTGCTAGAAAAAAAAATCTTATATAAAAAACTGTAATCACTAAACCTAATATGAATAAAATTTAAAACATACTAATATAGAATGCAAGGCCTCAAAGTCTCGTATTATTTCAATAATGCACTTAATCATCTGTAGTAGCCCTGAAGATGCCTGAATAGGCGAAAATTTGGCATGTAACCTGCATGATTAAGTGCATTATTGAAATAATACGAGACTTTGAGGCCTTGCATTCTATATCTATAATTAAATAGTCTCTTCCTAAAAACTTGTTTACTAAAACATACTAATCAGATTTTATATTATAAAATGAATCATTAAATAGATCAAATAATTTTTGTGAGATAAAATTATACCACTAATCAGAGGAACAAAAAAAATACTTGAATGGCAGGTATACCTTAAATCTGTTCCTTAATCTAAACTTAATTGCAGTAGAAAATATCATATACAAATCAGATATTTATCTGTTACATGACAGCAGAAAGCATAAATATGTAATCAATAAGAGTATTGATATGGTTCAACTTGTTGAGGTAAGCAATTAACTATATAAATTCGTATTGATTGACAATATTATTTGATAAAAAATTGAAAAATATATATTAAAGGGAAAAAAAAAATTGGTAAGCAACTAGAAAACACCTAACCTTTTTCAGAAATTTTTGATTCTTCCTTATTTGGATTTGAAATAAATAAAGTAGTTCTTTCTGATCTTGGAGATATAATTAAATTCGATCCCATAGTAGGAGATCGCACACCAACAGGCGAAGTAATGGCTATAAATTAAATAATTAGTTCTGAAATCCATTACGCGTGTGCGTATAAGCACGTTTGTGTATCAATACATGCATAGATTGTATGTATTTATATTTTTATATTATTTGTATATATATATAAATATACATTGAAAGTCATTTTTACATTTAAAATATTATTTATAACTTGATGTAAATTCACATCAAAACACAGTAGAATCCCAGTAATCTGGACCCCAATAGTTTAAAAAACTAATTAAAATTGAATAAAATAAAAACTTTAATAAAGGACTACTCAGTATAACAATAAGTGTCTTTGCCCCTAATTCTACGTTTATTATTAATTGATATATAATCTCTGAATCCATGTATAATTATAATTCAGTAAAAATCTAAATACAGAAGTAATTAATACCAAACTAGGTACTCTAATGTGAAACACAAACCATATAATTGAAAAGAGTTTGAGACTTTTTGTTGGCACAATTGTTCCAGTACATGTTCGTGATTGTTCTAGAATCTTTTATGCTATTCGGCATATGTTCGGATTCGAACTAAATATAAGGAGCAATGGACTACAATCTTAATCTTGCTCTGAAGATCGAATCATATGGTTACTATTATGTTACTGTGTCGTTACAAGTGGTTACTTTTTGTATCATAATTAATAATTTGAGTTTATTTATTTGTCTGACACTGTGAATTATTATTTTCTTCTAATAAAAATTATTTAAACCCACAGTAAAGTTCAACTTGTTGAGGGAAGCAATTAACTATAAAATTCCGTAGTGATTGTATATATTGAGAATCTCATATATATCAGCACAGCGGCTTAATTATCTACAGGATAATTTAGATTCACTATGCCGAACCAACAGTGGAGTTTGACTGTGGATCAACATCGATAAAATGACGGAAACATGAGTAAATAAGCAATGTCACAATGCTACAGTGGAAGTCCTAAATTTTGCCTATTCAGGTATAATTAGGATAGGGATCTTTAATGAGTACCTGACATCGCACTGGCTCAGGACCACCATTTTACGTCCACTCCAAAGGAGGGCATAACCAAGGATTTTCCTCTCCCTTTAAAAAATAGTAAGTAGGGTCACCTTCCGGAATGCAAACCCGTGACCTACGGCATTTTAGGCTGCTATGCTAACCACTATACCACAGATGACCGGTAGTCTAATAGAGTTGTACAGGGACCACCCATTAATTAAAAAACAAATAACGAATACCTAAATATTTTAAAATCACTACAAAAGATAGTGGATTTCTATTAGTGACCAACCGAAGTTTCGGTTTCGGCAAAAAACCTGGTACTGGCCGCAGTTTTGGTTTTGGCCAAAAACAGGCTGAAACTAGCATTTGTTTCTGATATCTCCGAGAAGGAAGTAGGACTATACTCTTTCCGCTTGTTAAATCTCTTTCATGGCCTTCAACACCCTTGGATTTAATAGTGTGAAATATCTGTTATTTTAGTCAATAACATTTGTATTGTATTTTGATAAAACGTAGATTTTTCTCATACTTTAGGTATCTTTCATTAATCGAAAACTTTAAGTTGGGGGTGGATCAAAAATGTGATAATGACTAGCAGGGATGTAACACGTAAATTAAATCAAGTCTTATCATGTACTGAAAGAATTCTTTTTATACAGAATTCTTTATGTTGAGTGTAAAGAATAGTACTTATTCTTTACCTTGAGTGTTAAGAGCCTTTTTTGTGCTTTTAATTATCTCCTAATTGATATTGAAATTTGATATCTAAAAAAATAAGATTAACACTAAATAAGAATGTATATTCTAAATAATTATACTTAAATTAGTCTTTGGAGAAACCCGACATGTCCACAGATTCAAATCAGAAAAGAAAAAAATCTGGTGCGTGCGCGCAACACACAACTTTCACTTACCAACTTATTAGAAATTGACGTGTTTTGCTAAATATCATTTCCCAAAGTCACACATTTTTCTATTCTGTATACACATTTTTCTGTATTATTTTATACAGAACCCATTTCTACATTCATATCTTATTTTTGTTAATCGTTAAAGCCGTTTTTGAATAAATAAAAAAACCCGTGAAAATGATACAAAATTTATTAAGTAAAGTCCCCCCTCCGGTTGATCAATTTTGATGAAATGTTGGCTATCACATATTTGGCATATACATACATCAAATACCCAGTTTGATCAAAATCTTTAAAGCCGGTTTTGAGTAAATAAAAAAAACACGTGAAAATGATACAAAATTTACTAAGTAAAGTCCCCCCTCCGGTTAATCAATTTTGATGAAATTTTAAGTCATATCTCGGGCATATAAATACATCAAATACCCAGTTTGATCAAAATCGTTAAAGCCGATTTAGAGTAAAAAAAAAAAAAACACGTGAAAATGTTACAAAATTAATAAGTAAAGTCCCCCCTCCGGTTAATCAATTTTGATGAAATTTTTACAGTCATATCTCGGGCATATTAATACATCAAATACTCAGTTTAATCAAAATCGTTAGAGCCGTTTTTGAGAAAATCGAAAAAAACCTAAAAAGTTATTAAGTAAAGTACCCCCTCCCTTTAAGTAATTTTTATGAAATTTATGCTGTCACATCGCGGGCATATACCTACACTAAATACCCAATTTCAGGATCGCACGGTTTATAGTTTTTGAGCTAGTCTGTTCACACACACGCACGCACGCAGGCACGCACGCACGCACGCACGCACACACGCACACACACACACACACACACACACACACACACAGACCATTTCGCGGGACTTGGTCATTTCGACTCAGGGGACCCCAAAACGTGTATTTCCGTTGAAAACCGGAAGTCGAAATTTTTCACGATCGCAATACTTCCACTTACTATATATTTCATATATAGATAGGTAAGTGAAAGTAAAAATATTTTAGTCAATAACCTTGTTATAAAAAGGGGGCTCAAGTCGCATCAAACGGTGGTAGTAGGTTTTGATCTGTTATTGTATGGAATGACACAGATGAAAAAACCAATTTCTTGACCTTGGCAGTCCCCTCACCCCAACGGATCACCAATAACACCCCAAAAATAACACCCTTTTTTTCCGTTTTGCCCAGGAAGAAGCACGTTTTGAACAAAAAACTAATGAATGAAGAAATTAATGAAGCTGTCTGGGAATGATTCGTAAGTGCCCGAGCGAGAGGAATGCCGATTTCTGGACCCATGATTCAAGCAGAAGCTTTGGAAGTAGCCCAAAAAATAGGTAATGTGGATTTTAAAGCATCATCTGGAAGGCTTGAGAGCTTCAGAAAAAGGCACAATATAGTGTTAAATATAATTTCTGGAGAATCAAAAGATCCTAATATGACGTTATCCTAATACGTATAAAAAAATCACTACGTAATTACGTATTTTCTATTTTTAATAAACGCTTACCTTAAAAACGTTATTTTTTTTTTAATGTATTTATGTATTTTTAATGTTTACTAAATGCTTATCTTAAAAATGTTATTTTTTTATTAATCTTTTTTAACGTATTTATGTATTTTTTAATTAAATAAATGCTTATCTTGATATTGGAGTTTTATTAAATTGCTTAAACAAAAAAATAGTTACAGATGCTTATTTTTCATACTTTCCAGCATAACCTGTCAAAACGGAAAAATAAGGACGGACCCTTGGCATTCCGTTTTAGACAGATTTTACTGAATTATATATACATACGCAAATAAGTTTCAATCCGAAACCAGGTCTATAGCCGAAATTCAGTTTCGGTTTAGGTCGGACACTAGTTTCTATGGACACATCACAGATGGGAAAATGCTAAAATCTGAATCTAAAAAGGTTATATTATAAAATATTAAAGAAAATAAAATATTTTGTTTAATACCAGGTCAGCCCTGCTCTATGACAATGCAATATGGAAGGTAGCTGAAAGCATTACCAAACCCCTTCAGACGTTCATTAACCACAGATTACGAAGAATCCTGATGATCTGGTGGCTTTAGAAGACCAATAACAATAAGCACTAGGCTACCAATATCAGCTTTCCTTTAACTCGAAATAAGGAAAATCTGGTGCGATACACGCAACACACAACTTTCACTTACGAACTTACTTAGATTAGAAATTGACGTGTTTCGATAATTTATAAACGCAATTCACACATTTTTCCAAATCATTAAAAATTTAAGCATCAAGTATATACTCTCTGAAGTAAAATAATTGTTTTTATTAATAAATAAAAGTTTTTATCTTCATAATGCGGTTAATAAAATTTTGGCTGTCATATCGCGGGCATATACATTCATCGAATACCCAGTTTGATCAAAATAATTACAGCCGTTTTTGAGCAAAATAAAAAAAACGTAAAAATGAGATAAAATTTACCAAATAATGTGTCCCCTCCGTTTGACCAATTTTGATGAAATTTTGGCTGTCACATCGCGGGCATATACATACATAAAGTGCCAAGTTGGATCAAAATCGTTAAAGCCATTTTTGAGTAAATAAAAAAAACACGTGATAATGAGAAAACATTTAGTAAGTAAAGTGTCCCCTTCGTTTGAACAATTTCGATGAAATTTCCGCTGTTGTATCGCGGGCATATACATACACCAAATACTGAGTTTAATCAAAATCGTTAGAGCGGTTTCTGAGAAAAACGTAAAAATTAGACAAAATTCTTTAAATAAAGTACCCCCTCCGTTTGACCAATTTTGATGAAATTTTTGCTGTCACATCGCGGGCATATACATCACCAAATACCTAATTTAGTTTTGTACGGCTTATAGTTTTTGAGCTAGTCTGTTCACACACACAAACACGCGCGCGCGAATACACACACACTCACACAGACAGACAGACATTGACACAGACAAGCGGGACTTTTCGGCTCAGGGGACCGCAAAACCTGTATTTCCGTTGAAAACCGGAAGTCGAAATTTTTCACGATCGAATTACTTTCCCTTAATAATAATAATAATAAGTCAAGATGTAAAGAAGGTTCAGTATTCGAATACAATGAATATTTTTAATTTTTTTTTTTTTTTGTTTTAGAACAAGCTTACATTGAAGTGTTATAGATGTTACAATTTTTGCAAATACAGTTTACAATAATACAAGTTCGAGAACTTTAATAGCGAACATAATAGTAACTTGATTTTCTTATTTAATGTAATCAACTTAATTTTCTGAGTTATTTTCATATTGTTAAATTTTTATTGATTTTTTTTTAATTATTATTTTATATATATTTTTGTGCTGATTATTTACGATTATGTGAAAATGTCATTTTAAAAGACCAATAAACAAAAATTTGTTCATTCTGTCTGTAAGTCTTAGTTCAACTTTTAAAACTAAGTTTTGAGATTAAGAACTTTTTAGATTAAGTTTTAATCTCATAGATGAGATTTGCCTGAACATGCTAGGATTTGTATTGCGTCCAACAAGGGATGAAAAATAAAACCTAGCTATTGAGGTTTTTTATGGATATAAAAATTCAAAATATTTAATAGCAAACCATTCAATTCAGATGGGTTAATTTCATCCACAATAGGGGACTCTACTGCAGAGTCTATTAAGTTAAATTAATTTTTCAATAATAATAGGATTCATATACAAATTAATGTGAAACAGAATCAAAACTAAAATAGAAAATTCTATACTGTGATACCTATAATAAAATGGTTGATTAGATGATTATTATTTTGAAGCTAAAAAGTAACATGCATTTAACAAACATATATAAAAATAATATTAATTAAAATTACCTGGTTCAGGAAGAGCTGCATAAGATTGATGAAATGGGATTGTTAATGAATTTAATTCTGGGTTTTTACTTAAATTGCTTCCAGTTTTCCCAGAATTAATGTCGACTTGTAGCTGACTCTTTTTCTAGATAAAAAAAGAAAGGAGCTAAATAATAAAAATTCAGTATACAAATTTTCAGAAAATATACCACCTAAAAATATTCAAAGTTTGAGGTATTTGTATGTAAGCACACATTTTAGACAAAAGATAATATGAATCTGATCAAAATTGAAAAGAAAAGCTGGTAAAAACAGTTAGTAGTTTATGATAATCCCAAATAAAATTATTAAAACTTGTGAACACTAAACTATTAATTACAACATGCTAAGCACATATATAAGTTGGGAGAGCATCTAAAAACTTACATCAAAGTCATCTGCAGCAATATTATTACTTCCCAGTAATGCACTATTGATTGATGGTGGTGAATTACCAGTACCAGATGATGTGTAAATCTGACTATTTGCAAGAGAGCCAGTATATTCCTCATTATCCCAATCCTCTGAAAAGAAAAAAAAATTTAAAAATACAGAGCCCAGGCAACTGCAAATATATATATATACATATATATATATTAATATAACTGTTCATAAGAACCTTGAATTTTGGTTAGAAAAATATTCAGGATTTCAAATAGTATCTTTATTTAATCGGGGCCGACTGATTGGACAAAGTCGCTTGCAATAAGAAATGAAAATTAAGCAACATCAGGTGCTGTTAGTAATTGGATGGGTGAGGCCCGTGAGACGACTCATGACAGGACTTACGAGTGATTATCCTTCCCCGAGAATCCTATCGAGAATTGTGGTGTGCTTTTACAGGATGTCAGTAGCCACCTGGAAGAGCAGTCTATGGACAGTCTGCTTCAGGAAAAGAAATAGCATGGACCTAGACCTGTTTGTCATGGTCCTTAAACCGAAAGAGCTAACATCATCGCTGGGAAGGTCACTGCTAAATTGGCCCCAAGGGAATTGGTTATGGAGCTATGGCAGTCTGCCGCTGCAATATGGAGACCATTTTTTGCAGCAACTAAGGTTTGGGCTACCCCCTCCACACTATCTGTGCTCCTGCAAGCAACATAAAACATCTAAGAATAGCACACACACCGTGCGGTCAAAGGTCGCATCAGGCCTACTGCACAACAAAAAAAACCAGTGAAATTTAAAAATCAGTATGAAATGGCTTAAGATTATCAGTGTAAAACAGTTTTTAATAGCTATAAATCCTATGAATGAAAAACATAAAGAGTGAATGATAAGTTCGACTTAATGGTGTCATGATAATTTTCCACAAAAACTAGGCTAGGATCATTTGATTTGTGACTAGCACATTTTCAGAGAGAACAACGTTGAAGTTTTTATCCTCACTTTTTCAATGTATTCCCACATGCAGGTCAGGTAAGTAAGATGTGTATTCGGAACCATGCCATCTGTAGCCCAAAACTGGCAAACAGATATGGCTTTGTGTGCAGGTGCATCGGTGTAATGGAAAAACCAGTCTCCAGTCTGCCACAAACCAAGCTTCAAGAAAACCCCAAAATATCAGCCTGTTTATTAATTGTCGATCGACGGCCAGTGAGTACAAGTTCTCAACATTTTCATCGATTCGGGCAGTCGATGGATGCCCAGAATGAGATTTGTCATCCATCGACAAGCCCCCCTTTTTTAAATTGATCAAATCACTCATACACTCGAGTTTTCCCAAAAGTTTCATCTTCTTAAATTGTTTTAAACATTAAAACTGCATTAGCAGCATTTTTAACAAATAGAAAACAAAATTTAAGCTTCACATTGCTTACTTAAACTCCTCATCATTAATGAAACAAGAAAGAAACAGTGCTTAAGCATAAAGGATCACTGCTAATGGACAAACAATCCAGGTCGGTAACAAAGGGGCACTGAACTGGCAAAGACTTGGGCTGGAGGCAGAAATGCGTACTATACAAGCTCCACCCATGGCAATGCTATTCCGATTATTTTCAGGTGCCCCCTCATACATACGGATAAACCAGATAGTTAATAAAGAAGTTTCAGTGGAATTATTTGGAGTGACTATTCTTATAGAAGTTCGCGGAAGAAATCATTATATTTTTTGTTTAATTTTTTTTTTTTAATGACAATAATTTTAGGAATACAAACAAGTAATTGGTCTAACAATTTAATTAAAATTACATTGAAAATAATAAAACATTCCGATAACTGAATGGTCGAATAATCGAAACTTCACTATGTTTCATATTTTAAAAGGGAGTGACAATACCCTTGACTTTATACAGAGAAATAATAATTAACGGAGGAATGTGAAGTATGAAACATTACATGCCGAGACTAAAGCATAATATACTATGGTCTCGTATTGGAAGAAGTACACATATGGAGGATGCACCAATATTTAAATCATTATGACATGAAATATTTAGGAAAAATATATAGGTATCTATATAGACATAAAATTACAATATCATTACCAACCTGAATTATTATCATGGTTAATATTGGAAGATACAGGTGGTCGCTGAGGATCCCAAGTGTCAATGGGCCTCCTAAATGTTCCTCTTCCTCGTCCAAAACCTCGACCTTGTGGTCTACCTCGACTGCCACGTCCCCTGATTGGGCCATTTAGAACTTTTGAGGTCCTTTTAGAACGATCAATAGTATCATTGCTTTGAGAATCACTTGCTTGTCGTCCCCCTAAAATATGCAAACATGATAATTTTTATAATATTCATACTCCTTTGCAAAAGTAGTATGAATAAAAAACAGTAATTAAAAGTTAACTAAGCTTAAATTATACCTAAGAGATAGAATAGCCATCTTATAAGCCTATTGATAATAATAATTTTATTTTTAATAATAACATATCATTACTTCCACTAAAAATGTTGCGAAGTGAGCTAATACTACCAGACAAGGTGAAAGTGATTGAATTGAAAGATAATGACAAACTGACCGTAAAGGATATTGTATCAAAATTTCAAACTCAAATTTATGTGAGTTGAAGACTAAATCAAAAATCCTTGAAGAATAGGTAAGTGCAAAAAAATTCTTTAATAAAAAGACACAAGGAAAACAAAAACCCTGAGTTTGAAAAAATTGACAAATTACAGAATAAATGGTTTATTAGTTTACGATAAAAAAACATAACCTTTCAGTTTCAAATTTGAAAACTGAGCCCTCAAAATAAGCTGAAAAAGTAACTGAAACTAAATTTAAACCATCAAATGGTTGGCCAGAAAAAGATAAAAGTGACATAACAATGTTTATAATCAGATTAGCGTTGAAGGAAAAGACTTTGACAAAAACTCGTTTGCTACTGGTAGAAAAAACTTGGGTCACTCATTGAAAACTGCGATAAGAAGGATGTGTATAATGGCCAAGAAACCATCTTCTTTTTTAAATTAATTTCCAAAAAATCATTAGTTCTGAAGGCAGAACTGTATAGAGAGAAGAAAGCAAAAGATGACTGATTGTTTAGTCGTGCTGGAGTATGGCTGGCGAATTTGGAAAGCCTTTAATATATTTATTTTTAATTATTCCCATTTTATTTCATATTGTATTCATTTTTTAAAATTTATTTTAGTTTACCTCACAGTAGTCTCTAAAGAGTGAATATAGTTATAGTATTCATGCAGATACTTAGTATAATAGTATACCAGCTAGGTACACATTAAAAGTTTTGGGTTTGCCCTTAATGGTGCCAAAATAAGATCTATCATTGTTCAAAACGATGATATATTATAGTTTCCTTATTCATATAATAATCTATTCTTGTATGAAATGACTGACTATTTGAATTAAAATAGAGCTTAAGATTAATTTATATTATAATGTTATCAACTTAAGCAGTGAAGGTATTCTGCTGCACATATGTATGATACTTTAGGCCACTACAAAAAGAGAAGAACAACACCAGAGATAGTAGAAAATAGAATATGAATGAAAATGAAATATGTTTAGATTATTGTTTAATAAATAAATATTAACAAATGTAATAATTTAAATAAAAACCTCTAAAACCTCTTCCTCTTCCCCTAATATTTCCAGTTTTACTATTTGTTGTCAATTTTGAATTAGTTATTTGATCCCAGTTTTCTTCTTCGGCCGGAGCCTCCGATGGTTGTTCTTTTTCTTTTGAATTCTTATCTGCAGAAGTTCTGTTCTTTTTTTTCTTTGATGAGGTGGACCACTCACTCTTGAATTATTTACAAAGATAAATAAATAAAAATGATCATAAATAACTAAACTTAAATAAATAACACATATATGTAACTTACTTCGATGCCTTCTAATAATAAGTTAACTGCTCTGTTGGGATCATTATCACAATCATGCAATGCCGTATAAGCATCATCTATTGATTTTTGAGTAGCATCCATTACCTGAAATAAAAAAACAACATCGGATAGTACATACATTTTAGAAAAATGCTAACCAAATCAATGTGTACATAGTTAAAGAAATACTAATTATAAAGAATATTTGTTCTAGATTAATTAAATATTTCATACCTGCTTCAACTTTTCCTTTAAATATGGGTCCTCTGTCCTGGTATCAATAATTTGGGCTATTCTCATTTGTTCAGCTGTAGGCTAAAACAAAAAGAAAATAATATTTGAAAAAAATCATAGCAACATATTATAAAAAATTAACAAATCTAAATGATTACTTCAGACAAAAAGCTTTTCATAGGCAGTAAAAAATCGGACATTGAAACAACAGAAAAAAGAAACACTTGAAAATAATGAATATAACAGCAATAACATGTTAAATAATTATTTAAAATAAGTTTGATATGCTAACAAATGAATAGTCAATTACCAGCTAAATAAGAAACTATTTCTTATTTTAACAGACCAAGCAAATAATTCTTCTAGTAAATATGAATTAAATATACGATCAATAAACAGTGTAAGGTTAGGCCTAGTATAAACAAAAATTATTAAAAACAATCGGCTAATTGAAATTCATTCCTTTCTTACTACAAACATAATGATTTAGTAGGTTGATGAAAAGCTAAATAGCTTTAATTCTTGCCCTAAAGAGAGAAATTAAGAATAAAATTAAAACCAATTTAAGTTTAATACAAATCACCCAAAGATGAGGTGTTGAACCCCGCAATGATGTGATTATTGTTAATGGATCAATTAAAATAAATAAATTATCACTTTTAAAAACATAACACACAACACTAATATAAAATTTTTCTCTTTAAATTTTGGAACATCTGCAGTAGATTCTTAGATATAAATTAAAACAATTTTTTTATGATCTTGGTTTTTAAACATGTGAGACAACTTCTAAATGTTTCTTTCTAAACAATCTAAATTGGCGGCATAAATTCATACCTGTACCTCCAGGGATTAGAATTAACATCTAAAATTAGTACTGTGCACCTCAAATGACCAAATGCAAAGTATTTGATACTTAACCAAAGCATTAGAAATAAATAAGTGAATAACCTATATAAATTATTATACAAAGACATTGCAAACATTTAACTTTCAAACTAAAGTTTATAACTTACAAATGAATATATTTCTCAGATTTTTATTTTATTGTAATATGTTCACATATTTTCTGAAGAAACATACTAACATAAATAAATCTGAGATAAGCAACAATTTGTTCTAACCTGTGCCTTTTCTGATTGTTTCATGGATTCTTGTTTGCTATCTGCTTTAGAAGCCTTATTTGTTTGAGAATTTTCAGTGTTCTTAGCCTTTCGAACTTTACTTGGTAAACTCATCGTTTAGTTGTTAAGTTTCAAATTATATACAATTATGTACAACCCCTGAAACAGTAAAATAAACTAGTCAGTTGTTTACTGAGACATGATATATGTAGATGGTTTATTCCATCAAAAGTGGCATATCTAAAATTAATGCAAACAATTTTAATCATTTATCTTTAAATCAAAATAGTTTATTGAAAAGAAATCCTGCAAACTATAATTAATAAATAATAAAAAATGGAACTGATTAAAAAGACATAAACTCTCACAAGTTATTTCAGGAAATTAACCTTTTGATTTATATAAGTAGTTATGCACAAAAAATTCCTCTAAAAGATAAAAAGATATTTTATAGAAAATAAACTACTGAAAAACTAGCTTGATTGTCAACATCAGCAATAAGATAGACCAAAGGAAATAATTTGGACCAATTATAACCTGACCATAACATAAATAATCATACACTGAAAGAAGCCACTATTATTAAGAAATTGTCAAGCAGTTGATAGTTTTCATTTAGATTTTTCTTGTATTATAATTTTTATTTAACGCTAATAGAAAAAATTTAAGCAATTGAGATAAAAATTTATCATTGGATAGCTAAATGATATAAAGATTATCACAATAAATAACAACGAAACTACTATTAAAGAAATAATTAAAAACAGAATTATTGAATAAATAAAGACTATTTAATGAAAAAAGTCTCTAATAAATATTAAAAAACATAAAATTATCTGGTTTTTAGATTTGTAGACACATGAAACCACTAAAGGCTTTAACAATGACATGAACAGTACTTCAGATCAACTGAAATATTTCATTCTTGCTATAACATTTTACAGGCAACAGCAAATTATCATTGGCATTCAAGATGTATGTACAATATCAAACTCCACAAAATGGCACTCCCGGTAATCTTATAAATCACTTCAAGTACTCTTTAAAAAATCTCAATATTCATAATGGTTGCAATAAAAACATGATAAAATAAAAACTTTCACAAATGCTTTAACCTGAAAATAACTTCACAGAACTTAACAAAACACAAATCACATTTCAAAATCCAAAACAATCTTACTGAGCAGATAAAGACTTCCAATCCCAAAATAAAACAGCAACTAAACTAAGTCCCAATGACTTGTTAATATGGAAGAATCTAAGTATTCAGATACATTACTTAGGAGGGAACAAGGAATACATAACAGATTTCCAAACAAAGTAATTAATGGTTGAATTTCAATAGCTTATGAATATTGTGTAAAATAAAAACTAATTTCAACTGTCCATTGCTTAAGAAGGTAATTTTTAATCATTCATTTGACATTTTACAAGTTTTAATGCTAATTTGGAATTCCCTGAAAAGACTGTTTAACAATCCAAAGCAAAACAAAAATACAAAACTTCTAGGTAAACTAAATGTTAAAACATTAAGCATATTATAATATAAACTACTTAAAATTAAAATCCTATTAGAACAAAAATCAATAATATAGTACTAATTTTATTATTAATTAAGTCTTACTAATTAAAGAAGTAAAAAAAAAAACAGTTTTATTATTAAAGAAGTATAGAACTTTCTCTTTGTTCAAGTTAAGGTCATTATTGTTAGGAAGAGCAATGTTTGGAAGAGTCAAATCACAAACAATTGACAAATACTAGGATCCTGGGATGTAATTCTTTAGTATACTAAGTCATTACACTTCCTAAACCCAGAAAACATAAGATATCACAAACATAAGCAAAATCCTAATGGAAACAAAGGAAAACAAACAACCCATTATTACAACATTAATACTGAAAGTCTTAACAACCATAATGAACTTTCTACAAACTAGGCTTGGAGAAATGGGTATCGACATGAAGTTTCAATAAATAAATTGCTTAGCTGAAATCCAACAGATTAACCTCAACCTGTCAAAATGTACAGGATTAAATTCTTCCTGGCAACTCTCAGAAAACTATCTACACAAGATTAAACATCATTATCAAATAAAGTTACAGTGAATTAATAACCAGATACATAATATGATTTCATAGTAACAACTTCAAGTTTAATATCTAACTAAATCATTGATTGTTCACAAAACACTGACATTTACAAACAAAAAAGAATAAAACTTAAAAAATCGTCCGGTACACACATCCATACAAGTTTATTTTATTTATGTACAATAACAAATTAACAACAAATAGATTTAAATTGAATACTATTTGGTTTCATCTGATTTTTGACAATTATTAAAAACTAAATGTCCTACCTTCAGAAAGAGAAATAAAAACCTAGCGTTGTTTAAAGATGAAACAAAGACGAGAGAATTCAACAAAACGATTTTCACAAATAAGATTTAACCACTCGTACCGGGTTACATACTACCATGTGGGAGGGACGCCATTTCGTTTTGTGTTACAGAGAGGCAAAAACTCCAAGAGCAAACGCACTCAGCTTCATTTCCAGTCACATGCATTTAACATGAAATTCTAATTAAATAACGATGTACAGGTACACTGATATAAAACAGGCACTTCTGAAAAATTATCACATCAAAGATTGTATAACCTGGATAAGTTCTAAATAAAACTGACGGTACCTGAAGAATGCTTAATTCCCAGCCCAACTGAATCACGTCATCAACTGAACTGTTATCAATAGAGTATATACAAAGTTAGGGGGTGCAGTTTTGACAATTACTATCATATTTTGTGATATAGTATTTTCCAACGTTATATTTTTAAAATATTTAAAAAAAAGAAGAAAACAAACAGCCAAATATAAAGTTAGGTATTCCATAGAACATATAAAACTTTCTGACTCAAGTGACCTCCTTGCTGGTACCAGGTTGAATTTTCGAGCTGATAATTTACTCCCGTTGTATTATAATGTTAATATTATTTGAATCATTTAACTTATCTGATAAAAGGATCAATGAAACTGAAAATAGTTTTTGACTACAGACAAACAGTGTAATATAAGAAGTAAATTGAATGTTTTGTAAAATATTAGCTTATAGGTCACTGAACAAAAAATTAATACATGATATATTTTTTTAAAACTTATAATAACTAAAAAAAAGAGAGATAATTAAATATGCTTATATAATTATTGTCATAATTGTATGAGTTTTATATTTCAAATGACAAAACATTAGGGTACTGGTATGTTACTTCTGGGCGTGGACAATACTAGTGTGAACCCGATCTCAACTGACCCGTTCGGGTGTTTATTTTTCTTTGAAGTAGCGAGCGAGCAAAAGTTCAAAAGCAGGGATCTATGAATTTTTTTTCTGGGACCGCCCCTGAACTTGGCGGTGATAAAATCATATGATAAATGGAAAATACGGTACTAGTTTCCCTTCGTTACTTATGGGCAGAGCCAACGTGTTACCGTTTAGTGTGGCCTCGATCTCTAATGAGAAGGACCCGTGTAAGGGTTTATTTATCTTTGAAGAGCAAGCGTAGCGAGCGAGAGTCCCCTTAAATCACGCTAACATAACCTCCCGAAATAACCCCCCCTTTACCCAGAAGTGACATAGGGAAATCAAATGATTTAAGGAATTCAAATTTTCTGAAGAGATCATGATTATAAAATGACTATTGATTATAATATTTGAAGAAAAGTGCTGTAGGTCTAGAACAGAGTATTAAAACATTTCCGCCTCCGGTCCACATTGACAGTAAATTTTCAAATATCATTATATAAAAACAAAACATTTTTTCTCCAAAAAAGTAATCTAGAAACTTCTTGATTGTTTAAAAAAAAAATAACATCAATCAATTTCTTTTTTTTGCAACCAACAAATTTTCAGAAGGTGACTTTTAATTCAAAATATGCAAAACTTTTTTCTCTTATAGTTAAAAAAAATTTGGAGATTTTTTTTTTCTGAATAGGTTTATGGAAAAAGAAATCACCAAAATGTGCCTGATGCAATGTAACGCGGTTGCGAATGTAAGCATATTTAAATCAATAAGTTTACACGCTTTTGTTTCAAACATTTTATCACTATTTCTTTAAGATGGTAAGAGATACTTATTACTAGGGAACGGAATTACATGTCAAATAAAAAGCCAAATATGTACAATTATGTGTAACTATATTTTAAGAAATATGTAAAAAAAAACTTCAAATATGTAAGAACAAATATCATCAAATTGATTAGAATATTACGATTATATAACGTATATTATATATACGATTATTATATTATATTATATTAGAATATTATAAATCTATATTACGTATACTTTTGAATATATATATACGTATATGTGTATATAAATGAAAAAAAAAATTTAATTATTACTTATAAAAATCATATTTTAAATTTTCAAATGAGAAGATATCATCACATCTGGTCTGAAAGAGCTTTGTATGGGCTGAAAGTCCTTTCCATACCAACAGACGTCATAGAGGCAAATTTGAAAGATGCTATGTCTATTAAATGAGTTAAATCTACATCAAATTGTCCCTTGATCTTTCTTTTAACTTCAAAATTTCAAATAAACGGGGTTGATTGTGGTTCCAGAACAACAATATTTTAACTACTATGTCAGTAATGTATACCGGCCCGGTTTTAATGATATCCATACTTTTATTAAAAGTTTTTTCTTAAATATCTGTTAAATAGTTTTTCCTCAAAGTCCTTTTATCAGGAACTTTCTTATTAAAATAGTTTTACAAGAAAATTTTAAAATTTATACTGTTAATTTTATAAATAGGCATATATGCACTAATTGATGCTCGGCAAAAATCTGTATTAAAAGATGATTTACCACATACTTTATAATCAGAGCAAAAATCTGTTATTAATGCTTGGGATAGACTCTACAGTTTTTATAAAGCCCTTCCCGGAATCTCAATGATCCCAGTATCAAAGAATTAGCACATCTTGAATAAATATCAGTAAAATCCGTTTCCTACTTATTACTATATCAATAACAACATTAACTCCATTTAATAATTCTTGGAAGGTCTCCAAAAATATCCTGTGAGAATTAAAAAAAATGTTCTGAATATATTCTTTTAAATTCCTGGATATATCAATCAGTTTTTTTACCTTTATGTTCCTTTCCCACAACAAAAATTCTACTTGTTCTGCATATTATTTGTTCTTTACATCCTTACGTTTAGTAAAGTTATATTTTATCTTTAAATGACCAAACAAATTTCCAAAGGGGAGTACTGCAGCCCTCACAGCCCTCCTCCCCGGATCCGCCAATGCTGCTTTCTCCTTCTCTGGTTTAATGATTCATAGGTAAATATAGGTAAAAAACACTGTAACCAACCAATTTTTCGTTTTCAAACGTAGTCTTATTAACTGATGTCATCTATTAAACAAAAATGAATTATTTAGTAAACACCTCACAACGCCGGACAAAGTCGCTCAATAATTGTGTTGCTCAAAATTTTTCGTTCCCCCCCCCCTGCAGGATATCCGTAGTGGTAATTATGAGCGTTTGCTCTAGTAAGTACACGCCATTAACAACTGTCTAAAAACCGACTCAAATTTCCATAACTTTTTTCTCTGCACACTTTTCCTGCCAGTTAGTCGAGTGTTTCCTGATTCGCCAATCTCTTCACGAACTTTCGCTCTAACATGATTTGCAAAGATTTTCAGCCTCTCTGGGAATAAAAATAACAACACTCTGGGACTAAAATTACAACACTATTATTTGTCTTTGTTGGAGGTTCTTATGGCTAGTGCTTCCCCAGAGTAGTGAGTTAGGACCACGCTTTGCGTTAAAAATATCAAAAATATCCATGTTTTAGATAACTAATGGGTTGAACACTATTAAAAATATTGTTATTTATTTTTCCCATGGTGACTTCAACCATACCTAGCAATTACCTTGAAATCGTTATTATATAGTCACGATACCTTGATAGGGGTATAAACATATATATATACATTGGGATAAATCCTATATACGATACCTTTTTCGTCAATAAAGTATATTTTATCCGATTATACCTTTGAATAAACAAAAACAACATTTTTGATTTTCTTAAGGAAGTGGAAATCTTAAAATGAAAAAAAAAAATCTAATTGTGTACTTCGTTATATATTTTGTCGGATTCATTAGTAGTACATTTGAACAACTGGCAATCTTTTTCTGTAATTGCTTCAATATGTAGTTATAGAAGTAAAACTTATATCCTGTTATTTAACTAGCTTATTTAATTAAATTAATTTAATTTAATTAGCTATGGGTCGGCTGTTGAGGCGAAATAACTTTCGAGGCATGCCTATCCTCTAAAACCCGACTACATTATAATTAGTACTTAAATCTGGTGACAAGTGTTACATTATGGAAAATTATGTACAATATAAGATCGAGAATGATAACAAGAAATAAATCAAAAGCTCTAAATAACAGGTATTTTATGGTGAATCTGTTTTTATTGAACAATATTACATGCTGATTCAGGTTGTTGATGTTGTTATTGATGAAATATTTGATTTACACCATTTAAATATATAAAATAATTCGGGTGATATAACGCAAACAAATACTCTTATATTGTTTTGGAGGGAACAGAACCCTGAAGGTAAGCGTAATTCTATAGACAGTTTACTCTGCGTGCTAAGAGATAGCGCCACAAACTTTAATTTAACCGTGGCTTAACTGTTTTATCCTCTCTTTATATAACTCAAATTCCTTTAGGTTTGACAAGATGCCAAATGTGAATGCGCTCAATATTGTAAATTAATGGAAACAACTGGGATCCATGAAAAAAAAAATATATATAGGGTAAACCATACAGTTATTGACACTCAGTACAGTTATTGACACCCCAACTTTAACTTAAAGAAATAAGTAAACAAGTTCTAATTTTATTTCAAGATATACATGAATCTAATGTTTGAAGGGTCCTCTAAGTCATCTATGAAGTAAGACTTTAACTAACTAACCAGACGGAAGATTTCACACTTAAATCCACAGGGTGCCAATAACTAGTTTTTGCACTTTCAACAATAAATATTGCCATATGGTAAAACTATTGAACTTTTGACCCAAAAAAACCTCTTGAGTCTGTATAAGGACAGATAAAGAGGAGTTATAGGAAGTTTCAATTTGACCCCTTTATAAATAGAATTTTTTTTAATTTAACCACAGAAATGTAGTCTTAAGGGTGTCAATAACTGTACGGTTTACCTTATATACAGAGGGGGAAAAAAGTATTTGCACACCCAGTTTTTTCTTGATAAAATGAATTGAAAATTAAAAAGAATTCTTTGGAGTTTACCCAATAAAAAGTACAACTAAAACTTGTAAAAAAATATATATATTCAATTAAAAGCTTTGAAGTCAGTAAAAAAAAATAAATAAAGATAACTTAAAGACACGGAAAAAAGTATTTGCACACTTAGTAAATCAGCACAAAAGTTTGTTGCTTCACTTGTTGTTGTTTATTTCCTAGAGTATAATCCTATTCTTTCCTATCAGTCTTCTAAAATATTTCAATCGTGGAAGATCTGGATATTTTAACAGCTCAAAAATGCCGAAAACAAGTGAATTGAGTGCTGCCACTCGCGAAAAAGTGATTTTATTGCGGAACCAACAAAAATCTTACCGTGAAATATCAGATTTCTTGGGTCTTAATTTTTCTACGGTAAGATATGTGATTAAGAGATATGAAGAAAGAGGTTCAACAGCAAATAACCGCCGCAAGGTTCGTCCCAGGAAACTAAGTGAAAGAATGGATTGAGTGAAGAAAGAACTAAGTGAACTAAGTGAATGTAGAAAAATCACAATTGAAGCTCTGAAAAATCCGACTATAAGTGCAGGTGCCCTGGCTAATATGGTCGAATCAACTTCAGGTGTGTGTGTAAATATGAGAACGATAAGGAATGTTTTAAATTCCAAAGGTCTTCATGGCAGGTTCCCGAGGAAGAAACCTTACATTAGTGAGATCAATCGCAAAAAAAGACTTTCTTTTGCAAGAGAATACATTAACAAGCCCATCAGTTTTTGGGAAAATGTGCTATTCTCTGACGAAAGTAAGTTTAATTTGTTTGGATCTGACGGACGAAAGACCATTTGGCGTAGGAGAAATGAGGAACTGAAAAAGCAAAACGTTAAGGTTACTATGAAACATGGGGGTGGCAGTGTAATGGTTTGGGGGTGTGTAGCCTTTGATGGAGTTGGGAATCTTGTACCTATTGAAGGGATTTTAAATGCAGAAGGGTACGTGAGAATTTTGCGCAGCAACCTCTTAGCAAGCGCAGCTAAATTAGGAATCCAGCATCGGTTTATTTTCCAGCAGGACAATGATCCGAAACATACAGCCTATAAAACTAAAGAATGGCTGATATTTAATGTTCGACAACAACTCCACAGTCACCAGACTTGAATATAATTGAAAATTTATGGCACGTGTTAGACCAAAATATTCGGAAACACCAGATAACCGGAAGGGAACACCTTAAGAGTCTTTTAGTACAAGAATGGGAACAGATCAATCCAGATTTGATTAAAAACCTTGTACACTCAATGCCTAGACGTTTACAAGCCGTTATTGATGCTAACGGACTCCCTAGAAAATATTAAATATAAAGAAAAAGAAGAAAAAGTGTGGTGTGCAAATACTTTTTTCCTGAAATTTTTGAAAGATTTAAGTTTTATTTAACTAAGCAAGAAGTATTTTTTAAAAAATACATATGTATTTATTCAGTTTTAAATATACTTTCATTTATTAAGTTACAGGATTTTTTTATTACCTACATTCAAAATTTAATAAGAAAAAACTTGGTGTGCAAATACTTTTTTCCCCCACTGTATATAAAGTGGAAGAATTTACTTAAAGAATAAGAACATTATTAGATTAGTATACATAAAGAATAAGAATTAGAGGCGTAAATTTATTCCATTAATTTCTTTTTCGAAATATCTGGGGGATCTATTCGCCCCGCTGTACCGCTTCTGAATGGAAAATATGGTGATAAAAAATATTATAATATCAATATATTCTTCTGTCCCTAAGTGTAGTTAGAAACTAGATTTACACTATTATCGATCATTGATGTGCTCATGTTCATACTTCATGTCAAAATAAAAAATAAAAACCATCTAAATCGAAAATCACAAGTGAATATAAAATAGCATTTAAAAAAATGTTAAAAATAATTGTTTTATAAACAATTATGAAACATTTAGACATTAATAACATGGTATCCATTGCATGCATATTTTCCAAAACCAAAAATAGAATATGTAATAAATAATTAAACCAACAACAGTCATCTATATCGATAAATCTATCTTCGAGGGACCGTGAAAATTTTTCCGACTTATCAAATATTCGACTTTCAGAGCATCTACTTATCTACATGCAAATGAGAAAAGTAAACACAGCATTGGAGTTATAATCATCTACGCATTTTTTATTAAAATACATGTTTGTAGATTTATATAATCCCAACAAACAAGATACAGTAAATTAAATACAAATTGAGTTAGTACAAAAATATGTGCACCTCACTGTTATTTTTCTTTCTTCTTTATTATAGTTGAAAGTTTTTTGCGCGTAATTCTAAATTCTCTGGCGGCAACCGCTCTACTTCTTTCTTCTTCCTCCACTTTGCTAATAAATTTCCCCTCTCATTATCCATATACTTAGTTCGACTTATTTACACAATTTTCCGCGTTTTTGGCTTGAAATCGACTTATATTTATGAAGTTCGATACATCGAAAGTTGACTGTTAAAAACTTCATATTAATTAACCTAATAATTACCCACATATTATTATGCCTATATATATGTATATATATATATATATATATATATATATATATATATATATATACAGTGGCTCACAGTCAAAATGATACACCTTTTCAAAGAAATCTTTTAATAAATAAATTGTTCTACTTATGTTATTCGCAAAACTATAGTTTTTTGAATATCTATTGGCATCACAGTATTATGTTCTTTGCTTATAAACAGATAAAAATTAGCCAGGATATAATAATAAGAATAAACACGTTTGTATACTATTTACTTATCTCACAGTGAAAATGATACACCTTGATAAAAATTAGCCAGGATATAATAATAAGAATAAACACGTTTGTATACTATTTACTTATCTCACAGTGAAAATGATACACCTTGATGTTTATCAATATTTGTTTACATTAAACCATTTTCTTTTAGTTAAACTCTTGTGTCGAAACTGTTTGGTTCTTTTCAAAACTAGATTAACAATATCAGTCGTATATTTTAACTTTTTAAATACTGGGACTACGTACAACTTGTAAAGAACGTGAGTTGGTCATTCAACATTTTAAATATGGGAAATTTCTCAATCAAATTGCTGAAATCATTAAAAAAAGCCGTTCAAATGTCCAGCATATTGTGGAGAGATACAATAAGGAAAATCTAATTGCCAGAAAAAAAATTAAAAGTGCAAGAAAAATGTTAAGTAACAGGGATGAGACTTGGATCGTCAGAGAAATAAAACAAAATCCACGCTTGATTGCACCCAAAATAGCTAGTGGAACTGTCCAAACGCTTATTTAAGCCAGTAAGTGCAGAAACAGTGGGGCGTGTGCTAAGAAAAAATAAATTTCATGGACGAGTAGCACGTAAGAAACCTTCTTTCAGCAAGAAAAATCAAAAAGTTAGGATGCAATTTTCAACTGAATATTTGTTGAAGGACCCTGACTTTTGGACAACGGTGATATTTGCTGATGAAGGTAAATTTAATATTTTTGGATCCGCTGGAGGTTCCTATGTGTGGACAAAACCAGGAGAAGAGCTGGCAAAAAAAAATTACGTCCAACTGTGAAACATGGTGGTGGCAGTGTTGTAGTGTGGGTATGTATGGCGGCCACTGTTGTGGGAAATCTTCACTTTATTGATGACATCGTTAACAAGCATGTTTACATAGATATTTAAAAAAAAAAAATTTAAAAGAAAGTGCGTAAAAACTGGGGCTCAAAGACAAGTTTTGTTTTTATCATGCCAATGACCCCAAACATTCTGCTATGTTGCTATGGAATGGCTGCTTTATTACTGCCAAAAAATTATAAAAACTCCACCACAATTACCTGATCTTAATGTAATAGAACACCTCTGGGCGAAATTGGAGGTAGAAAGTATGAAACATGCGATTTCAAGCAAAGAAGACTTTTAAAAATATCTTCTCAAAGAATGGAACAAGCTGAGCTCGGAATTCACCCAAAAAATTGGTGGAATCATTTCCAAACAGACTTAAAGATGTGGTAGAAAATAAAGGCTTGCCTTCTAGGTACTGAACTAAATAAATAACCTATAAAAGTTAATCTGAAGTGAGGTGTATCATTTTGACTGTGAGGTGAAATTATTGATTTATTTTGTTTTGTTCATTTTTTTTTAAATAATGAAGTTGAATA
Source organism: Aelia acuminata (assembly GCA_911387785.2). Classification (NCBI taxonomy): domain Eukaryota; kingdom Metazoa; phylum Arthropoda; class Insecta; order Hemiptera; family Pentatomidae; genus Aelia; species Aelia acuminata. The sequence goes on from OU426980.1 coordinate 107,869,796, forward strand.
TTTTAATTTTTTGAGTTATGACACATTTTAATAGAGATTATAAATAAATGTGTTGGAATGATGGAATAATGGATTTTTTTGTTTACTGTAACCATTAAAGTATTTTTTTTCAGTTCGTACAGGGTGTATCAATTTGACTGTGAGCCACTGTATATAAAACATATATTCATATTTACGCAGCGAAAAAATATGGATAACGTGATTGTTACATATAATGTAAAGGATAAATAAAGTCTTACATTGTAGTGTTGATCCACCGCAACATCTAATTATAAAAGAAAAAATGGTTTCTTGTTTATATTTCTTTTATGTATTCCAACTCCTTAAAATTCTGGTTCCAGAACCAATTTTATATTAAGACTGTGGATGGCATCTTAATACAAGTCCCAGACCCAAACCTCTTAATTCTACCTGTTTTGTAGAAATTGGGTGGGCTCCAGTAGAGTTGGATTCATTGATAATTTAATATACTAAATAATAATCTTAGAAATTTGTATTAAATGAATTAATGCAAAAAGAATTTCTTTCGAGAAAAAATAACTTTTATACAGTGTTTATAGATACGCCCAGCTTTCGATTCCATCTATCATAATTTTCTTTGGGACAAGCTATTTGAAATAGCTATAAGTGGAAAAATCATACGTGCATACTTCAGTCGCTATATTGAAAAGCTAGAATAATAATAAGAGGTCCTGGAGGTAGTTTATCTGAGGAAATAGAAATCACAGAGGAGGAACACCAAGTAAAATGCTCTTCATCTTGTTGTTTTCGTCTGACATTGAATAATATTTCCGCAACAAATAGTTAACTGGCATTCCCATCAATGAATAATAATATAATTTTTTTAATTTTTGCAGATGATAATATATTATTTGGAGACTCATGGACTGATATCAACAAAAAAAAAAAAAAAAAGGTTTTAGATGAATTTTGCCTGGAAAACAGCTTTAAAATCAACAGAAACGAAACAAACCTACTAAACTTTTACAGAGGAAGACCAAAAAAAAAAAAAAAAAAAATTAACAATATAGAAATAGAACTTGTTAAAAATTTATTACTATAATATATTAATATTATAATATAATGATAATATTTATAAATATCTTGGAGTAGAGTTTTCAAGCACAGGAGTTTAGCTGCAGAAAGAGCAGTTGAGAGAGGAAACTCTAGTATGGGTGCAGTCATCAGTTCATGTAATAAAACAAAAATGAAATCATGAAAAGGAATAAAAAAATTTAAAAACATAATATATTAATAGCTTTATTTATGAATTCTTTTTAGGTATGGAGCCTTCGATATATTGAAATATTAGAAAATATAAACTTTAGATTTTACAAGAATTTTATAGACATATTAAGTAGTACTCTTGGATATATGATCCGGCTGGTGACAGGCACTCTTACATTAGTTGGTTGATATTTGAGCATTAATTAAACTTTATCATAAAGCTACAAATGATGAAAGAGGACAGGTACCCATAAATAAGCATACCAAAATTCAAGAAAGAATGATAAGTCCTGGTACAATGTCAAAACCGTATAATTGGTGTGGAGAGACCAACTCAATATTGTCTATGAAGGCAATAATATTTTAATATATGATCCCAAAGCTTTAAAAATAAAATGAAAGGACATATTAGAGAAATATTGAAAGAAAAAGATATGGATTCACTAACTAATACATGCTTCAGTGAACACTACCAATTTTTATTTACAGAACTGAATGACATATCCGTGTACCTTAAGATGAAAATTAATTTGACTTATAAGAAATGCATAGTTCAAATTAGTATTTCAGGAAAACACCAAATAAAACTAAAGGAAATAGTGTCATAATAAACCCCCAGATAGACTCAGGGACGGATTTAGCACAATATTTAAGGGATAGGTCATGACCCCGTGGCAAAAGGCAACATCACTCACATGTTGCTTTTTGCCTGACAGAACTTTTGTTTTAAAGTCTTTTTATTACATTATTTTCTTGCAACAGGAAGGACTAAAATTTAAAGTATTACATTTATGACTTAATACCATTTATTCATTATTCATTCCAAATGAATACCATAAACACTCAATAATCATTAAAAATACTCCGTAATGATTATGAATAATGATTATTCATTTTTCATTTGTTTTATGATTACCAATTATTCATATTCATGAATCATTATTCTGACTACAATTTGCCCAACTCTGGGGGAGACGAATCAATATTCTCATAGATAGGTAAAAATTCAAGAGGCTAAAAGTTGAAATAAAAACACTTAAAAACAACTGTTGGGACATTAAATTCCTCTTCCAATGATGTATTTTAAATGTATTTAATAAAGTTGCCAATTTATGTCAAAGTTAGAGTGTAAGTAGTTGCCTCCATCCAAAATATTGGGGGGGGTCCCCTCTGTCCCCCCCCCCGCAGTGACGCCCATCGTTTTATGATGTTAATATGTGTGTATATATATATATATATATATATATATATATATATATATATATTTTTTTTTTTTTTTTATTCAGATATTATCATATTCTTAAAATTTAGTAAACATAGTTATTTATCCATAATCAATCGAGAATCCACTTGTTTAGGGCTTAAAGCTATGACTTGAAGTTGTAAGAAAGAAATAAATAACCCATACCGTCCTAAGAGTAGAAATAACAAGAATTTGTTGTGTTCATTGCTATTTCCATGTTCATATGCATTAAAAATAAATGATTGGTAAATTTGAAAATTATTGCCCTTCGGGAACCCTATTTTTTGGAACCGCACCTCTGTGACCTAAGGGGTCAAAATTGAAAAAATAAATCAGCCCCAATTTTTTTCTTTGTTATTACATTCTTTTAATAAAGATTTGACTACACAAATTTTAAAAGTGGTTTTTCATGATATTCTTGAAACTCCGATAATTTAGTTCACAAAAATCATACATTAAAAAATTTAAATTGTAGACATTTTTAAAAATAAATTAGATCATTATAGGTACATTAATTGAAAAAAGAAATAAAAACAATAAATAAAATCTCATAATAATTTACTGAAAAAATGTTATTAATATTAATGAGGTGGAAACGGATCTCTGGGACAAAATGGATTAAGATCAGAAATTTAAAGGCGGCAGAGCAGAATAGAGATTACTGGTGGTCAATGCTGCAAGAGGCCTTGCCTCCAAGCCAGACGATGTGCCACATAAGAAGAAAAAATCCATAGTAAATAACAATCCGAAAACAAAAACGAATTTAGTAAAGATTCAGTTTTTTCGTAAAATGCCATTCTAAATACAATTATTTTATAGCTTGATCAATAACTGATTAACATTTATATTTCTTGAATATGTGAATTGGGCTACAAAAATATCTTTAATAATTATACATGTAGTTCCCTATTTTGACTCCAATCCCGAAATGTTAATAAGAGAGCCCCCTGTGCCAAAAGTTAGTATTCAAGAAATAAAAAGTGATGGTGCCCTTTCTTTGAAATCAAGTATTTTAGCCCATAATTAAAATACACAGTTTCCTTATTCTACGAATCTAATATATCATCAGATAAATTAGTGAGATCGTATTTTGTAAGTAGCGATTTAAAGAACTTACGATATGATGCATATCCCTTATTTGTTCAAACAGTTCTTGGTTGCATTTGGAAAAAAAATCTGGTGCATGCTCGCAACACACAACTTTCACTTACCAACTTACTTAGATTAGAAATTAATGCGTTTTGTTAATCGCCACTTCTCAAATGAACAGCGTTGGAACACTTCTCAAAAATCGTTAAAGCCGTTTTTAAGTAAATAAAAAATTTGTATACGTGAAATTGGTACAAAATTTATTAAGTAAGTAAGATAAGTCCCCCCTCCGGTTAATCAATTTTGATGAAATTTTTACAGTCATATCTCGGGCATATAAATATATCAAATACTCAGTTTAATCAAAATCGTTAGAGCCGTTTTTGAGAAAATCGGAAAAAACGTAAAAAGTTATTAAATAAAGTACCCCCTCCCTTTAAGCAATTTTGATGAAATTCTTGCTGTCACATCGCGGGCATATACCTACACTAAATACCTAATTTCAGGTTCCCACGGCTTATAGTTTTTGAGCTAGTCTGTTCACACACACACACACACACACACACACACACACACACACACACACACACACACACACACACACACACACACACACACACACACACACAGACCATTTCGCGGGACTTGGTTATTTCGACTCAGGGAGTCCCAAAACGTGTATTTCCGTTGAAAACCGGAAGTCGAAATTTTTCACGATCGCAATACTTCCACTTACTATATATTTCATATATAGGTAAGTGAAAGTAAAAAAGTGATGGTGCCCTTTCTTTGAAATCAAGTATTTTAGCCCATAATTAAAATACACAGTTTCCTTATTCTACGAATCTAATATATCATCAGATAAATTAGTGAGATCGTATTTTGTAAATAGCGATTTAAAGAACTTACGATATGATGTATATCTCTTATTTGTTCAAACAGTTCTTGGTTGCATTTGGAAAAAAATTGTTTGAGGCTTTATAATGAAGAAGCATATCCTACACAAGAAACTAATTCAAAACAAAAATATGAAATAAAAATTGTTTTCATTTACGTCTTAGATAAAGAAGAAAGTTAATTAAAAGATTTACATTATTAGGCGAAGAAAACACTTTGAATGGAGAACACTGCACAATGGAGATTGACACAGAGACAAAAAAACGTGGAGGAAAAAACGTTGCTGTACGCAGAGGCAGAGGAGCGTGGGGGGTGTTTAATTTATTTTTGAAAAAGTTGCAATTTCCTGTAGTTTGTGTCGAATGTTTTTAACCAGTTGCAGGCCAGGCTAACATACAGTTGGGCCGGGATAGCCGAGCGTGTTTGAGAGCGACCCGCTGTAATATGCTCGAGTCGAACGGCGGCGCACATAGGGACAGATAATCAATTTACAACGACAAAAATATAAATTGGAATTTTATTTGATATTCTGATTAGTAATGTTATAAAAGGACAATTTTAGTACTGAAAACTTTAAATATATCAAATAAATAATAATAATACTCTTTATTGCTTCAAAGTTTTTACACTTTGTAGCAAGGAGGTGGCCTCCATGCCCTTTCTTACAAAATATTAAGTAAACTATAGGAAAAGAGACTTAAAATGAAACAAATATATACCTACTAAAAACAGAAACAGAAAGAAAATTTTTTTTCTTTTTAAGATACATGTTAGTAATATCTTTTGATTACATTTTTTTTATACTACTTTTTTTTTTATACAGTTATATAATATGAATATAATGTAACGGTATAGTATAATGTAATATTCCTGAAATATTCTAGTATAATATAAATACTAGTATAAAGAGCAACAAAAGATTTCTTTCAGCTAAAGTAAAAGAAAATGTTTAACTTTAGAAAATAGAAATATATCAAATAAATAAGTACTTATAGAAATGGATAGTGACATGTGTACTCAGCCTAATTTTGAAAATAATTATCTATATCCTCAGCATCCTCATCCTCATCATCCACATGATCATAAGCATTGTCATCATCTTCAACCACAACCCTATCATCATCACTATCAGACCACTGATCACCACGACACATAATTTTGACAAATATTTTTACTAAAAGTTTTATTAGTTCTATAACCTGCTCGGACACATTATCACCATATTTATCTAAAATATACTTTATGAATTCTTCATTACATTTTGATGATGATAATTTATAAAACTGCTCATTTTTCAACGCTAAAAATAATTCTCTTCTCTTAATCTTTATTTCCTTCAAGGCGCGGTCACCACGACTTCCTGAAAAGAAAACACTCATTTAACTAAAGGGGGGAACAGGGGGACGAGTAACATACATTTTCGTATTCGTCATAAGGTATGTTTTCAAATTAATAAAGAGAAGGCGGTGTACTCTGCGGAACTTTTTTTATAGGACTAGCTGAAGTTAGCATTTCAATATTTTTTAATAGAAAAATAGCATTTCATAAAACATTTATGATGTAAATAACTATGTAAAATAATTATGTTAACGATGATTGTATATTAAAGTACGTACCTGACGCTTGAATATCCATATCGAAATAAGTGAGGTTTGAAATTTAAGAAAATAATACTGGGGTAGTTAATCCATCAACAATCCAAGAGCAACTGGCCTGTATCAACGTGTGAAAGATAAGACAACTTTAGACCTATGCCCTGGGTTAATCCTGTCGTCAACTTAAAAAATATTTATGTTATCTTGTAGACTATTTAATAGAGATTGTATTGAAGGTATTTTTAACTGGTTTCAGGAAAATATTTCTTCGATTTTTGTCGTCGTAATTTTGAAAATTGTCCTTGTGTGCGGCGGTTCGAATCCGCCCTGGAATAGTTAGTTGACTTTTATTTCATGGAGGCCCCACGGAATATATCTAGACCTACCTACAGGAAATTTTTATTTATAATATTTAGAGGGTAATATTTGGAAATTAAAAGGAATGTATTAAAAGTAGGACTCTTATAGCTTTATTTATTTGAATTAGTGTAAGTTAGCCGAGAATTGAAATCAACTCTTAAGTCGGTGACATTGTTTGGCCAGGGTAAATGATTTCTGTCTATATCTATGAGATCTGTCTATTATGGGTCTAAGTACGTTTGGTAAAAAGGATAGCTTTTATTTTATAATTATTAGGCCTGAGTTGTCATTTTTTGAATTATTTAACACGTTTTGATATTTTTCATTGTGACATTCTGTATGAAGAGATATCGAGTATCATCATCAAAATGAGCAATATTAGAGCTGTTGTTTCACTACCACCATGTTTCAATGAGCCATACGTTCCTCTATTCATATTAAAAGATTTTTAAAAATTAATCACTAATGATTGAACATGTTTAAAATCGTAAATAAAATTTTCAGACTATTTGTTGTTAAAAAAAATGTATCTGTTGACGTTCGGGCAGAATACAACCAAGAAACTCTCCGATGATTCTCAACTCAATGATTAAAGGACAACAATAAAATAACTTTTTCAAATTAAAGTACCTATTATCCTAACATATATGAAGCGATATCCTCATTATTTTAAATGGTATTAAAAAAGAAAAAAACAACGACGGACTATGCCGTTATTTTCAGAAAGATGTACACAACATCAACATGTTTAAGAATGTAGGAAATGTGACCTGATCTAGGATCTTTAGAACTCTATATGTTGAAAAATCCTACTAATTTATCTTTAACTGTTGCAGAGATATTTGCCTGGAAATGTGAGTATGGAACATCCTGTGTACGTATGGTATCCAAAAATTTACGGGTGAACCTAAAAATATTTTATTATAATAATAGTCATTAAAAAATGGATTTTAAAGGGCAATCAACGCTAAAATCCATGCACAATACATTCAATGATAAATTAACCGAACGTCAAAGTTCCTTTACTGATTCGCGAAGTGGACGGAAGTTGGTAAAATATCATTTCTGTAATATGTGACTTTAAGTACGTAAAAGATGTGTAAAGGACATATTGAAAACTAGAATTAAAAGATAAAGACTAATATAATTATCATAAATGCATTTCAGCTGCTAAAATATAACTATTTATTTTTGTATATTAATCATTCATCAATGAAACTGGATTGACCATGGATAGATATACCCAAGCCTACTTACCTTGGCCCCATGTTCTGTAAGCAACAATTTACAAAGGCAGTGTGTTGTTTATTGGTAACAATAAGTGATGAAAAATATTTTTCAGGTACATTTCATATGTCATATACATAAAATTTACTGGTACATTTTATATCTAAATTTAAATGAGATAGCGGCTTGAAAATGGTTGTGTAGAATCAATACTCAAGGAAAAATTGTAATATGGAACGCTAGAGACTGAAATAACTAGAGAAGAATAAAACGAATATTTTTCCAAGAGAAGGAAAAGTTGTATGTCTCAGCTCCTTGAAGGCCTTACTTTCGGAATCGATTATATATCGATTATATTCAATTCAAAACCAACTGGAATGTCTGATAGATATTTGTCTATCTTCATTCGGAAGAATATATATGTGCCACCTGAATTTGAACCACAGTGCACTTGAATATGTGCCACCTGTGTCTTCTATACGTCGACGCTCTCTGCTACTATTACGAAGTTTGGCGTTTCCAAAAAAATAAAATCTATGGTCGACGTACTGAATAATGTTTTCCATTAAGATAGAAGGTTGTAATTTGGCATCAGTCATTACTAATGAATCTATAGAGAGGTTGCGATTTTCCAAAAGAGAAAAAAGTCTCGCCGGGTACCCATATAACCAAACCAAACCGATTTGAGGAATCCTCTTCATTTAAATTTGTTAGACAAAGACGTAAGAATAAAATGCACCCATAGAAGCTTTCAAATGTTATTTTATGTTAAATGCACTTATAAGGTTATCAAAATTTGGGAACTTTAGGTAGACATTTGTACTTGTTGTTGAACTTTAGGTACACTTGTTTTGCTGTTTCCGCTAAAGTAACCTTCGCTGGTTAATCTTACTATTTTTATGTATTTTTGTTACTCGGCAGTTATAGCAGATAAAAAAAAAAAAGAAAAGAGGTGAGTTTTTAATTCGAGTTGTGAGTTATTCAAAGAACAATCAATAAGCGAAGCTCTTGGTTAATATTGGTAGGAGTAAAAAGTGGAGGTAATAAAAAACTCATCTTACCCAAGTTTTTAGTTTATTTGTATTTCTTCATGTGCTTTCATTTTCGCTCGTCACCAATTATGATTTTTTTTTTAAATTTACGTCACCAATGAATTGATGTATGTATTATCTAAAATGCTTAACCATGGATACAACGATTTATCATGTACGAAACTCACCCCCAAGACACAGTAGATATCGAGATAAACCTTCGATTCTAGGACTCCTTATCCATATTTATTTATTTACGGATATAGAAATGATATAAAAGAGGAACGATGATATCAGAGATAAATATTGGATTTATTCTTTCAACTTACAATTGTTACGTCTGTCATGATTTCAATCCAAGCATCATTAACATGGTTTCGATAGGTCATGTTTGACCAGAACTTTCTTCTATTAGATCTTGCGTGTGTCCTCTAACGGTGAGCGGTATGTCCTCTATTGAATCTCGTTACCAGAATAACTTCAGTTATTTTGGAGAAGTGGATCTGGAAGATTTGTCTAAGCGTATAATTCATATAGCATTTATAAAATATATGTACTGCATAGCACATATTAAGTATAGCTTACTGCCCATATATAGCTCTGTTCTAAGGTACCACTATTACGAATAACTTCAAGGAGATCTCAATTCTCCTTTAACTTGACCTCATCAAAGAATTCCTTTCTTCCTCCTTGTTCCCACTGAATCAAACTTTCTGTTAGCACGGCTCGGTGATCATGAAAATCTCGTGTCACATTTCATGATATACGAAATGATTGGGGAATCTCAAAAATCAATCAATCGATTTCATCTTGTCTATCTCTCTTACTTATTGCATAATGCAAAGCATACGTTTATGCATATGAATTCACACTTCGGCGACTAACTATGATACATATAAATATAACTATAATACCTATAAATATAAATATAATTCTAATCTAATCTATATTAATAGTTAACATTAAAATCGTTCCCCTTTAAAAACCGTGCTAATAACTAACCAGGGTACAATAATTACTTTTCATTTTATTCAATCCATTAATCCTTATGCATTACTCGAACTGTATTTAAAAATGTTTTTTCTGAACTTTTTAAATAAAAAAAAATGGAAATGAAAAATAACGCCAAGGGTTTGACATTAATATTGATCACCAACAGATATGAATATTTTTTTGTAATCTATTAAGAAAAATTAGGAAGCTTAGTTTTTTTGGATACAGGAGAAAATTGTTTCGTCCCGAAATTTCCAAACGTTTGTCGCGCGATTTGCAGTTTGAGGTTGGTGGAGACAAACTATAATTTTACGAGGAGACAGCCTTTTTTGATCCTGCGCTTGAGACGAAAAAAAAATGTGCGTAATTTTGGTTGGAGACCCTTAAAAAAAAATGGAGACCGCAATTTTGTTTTAAATCAGACAGCTTATTAAAAAAGTAAGTATATGTGAGTGTTTTTATCATTTAGAGCCCATAGTATAGCCCATAAACTGCCATTTCATAATACAATAGTACACAATTACGAGTTTCATTTATGTTTATTTTTAAATATCAATACAATTGTAAAGTTGGAACAGAAGAATGAACTTGCTATTTTCTTTATTTCATCAAACATTTTTCATGGTGTTAAAAAAAAAAAAAAAAGTACCAAATTTATGAATCAAACTATCATTTAGCTAATAGTTTTTTAAAGGTAATAAAACATTTTTTTTTAGAGCGTGTATAGTCATAGGTTATTTTATTCTTATACGTTCTTATAATATAGAAAAATCGTTAAACTCGCCAACTAACTATGACTCTGCACTCTTGGCCATTGACAAAACCAGGGTTTGAAATCAGATTGAAGTCAAATCCGATCAAACTATATAATTATTTCCGAAACGCATTAAAAATTTAGGCTTAGAGAAATATTCATATAAAATATAAACTGACTTAGTGGAGCTGGAAGAGTTTAATTTCAAAATCAGATTTTTTTTCAAGTGCTCAGATATCGATTAGTAGCTGTTTAGTTCGACTAGAAGCAAGTTTTAACTTTCTTCGGTGAACAGTTTTAATGAAATCTTTAAATACATCAAGCACAATTATGTTAACTAGCTCGTAATAGAATATACGTTTCGCGCTTCTGGCCGATCTTCACGGGATTATCTGGAGTAACATTATAAAATATTCTACAACCACCTGCTTTTTCAATACGCTTTATGTTATAAACATATGTCAATAATTAAAATTAATGAAATTTAAATATATTTTTTGGTGGTTGTACAATACTTCATTGTCACACTCTTTTCCTATGCCTCTGTCGACTAGAGACATATGTTTACAACATAAAAAGTGTTGAGAAAGCAGATGATTGTAGAATATTTAATAATGTTATTTCAGATAATCCCATGAAGATGGGTCAAAAGCCCGGAACGTTGGAGGAAATAAATTATTTTTAGAAAAATGGAAGAGGGTCTTTAAAAAAAAAAAAAAAAAAAACTGATTTACTTATTGTAATGTTATTATACAGTTGTAAATTTCAATAAATAAATAAAAAATTATGTTTAACTCAAGCATGATTCTTGAATTAAAAATCAAATATAATTATCATTATAGGATTTTTCGAAAAAAATAATTATCGATTTTAAACACAGAACAAAACACTTACATGCGACGTCAGAGTATTCCATAAACTTGTTTGTTTTTTCCTTCTAGTTTTCAAAACTTGTAATTTATGTTAGAATTAAATATGTACATAAACATAAAAATTATATGACAAAGTGACCAGTAGTCACTTAGTTGATAGGAACTCAACTTTCTATGACTCAATAAAAGGATTCTACCACAGAGCTGAAATTGGATTATTTTTATTTTATTGGTAATTAATCTTTGTTTAACTTCTTCTTGACATATGTTAATACTATTTGTATGATATATAATGAAGGTGTGATGTTTATGTAATTTGTACCCATCCCTGTAGAAAGGTAGCACGAGACGGTTCTAGGCCAAGGCTTGCTGGAGTATATATAACCTTTTACGGGTTCTCAACCAAGGTAGGCCGCCTTCTGCTCCCCCTCTTAATGTTTATAAAATGAAATATGCCATATTTGTTGTTAAGTTATGTATAGAAGACTGATTCGGTAGCCACGGGTTTCTTTTATTATGAAATATTGTTCCATGTCTTTTGTCTGAAAATAGCATGCGAATCGGAATCAAGACTGGCATGAAGAAAACTTCAGAAACGGAATAGGAATTATTTGTCGTTGGCGGTCCAAATAAGCAATCTAAAATATGTCCGCCCAAGTGTTGCCAAATCGAAATCGGACCTGCATCGACCCTTGAAAGCCCAAAGGATCATTTGAAACAGGGTTAGAAAAAATAATAATGCAGTGCTGTTCCTAGGGGATATTGGGGATCGACCACCCTAAAAATTCATTATTTAGTTCCTCTGTAAAAAAAAAATTGGTGGATTAAATTTATGGCTTTAATTTTGTATTATATTAGCAGTATCAATATATACCTACATTTATTTATAAGGCATTACAACCGCTATAAAATAAAAGACTTGATTGATCTTTTTATGGTAAAAAACAGTATTCAATATGTATAAGTGTAAAACAGTATATATATATATATATATATATATATATATATATATATATATATATATATATATATATATATATACAGGGTGACATGCTACAAACTTCACCAGTAGATTCTCCACCATAATATGAATAAAAAAGATGGTCCGATTCTCAACCATTTCGGAATAATTTCGCTTTTTACCGATTTTGAAAGATATCAAGACCTGGTATCGGAAAACCGTGATATCTTTAAATCTGAAAATTTCTCCGAAAAGTTGATAGCACCGTTGAAATCTACATTAATTGTTCAATAATAAAATGGTCATTTCAAAATTTTTGGGCCAATTTTTCGGGTTTTATTTCAGCCAGAACGTCAAAATAAGTGAAAAATTTTATAAATCGGAAAATGTTTAACATAATCCATAGTCCAGAAGGCAGCAAATCAGAGCTTAATAACGCTTCTAACGCACTCTTCGTTTTTTAATTTGGTGTTTCTAAGATCAAGATATGGGTGACAAAGAGAAAAAATTATGGTTCCAAGATTTTTAATGTTTGAGAATTTACATTTTAAATTTGAAAAACAACTAATACAACTCACAAATATCTTTAAAATAAATTTATTTTTAATAATTTTATTTATGTTCAAATTGGAAGCCGTTCTCTGCAATACACAAACGTGCCCGTTATCTCATACTTCCAACTGTCACACCAAAAGTGAGAAAACGTCGAAGTTTTTCAGGAGCGGCGAAGATCCTTGCTCTCAAATCGTCTATGTTTGTCACTTGAGTGCGATAGACCAGTTCTTTGAGATATCCACGGACGAAATATTCCGTGGGGTTGAGATCAAGAGATCTAGGTGGGCATAGAACTGTCCCACCACGGCCGATCCACGTTTCGAATGTTCTCTTCAAATACGCCTGAACTATTCTAGAATAGTGAGGAAGCGCACCATCGTGCTGAAAAATTATGTTTCTCCTCAATTGTAAAGGAATGTCCTCCAGCAAGGTAGGCCGCGTAGGTTTTCGATAAAATTTAAATAAATTGGGCCTGTTAATCCAACCGGAAAATCTAAGTAGGGACCGATGAGTACATCTCCAATAACTCCGCCCAAACACAGATTGAAAAACGCCTTAAGGAATACAGTTTTTCTCTTTTTGTCATCGATATATTAGTCTTAGAAACACCAAATTAAAAAATGAAGAGTGCGTTAGAAGCGTTATTAAATGAGGTAGTTTCCCTTAAATTTGCCGCCTTCTGAAACTAAAATTAGAAACTCTGGATTATATTAAACACTTTCTGATTCATAAAATTTTTCACTTATTTTGTTGTTCTGGCTGAAATAAAACACGAAAAATTGGCCGAAATTTTTTGAAATTGCCATTTTATTATTGAACAGTTAATGTAGATTTCAACAGTGCTATCAGCTTTTCGGAGAAATTTTTAGATTTAAAGATATCACGGTTTTCCGATGCCAGGTCGTGATATCTTTCAAAATCGATAAAAAGCGAAATTATTCCGAAATGGTTGAGAATTGGACCATGGTCAATATAAACTTTTTTATTCATTTTATGGTAGAGAATCTACTGGTGAAGTTTGTCGCAAGAGTATCATGTCAACCTGTATATATATATATATATATATATATATATATATATATATATATATATATATATAAGTGTACATAAAATAAGAAAATCATGATTTATGATAATTCCTGCCATCACAACTCAGTCAGTTGTAGCCACTTAACTATCCATTTTGGCCATTATCCGTCCGAAATCCATATTATGCAGAATACTTTTTATTTCGTATTCCTTTTAATTTAATTTTTTTTTCTTTTTTATCAGACAATTATTTTAAATCTATTTCATAGTGTAAATTTTAATAACTTTTATGCACTCTGTGATATTCGCATTAGTATTAATTATATATTTATTAAAGTTCATCTTTTTTTATATAAACAAGTGTGCTGTTTTTACTTTTACATGTGAGATTTTTTTTTCTAATGAATATCAGTCCCTATCCCGTATTTGTTTTATGGTGTTTGATTTTTGAAACTCGTTCTTCGGGATGTGAATAAAAATCTTAACAAAGGGAGTAGATATTGCTGAGAAAGTGATATTGATTCGATTACATTGAGCACGAGCAAATTACTCAAATACCCTCTTTTGAGTAGCTTTGATCAATTTTTGTTCGCGGATCAAATAAATGAGTGATAATTAGATTTCGATAATTCCGTACTGAGTTGTGAGAGAAATATTTTTCCGCAAGTGAAAATTTCGCAAAGTGCATAAAATTAATTTATTTAAATATATTTAATCACTTATTAATTTATAAAATATATAATATTTAAAATTTATAATATTTGTAAGCAATAGATGTAAAATATTTGTATTATAAAAAGGTTAATCGTTAAAAAAAAAAAAAAAAAAACGGATAATGGCCAAAACGGATAACTTGGCAACAATTATATTTGTGATGGCAGGAATTATCATGTATCGCGGTTTTCTTATTTTATTTATACATAGATATTTCATTAAACATTAATTTTTTTACCATAAAAAAATTACTCATTAGTAAGTCAATTAGATGTTAGATTAGAAGGCTATAAATCAAGTCACTAATTTTATAGCTGTATTAATGCCTCTTCGTTGACTCACAGTTAATAATTGTTGATATAATTTTATAATTTCATCGCAATAGTTGACTTAATTATGGACTAAACAAACCTCCAGGTGGTACTTGACCCACATATGCTACTTGACCAGCTAGCTTTTTTTTTTCATTTGCATAATTTTTATATTCATATTTATTAAGTCAAGCGCGTTTGTAAATAAAGTCGAAATATTGTGCCGAATCTAAACTAAAAAATTATTGGTAATTATTGGCTTATTACTAATTAATGGCTGAATTTTTGGCACTAAATGGGGTCATCTTATGATGCCTATAAAATTAAAACTAGGATTTGAGGATGCGGAAGATGTTATAGTAAGTAGACGATCTTTATCTACTCTATGGTTTACAGGGTTATTTTTTTCCAGATGGTTGAATATGGATTCTGAGAGGATTCGTTTATCATGGTTATAATAACGTTTATAATGGTAACCATCCATCTGGAAAAATATAACCCTGTAAACCATAAAGTAGATAAAGAGATGATTTCATCTGCTTACTCTAACATCTTCCGCATCCTCAAATCCTAGTTTTGATTTCATAGGTATCCGCAATTATCGACGTACCTCTATATTATTAAAATCTTTATTATTGTGTAACTTCCTTCTTTATAATTTTTCATTTTTTATACATTGGTACCTTATGCATAATCTCACTTATATCTTATTATTGAGTCCAGATATAACAATTTGTATACTGTACCATCTATATTGTTAGTTTTTTTAAAATTCCTTTATAATTTTAATTGTTGTCATATAGCCTTTCACTTCAAAAGCGTTGGGTTTCCCCCTAAAAAACCTTTAAAGTCGGCAAACTAACCCCCACCACCTCTCACATTATTTTTACTCTCAGTCTCTGTATTACTCTGGACTTAAAAGGTAAATATCACATATTATTTTATCTTGCTAACCAGCTACTTATTTAAATATTCGTGTAGAATCGTACTATCTTTTATTTAATTATCAGTTTTGTAAAGTATCCATATCATGTAAACATTTCAAAGCAACAGTTGGATTTGTTTTCCACTATTCTGTTACTCCTTGTTGTTACTATCTATAATTAATAATTACATGATAAACATTTTATTGACATCTTCTAGCATAGATACTCAAATATTTGTCTTCCTTTTAGCCCTGATGAAGATCCACATGTAGGGATAGAACTGGAAATCCTGATTATTGATCAACGTATAGATATTTTTTGAATTCCGATACCTAAGTGTCACAGAAACTATGGTTTGAAATATAATTATTTAAGGAATACGATGCAGATATAGACATTGACGTCATTGTACGAGAATTTGATAGCCTTGTTGGCACCAGGCTTTCTAGTTTTATATGAATTATTTTTCTTTCCCTTAGGCCTAATGAGTTTTATATATACATACAAAATGTTCTCGCATTGCATGCATTTCAGCTTAGAAACCTTTGATCGATCGAGCTATAAGGTGGTGTAGCATAATTTTGCATAATACTTTCATTTGGGAACACAGACTTCGTCCCCGACGGAAGATTATAAGTTACTGATCCCCTTCTCTACTCTCATTCTTGTATTGGCCCTGAAGAAGCCCACAGCTAGATGGGTGAAAGCTTGACAGTGGAAAAACCTCTTACATGGTCAAACCCTGAAGAAGAAATGCATATGATGGATTCAGACCATGGAAGCCTGAAACAACATTTACAAAACCTGTACGGGGAGGATGTTAGAAGAGTGAGAATATTGGAGAAGCTCCGATCAAAGAAGGTCAGAATGCTGAGCCAATTAGCATTTCTGAAACGTTGCTGGGACAACAGAATAACACCTGACTGCTCCAAGATCTTTAGAAGAGAAAAATCCAAGAAGATGCAGAGAACTTCTGACAGGTGCAGTATTATGATTCTAAGAACCATGATACATGACACCAGAAGAGAACTTTCCCATCTGGAACGGTCATTGCTACAGGAACACCTGTTCCTGAGCAACAAACTTGCCCCTCAAGACTGGACCAAAACCGACAGAGCCATCTGGTCTGCAGCAGAGAACATCAGAAGAACCCACACTTCCATACAGAAACGGAAATTCATGAAACTTGCCTCGGAGAGAAAAAAACCCGATCCTTACCGCGAATCGCTTAGGAACACAGTCATCAACCTCACGTCGGAAGAACTTCCTCCAGAAGCTGTTTCAGTTCTTCAAAGAGGTTTCAACTTTGCTGTAGCTCCCAAACGCATACCGGTTGAGAAAATCATCACCAGCGTCGAAGCGGTAGTAAAGGACATGGAAGAACACACAGCAGAAGCAATTCCTCAAGACGTAAGCAAGATCCTGCGAGAAGCCAGACCACTAAAGCCCAACCTACGAAAAGAAGAAAGAAGAGCCCTAAGTGAACTCGAGAGCCGCGAAGACCTTGTTATTTTACCAGCGGACAAGAGGAATTCCACAGTTATAATGTCCAAAGAAGATTAAATTTTTAAAATGTTAAATCTCCTCACTGACGGGACATATGACGAACTAAACAAGGACCCCACCAAAGACGTGAACATGCAACTGACAGACATAATGAAAAAATTGCCTGAAAACAACCAGTCTCTTAAGAAACTTACTAGATCCGACCCGATTCCACCCAGACTTTACGAACAGACACGACATAAGGTAAGTTTATGTGTAGGAAAGAAGTGAAGATAAATTCTTCAGAGTAGGTATTTTTTACTTGTAATAATTATAAATTTTATAAGACCTAGTGTTAGATGAATTGTATAATTTATTTATTGATATTCAAAGCCCTACTCTTTTACTCCGGTTATACTTCGTTTAATTAATAAGGTAGGTGCTTCACCGTGGTGCTTCATTGTAAGTTGTTTGGTTTTAGGTTATATATTCAGAATACCTCAATACCCCACCGCGGTCCTAAGAAATTTTTTCAGCCTGCCCCCAGACGAGAATTTTACCAGCCTGCCTCCCCCCCCCCCCCCCCCACTGTACGAAATCCTGCGGACGCCCTTGGATATATTAATGCTCCGGGAGTAAGATTGAGAATCAACCCCCTAACGTATTCCTTTAGGTTATAAGAGTGCTTCGAAGCTCTGATTAACCTATGATTTCTCAGTATTTCTTAGCAAGGTCGTATATAAGGGGGCAGCCCCTACACAAAATTAATGTTAGTGAGAAAGAAAAAAAGTTAATTCACGAAATCTGAAATATGTTAATTCATCCTGCTAAACCCATTAAGATAGCTTTATTTTATTTTTTACATTTTAGTTAATGTTATTCATTTTAACATAAATAATAGTATAATTAATTTATAATATCATAATAGTTTATAACCACTATTAATAACATTTTAAAATAATGTTATTTAGTTTTTTTTGTAGCAGTACCAAAAACCCACGATCCTCCCTCTGTCGATGGAAATATTATAGGTCGCCCCCCCCCCCCCCCGTCATCACCTCTCTGTTCCCCTCCCAGAATTTTTATATACGCCACAGTCAAACATAACTTATTAACTACTTATCAATTACCCATTAATTAATTAACTGAAACTGTACTTCAAATGCTTATCGAATATAAGTGCCATAACGGCTATCAGATACATTTGAGTAGGCAGGCCCGGCGAGAGATAACTGGTTCGACTTCACGTCCTTGACCCCTTGACAAACCTTTAGCCTCGATTCACTGTCCCCTTTCTGTCTGAACTAATGCATCAAGGTGTATTTGAATTAAAATTAGGATAATTATACATGTTTCTCTTATTTCATTCTTCATACATACATAACATATACCAAAAGGGACGTATATGTTTTTCTTGATTTCGTGTCTCATGTGACGTGGTTTCGCTCCCAAAAAGATGAGGATGCGAATAGAATTAAAGGAATTAAAGTCTTGAAATCGAATGTATACTAGATATATTTCTAACATGGAGTAGACTTTTCCAAAAATTATTTTTTCATTTTGTTTTGTATGTAACTATACCAAGCATTGGCCTTTGGATAACTAACATCCTCCCAAAACATATAGGAATTTCTCAAATAATAAATCGTTTAGATTTGTGTTTTAACTCATGAGTGCGTTCCTGTGGAGATCAAAAATAGTGTCTTGAACAGGCTTGTAGAGAATTTGATCAATGGTAGCCCTTGGAATAAAACTTCTAAATAGATGGTACCGAGAACATCTTCTTTTCATACGCCTAAGAAAATTATTAGAAATTAATGAAGGAGCATGGTTGAGAAAAAGACGTTTCGGATGAATCAAGGGGTTAATTGAACTTATTAACAAAACGTATACATATATATCGGAATTGAGCCGACGTATCTAAACAAAGTTAAGTTGAATAAATGATAAAAGATTTTACCAAAACTCATTACAAGCTGTATGTCTTTGTTTTATGTTATATAACTAAATAAAATGCAATCATAATGCATCTTAGATATTTAATGTGGCTTTGATATATTGTAACTTTATTTTTTGTCTTCAGTCATCTGGTCTGATTTAAATTATGAATACCTACAGGTGTCATCAATTGCAAAATATAAAAAATAGTTTACTCAAGTTGTGATACAGTAATTCAATATGCACCGTTATCGGAACAAATCTGTAAAGAAAAAAAAAAAGAAAAAAAATGGCCTCCCTATTGTAGTTAAAATCTGCATCGTATTGATTAGTAGTTGCTCGGACACGTGTGTCCATAGTAGAAGCTGTCAAGATATAGATAGATTCCTTTGATCCAGCAGGTAAAAAATAAATAAAAATACAATGCAGTGATTAAGTTCTCCAGGTCTCTAGGGATTGTTTATTTAATTTTTTTTTTCGATGGAAGGGTGAAAAATAAAACCAAAATAACGAACTCACGGTGTTCCAAAGATTTAATTGTTGAAAAAAAAAAAATAAAAACCGCTGGTTACATATATTAATCTACAGAATAACTTTAAAACACAAAACAGCATCGTCCACCGATACACAATGCTCATATTTACATTTCGGTCTTCACTGCGGTGATTAATACTTAACAAAGAAATCTTGACCTAAAGTTGATTTCATTTTAAGCCATTGAGGATAGATAAAAGGCAGTGAATAGAAATTGGGGGGGGGGGGGAGCGCATGAAAAAAAAATCTGGTGCGTGCTCGCAACACACAACTTTCACTTACCAACTTACTTAGATTAGAAATAAATGCGTTTTGTTAATTGCCACTTCTCAAATGAACAGAACGGCTTTAATTATGAACAATGGTCTGTCATTAATGGCCTACTCCGCATGCGTGGGCTCAACGAGTTTTATGAGTTGACTGAATATTTTTCTTTTTTTCTCCTCTTTATGTTTTCTTTATTTTTATCATATCTCATATTTAGCCATTTCTTATTTTTAGGCGTAACAAGAGACAGTTAATTTCTCCATATAAACAAAAACAAAGGTACTTTATAGGAAAACAAAAAAGGCCCCTTCCATATTTAAGTCCCCTCAGAACATTTTAATAATGATAGTGCTTACCTGATATTAAAGAACACCTAATTTTCATTAAACATGACAAATTTGATGAAAATCGTTAAAGCCGTTTTTGAGATAATCGAAAAAAAGGTAAACATTGGAAAAGCATCATGAAATAAAGTGCCCCTTCAGTTTGACCAATTTTGATAAGATGTTGGCTTTCACATCTTTGGTATATACATACATCAAATACCCAGTTTAATCATAATCGTTAAAGCCGTTTTTGAGTAAATAAAAAAAAACACGTGAAAATGATACAAAATTTATTAAGTAAATTCCCCCCTCCGGTTGATCAATTTTGATGAAATTTTTACAGTCGTATCTCGGGCATATACATACATTAGACACCCAGTTTGATCATAATCGTTAAAGCCGTTTTTGAGTAAATAAATAAAACACGTAAAAATGATACAAAATTTATTAAGTGAAGTCCCCCCTCCGGTTAATCAATTTTGATGAAATTTTTACAGTCATATTTCGGGCATATAAATAGATCAAATACTCAGTTCAATCAAAATCGTTAGAGCCGTTTTTGAGAAAATCGAAAAAAACGTAAAAGTTATTAAATAAAGTACCCCCTCCCTTTGAGCAATTTTGATGAAATTTTTGCTGTCACATCGCGGGCATATACGTATACTAAATACCCAATTTCAGGTTCCCACGGTTTATAGTTTTTGAGCTAGTCTGTTCACACACACACACACACACACACAGTCACACACACACACACACACACACACACACAGACCATTTCGCGGGACTTGGTTATTTCGACTCAGGGGACCCCAAAACGTGTATTTCCGTTGAAAACCGGAAGTCGAAATTTTTCACGATCGCAATACTTCCACTTACTATATATTTCATATATAGGTAAGTGAAAGTAAAAAATTAGAAAAAGGGGGAAATTTATGCATTCATTATTTTTTTTGATGAAGTAATAGCAATCGCATTATCATCAGTAATAAATATTATGTACCTCAAACTTTAATGTTATGAAAATGCTACGTCTGATGCAATAAATAATTCTTTTTTTACTTTCACTTACCTATATAGGAAATATATAGTAAGTGGAAGTATTGCGATCGTGAAAATTTTCGACTTCCGGTTTTCAACGGAAATACACGTTTTGGGACCCCCTGAGTCGAAATAACCAAGTCCCGCGAAATGGTCTGTGTGTGTGTCTGTGTGTGTGTGTGTGTGTGTATGTGAACAGACTAGCTCAAAAACTATAAACCGTGGGAACCTGAAATTGGGTATTTAGTGTAGGTATATGCCCGCGATGTGACAGCAAAAATTTCATCAAAATTGCTCAACGGGAGGGGGTACTTTATTTAATAACTTTTTAAGTTTTTTTCGATTTTCTCAAAAACGGCTCTAACGATTTTGATTAAACTGAGTATTTGATCTATTTATATGCCCCAAATGTGACTGTAAAAATTTCATCAAAATTGATTAACCGGAGGGGCGACTTTACTTAATAAATTTTGTATTATTTTCACGTGTTTTTTTTTATTTACTCAAAAACGGTTTTAACGATTTTGATCAAACTTGGTATTTGATGTATTTATATGCCCGAGATATGACTGTAAAAATTTCATCAAAATTGATTAACCGGAGGGGGGACTTTACTTAATAAATTTTGTATTATTTTCACGTGTTTTTTTTATTTACTCAAAAACGGTTTTAACGATTTTGATCAAACTTGGTATTTGATGTATTTATATGCCCGAGATATGACTGTAAAAATTTCATCAAAATTGATTAACCGGAGGGGGGACTTTACTTAATAAATTTTGTATCATTTTCACGTGTTTTTTTTATTTACTCAAAAACGGTTTTAACGATTTTGATCAAACTTGGTATTTGATGTATTTATATGCCCGAGATATGACTGTAAAAATTTCACCAAAATTGATCGACGGGAGGGGGGACTTTACTTAATAAATTTTGAATCATTTTCACGTGTTTTTTTTATTTACTCAAAAACGGTTTTAACGATTTTGATCAAACTTAGTATTTGATGTATTTATATGTCAAATATGTGATAACCAACATTTCATCACAATTGATCAACCGGAGGGGGGACTTTACTTAATAAATTTTGTATCATTTTCACGTGTTTTTTTTATTTACTCAAAAACGGTTTTAACGATTTTGATCAAACTTGGTATTTTATGTATTTATATGCCCGAGATATGACTATAAAAATTTATCTACGGGAGGGGGGGCTTTACTTAATAAATTTTGTATCATTTTCACGGTTTTTTTTTATTTACTCAAAAACGGCTTTAACGATTAACAAAGATATGAATAATAATAAGATATGAATGTAGAAAAATGTGTGACTTTGGGAAAGGATATTTAGCAAAACACGTCAATTTCTAATCTAAGTAAGTTGGTAAGTGAAAGTTGTGTGTTGCGCGCAAGCACCAGATTTTTCTTCTGTAAGGTTATTTTTTTTCCATAAAAACGTATTCTCAAAAATATATTACATATTACATGTATGTTAATAACAATGAAAATTGAAAACAACAATTTATTTAAGTACTTAATGTTAGTTTATTACTGAAAACGGTCAATTTTCTTAAAAGAAAACCAGTATGTCTATTTAAAGTATTTTATCAAGGAATGTAAAACTGAACATTAATTATTCATGAGACTGAAATGTAATATATATAGTATAATATAAAAAAAAAAAACTTAAGGAATGTCATGAAAAAATTTAAATATTTTAATCGTGCAATCAATTATTTTCTATGTGACAGTAACAACCAGTACCTACTTGGCATTTCGGGAACTAATATCCTCCCAGAACATGCTGGAGTTTTTTAAATCGTACATCGTTTATCTTTTAGAATTGATTTTAGAACTCATAAGTTCTTATTGTTCTAATTGTTATTATCAATTATAGTGTATTAATAATTACCTGAAGATGGTGCGAGAGACCACGAAACTATAGGTTTATATTAAATGAAATGATGTTTAAAATGTTATTAAACATATTTTGATAAATTAATCAAATTATATAACTATAATTATCCTATTTTTACTACTGGAGAAGCTCCGTATCAACTGATTTAAAAATTAAAAATAATCAAACACAAGATTTTTCTACTTATATCAATGAAAATTTTATATTTGTAGTTTTAGTTTAATATACTTATAGTTAAAAATAACAATTTTTCTTTTTCTAAGAAATTTCTTCTTTCTTTTTTTTATTTCTATTTTCTATCTATATTTGATCGATAGAAAATATAAATATATTTTATGTGCAAAAAATATTTTATACATTACATGGTTTACTTTGGAGATAGTCTGATACATATTATGTTAATATTTATAGGCTAATTATTTGGTTGATATTTATTGATAATTGTCTACGTACGCAACTGGTTCTCCAGAATCATTATTCGGCATCGGTGCTCAGTTGAAGGGTAAACATTGAATGAGAAGAATCATATTTCTATATCATGATAGAAAGAGAGAAGTCTCCAAACAAATTAATTATTCAAAGTTTATTTTCATATAGGTTACATTTGACACCATTGTTTTTTTCAATCAACTCAATCAACAATCACAATCAACTCCTCAACCTAAATCCTAAGTTCTAAATTATTTTTAAAAATTACAAAGATAATTTAAATTTATTTTAAAGTATGTTTTTCGTGAATTGAAAAAAAAAAAAAAATGGATCTGTTTCATTTTTTTCACTTTTGACCCTCTAACATAACGTACCAAGGTTTGTTCTGAAGGGAAATAATGTTTTAATTTTCCAATTATAATTTTTGATTCATATAAACATAGAAATATAAAGAAACACCAAAAATTCATATTATTTCTTAGGAGGAAATAGGTTAAACAAATATTAATTAGAAAAGTTTTTACTCTATGGAATATTTCGGTTATAGGGTATCCAATTCAAAAATCAGATTATATTATAGATGTATGAATCCTGACAATGTAGTTATG
Source organism: Aelia acuminata (assembly GCA_911387785.2). Lineage (NCBI taxonomy): Eukaryota > Metazoa > Arthropoda > Insecta > Hemiptera > Pentatomidae > Aelia > Aelia acuminata. The sequence goes on from OU426980.1 coordinate 107,894,126, forward strand.
TAGACGGCGGACGAGTCAGGAAGGACCTTATTTAAAATTTGAGCAAAATAAAGTTATCAAATATTGAATAAAACATTTTTAAAAAAATATTTTTAACAGTTTTTAAATTTTACAATAATATAGTTTTGATTTATATAAACATAGAAATGGAAAGTGACATAAAAAATTCATATACTTCTACCCACGGAAAAAAAAAAATTGGTTAATATAGAGGTTTAATTTTGTTTATATTTCAAATCTGTCATTATTTTATATATATATATATATATATATATATATATATATATATATATATAGTTCATATTAAAAGGCATGTACCTTAAAATAATAAATTGAATTGAATTAACTTAATAAATATTTTAAATCTTCTGAATTTTCAAAGATCTGAAGATGGGGATCATATTCTGAAACAATAAAATTTTAATTTAATTATTTTTCAAGAAGTGATGAATTGGCCAGTAATTATTATTCTTTTATATTTGTTTCAATAACAAAACAAATAATCATTATTTGATCATCCCGCAGAGCATATCTTTTGGAGGTTACGCAGCAACATATCTCTTCTGTTATAGGTGGAAGTGATGTTCTTAATTAGGTTACAAGGGCGGTGTATGGTTTATTTTTAGAAATTAGTACCAAATGTTAACAGGCGATAAAATCAGTTCCTTCCCCCCCCCACATCCCCCCCTCCGGATCAGATAGAAGAAGAGAGGAGACAGTAAACAAGGTACGGAAGTTCGTTGCGGAAGAGGAAGTAAGAAAGGGAGTCATTATCAAGGAAGGAAAAACCTTGCTCAACGAGGAGCGATTATTGAAGCCGATGGTGGGAGGGTCTAAAGGTTGTCCTCTGGAACCGGCTTAGCATCATAGATCAGTTGCCTCTCCTTCGAGAACTCTCGGCGTCCCACGGATCCAATGTGAACCCGCATAGAATGAGGCGAAGAACGGGACATGCGACACGCTTGGATGAACAGCAATCCAATCGTGTGTTTTACGGCTCACAAAAAATCAAAAACGTGCTTGATTCAACTCGTCAGTTAATATTTATTAGCGTCGAGATATAAAAGAATTAAATATATGAAGCGTGGAGATGCAAAATTACTCCCTTTTTGCATCAAATTTTAAAAAAATTCAGTTAACACACACAAAAAAAATATCTTGTACCAGTACAACCCAGGAAGGATGTTGGACTCATCACTGTGGTAGCAGTACTGTTTCTTGGCCAACCGTCGTGCAACGAGGTGATTTGACCAGGATCACGTTCAATCGCCCTAATTTTTTAAAATTAAAAATAACCAACTCGGATAAAAACAACAAACTCTGGACCTTGAGCATAGTATTTCGGTGTCTTACCATTAACCTGACCCGCTCCCAGTAAAAAAAATAATACGCATAAATCAGGCGGTGTTTGTCTGGGACATTTATAATTTGTCAGAAGTTTTTCTAGCTACATCATAAATATGTTATGTGAATTATCATTTAGCTTTTCCAAATACCAAATTAAAAAATAGAAATTAAATAAAGAGGATTTATGTTCGTAAAAGAGGAAAAAATCAATAAAATAGAAAAAAAAACCATGGCAGTAAACACATTTTATCTTCTTATTTCTTCTTTAAATTCAATAAACAATCAATAGCCCATTAATTAAAGTTGTAAAATAAATCAACACTTTTTTGATCGTTTGTTCATTGGTGATATATTTATTCTTCCCTTCAGTTGAATGTTACTTACTTACGTACTCAATATTTTGAACGTAAAATTATATTCGATATAGCAAGTTTTAAGTGGTAAAGCATATACACAATCTTAAAGAGGACGCCAAACAGTATGGAAACCATAAGATACAAGTAAACTCCTAAAGATATGGTTTCTAGGGCGATTATTTATGAATAGAGTTACTGTTGATATATAAGAATCAATATTTGAGTTTTTGAAAGATCGAGCGAAGTTTCATTACTAAAAATTTCGTGGGAAAACTACGGGAAAAAATATTTCAGAACCCTATTTATATACATATCGGTAAAAAATCACTTTTTGCGGTTGAAGATTACATTACAAAACATGGGACAAACTAGATAGGTATTTATTTCACATTAATTATCTTTTCTATACTTATTCGTATTAATTTATCAATGGATGCAAATTATTCTGAGATTTTTTTGTAGGGGGTAGGGTCCAAGGATACAACCAAAATACGTATATTGTTTCTGTTGTCGCAATAAATATCTATTTAGAAATTACATAGCAGGGCCTAACTATTGCTCAATTCATCAGATATATATTTAGGGAAGTGAACATAATAAATATGTTATTGAATTTTGTGCGTAATATAGAGGGTCTACATTGAACTTGGGGGGGGGGGGGGGTCTGGACCACTGGACTTCCAATACAGCCTAATATCTATCATTTTATTTTATTTTTAAATCATTGTATTTGGTAATTTTCTTGTAATTTTTATGGTTATTTAATTACGTATTTTTCAAAATACATAATTTTGACAGATTTTTGAAATTGGTTTCTAATATAATTGCATGCTAATGAACATATTTGGCCCTTATTTAAAATGAAAATCCGCTCTCTTGTTATTACTGATCATAAATGTACTTACATAATCGTTTTGTCAACAGTAATATCATTCAGCAACAAATTTTTCACTTTAAACATGTACCTTATAAATTTTCGAACAATAAGACTGTATCATCAATGAATATAATTATATATAATAATATATTTATGAGCTTAATTTTTCTAAAAACAAAACAAAAAAACACATAAAATTGTTAATCGAGGATAACTTGTCATTATTTACCTATTTAGGATCCATTAATTTTGCCTTTTTTATTTCACATCAATAATATATATATATGCAAATATGATGTTTCCTTCCTTTTTTTTTCGTATACTTTTTTTACTATCTAATTTTTTTCTTTTTAAGGAAATAAACTTAGATATTATACAACAACAACCTCAGGAATTTCCATATAATATTATTTTACTTCCTTATTTTTGTATATAAAAAACAAATACCGAGCCTTTTCAGCTAAATATTCGAATTTAATAAAATATTTACATTTATTAATACTTGTAAATATATATATATATATATATATGAAACAGGGACGGTATTTTTTTGTTTCTCTCATTATGATATTAGATTGACTTTCTTCTAAATGTGAGGTAAAGTATTTTGAAGTGCAAGCTTGTTCTCTCCCTCTGATTTATTTTTTTAAATTATTATATTTTGACTAGGCCAGTTATAAACTCCTTTTCAGGCAAATATTTTTGAATCTCGGAAATATAGTTCAGTTTTCATTATTTTTGTGATTACTCTATAATATTCTCGTCATCCGTCATTTCGTAATTAAGAACAAACAAAATATTTTAATACTAAATTCAAAACTATTCATATCATTTCTGCTCTATGCTCATCTATATTTATATTCATTTACCATTACTATTTACATTTATTTTTTCCTTATTGATATTCTTTTGATCAATAATTATTTATTAATTTTTACTGAAACTCTGGACGACACTATATATGTTGTCGTCGGCAACATGTGTACTGATGACAATGTACTGACGTCGGCACTATATAAGTTAGTACACATATAGTATTATTTATTTGACCACACCCCCAACCATTTCGATTACATTAAAATCTCCGGTCAACCACCTACCTCCATTAAAATATCAAGTTGGTAAAAGTCAATGGATGGAGTAAGAAAAAACACATATAATTTTCTTGTCATCCATATCGTTAGTCAAAAACAAACAAAATATTTTAATACTAAATTCAAAACTATTGATCTCATTTCTACTCTATGCTCAACTATATTTCTTTTCTTTATTCATTTATCATTAATATTTACTATTATTTATACCTTATTGATATTCTTATAATCAGTAATTATTTATTTATTTTTTCTCCACATCTTTTCATGTATTTTCATTGGTTGTTATCTTGTTTTATATTTAGCCCTGATGAAGACCTGTATCTCGGGTCGAAGCGTCGGCACAGTATGTTTAGTGTTGTTTTATTTGACCACACCCACAACTATTTTGATTATAATTATTTCTACGGTCAGTCATCTTTATTACCAAGGTGAATTTAAAATGAAACCGGTAGCGTTGTCGATAAATGATGAGTGGAGGAAGACTAAAAATAGTTTCATGTTCTTTTTTGTGTTCACTGGAACGAGTTATGGCCTCTGTGTGTAAAGATATTATCAGACGGTAGCATCAATAGAGCTGAGAGGCCCGCTGTGTTTTTATTGAGCAATGAGTTCCGCAATCGTGTCCTCAGCTTGAGGAAGTAAAATAACCGAGGCTAGTTCAAGGATTCACTCCAGAGTCCAGGACGTCCGCCGGAACCTTTTCCTTTCATTTAGATCTATTTTTTTTCTTCTTCTTTTTTTTTTTTTTAATTTTTATATATATACTACGTTCTTTCTCATCAAAGAACAATTATAAATATAATAGTGATAAATGAGCAAATTCATACAATAGTAAAAAAATAAAAATAAAAACAATATCGTAATAGACATAAGTTATAAAAAAACCGATGGTAATCGGGGTTTAAAATCGATAATTATTATTGTTCAAAGAATCATATAATAATTTTTGTTTTTTAATTTAAAATTCATGCTTGACATACACATTTAAATTTATATTCGATGTTTATTTATTTAATTGAAAATGATGACCACTCACTAAGTGAAACGAAACGGTATTGTATAAATAATAATGATTATTTGCTCCACCAAGGCAGTTATATATATATATATATATATATATATATATATATATATATATATATATATTTTATTTATGATTGATAATCATATATTAATTATAATTAACAATTATATATTAATTATCTTAGTTTGATATGTATTATATATATATTTATTATAAAACTAATCTTGATTACTTTGTAATGTGTTAATATGTCAATTTTTGCCATACTTTTTAAAATCATTTTATCTACATAGAGGTAAATCTAAAACTTGAACTTGACACTTGAGTTTGATGCTCAAGAGACTTTGTATGAGTTGAATTCTCAGATTTTTGTCCACCTGAAACATTAAAAAAAATATATTTTAGAAAGTATTTTTTGTTTTTTTTTAATTTATAGTAAACATTACTCATCTCAGTTATTTTACATTAAGTTATCACCGACCTAAGTTTATGAGCATACAAAAACTAAGTATTTAATATAGTTCCTTTCTTAAGTAATTATTCTGTAAACATTTAATTACTTTACAATGTTGTATGGGGTCAGTAAAAATGGTTTAGTTCCGTGAGCCAGTATGTACTGAAAACAACACACAGTTCATGTAAAAATATTTAAGTTATTCCAGAAAAATGAGCACCCGTTCTAATGGTACAATCAGATTCTCTTTGGCAGACGTTTATCAGGAACTATAGCGAAAGGAGCCACTTTAACCAACTGGATACTATCACTCTTTTTAACAACATGCCACGACACTTGTCTGGTCAATATCTTGGCTACCTCTAAGAAACAAAACCGAAGTAGAAACCCATTAAAGACTTGGGAACTTTTTGTGAATAAGAATGAACATCTTACTTTTGGGAAAAAATACGATGAAAAATGATGTGGTGGAGAAAGAAGCGGTGGGTTCTTTTGGAATCCTGTATTTCCCTCCGCCTTCTTTAGGAGCTCAGGCTGAAAGTAAAAAAAAAAAATCTGGTGCGTGCGCGCAACACACAACTTTCACTTACCAACTTACTTAGATTAGAAATTAATGCGTTTTGTTAATTGCCACTTATCAAATGAACAGAACAGTTTAATTATAACGCATTGGTTTGTCATTAAAGGCGTACGGCGCATGCGTGAGCTCAAGGTGTTTTATGAGTTGACGGAATATTTTTCTTTTTTTCTCCTGTATATGTTTACTTGATTCTCTTCATATATCATATTTAGCCGTTTCTTATTTTTAAGCGTGATGAGAGACAGTTAATTTCCCAATATAAACTAAAACAAAGGTACTTTATAGAAAAACAAAAAAAGCCCCTTCCCCATTTAAGCCCCCTCAGAACATTTTAATAATGATAAAGCTTACCTGATATTAAATAACAACTAATTTTCTAAATACTAAATACATCAAATACCAAGTTTGATCAAAATCGTTAAAACCATTATTGAGTAAATAAAAAAAACACGTGGAAATGATACAAAATTTATTAAGTAAAGTCCCCCCTCAGGTTGATCAATTTTGATGAAATTTTTACAGTCATATCTCGGGCATATCAATAGATCAAATACTCAGTTTAATCAAAATCGTTAGAGCCGTTTTTGAGAAAATCGAAAAAAACTTAAAAAGTTATTAAGTAAAGTACCCCCTCCCTTTGAGCAAATTTCATGAAATTTTTGCTGTCACATCGCGGGCATATACATACTTTAAATACCCAATTTCAGGTTCGCACGGTTTATAGTTTTTGAGCTAGTCTGTTCACACACAGACACACAGACACACAGACACACACACACACACACACACACACACACACACACACAGACCATTTCGCGGGACTTGGTTATTTTGACTCAGGGGACCCCAAAACGTGTATTTCCGTTGAAAACCGGAAGTCGAAAATTTTCACGATCGCAATACTTCCACTTACTATATATTTCATATATAGGTAAGTGAAAGTAATATTTTTGAAAAAATAAAATTGAATCAACAAACCTTTTTTTCTTTTTCGTTTTGGTGCCATATTTTCTTTTAAATAATTTCGTTTTATTGCTACTGTCGAAGTTTGGAGCAATAAACGGTAAGTAACCCTCGATAGATTTAAAAAAAAAACGCTGATTCCGAATTTAATATAGAATTTTCGATCGCGCATGCGTTTCCTTCTTACAGGGATCATTTGTTAGGGGTTCAAGGACTTGAACTCATATTTTCCATAGGGTTTTAGGTTGCGTATGCGTATTTCGAATTATATTGAATAATCAATACTTACAGGATTTATTTTATATAATGATCTATAGTTATGTAATCAGGCACATAGTTTTTGAAAATAATATCAATGTCGAATTTCGGTTACGGAGGCGTATATAGTAAAATTAAATTTTTTTTTTTTATTTCTTTGATATCAGGGTCTACCATCATGTAAAAATAGTATTGCTCCTCTATTCTCAGGAAGTATGTATACTTTCTCTCATCAGCTACGGATGTTATTATTTTTATTTTATACAAAACAAAATACCGACGGCTTAATTAATTTAAAATAAACTATTTCTTTTATTTTGAGTGAGACGAAGACGGAAATTTTTTCTGGGAGCGACAAATTTTTTTTCAGAATCTTCTAGAATTCAAGGCCGAAGTCTCCATGCAAGTTGAAGACGGAGGGAATACATGATAACTATGGCACCTGTACACGGTCACGAGATTAAAGGAGCCCCAACCAAATATTCAGATTGTTTTGATTTTCCCCATCAGAGATATTTCTACTAGTTTGAAATCTTGTTGAAATAACAATAAATATGACATGTTAAGAGGAGGAAACAAGAAATTGTCCTGGTGATTCTATGCTTGCAGACGGCAACAATCTGAAAAAGTTGATTTGCAACCGATGGCGTCTCGGTTACAGCTTGAGATACTTTTCCATCGATCATTCGAAAAAAAGTAGTTCATGGTCAATTTACAAGATTAAGCTTTGAAATTCATTAAGAGATTGTTTAGAATGTATTTCTATACGTCTTATGAAATAATATATGACGATATTCATTGCAAATTTAAATCAAAGCTTCAGAAGAACACATTTTTTGTTGTCAGTTGGAAATAGTTGGGATCTTCCTTTATCCTTTTTGTACCGTTATTATCATACTGAAAATAAATATATGAAAGTTAATCAATTGAAAACAACTCAAAAACCTGTTTATATTATACGATAAATAATGATGTTTTTACAAAATAAATTATAAATTTCACCTCTTCGTATCGGACCCCTGATAAATAAATTTCCCAACAAAAAACAATGTAAAAATTTACATTTCATTCCGTGAAATCAGTTAAAGTTTTAGCACCCGTTTTATTAATAATACATAATTAATTGAATATAATTAATTACTATCGGGAAAATTAGAAAAATATCTAGAAAACAGAACAAAGTCGCATAAAATTAGTTTTCCATAATATATTTTTTTTCGCCTTAATTTTTATGTTTTTGTAAATAAAATTTTAAGTTTCTTTATAAAAATATTTCAGGAAATATAATTGACAATATGTTGTACTGCTGTGATTGTTAACTGTTATGCAGCATTAACGCCCCTAGTATAGATATCATTAAACTACAGACCACCATAATTTTTTTTTTTTATTGCATTTTAAAATTTATAGCTCAAATAATTCATGCGTATTAATAATAAGATATTTTTAATTTAGCGATATACTTAGTGAAGCAATATCTGTAGGTTCCTACGATAAGGACCACAAGTATATGGTGCTAGTTGGTGTCTTTTTGAGTTTGTCGGAAAAACTACAGTGACACTTGGGTTCAAATTAATGCTCCTTAAACTGGAGAGGCCTACGGCAAAATATCGTTCAAGATTATTTTCTATGAATCAGGATTTCTGTATTAGGTTTCACAAATATGTTAACATACACCATCACTGAATTTATCGCAGATCGCAATCTTCCAATAAATATGTAGTTTTTGTATTAAGCTATAGAGAAAAAGGTTAAATTACAGAATTCAAAACCTTTCAATAGCAAAGCATTCACAAATGGTGAGCATTAAAATAATCAGACGTTTTTAGGTCTACCATAAAGTTGCAGGCCAAGTAAACAGCCTAATGCTATTAAAAAAACGACATATTTTTCTCCTTTTTTTTGGGAATATCCTAATTTCCCGCATAAATCAAACGTTATGTTACTCTAAGTTATAGTACTTTATTATAAGCAATCCAAAGTCCTCATGAAGCGTAACATGAGCGCATGTGACAAGTGCAACGACAGTCTTCGTCCTTCATTAGTGATTCTGTACGATAGCCTTCACCTTTAAACTTTATACTTTCTGGGTCATTGGTATCCTCTCTCCATATAGTAGTCCATTGAATTAACTAAGTCTATAAGAAACCTGGCAGTCGACTTGTCTTAAACAAAATCCAAATATTGGACTAGATGTGCGGTTTCGTTCTGCAATTACTCCTTCCTTGTAAACGTGATTTCACTCACTGCGCATGAGTACGGATTGTTCGCATCTATGTGTGAGGCAACCTGCCCTACCCTCCCCCCTTGTTAGTACAAATTTAATCTGCATTTATGCAAGGCCATTTCCGAATTCTTCATTTTAATGGTAAACAACTCAGCGCATGAAGTCAGCATCATTACAGCACCAGAAATAAGAGATTAAATCAGTATTACCATTACCTCAGATTTGAATTAAAGGAACGGTAGGGAGATTGCGTAGCTGCTGAAGAGAAATCTGCTTCATGACCAGTCAGAGACTGGACAAAGGAGCACAGAATAGCGATATGTTGAAGCCGGCAACGAATAAATTGAGAAGTAAAGAGGAATTTATTGTGTCTACTTTTCTGTATAGCACTACGCCTTTTGGATTAACATAGTTTGCTGACCATGTTGAAGTTTACTATATGCAGCTGCACTGTTCCCAACTTTAGTCAATTAGTAGATATATAATAGATATAGATATAATAACTAAAACCGATTGCTCTACGTCAGTCACTTTATTTCCAACACATTTAATCACACAATAATATTACTCGTATCAGTCCAAATATCACCAATTGTTTTGCTTTCATAGATTTTGCCCCTTAACATACTATATTTATAGTTATCAAGATTTTGAACAGGGTAGGAAAGAAAATGCGAATCAGAATATTCGGGGATCCTTGAATTTCGCGCCCAGGTGCAGGTTGCTATGTTCCTGTATCTCCGTCGTCCACGTGCATGGTCAGTTCGCCCAGTTTCGGCCTTGAACTCGGGAAGATTCTAAAAAAATTGCTCCCAGACAAAATTTCCAAGGTCTTCTTCTCACTCAGGAAAAAAGATAAAGATTTTTTTTTTTTTATTAATTAATCCATCTGTTTTTGCTTTTCAAAAATAATTGATACCCGTAACTGATGAGAGAAAGTTCCTACTAATTATAGTAGTTGTACCCCTGTTATACTTCCAAAGAACAGGGGTACAATACTGTTACTAGATTATGATAGACACTCGTATAAAAGAAATCCAAAATTTTTAAATGTTGCTAGAATCAGCATCTATGAAAACCTACTGAGCGAACCGTTTGTCGGATCAAACGTCAGTAGTAGCAGTGAAACGAATTCTTGAAAACAGTATGTAACATCTAAGCGTGAAAAAAAGGTTTATTTATTTAATTTTTATTTTTCGAAAAGCTTTTAATGTCAAATCGAATATGAAAAAACAAAAAATATCGCTAGAATATGGTGAAATTATTTCAAAAGTAAGCTTTGAAATTAAAATAATAACTTTCATACAAAAACAGGAATAAAACATAATAATTAGGAATTAATTCATGGCTTCCAATTGTCTTAGAAAAAGTTATATGCAATTTATTTGCAAATGGTTACATTTGAGGAAAAGGTAATTGTTACATTTGACGTGGAATAGTGAGGAGGTTACAATAGACATGGAAAAATTATACACGTGAATTTATTAATGATATTTGATATTTTAAAATCGAATTTATACTAAACAATTACTTTTTAAAAACTAAATCGTTAATTATTTTCATTGCACATTGCAACAAACAAAAAAGATGCACAATAACCCTTTGGGGTACAATCCATTTTTTTTTATATTCATTTACATTTTAACGATGATTGTTTTTATTTTATTACTAAATATTTTATTAAATATCTGATTTTCGTTATATTGCTAAACTTCTATCAATTACATAGACATATGAAGTTTAACATTAAATAGAAATATATAGTTTAAAAAAAAAAAAAAAAAGGCTTGAAAACATCAACCGTAATCTTCATATTAGAAAACTGGGTTTCAAATTAATTAATATATAAAGAGGTGCAGTATATATATATATATATATATATAGACTGCCCTTGTAAATAAAAGATTATTTAACTTCTAAAAGTGGACTATTCTTGTAAATTTTCTAGCATTGAGTTGTCTATATAAACGGATTCAATTATGTAATGATATCGCAAGAGTCAGAAAATAGTGCATTCTTAAAAAAAAATGTTTTCCGTTGTTTATTTTTTGGGTTACATGTTGTGCAATTTTCTTCACCTTGTAATTTTTAGGCCGTTCCATTAGGGTAAATTATAGGTTTCACTAAATTGGCTACCTTAAGCTAAAAACATTCTATATTTGTTCTCAAGCTTAAATACTGTTCTCCTTGGTTGGAGCTACAGACATTTCTGTATTTTCAATTGAGAACTGAATTTGCAGTGTTGCAGAAAATATTTTCATATCTACTACTTGTTATATACTATCTGTTGTACCATACTTATAATTCCTGATTCTAATCGGAATATGAGTTCGCGAGGAACTCATAGTCATGAAAGTCGCGGGTTCGAATCCCGTTGGTGGCTTCCGTATTATTTAAAGAGAATAAAAAATCCTTGGTTACACAATCCTTTGCAGGGAACCAGAAATGGTGGTTCTGAGCCTGTGCGATGTCAGGAACTCGTTTAAGATCTCTATCCTAATTTACCTAGATAGGCAAAGTCAAGGATTCCCTCTGTATCATCGCCCGGTTAGCTAGAGTAGCATACATTTACAAATTAAATAAATTATATGGTTTATGTTTAGACCATAAGCAAATTTGCGTAATTTATTTCATTGCTATCCTTTTTGAATTTGGAAATTTAACAATAGAATAAATTAGAGTAAGATAGACTTATAGAGCTAATAACTACAATATAACTGTACTGGTACTGGACAGTACTGATAAAATGGTCAGTCAATTCAATTAATTTATTTATGGTCAATTGGTTCAAGGTGTTATTAATTGAAAAAATTGTAAATTCAAGGATATTTCCAGTCAAAATGAAAAGTACGTCTAAATAGAAGCATTTATTTCCTAATTTTAGGCATTATGTTCGTTTTTTCTCTCTTAAGGACTAATAATTTTACTTTCCAATTGTTTGGTAATATATCAATTTCTCTCTCTCTCTCTCAATTTCCCTTTAGAAATCTTACTAAGTACCACTATGTCGACCTCGAATAATTCGTAATTTATAGCAAAATTTCTTCCTTGGTGTTTATGATATCTTATATGAAAAGTGTGGAGAGAAGTGTGCTTGCTGAATCACCTTGAAGTACTCCTTTATCAAGAATTGACCGGTCTTGACAAAGGAGTATTTTAGTACTATAAGGAGTACCTAATTTGTCTTTTTAGCTCGGAGGAAAACCTAACTACAAATAAGAATAAATTTGTAAGATAAATAAAAAGGGAGTTCAACTAAACATAAATGCTGCATCACAACTCGCTAGCAGATAGGTAAAGTGACAAAGGGATTATATGTTTATAGGACAACTGAATCCTATTACTAGTATATGATGTGATCCTACTACTAGTATGTACACGACATCGACTAGAATCAGAAACGCTCTTTTATAGTTGTGGATGTTAAGAAAATCGACATCAATGTCGCATCCCAAATTACTAGTTATCTGAGGCTTTCCTGTATAGTTCAGTATTCATGCATCCTCCATGCTCTAGACGAGTTTATTCGGCAAGAACATATTCCAATATTCCATTATTAAAGGCAATATTTTTTTTTATTACAGTCGTAAATTGCCTTAATATTTTTGTGAAGATAATTGTAAAAACTAAACTAAAAATATATTTAAAAAACCATGAAAACTTGAACAAGATGCTTAAAGAATAAAATGATGCAATTGGTTACTTTACAAACTTTTTTTTTCAGACCATCCCTTTTACAGGAAATCTTTATTCATTCAGATTTTACCAAAAGAAAAATGTGAGATTCTGTACATTTCCTTTTTTCTTTTGGGTAAGTGTGCAATAATTAAGTTTGAGTAAAAGAGATATAATACATACTAAGTGATATTGTTGCGAACATTGAAACATTTCGATTTTGACTTTAACAATAAATAATTTGACATCCTTACTCAAAAAAATTTAATAAACAATATGTACGCATCATGTGTCTAGGATTCGGATGTTACATCTTTTTCATAAGGCGCTTAGTTCGAATCGAGAAAAAATCGAATGTTACGGAAAAAATGAAAGTTACGGATTGTGGTCCTTTGATAGAAGAACTATCCTTTGCAAGCCCTTTTCATCAGAAATCTTGACCTTTTCATATTGATTCTTACGCCTTTCTGCTTTGACGAAGTCAATATGCTGCATGACTTTGTTTAACTTCATCGTTGATAAATGGCAATGTAAATAATGATAAATGAATGGATCGTGATAACTGCAAATTACTTCTGACGCGATAAGAACATTCATTAATAAAAGATCAAATTAAGTTTATGGAATTGGCGCTTTTTCGATCACTATTTAAAAATTTTCATCATTAGGTGGGATAAAAATTCATCAATGATTATCTATCTATCACTCTATCTACCTATTTCTATCTCTCTCTCTCTCTCTCTCTATATATATATATATATATATATATATATATATATATAATGATATGAGAACGAATTTCCATAAACCTACAATCCGTAGTAGTTGTCCGATTCATTTATATCATTCAAAGATAAATTCAAAAATTAGAGATAAGATTTAGATTTATTTTTGAATAAATCTAAATCTTATCTCTAACTCCTTCATTGTACATTTGGGTATCAAGACCATGGATATTAATGAAATTGTCTGAAATATCTCCGTTATGATGAAATAATTTTAAATTCATTACAACTGTAAAATATGACAAAAGAAAACTGGCTCCTTTTTACTAATAATAATATTACATAATAAAAACAGAACAATTTGAGAGTTGGTAAGAATCTAGTAAATATAATTTAGTATTTTAATCACAATAGAAATAATAGAGAAATGGAACCCGCAAAAGATTCTTTAGTTGGATTTGAGGAAATATTCTTCTTCCCATGCTTTTTTATTATTTTTTTTACAAGCTCTAGAAGGTAAACGACATTTCGACTTTTATTTTACGATCTTTTGGTATTGGTGGGGGAAGCCATAATTTTTTTTTTCAACTTTAAAACATCCTTCCCGTCGGCCTTTTGGAATATCGAAAGCTATTTCGAAAATCTTCTGTTATTTTGATTTCCTCAGGACCTTAAGTTTTAATGTCAACTCTGTATATCTTTATTTTAAAATGAATGACAAATCTAATAATTAAAGCAATATACAATATATATAAAATTATAGTAATCGTAAATAAATTACAGTTTATCGATTTTATTTATTTTAAAATCAATGAGAAAAAATATATAAAATAATAACATATATTATTAAACATTATATACTATTAAACATATTTTATTCGTATAGTTCATAATTCATTAATATTTCATTTTTCTTATACATTTTTTTTCATTACATTCTCTTAAAACAATTAAAATGACTATGACCAACTCAAAACAGTACAATATTTAAAATAAATTAAAACATAGGGAAATCAATATAAATAATTCTAAAATATGATTTATTAAGAAATTAGAAAAGCATAGGTCAGTCTTTAAATAACTTTAAGATTGAAAAATACAACAAAAATGAGGATATCACTTTAATAATTAAATTAATTAATAAATTTGATTTTTTTTTACCGCTCTTTAACTCAGCATAGGTTGGCGGTTATTGAAAAATAACCACTTGCCAGTTATTCCATCATTAAGCACAGTTTTTATTTTGTAATACGAAAAAAATCTTGATTTCACGAAATTTGTAAAATATTTAATATAGGTTAATAAATCAATATTAATACATTAAATAGGTTAATAATATAAATTTATAAATCTAATAAGATACGATTTTGTCTTATTTAACCTATTTCCTCCTAAGGATAGAAATATTATGATTTTTTTCCTATGCATCTTCATATTTGTACGTTAACATATGTCTAAAATATATGATTGGTAAATTTAAGTTATTGCCCTTCGGAAACCGTGTTTTTCAGAAGTGCACCTCTGGGACATTACGGAGTCAAAAATGAAAAAAATAAATCAACCCTAATTTTTTCAAAATTTATTATTACTTATCTTTAATAAAGGTAAAACATAAAAAAAAAAAATATCAAAAGTTTTTAAAAATTCTTTTTTCATAATATTCTTGAAACACCAACAATTTAGGGTGAATATTCAAATTCCACATTTTTGAAGTGAGCATAGTTAGTTTCCAAGTTCACAAAAAAAATTAAAAAAAAAAACTTTAAAAAAATTTATATTATCATTGGTGTTTTTAACAATAAATAGAACCTAACACATTAAATATAAACAGAAATAAAAATCTTATAACATAATACTGAAAAAAATATTAATATTAATGATGAGTAAATGCATCTTGGGACAAAATGAGTTAAGGGCAATCGTAGTAATAATAAATGAACGTATTTGTAGCATATTAAAATAAAAATTGTAATGTAAAACTATAATTTATTCTCAATTAATCATTTAAAGCTTTTTCCCATTATCTTTTAATATCTAACTTCTTTTCACACAAGAAAAGATTGATTTTGTTTGGGAAGGTTACTTCAGATGTAAACATTTTAGATATGCAACGTATTATATTTTTTACAGAAAAATTATTTTAAATAGAAATACCTAAAATATTTTAATTCCAAATAATATAAAATTATAAACGAAACACTTACTTCTCAAGAAGTTGTCCATAGCATCCAATTCCTTAAAAAAAAGACCTAACCTTGTTTTGTGAGGAAATAATTCAGAAAAGCGGATGTACTTCAAAATAGAAACAATTGAGAATAAATTATTTTATTCCATTAATATAATTTTTTAAAAAGAGTTTTCCGAGGCATTACATAATTTTAATATTTCTTTTTTATATGGTTAAAAAATACTTGAAAATATACAGAACCGAGTAATGTTTATATATTTTATGACTAACTAATTTTATGACCAAAGCTGAAAAAATTGCAAATTAAAAACTGGTTACCTTTAAACTATTTTAAGCTTGATTTTTACGAGCGAGAACTCGATAAGAAAACTACCCATTTTTGTGATTTATTTCGTCCATTTAAAATAAGAAATAAAATATATATATTTGGTACCACAAAAATTCGTCTTTGTTGTATCTTCATTAATTTTCTTTTTTAACCGTGTGCACTGTAGAACCCACAAAAATAAAAGAAGGGGGTCTTAGTCTTAAGGAGTTATTCAAATAACAATACTAACAGAAAAATACCTCAGAAATGAACAGTGAATCAAAGAATAAATAAATGACGCAGTATCATATTAGATTAAAGTGTTCTGAGAAAGTCAAAATAGTTTCTGGTTTTTAAGAAAAATAAAAACAAATCTAATACCACTACCTCAGCTTTAAGCTAATTCATGAAATTCACAGGCCCAAAAAGGTGGGATATTCAATTACAAATTGGTATAAGAAAATTTTAGAGCTTTTTAAATAGTAAAAAATTGAAGATTTCATTGAAATCTTGAAAAGGCTTGCACAAAAATATTTCATGTTCCATTAAAACAGCGTTTCGGAGGCTAAATAAGGTGTGGCATATTCTTCTAATATAGATATAAAAATGTGTTACTGAAAACAAATCTTCTACTTCCATGCAACATATTATTTATAAATATAATATAATATAAAAGTAACTAATATATAAATATAAATATAAAAGTGAATGAACAGCTGAGTTATTGAGGTAAGTATGTATAAAATGTCCAAAGCTCTAACTACCCTATTTCATCTCTCTGCCCAGAGTACTAGTTTCAATTATCATGGAGTCCTTATATACAGTTCTAGTACAATGGAATACAACATAGAAAATAATGTCACCAATTGTAAAAATGTGGTTGGTCTCTTAAATAACTAGTTTTGGTACAAAAAAGATGTCTCTCCTAACCACAATAAAAAAATATAAAACTCCTACCTTATTGGGACAACATGATATGAAGCAGAATCATGAACGGAGAAAAGCAACGGATGAATTACTCCTCCATCATCGAACGGAGGAGTAGTAATGGAGAATGCAGCAGAGATTCCCAAATGAAATAAGAAGTAATAAATGAGATGGATGCGGTATCGCAATGTCTTGAGATTGGATGAAACGCAATGGCCTTTCGAATGCTGAAAATTTGTCCCGAGAAACGATGAAGATCTGAAAGACCTCAGAAAGAGTTGTTATAATATATCGGAGAAGACTAGACTGCTAAAGATCTCACGGAGGAAGATTGCATGAATGCATTCTTGGAGGAATAGTGAAATGAGAATCTTGCTGTGACATATGATTGACAGCCAGAAATAATGATGAAAAAATAACAAAGATATGTTATTACTAAATTATAAAATTATTCCTGCTACTACAATGTTATGTACCTTTAAGTCGTGACAGTTGGCCCATAATCTTAAAACGGAGGAGAAGGCTCTACATGACAAAGTAGCTATCGATCCAATCCGGCTAATAAGGGAAGGTCGTCCGCCCAGTTACTACTTCTTGAACGCCTTGAGCCATTAGGCCAAGACATTGTGCCAACGGGAAAATATTTCAGCTCACCGAGTCCCTATGTTCCTATACTTCCAGTCTGAAGTTCCAGCTTGCTGGAGCAAGTGACCACTTTCGTACCCAGCAAATAGCTGATAATACTATTGGGATGTAAATAAAATATCAATATACCGGTTTTAAAATAAATATGTCGCTAATTATTTGTCCGATAGTTTCATTCTTTAACATATCCCGTCTTACAAAATTACATCTTTCAGTAAAATCTTTGTCATCCGTGCTACCTCTGTCTCGAATACTCCAGAGGGTAACTAATAGTTGACAGTTTAAGAATAAAAAAAAATATATTATTGACACTGTTTACCAATATATTGATGTTAGGATAATCTTTATTATGAATTTAGTTAGGCCAATCGCTCTAGAAAACTGGGAAATAACATCCTATGGTCTATATTTACGAATTTTATAAAAAATGATTTCTTAGAAACCTCTAAAATGAACCAATAGTTGACACATCAAAATGCAAAGGTTTGGAAAGTTGACACGTGCATAATTTTTGATTTCCTATGATTTTTAATAGGTAATAAGGACTGCAATAAAAGATAATATTTTTTATATATAAACTAGTGAATTCACAATGAAAACAAAATAAAATTTTCTCAATTTAATTATTTTATCCACTAAAAGTTTAAATGTGACAAAAAACAAATAAACATATTTAAACGAAAAATTTGATCACCCAGTTAAGTAAGTATGATAAATATATTTTAGTAATGGCCAGAAGTTTCGTTTTTTTAATGTTGGGTTTGCACAATTTTAGACTCTCCAATGATGAACTTCACTCTTCCAGTGCTCTTTTACACAATTAAAGATGACCGCATTCATTGGTGAAATGTGCAGCATTTTGATAGAGTGCGACTAATAGCAAGTATCGCATGTTCTTTGCTAATTGGGAAGTGGGGAGAGTCAGATGAGCCGCGTGTTCCTTCAGGAATAGGATTATTGGCAATGCAATTTTGCTTTCGATGATCCATGGATAGAGCACACTAGCTATAAATTCACAAAATAAGACACCTGCCATCCAGCCAGACTCAGACTTCCATAAACCACGCCCAGATGGAACACTATTTGCTAATTCTGGCGGTGAGTTGACATCGATGTCAACTATTAAAATTAAGGATTAATTTCTGTTCTAATACTTGACACCTACATTTAAGCCCTAAAACATTGTACAAATATATTGAAGAGGATATAAAATGATTCTCATGAATATCATAAAAGTAATTAAAACTCAAATAAACCAACTAAAAAGCTTATTTCACTTGACTTCCACCGTAATGAAACAGGGTAGCAGAACACAAAGTTTTCAGGCCACTAGAACATTCGCCATTATAACCACTCACAAATAAGCTTGAGTTTTCATCAAACTAATACAGATGACAGCACAGCTAACTAGTATAACTTGGCAAATTACCACCAAATTTTGAACCAAAATAATCAACCCTGAATCTTATTATTCACACTTTTTGTACAAAATGTCAACTATTGGAGCACAGTAAACTTATGGTACAGTTACCCTACCCCTTAAACCTAATTTGAATGAAATCCTACTTTGAATGATATCCCCAAGCCTAATTTATTTGCTTCGGAGTGACTAGTTACAAAAGAGAGCACGTAGTGACGACAATATTTCTAAGGAAGATGGGTGATTAATTTATATATATATTTTTAAACTATAAAAATTAAGTTTATTTTTTATATCTTTTTACTATATTTACAGATGCATTATGCTTGAATATAATGTAATACAAATCTACGCGTATGGCCCTGAAGATGCCCGAATAGGCGAAAATATGGGTGTTTTAGTAACAAGTAATAATATGTTTATTTGTAATACCAGAGAGATACCATTAGGTTTCAATAATATTCTTAGATTTTCGTTCCTTGATTTTTTGATTTCTTTGATTGACGGAAAAATTAAGTTTTATTGTGATTTAATGGATAACACTGCATTATATTTTTTTTTTCTTCTCTTCGAACCATTAGATAATAGGAAACTCAACCTACTCCTATAGTAAACTTTATGTTCTGGTATTTCATAAAAAATATCAGCTTTATTACAAACTGCGATAAATATGTCATAAAATTTTTTTCATAAATAACAATGAAGTGATTGCGTCATATCCATCTATGTGGGCTTATTACGGAGAACAGTATATACGTAATCCCGTAATAGACCGAGACGTAGATAAGAGGATTGTGATAAGCATAAACAAGTATATATAGATTGTGATCGGGTTCGCGATCAGATGAACCGGGTTTATAAATAACGATGTTCTGAATTATAACATTTATTTAAACTTTAAGGTTACTACTTTTGATTTTCTCTTCCTTATACAGGGTGACATGCTACTCGTGTGACAAACTTCACCAGTAGATTCTCCACAATGAAATGAATAAAAAAGTTTATATTGACCATGGTCCGATTCTCAACCATTATTCCGAAATTTCTGTTTCTGTTTTTAATGAGAAAAAAAATTCTATATATTTTTATTTAAACCCTACAAGAGATTTCCAATAGAAAATCAACTGCTAGTTGAAAAACCACAATAACAGCGATTAATCGAAAAGAGAGGGAAATAGACCATGCCTTTATAGGAACTTGAAATTTGATGCAAAACTGTGTTTTTTTGTCTATACTTATCCGGAACACTCTCTCTCATATACAGGGTGACATGCTACTCGTGCGACAAACTTCACCACTAGATTCTCAACCATAAAATGAATAAAAAAGTTTATATAGACCATGGTCCGATTCTCAACCATTTCGGAATAATTTCGCTTTTTATCGATTTTGAAAGATATCACGACCTAGCATCGGAAAACCTAGATATCTTTAAATCTGAAAATTTCTGAAAATAGCACCATTGAAATCTACATTAATTGTTCAATAATAAAATGGTCATTTCAAAATTTTTGGGCCAATTTTTCGTGTTTTATTTCAGCCAGAACAACAAAATAAGTGAAAAATTTAACAAATCGGAAAGTGTTTAACATAATCCAGAGTTTTTGATTTTAGTTTCAGAAGGCAGCAAATTTGAGGGAAAATACCTCATTTAATAACGCTTCTAACGCAATATTCATTTTTTAATTTGGTGTTTCTAAGACCAGGATATGGATGACAAAAAGAGAAAAAATTATGGTTCAAGGATTGTTAATGTTTGAGAATTTACATTTTAAATTTGAAAAAAAAAACTAATACAACTCACCAATATCTTTAAAATAAATTTATTTTTAATCATTTTATTTATGTTTAAATTGGAAGCCGTTCTCTGCAATTAACAAACGTGCCCGTTTTCTCATACTCCCAACTGTCACACCAAAAATGAGAAAACGTCGAAGTTTTTCAGCAGCGGCGAACTGGTTAGTGGTAGTACTAATAAATTTGCTATAATAAAGATAATTTTTCGAATTAATAGAATATCTGATGGGGAATAACTGACAATCAGTGGTGGAACAAAATATTCTGAGGGGTAGGGGGATTTTTTTTTTTAACCAACCTAATTCTATCCTTAGCATCTTGAAACTCCTAATAACCCCATTAATTATACGTAAAGTGTTTATTCTATGGAAGAATTTGTGTTAGGCTAGCATCCTATCTTAACACGTTCACTCCGGCGTGTACCATCAGTGGCTCACACTTGACTGCCTCATCGGGCGGCGTGTACCACCGGTGGCTCACGCTAGAATGCCGCATTGCCAAATAATTAGATCTTTAACACTTTGACTGCCTTATACTTGAGAGTCATGCTCTCGTTTCTACACAATTTTAATATTTAATTCTCTGACAAGAGAACAGTTACTCGATTTCAGGTAACATGGCAGCCAAATTGTTAAGAAAGTAGAAATAATTTCTATATAGCTGAAAATTAAAACAATGAAAATTTAACGTAAATTCATTTATTTTTATATTTATTTGTATTTATTTATATTTATATTCATATACTTATAAACATATAAACATTTATTTGTTAATAACAATTATAATTAATATCGTATTATAAACATAACTAGAAGGATAGTATTTTGCACTGTTTATTTTATTATTGTTGGATTGCCAATACTGCATAATGCCCTGGAATAGCTCCCGCCCGATAGAGCGAACAGCATTAAACAGTCCCGGCGTGAACGCGTTAAACGTGAGATCAGCCTTCAAAGGAAATAATTTTGAATATGAGTAAATATCAATTAAATATAAGCCATTTTCTTACTAAAAATGGACATAAACCATTATTGTACAAAAGGGATTTTTATGATGTAATAGTTTTCTTAAGCTGTTTTCTCACCCTTTAAGGGACGCCCTCCCCCCTGATGCTGATATTCATTTAATAACTATTGTAAGATAACATGAAATTACTAGCAAGTTGATAGTTCAATTAGTGTTTCATGTAAATATTTTCCAAACCAAAGGCAATTAATTAAATAAATGAACGGTATTGGTAAGTTATGTTGAGTGTAAACGATTATATATACAAATTAATTAGGATAATTGCTATTTAATATCAATTCAGTTGTTTATTTTAAACGTATTGTATATAATTATTTTAATGTGTAGCTAACACTGAAATGGCCGCCATTAATTAGGCCTAATGGGCTATTAATTAGACCTTATAATAATTGTTATAGTTTCATATGTAAAATAAATATTATTAAAATTGTCATTATTAATTAATTTTATTAATATTGTATATGTTGAAGTCATTAGGAAAGAATAACTAATTTTAATGATTGATAAACAATATTAAAATTAACGAAGTGGGGCATAAATAATAGTTACCAAACATCACGTTATAATGCGTAGATAGACTGCTTGATAGATATTTGATCATAGGATAAAATACTATTGAATAATAAGAATCATATAAAAAATGAGTATCGTTGTTACTCAATTATTACTAAAACATTCGGTGATTAGCACCAAATTCATCTGTAATTAGAAATATAAGCACTGCAATTTTTTATACATAAAATATTTAATTATAATTATTAATTTATTATATTTTTTTTATAATTAATGATTATAAATTATTGTTATTTGATAATTACTCGTTACTTTCTCGAGCGATAAGGCAAGATAAAATGTTGAAGGAGGAGTTTTGTCAGTAGTCACGAGTTCGTTGCCGAGTGAGGGTGATGTTATAGCGAGCTATTGGTGTCTAATAAAAATTCGAAAGTGATATTATTAATTATACATGATATTATTCATTATACCTGATATTATTATTATATAATAATAATAACATTATAAATTATTGTTATTTTATAATTACAATGCAACCATCATATTTTTAATTCCAACAACAATCTCCTCCAAATCAAAGTTCTCCCTTTCTATGAGATCTCGTCCTTCTGAACTTTATAAATCATTTTTTTTTTTTTAAACGAACCCCTTTTTTTTTAGATTCGCATGTATATACGTATGTTATTCGGAAAATAACTATCCATAATGTCTTTATGACTAAACAGGTCAGTGATGTAGTTGGGCTGGCTCAAAAAGAACGAACATTTCAATACCTACGTAATCTGCTCTGAAGCGATAGATTAACATCCGAGGGGAAGGTCGACACGTAGATTAGAGTATTGTGTTAGTGTAATCTAGTAGATTTAGGTTCTGGCCCTGATCATTGGAATAGGGTGTGTTAGTGTCAGTATTGAACCTACAGTTGTGTGGCAAAAAAAAAAAATCTAAGGTACCTACTTAATATTATATATATATATATATATATATATATATATATTACAACCAGATGACAAGTCAATAAAAATCTATTGCTGTTTTTAATGAGCAAAAAAATTCTATATATTTTTATTTAAACCCTATAAGAGATTTTCAATAGAAAATCAACTGCTAGTTGAAAAACCACAATAACAGCGATTAATCGAAAAGAGAGGGAAATAGACCATGCCTTTATAGGAACTTAAAATTTGATGCAAAACGGTGTTTTTTTGTCTATACTTATCCGGAATACTCTCTCTCATATACAGGGTGACATGCTACTCGTGCGACAAACTTCACCAGTAGATTCCCCACCATAAAATGAATAAAAAAGTTTATATAGACCATGGTCCGATTCTCAACCATTTCGAAATAATTTTGCATTTCACCGATTTTGAAAAATATCACGACCTGGCATCGGAAAACCGATATCTTTAAATCTTTAACAGATATCATTAAATTTTAAAATTTCTCCGAAAAGCTGATAGCACCGTTGAAAACTACATTAATTTTTCAATAATAAAATGGTCATTTCAAAATTTTTGGACCAATTTTTCGTGTTTTATTTCAGCCAGAACAACAAAATAAGTGAAAAATTTAACAAATCGGAAAGTGTTTAACATAATCCAGAGTTTCTAATTTTAGTTTCAGAAGGCAGCAAATTTGAGGGAAAATACCTCATTTAATAACGCTTCTAATGCAATATTCATTTTTTAATTTGGTGTTTCTAAGACCAGGATATGGATGACAAAAAGAGAAAAAATTATGGTTCAAGAATTGTTAATGTTTGAGAATTTACATTATAAATTTGAAAAAAAAACTAATACAACTCACCAATATCTTTAAAATAAATTTATTTTTAATCATTTTATTTATGTTCAAATTGGAAGCCGTTCTCTGCAGCGGCGAAGATCCTTGCTCTCAAATCGTCT
Source organism: Aelia acuminata (assembly GCA_911387785.2). NCBI lineage: Eukaryota > Metazoa > Arthropoda > Insecta > Hemiptera > Pentatomidae > Aelia > Aelia acuminata. The sequence goes on from OU426980.1 coordinate 107,918,439, forward strand.
ATGTTTGTCATTTCAGTGCGATAGATCAGTTCCTTGAGATACAGACAGAAATATTCCATTGGGTTGAGATCAAGAGATCTTGGTGGCCATAGAACTGTCCCACCACGGTCGATCCACGTTCGAATGTTCTGTTCAAATACGCCTGAACTATTCTAGAGGAGTGAGGAGGCGCACCATCGTGCTGAAAAATTATGTTTCTCCTCAATAGTAAAAGAAGGTCCTCCAGCAAGGTAGGCCGCGTGTTTTCGATAAAATTTAAATAAAATGGGCCAGTTAATCACGCCGGAAAATCTAAGTAGGGGACGATGAGTACATCTCCAATAACTTCCGCCCAAACACTGATTGAAAAACGCCTTAGGAAATACAGTTTTTCTCGTTTTGTCATCGATATCGTGGTCTTTGATACACCAAATTAAAAAATGAAGAATGCGTTATTAAATGAGGTATTTTCCCTCAAATTCGGTGCCTTCTGAAACTATGATGTTATTTGAATTCCTTACCTATTCTGAAACTAGTAACTATGATGTGTTTGAATGCATTAAATATACCTACGAAAATCAGTTAAACTGCACATTTGATATGGGTTGGAAAAAATAAATTAAACACGTATTTAAAATTTTCAAAAGAGTTTATTGTATGTCATTAAAATAATTAATGGATGGAAAATTTTCATGGTGTCCCAAAAGTAAAGCCGCGCAAAGTTTGGGAAAGACTTAATTGCAGTATAATGTACTGCTACCGGCATTGTAATTTGTTTGATAATATAAAATATATATAAATCTTGGCAATAATTTTAGCTTTTCTCAATTGTATTTTTTATTATTGCCTAAGGATAAGTACTTTACTTTTCCTGTACGAAGTTCTTATTAGTTTTGATATTGTCGGCGAGATTGAACGATTTGCTACATTAATTAGCGAATCAGCGCAGTTCCACTCGGATTTTTCTTTGCTGAATTTTCTTTTATTTTTATTCTAATGATAGGTGAGCATTATAAATAACTTCGATGTCAATGAATATTGTTTGGAATAATAAAAAATTTTAAATAATTTTAATGTGTATTGTATGTTTCTTAAGCTTATAGATCTGGTTTCAGACTGGTCTAAGAATGATTCATAATTTATCTAGCACGTTATCCTATTTGATCGCCGGCAAGAGAAGGCTCTCACCTTAACGGGTTACTCCCCAGTTGGAAGTGGTGACGATGTTAGATTATGTCATAACCGCTGTAGAAGGTGAAGGTCCCGTGACCTACCTCGCTCAAGATGAGAGAGTGTCGAATAATGGCTCACTTGTCTATAAGACAAATATGGGCAAAAAAGATTCAATTCATTTATGATATTTCTTTATAAATTAAAATTAATGTAATTTTTGTGATTATAAAGGGTGTCCCAGAATCGATGTTCCCGGCTCAGCGACCGTTCGATGTAAATTAGCGCATTTTTTTTTTTTTTCTGTACAGAGGGTTTTACAGATCCTAAAACATAGTGCATGTTACCTATTTTTGAAAGCATTCCTGTATGCGTGCGCAAAAGAAATAAAAAAATCTGAAACGACAGGGATATCCGTTTTTTAGTTCGATATAAAATAATGATGGTATTACTATAAACATTTTGGGATAGTCGGTAGAGTAAATTAACAAATATATTGTATTTTCCTTCTTTAAAGTTGCCTTTAATGCTGATATTATGACGATAAAATCTAAAATAATGAGAGTATTGGCTGAACAAGAAAAAAAAAAAGGTCCATTGATATAGTAGCGTAAATCAGTCGCATGGTGCTTGGGTGTTGCTAAATTTAAGTGCCCTTTCAAATAGAGGACTAGCCGATGTCGATTAGTGTACAAATGATACATGGTGACGAAAACCTCATATGTATTGCCACTCTTTTAGAAAGTCGAAAATAATGTAATGCTTAGATGCAACTTAAGTTTTGAAAAAAAAAAAAAATATTACAGTTTGAGGCCCCCCCCTACTGCACCCCCACATCCATCTTTTTTACGCCACTGCATTGATTAATGATTAATAACCTGAGAGATAAAGTAAATTATTGTTGAAAAGTTCAGCTTTAGGCCCATCCTAGCAGTAAATTTAGTACTAGAAAAATATACAAAGTTCGAAATAAAATTTGAGCCTTCATGACATTTTGGTCATAACTTCGCCTTAGGAGTGAGATTCGAGATCTGCAGATTCCGCCAAAATTGAAAATTTAAAAGAGGGGGGAGAATTTTAAATTTATTTTGGTGCGATTAGGTCGAGTAATGCATTTTGCTTTATATGGGTGATTCACTTTTGGATCCAATGAGACCATTCCCTTTAAGGCACAGTCAATAGGACAAAATGTATAACACATTATGGGTTACATATCATGTTTAGCGGTTGAATGATGTCATAGCTAACAAAATTAGGTAAGTACATATACAATCAGTAATAAGAGGAGATCAGATTTTCATGTTAAACAAGGATCAAATATGTATATTTCCGAAAATCTGCAGCTAAATACGAGAAACATTTAATAAAATAATCACAAAACCTACAAGATTAACAAATATATTGACTTAGGTAGCGTAGGTAAATTTGTTATAAAACTTCAAATATGCATATATTGTACGTATATATATATATATACACTTTTTAGGAAATTGATACGAATATAGAAAAAATTATCAATGTGAAATGAATATCTAGGATTGTTTTCCCCTGATTTTGTAGATTTCGTTACCCGCTAAATATACATGGAGATGACCGATTTTCTTTCCGCTAAATATGATTTTCAATCTAAAATGGTACTTTGTGGTAACTAATGTATACTTTTTGATATTTTCTACGTCTCCGAATTGAATAAAATTATTTCCATGACAATTCAGTCAGTAATTTCTAAGCTATCTATTATAATTTAGCTAATTATTATAACTATTGATCGAAAATCATATGAAACATTTCTCTAAAAGTACATGGTACAAACTAACATTTCACATTGATAATTTTTCTATATTCCTTTTATGAAGCTTATAAAAAAATGTAAACACTCCACCTGAAGTCATTACATCAGTTAATTTTCATATCGGTTTTGTAATTATCTTATTAAATATTTCTCATATTTAGCTACCTAATTTGGAAATACAGTTGCGTACAAACGTACATATTTGACCCTTGTTTAAAATAAAATTTCGATCACCACTTATTTATGATTGCAAATGTACTCAAAAAATCATTTTATTAACTTAACCATCATTCAGTCTTATCATGTGGTTTTTCACCTATGATCATGGGACTGTATGGTCATGGAAATGATTTCATACGATTCAGAAGCATATAACTATTATGAAAAATGCGAATCATTCACACTCCATTTTAACCCCCTTAAAGATGGTTAGACCCCTTTAATTTGGGCGGACTTGCAGATCTCGATTCCTAATCATAATACGAAGTTATTTATGACTTAAGTTTCTTAAAGGTACAATTTTTTTTCTATACAGGGTCAATTTTGTTCTATTTTCCCTGTATCACTTATTCGTTTCTCTCCCTTCATTTCGTTTACTCTGTAATTAAAATGTCTTTTAAAGAAGAGAATTTTGACATGACGATGATATTCAAAGGGTATACCAGAACAGTCGAAGAGCTTCCCAGTTATTTTCATCATACTTATCATTCTAATGCCGATTTTTTTAAATAAAAATAATCAGTTGATTGTTACGGAATTGTTCGAAAGACACTTGCGAATCAATGCTGACAAAGGCGAGAAAATTTACAAGCAAGTTATAATGAAGATATATTACTAATAAGTCCTATCGCTATCACACTTTCATATCGCATTCACAGACATTAGAGCGATAATTTCTCACATTTCTGAAATATATGAAAAGCTTTACTAATCTCGAATTTGATGATTTAGCAAAAGAATTTAGCTTTCAGTGGTTGTCAAGAGTCGGTGGGACCTTGAGGACAAGCTGCGAATATGGCTACGAACCGGCGAGCGTTCCGTGGCCCTAGCCCGGATTTTCAAGGCCCAAGGAAAAGATCTCGAGCCATTATCGCTATTTTTTAAATGTCTATACTTTACAACTTGCATTTCTCTTTAAAACAATTTTATTTTAAATGTAAGAGATAATATCTCTCATTATTCAGCTGAATCATATAGGAGCGAACATTCAATCTGTTTGAAAAAAAAAAAAAAAAACAGGAATTGGGCCATCCTCAAATATACTCGTCTTAAAGCGAATAAAAAAATCATAATTTAAACTAAATGAAATTAAAAATTTAACCTAATTCGGGGCATTTAGTCCACTAAGAATATCTGAATAGACTAGGGCCATTCCACGCCAATCATCTAGCCATAGTTCATTTTGATATCCTTCCCTCAAAGATTTTAATAAAAATTTGTAGTTCATCCAGGAATGAGAAAATGACAAATTTTACCCAATCTCAAGTTACACCGGTCGTTCCACAGATATTTATATAAAACAAAATATCAGCAATTCAATATCGAATTTCCTACCAAAACGTTCCTATGGAGGAACACAAACAGTTTTGTTTTTTTATTGAAAATGACTTAGAATTTTGTAAGAAAAGACACAGAAAATGTCTGTATTTACTATCCAAAGAGCTTTAAATTTTAATAAAGACAAACTATCTATGAAATGATGTTTTGCTAACTGTTCGAAATTTCATCGAAATAGGTAAAAATACTAGGGAAACACTTGGAGGATGTCCGTTTTTATAAATAACCTTTCTTCTTTAATTTTTGCTATGTCAAAATTCAAACAGGAAAATCAAATTTTAAATTATTAGTTCCATGTGTAACATTCTAGAAATGTTGCTAATATCTAAAATAAAAGAATTAATTTCAAGTCTGCCTTCTCATACATTCTTAAACTAACTCTAACTCTGTTGGCGCTATGGTCCCTGTAGGACCTTGGCCCCCTCGACAATCTTCCTCCATTCGGCTCGATCCTCTGCCGCGCTCCTCCATTCCACCACTCCCATCAGTCGAAGATCAGCCTCCAAATCTTCCTGCCATCGCAGTCTAGGTCTGCCTCTTTCTCTTTTACCATCCGGGCGTCCTTCCATTATTCGCTTCGGGATTCTTCCTTGACCCATCCGTTGTATGTGCCCCAACCATCTTATTCTACCTTTTTTGATACAGGAAACTAGGTCTGGATCCTCGTACAGGTCCCTAAGTTCCCTATTTGTTTTAATTCGGAACTTATTTGCGTCTATCCTGGTTGGGCCATATATTTTTCTTTGGATCTTTCTCTCCCATGCGTTTAGAAGTCTCTCTCGCTTTTTAGTTAGGGTCCATGCCTCGCTACCATACATCACCACTGGTCGGAGCACCGTCTTGTAGACTCTTTTTTTAATGTTCCGGGATATTTCTTGGTTTTGGAAAATTCTCTTTAAAGACCAGTAGCACCTGTTGCCACTTTGGATCCTCGCTTTGATCTCTTCCTCTATTTTGTTGGTACGTGTCAAGATTGTGCCAAGATATTTGAATTTTCCAACATCTTCGAAATTGTACCCCCCACTTACCAGTGGTCCCACAGAATCCCCTTTCCTGGACGTGTACATGTATTTCGTCTTGCTTTCATTTATTTCCATTCCCATTTGTTTTGCAGCTTCTTCGCATTTTTCGAAGATACCTATAAGCAAATCTTGGGATCTTGCTGTAATGACCACATCATCGGCAAACGCGAGGAGCTGTATTTTTTCATCATAAATGCACCCTTTCCTCCTACCACATTCTTAAACAGCTAGCATAATATTTTATACCACTTTAAAGAACATCACTTTCTCCATTTTTCGAATACAGTAGAATAAAAGTGTGTAAAAATTTAGTAAAATATGAAAATAACTGCAGTATCTAAACGTACATTTTTACTATATCTCCTTATATGTATGTACAAGTCTAAATTATAATGATTCTAGGATTTATACGGTATATGGGGCATTTAAACAATGAGGCTAGGAAGAAAGCTTGACGATCAGAGGAACGTAAGGAATACCTACCACAGTAGAGTGTCATGAGCAATAAGGGGTTTTTCAAAAGAAGCGATCCTAAGAGAGTAGGTATACAATTCTTTGGGTTGAGATATAGTTTAATTTTTAGATGGACAGAGGTAGTGTAGGGAGATCGAGAATATAAGCAGCCTTTTTTTGTATAATAATAATAAGGTATTATTGTCAAAGGAAATTCGGAAAAAGAAAACCTTGCTCTAAAATAGTCCAGGAAAAATGGACAAGAAAGAGCTAACCCCCTCTTTAATTTGTTTTGCTAATAACTCGAAGAAATTGCATCGCCTAGAAAATCACATTCTCTTTGAAATGATAGAACATTGAAGTTCGCTTCGAATCTTACATCCAAATTTTAAAGCGGTTCAGACATTTCGCAAAAATCTATTATCAAATATGGGAAATACTTACCATTTTGCCGGTAATATATATATTATATAATATAATATGCCACCAACTCCAAAATGAAAAATGTTAGTGATAAAAGTTTTAGAGTGCCAAATTCTGTGTAAGAGGAGCTCCTTTAAACAATATAAACTTAGCTCTCTCCTCTGAAGATACTTAAATAAAAGGGTGAAAGTAATCGTAGCGCTTATTTAATGCTAAGAGCTTTTTGCAAACGAAACCACCTTTTAACATTTATATGTAAAATCAATAAGGCTAAGTACCAACCAAAATATTTAGTTATGTAATTTTTCATAGCCCCTAATAATATAATAGAAAATAGTAGAAAAACGTGTTAGTTTCGCAATTTTACTGCCCATTTTATTAGCCGCGTTGCTATCAACTTTATTATATTTACCGGAAACAGTTCACTCAGTTCGGCGCTGTGTAAATGTCTAAATTCTCCGGTTGTCTAATAAGTCTAAATATCCGTCCCTCTTCGGTCCAAATATTTTTCACAATACCTTATTTTCAAAAACGCTCAGCCTTTGCTCATCCCTTAATGTTAGGGTATACATATATGAAAAAAGGAAATGAAAATTATTATTGACTGAAAGTTGAGAGTTTATATCGAAAAGCCCTTTTGTTCGTCTTCTATGAATTTCTTTTAATATGTTAAATTATATCTTTCTCTGCAAGCACATGAATTCTTTTTATCAAACAAATTTTAGGCTATTAGTAGAAGCTAGAAAAGATGTTTATCGTGCTCTCTCCATTGTATATCACTTAACAATGCGAAGGAAATGCTGAAGCACAAACTGCGCTTGAGATTTACATTTCTTGTAAATAATCTTTTCATGAGGTTAAAGTCGATAAGATCCTTGACGTGTATTTTCGAATGTCTTTAACTGAAATTTCCTACGTTTCAACATAATCACATACCACTTAACGAATATGTAAATCCAAAATAATATTGGCTAAAACATTTTACAGTTACCAACTCTAAGTTTATTCGTGATACAACCAAATAATATTTTTCCAAAAGTTTCTAGTGCCGCACGCGCAGCACACATCTTTTTATATACCATTCAACTTGGCATGGAAATCAAAGTGAAATATATAAATCCATATTTAATTTATATAAATAGAATAATCCTCTCCAATATTGATTTTTGGAGTATCGAAGAAAAATATATAAATTTTTTTGTTTCCATTAACATCGTTTTTTACTTTTTTATTGAATGTAAAACTAATCGGACAGTGCTACGACTAACTATCATAATACGGGCTCGAGACTCCATCTTACGTTCCATCCAAACGAGGCATTAAAAAGGATTTTCCACCTCCTTTGAAAAATCATAGGGCTACCTTGCGGGATGGAAACCCACAACCAATGGCATTGTATGCTGTTCTATTTAGTTTATTTGGACCTTCCATCTAGTTTCTATGGAAAAGTTTATTTTCAATTAGTTTAGTAAACCGGAAAAACATAACCAGTGAAAAGATGAAAAAAACATAACCAGTTTATCGTTATTTAAATTTGTTTGGATAATTGGTATTGGAGTATTTTTATATATATGTATATATTTAAGACGTAAGAAATGTTATCTACCCCGGAACCACTTCATTTTAAACAAATATCGTTATCTTCTCTTTAAATTAATAATTAATTAATTATTTAATCATAATTAAATAATCATGAACAATTTTTTTTTTCAATTTTATCCATGTTTTTCAATGTCGATTTTCATCATATACATATTATCGTCGAGACCAGAAGCTTTTCTTGTATAACCCCTGGAATATCATATATCCTTGTCAGAGCTTAAATTCTCATGTTGCTGCAAAGAACGAATAAATAATAATAATTTTATATAAATAAATAAAATAAAAATGTTACTGATACTAAAATACGGTCAATACATTTATTAGCCTATAAGAGACATATATAAAATACCAATAATAATGCCTTTATCTTTAGCTTCAGTAATTAATAGAGTTATTTTTGGTTTATAGTGGCTATTATAATTGGCGGTTTATTAATAGTGGTACACTTGAAATTCAAAAATCTCACATTCAAATTGGTTTCTAAATTAATAATTAAGGAAATTTATAGTCCTTTCGCTGACTTTGAATATTTAAACAATCTTAGTGCTGTGTTCATTCATTAGGACAACACAAACCATCTTAAAGTGGAAGCCCATTGTTATATCCATCTACTTCCATAAAATATGCATTTTTCTCCAGAATAATCTTTGGATAGAGGGTTTCAAATAGAGGGGTTTTTCGATGATAAGGCAATGTTGAACAAATCTGTAATATAACTCTTACAATATTTCTTAGATGAGCTATTTGTTTTAGAGTTGTTGAGTAGAGTTAAATGTTTATTTTATGTTTTCCTACGTTTGGTAATAAAACAATGGAATCGTGCGTCCAATATCCAACTAATCAGTAAATTATATTTTTCAATATTGACTGCCGTTCAAACATCAGAAGAAGAGACAGAGACTGTTATTTATCATTGTATCTTTTTACCATTTAATTATCCCTTTTATTAATTTTTAGTTATCCATTAAGTTCCTTTTGTAACCCAACCCGTATCCTTCAACCGATTTCATATTATTTATCAGTATATTTTAAAGTAGCGTACCGAGGCGCCCGCGGCTAGCTAGATGGAATGGGCACCCCTAAATAACATTAAAAGGTCCAAAGATCAATGAGTTTAAATAAAGTTTACCACTTTACAAGTTTAAAGTATTTCCTCTTACAGTTTCACAAGTATTTTTATTTAATAAGTATTATGTTACTTTGACACATTATAAAGAAACGAATATGAATAAAATGAAGCAGCAAGAATTATAAGGTGATTAATCAAACAAATAATATAAAAAATAGTGACCGACCGAAATTTTGTTTACGGTTTCGGCCGTGGTTTCGTTTTCGGCCAAAAATCGGCCGAATCTTCGTCCACCCCGAAACTCGTATTTGTGTTTAATATCTTGGAGAAGGGACCGGGAATAAACGATTCCAGTTTGTAAGCTTGATCTCTTTCATGGCCTCCAGCCTTGAATTTGATAGTGTGTATGTTATTATACGTTATTTTAGTTAATTACACTTGGATTGTCATTCGATAAAACATGGATTTCTCTCATACTTTTGGTATCTTTAATTGATCGAAAACGTATGAGTCAGGTGTAGTGACAACAATGTGAAAATGACAAACAGGGATGTGTCATTTTAATTACATCAGGTCTTAACATAACCACGAAATCATTCTTTTCGTCCAGAATTCTTTACGTCGAGAGTAAAGAATAGTATTATTTACCTTGAGTGTTAAGAACCTTTTTTTTACTTTTAACTATCTCCTTACTAATGATGAAATTTTATTTCTAAAAAATGAAGAGAAAAACTAATTAAGAATTTATCGTCTAAATATTCAAATTTAAATTAGTGTTTGGAGAAACCCTACATGCCACAGATTCGAATCAAAAGAGAAAAAAAAATTTAGTCATTAACCTTGTGATAACAAGGAGGGCTCAAGTTGCATCAAATGATGGCAGTAGGTTTTGTTCTTTTAGACTCAGATGCAAAAACAAATTTTTCGACCTTGGCAGCTTCACGCTACTGGATCACTAATAACATTCTCAAAACTTTTTTCCTTTTTGACCACGAAGAAGCACGTTTTCCACAAAAAATGAAAAAAAAAAAACATATAAATTTTAAAACTAGATTATATCCGAAAATTTTTGAGACAAAAACTGACTCATTAGACCAAATAGCTACTCAAAAATTTAAAAATTAGACTACTTTGCCTTGATGGATGAGAACTTAATTATAATTGAGTTGAAGTCTGTATAAGCAGCAACGTAAAGTTCAATCGATAAAATTGCTAAATTACAAAGTCATTGTTGATCTTAGGTAATTTTTTATAAGTTTCATCTTACCAAAAGATCGTTCACAAGATACCAAAGACACTGACACCGCGTCTCTTTGATTTTAAACCCCTATTAATTTTCATCGACATCATTACTGCATTGTTTAACAAGATAATAAAGAAAATTTGACTAATCAAACTTTCTATTATGCCTGAAAACATTACTTTTCCTTAAACAATTTTTAACTTGTTTGTCAAAAATTTCATATTCTTCTTTATTTATTTTCTTATAGTTTTTTATCTTTTTTATACTTAGCCCTGATGAAGACCTAAAACTGCAACCATCTCCACTTCATGGTACCTATATTCAACTATTTTCCACATTATAATTAATTCTTTATCAACTAGTAGGGGTTCTATCCCCCCCCCCCCCCCCAAGGTCTATAGAGTCCTCTCCCTTTCCAAGATATTTTATAGTCCGCCTCTTCTTGAAAACGGTTCTAGTGAAAGTAAGTGAGTTTGAGCTGCTGTCTATCCATGTTTTTCTTTTTTTTCTAAATCTGAATCTAGCACTAAATTTAAACTCCACAAAATTCGGTTCCCCTAAAAAAATCAAGGAGCACCTCCCACGAAAAGATTGAGTCGAAAATGGGTTGCGCATCAATCAACTTCTTCCGCGCACCCCGACCACGAAGATTCATCCCTGAAGGATGCTCCGGTTTCTTTTCAACCGTACCGATTTAGAATGTTCCAACATTCGAGGTGATTAGCTGATCTGACTAGTTAGGAACCCATTAGGCCGAAGTAAGAAGTTTCCGAGGCAAAGCGGAAATGGTAAAGTTCACATGTTGGAAGGGTGAAGGCTGGTGATGTGTGCCAGCTATAGCAGAGCCTCATTTCTCTCGCTGACGGGAGGTCGGGCTGTCTGGTTGGCCTGGCCTCAAACGGAAGGACACTGAATGCTTAAGTAGTCGTTTTCGCCTTCGAATCGATTTATATTTTTTTAAATGTGATCTGTTCCTATAATGAGAGGAACTCAAGATCTCCTCGATTCGCTCAGAGTATCAACACTTCAAAACATTGAGGAATATGAAATTTCCAAGTTTGGTCACCTTAATAGTTAAGAAAGTGTCTCCAGTGCTTACAATAATTAAAAATTGTAATTATTGTTATAAGTTTGTTATTACGAGTGCTTTTCAACTTGTAGGCCCCTCTAATTAACAATTTCCGTGCGGAGTAGATAAATTCCGGGCCGATGCGCCCAAGGGGATAGGATAATTTACCTACTATGGAATGGGCTGCCCTTATATGTCTGATATGTCGTTGTAGACCCTCCAACAGTTGCTCTTACATTCAGTAAAGTTTTAATCTTTTCACCTGCAAGCCGGTTGGAGATCTGACGTCAGTGACCTGATCTACATTGAAAAATCTTAAATGTTCACTTTTTCATCATTTACCACCTAATTAGTAGGATTCTGACACATATCAAAATCCGCATTGAAAGTGTTAAGGGGGTAACTTCTCGCGGGGAACAGGTGTTCTGGAAAGTAGGGGCCGGGATTCGATCCCCTATATAACGTTAATATGTAATTGAATATTAAAATCAAATTTACTTGTGGGCAATAATTCTAACATTTAAGAGTTCTAGCCAAAATAATTCACAAATATATTTTAAAAACAAGTACTAATACTCTGAGTATTAACTTTCAATATATGCTTAAAAAATAAATAAGCATACTTTTTCGAAACAATTATTCAAAAAATGTATATGTATGCAATGTATATAAGTTATCTTTAATATTAATAAATTTAACAGTACAGAACTGTGTCAAGATCGTCAGGCGCATTTGAACGACGACATTACCCATTTCCTCCTAGTCTGTCCCAAATTTCTGGAAAATAGGAAAAAGTATTTGACCAAGCATATTAATAAACCCTCTCCACTTAATAGCAGATTTATCTATTTCGATAAAAAATATAAATTCCGTTATATCTACCTATTTACAGTTTTGTCTATGAAGTTGATAATAAGTGTTTAATTATTGTGGACGATGGGTGCAATACTTCAGAGATACAGTAAAATTGTTAATATTGATTTTTTATTTTCATAATATTTCACGTTTGTCATTTTGAAGCTTCTTTTACATATTTTAGTTTAATATTCATAAATAATAAGTACATTTGTATATAAAATTTCGTGTACCTATGTATTTTCAGATGGGAGAATTTATTATGTTTATATACATGGGTTTTATTTAATTTATGTAATTTGAAGAATAGTCTAGTTGTTTTCTCGTTTTATTATTGATTTTTATGTTATTTTATTTAATTATTTTTTTGCAATAGGTTTTTATGTAATCTGACAAAATACATTCTGCTGCCTAACACCCTGTAATTGTAATTTAATTTGCAAAATAGAATAAATTTTCATTCATTCCTTCATATTTAATTTTTTTTTTTAATTATTTGTATTCAATGTTGATAAAAATTGCTGGTATGGATTTGGTCATGAAACAAATGCAGGTAAAGCACATTATAAGATAATTAGTATATTATTATACTTCCGATTGTTCATTAATGGTAAGAAAATGTGATCACTAATTTTAGATTAGAAGTTAGAGTAAAATTAATATTTATTTTTTTAAAAATTAAAAGACTAGATTAAAAATATATATTTTCCTTGGGAATACCATGATACTGCATGTGCAAGTACGGACGGGTTTTTCCAAATTAACCAGTTCCCTCTGGCAAATAAGTCGGTTAACACAATAATCCAGTAGAATTAGAAATCAAATCGGTAACAATTGCTACAAAAGGTTTTATTATTTTAATGGCTTCATTTGCGATCAATGATAGTCATCACAATATGACTATCCTAGGTTTTCCCCCTCGGTGGAGTTCCATTTTCAGTTCCATTTTACTTCTGATAGTTCGGGAAACGTGTAGTTCAAAAAATTCACTTTTGGTGTCATAAAACGCATGATTTATTCCTCTATAACTTTTTAATGGACAATTTTATTAATATATGGATTAGTTGATCCATGTATATGAACATTTACCATTGGAGCTATAGGAAAAATATTTTTCTAAAACAATAAACAAACAGCTTTTCCAATAAGATCTATTTGCTTTTTCGTTATATCATAGGGAACCAATTATTAGTCTTCTTTATTGTAATTTTTTATCATGTTTTATGATTTACCGTATAATAACTGATGAGAAGTTTAATGCAATTATTTTAGTTAATGCATGCACAATAATGAGTATGGTACAAATAAATGGGTAAGAAATCAATAAATAGAAAAAATGTAAATACAATTTACCAAATGATTCCGATCTTTGTTTTGTTCTTTCTTTTTTTATTTATTTATTCTTTTAACTCATCCTCTTATTTCTTGCTCGGAAAGTTATCCTGTTCATAGGAAATACTGTACTCCACACAAAATATTTTCCTAAAACTTGGACATTATTTAAAGTAAAAATAAAACCCATACTCAAAAAGCCACTAGTACCTAAATATTCCGGGAGCTGAGCGCCTGATTTGATGAAAGTTTTTGATCTTATAGCCTGAAAGTACTCATTTCATGGACAACAAATGTGAAGGTCTGCCACCTCAGATTGGTTGCCATCTAATTTTATAGGCTAACAAAATACGACATTTTCGAACTGTTTTCAATTTTTCTCTCTTAACTCGAAAGTGATTTATCGCAGAAAATTTAGCGTCGACTGAGTTCCTTACAGTTAAAATCTGTTGAGTATTTTCGCCAAAACCGACTGTCAATTCAGCCACTTTAGCGGGAAAATGAATTTCACTCATGTTCCAAAGCATGCAATTTAATGAGGGCTACTAAAAACCAAAAATGTTACCTATAATAGTTGTAGAATATCAAATTTTGTGTAAAACGAGCTCCTTAATTTCAAAAATACCCCACTACTCTGATGACAAAGTAATTAAAACGTGATCGTATTTAGCCCTAGTGGTCTAAAATCCGTGACATTTTTGGATTTTATTTTCAGTTACTCTCATATAAATTGGCAAATAAAGATCACAAAGTATTGCTTTCTGCTTACTATAAGAGGCTAAAATATTGCAAATAAAATGATATATTTGAAGTTTCAACCGGTTTAATGGTTTAGCCGGGTTTGGAGCATCAAAAATCTGTAGTTATTACGATTTTGATGTTCCAACGCCTATAAATCAAAAACATTTAGTTTAAATTAAAAATGTTAAAAATAAAAGTTGCAGAGCATCCAATTTAGCATGAAACGAGCTCCTTACACACAACATTAGCTAGACCCTGCGTGGAAATACAAATAAAAACGTGTAAGTATTCATAGTGCTAATTCCTGCTAAGACTTTGGTTTTTGAAGTATAAGGGGATTTGATACAATATTCATAAAAATAACTACTTGGTAATTAATGAAGGACAATTAGGTACTTGGCAAAATTTATCTTTTATTGTAACAGATGGAAGATGGTTGTTTAGTAGTTCAAAATGGTTAATACTTCAAAAATCGAAGTCTTAGCAGGAAGTAAGTTTGTAAGTACTTACAAATTCAAGTAATAACAAATCATTGATCATTCTTATCTCAGTCTGTTGAAGTATCTCACGGACGAATCCTCTATGGCAACCTATTCTCAATCGAGGACGGCCCCAGGGGGGTGGGGTTCACAGGGGTCTGACCCCCCTCAAATAATTTCGGCTATTTCAATTTTTTTGTATTTTTAAACGAATAATGCAGTTAGGCACTTACTATGCTCTTAACATAACACTTTTAATTGTTTAGATCGCAGTCCTTCGTAATACAAGGTAATAATGCAAAAATGGTTAGCCACGTGATTATGAGACAGCCCCCCCCCCCCCAACATTTCCTCCTGAATCCGCTTTTCAAGCCATCTTAACACTACAATCGTGGTACAATGACACATATGTATATGTATCAGTTGATAATGGTTCATTTATTCTGACACACATTCTTCAACCTATGATCACAATACTTCAGGTTTGAAATCAGTATTTAAAAAAAATCTCATGAAAATTCTGTCTTAAACTTTAAAAAATCATTTGATCATTTTTATCAAGAGTGATTTTTAGTTTAGGTCATAATTGAAAACAAAAATCATATCCTGATTATTACTTTTTAGTAAATATTTTACTATTAAAAATAATTATTATTTTCGAGTGATGTTTTTTTATTTAGTGAATCAGGAAAATATTTTTTTTTTTTTAAATATTCTCCGTGATATATTTCGAGTCTGCATTAGTATGGTAAAGAATTTTGATAACAACTTCAAGCAACTTGTTATCAACCAGCTTCCGAAATTCATTAGAAATTTTATATCAAAAATATATATAGAAAAAAAAATTGCCTTGGTGGATCTTGAAGAGTTTAATTTCAAAAGCGTGATTTTTTCCAAGTGACGACTAGTAGCTGTTTGTTAATATTCTTCTGTGAAAATTCTTAATAAAACCCCCAAATATGTTTATCAACATAACTAGTACAGAATAGAAATAGCAAAGAATTTGTATGAAATGCATAAATATGACAACACATATCTTCTAAAAGGTGAATTTTTATTTTCTGATATTTTTTTTATCCCAGTTTGGCGCATTATTACTTATATAATACCGTATCACTCAGTAAATGATCATTATTTTTATTCAAATAAATAAACATCAATGATGGGTTTAAATGTATCTGTATAAATTAATTTTGATTTTAAATTAAAATCAATTATAATATTTTTATGTGATTTTTTGGAAAATGTAATCATAGATTTCATATCCTGCAATCCTTTCAGTACCTCGTTATAAAACTGTCTTACTGTAAACCTTCCTTCCCTACACTATCCTTTAATAGCAACTCTAATTATCACTTTTGACCACCTGGACACAAATATTACTTTAAATCTACATAAAAGATTAAAAATACAAAATAAAATAAAAATCCAACAATTACTACAAATATTCTTTAAGCATTCAACAAACTACATATGCTCATTTTCATGTCGATAATAACGCCTTTTTGGACTTAAAGATTTGAGCATAGAGCTTCATCATCCAATTCCTCCAAGCCATCGAATCCCTCTTTAATTCAAGTCCTGACAATCCGAAATTCTTCAGAAAATTCTCGATCATTCTTACCTTTTCGCGAAGGTAAACAGACATACTGACCTTAATGTTCCATATGATATAGACTTGGCATGGTCCAGGTTTCTATCCTGTAATTAGAGTTTCTAACCACTCTACTTGATAATCCTCCTCTGAAAAGAAGATGGCCTCGACACCTTCTAATATTGAACTGTTATAGGATTCCATGTCAGTTCACAACATTGAAATTTAAAACATATGACCTTGAAATAAAAAAAATAAAATATCATCAACTTAACAGATCTCCATATAAGAATTCACTTTATAAATTACATTTATTTACATTGAAAAAAGTCGATGGATTTAAAAAGGAGGGAAAAAGTAAAGATCATTGATGTAAGAACCAGTTCAAGTATTTTTACTTGTTCGATAAATAAATTATCATAAAAAGTGTATCTATATCTGCAATACTGTTATGCGAATTATCTTAAATCAATTATTAATTGTTGGGTACAATGTATATTAAAAGATTTGGGTCACAACATCGAATGAACCACTTTTCAATTTAAAACGATTGTAACGCCCACTCCGCACTTAAATCAAATCCTTGATGAAATTCCTCGCTAGGCCGAATAACAAATGCACAATAGTTTATATTCAATCCAACTATTTTATCTTTATTTAATAACTTTTTAAGTTTTTTTCGATTTTCTCAAAAACGGCTCTAACGATTTTGATTAAACTGAGTATTTGATCTATTTATATGCCCGAGATATGACTGTAAGAATTTCATCAAAATTGATCAACCGGAGGGGGGATTTTACTTAATAAATTTTGTATCATTTTCACGTTTTTTTTTATTTAATCAAAAACGGTTTTAACGATTTTGATCAAACTGGGTATTCGATCTATTTATATGCCCGAGATATGACTGTAAAAATTTCATCAAAATTGATCAACCGGAGGGGAGACTTTACTTAATAAATTTTGTATAATTTTCACGTGTTTTTTTTATTTACTCAAAAACGGTTTTAACGATTTTGATCAAACTGGGTATTTGATCTATTTATATGCCAAAGATGTGATAGCCAACATTTCATCGACATTGGTCAAACGGAGGGGGCACATTATTTCATAATTTATTTCCAATTTTTACTTCTTTTTTTCGATGATCTCAAAAACGGCTTTAACGATTTTTATCAAATTAGTCATGTTTAATGAAAATTAGGTTTTCTTTAATATCAGGTAAGCTTTATAATTATTAAAATGTTCTGAGGTGGCTTTTTTTGGGGGGTAGGGACCTTTTTTGTTTGTTTTTTTGTTTCCTATAAATTACCTTTGTTTTTATTAATATGGAGAAATTAACTGTCTCTCGTTACGCCTAAAAATAAGAAATGGCTAAATATGAGATATGATAAAAATAAAGAAAACATAAATAGGATAAAAAAAGAAAAATATTCAGTCAACTCATAAAACTCGTTGAGCCCACGCATGCGGAGTATGCCTTTAGTGACAGACCATTGTTCATAATTAAAGCCGTTCTGTTCATTTGAGAAGTGGCAATTAACAAAACGCAATAATTTCTAATCTAAGTAAGTTGGTAAGTGAAAGTTGTGTGTTGCGCGCACGCACCAGATTTTTGTTATTGGTTAGAAAATTATAAGTTTTATTTTTGGAATTTTTTTCACATTATGTTTTTTATGTTAATGTGTAATGTAAAAGTTTGAGACTGTGCAGCGTTTAAGGTATTTTATGGATTTAGTTCAAGGGATGTGGACTGAGTTTAGAGAAATTTGATGGTATATAAAAAAGAAAAGAAAAAAAAAATAGTCGAGAATATTTTGCACAATCTTAATACTTCTTACTGTTACTATAAGGAGAACTTAATATTAATGAGAGCAATAATTATAGGATTAATTAGGTTATGAGAGTAATTAATTATACCATACATAATTACATCAAAATATTCATTAATTAAAACATAAATTGGGAGATTAGACAATAGGATGTTGAAATGAGTTACTCACGCTAAAATATTATTTATTTTAAATAATGATTTTCCAAATGTAACCCCAAAACACTGCTAAGGAAAGCCGGAAAATTTTAGGATGTTTTACCATTGATGCATGCTGTAAAAAGAAAGAACCTGCCCTTTTTCGGTCGGAAACCAAAAACGGGTTCGTCGCTAACCTTGACCCCCTTTTTTTTCCTCATGCTCGCCAGTAAATGTTGACATAAACCATATCTCGTTGCATTGCTGTGGTTACAGCGATAGTGTAACAAACTGTGTGTAACTGTTAATATTTTGCGTCGTTATAAGTATATCTCTACATTATTATTAATGTTACTTATATTATCTGGAAGATTAGGTAATTTTAATTCACTAACAAGATTCCCAGTGTTTTCCTTCTCATGGGGAAGCCCAGTTGCATTTGAAGGGAACTTATATGGGTTTGTAGGTCACATGGATTTTCCATCTTACACACCTAACGCTGTTGAACTTTTAGAACTGGTAAGTATAGGTAGATAAAACAATATAAGAAAAAATGTAATAATATACACAGGTCGTTCTGGATAAATGCAAACAAAAATATAAGCAATTCAAAGTCAAATTAATTCATCTAATTATTTATATAAAATAATATAAATAAATATAATTACCCTCAAACTAAAACTTAATTTTCAATATAAAGTAGTACTATGATGCGTAATACAATAATTGTTGCTTTGATGCGAATTTAATGAAAATTCGGACTGAATCAAAATAAAATGAGCTAAGATTAGTATCTCAAAACTCTGTTCAGAAGAAAATATTCTATATTTTAAACGTAATGGATAAAAATTAAGTTTAAAAAGGGTTATATATTATCCAGCAAATAATGCAATACAAAAAAAGATAACTGGTTATAAGGAAAAGATATAATAATATATACGGGTTGTTCCGGTTAAATGCAAACAAGTATACACGCAATTCTAAATCAAATCTTATTATATCTAGAATATAATATAAATGAAGGATGATTTACATTAAATTTTCGATTGAGTGAATTATCTATCAAACTATTGCAAGGTTTAAATGTATCAATACTAACAAGGAACATTTAGTCATTTAAAATAAACAATGAAAAATACTTTCGTGAAAGAAAAAAAAAATTGGTAGTGGCATGCCAAGTAAATACGAAACTTAAAAAAAAAATCATTTTTGTCCAAATTTTCTTTTTTACGCTGGAGCTGTTTCACAGGAAAAGAAAGTTTCTCAATAAATGGTTATTTAGAATCAGGGCATCACAACACGTGCATATTCGTTGAAAAGAAAAATCACGTTCTCAATTATTTCCCTCACTATATTTGTAATTGTGTGTAATGATCTCTAAGCAGATTAAAATTCGTTATCTTTCCAATTTTTAATTACACATAAAATCTGCTCAGAGATAATTAACCACATTTGCTTAGAAATAAACAGATAATTATAATAAAAACTAACCAAGTCACAGATTTATATATATTTCTTTTATATTTCAGTTAGAGGAAAACGTTTATGACTACACACATATATATATATATATATATATATATATATGTATTTGTATTTAATTAAAACTAAAACTGTTTTTTTTTTTTTTTTCAATATGCAGTTTAACTCTGTTAGTGTGTAATGATCAACTGTTTTCTTTAAGATTAGGATGATTTTCGAAAAAAAAGTTGTTTTTGATCCAAGTCAGGGCCAAAAAGTCAGGGCTAAAATGAAGACAAATATATATGAGCAACATGTAAAGTATCTATAATAGAAGATGATAATTAATTATTTATCATATAATTATTTATTATAAATAATAACAATAAGAAGCAACAAAGTTATGGAAGCCAAATCCAACTGATTGTATGTTTACATGCCATGGGTACTTAAGAAATCTGATAATTATATAAAAGGTAGTAAAATTATACATGAATAATTGAATAAGTAACTTTTTAACGTGATAAAATAAAATCTGATATTTACTTTGTTGAGTCCAGAATAATACAGAGACTGAGGGGAAAAAACGTTGGCTCTCCAAATAAAGTAAAAATTGACTGAAAATCCTGACTATAAATTATCCTAATCTATACAGTAGAACCTTTGATCCTTACTAATTATTAATTTGATGTGAATAAATGAAAATTCACATTCAACGAAATAGAATGAATTAAGTTAGATATTAAAACACTCTGTATAGAAAAAAATATTGTATATTTGAAATGTAACGGATATAAAGGTTATTTAGTGTCCAACATGTGCATTTAATGCAATAAATAGTACATAAAAAAATAAAATAAAAAAATAACTTGTACAGATAAATAATTAGAAGATAATTCTTTGTGGACCTGTTTTCTGGCATGAAAGAAACTAATCATCTTTTTTTTCTCCCTTTGGCATTACTTTTAATGTACTCAAGAAGATTCCTCAAATGTTCATAATAAGCAGATTTTTTTTTTTTTAAACGTCCATATTAATTTTTATTTTTTTAATAGCCGTGGAGTAAGATTGCGAAAAGTAGCAGACAATTTTGAAGACTTCTACGGTTGCCTTGGGGCTTAAATACCGATGCATCGATAACTATAGCAAGGTCTGGGCCGGCGTTAAAGTGAGGCATTCATCACTTTCAAAGCATTCGGCCAAGGGAATGCAGCTCATTGTGAACGAACAATAAAAAAAATAAATATATGAGAGTCAGTGGTAATGTAAACTCTGTCGGCGTTCTTAAATATTGGTCCCTACAAGTTCCGGAATGGGGAATAGGACACACAGAACAACAAATCACAAGGAATTAGTAGGCGGAAAAAAGCTTCCAATGTGTGTTTCTTTGGCTTGTTGAAACATTTCGAAAGCAGATTTATTTCTTCCAGTACTAAAATCAACCTATACAAGCCTTTGATATGCCCAATGCCAACCTACAGGTCAACCTTTTGCAACAGGCGATAGGGTTGAAAGTTTTACTGAGTTATTTAAATGGTTCATGTAAAATAGCCTTGTAATACAACTTTGGCTGGGTAACGATTTTGGGTGTGAATTAATCCATTATAGTTTAGATGAGAAATGTTTTAGTTATACTTATTTTAATTATAAGATTGAACAAAATTGAAAGATACGGAGATGATCAGCACTGTCATATTCTCTGAATTTAAGTTACTCATTTCCTCTAAACAAAAAGCGTATGTATGGCCCTCTAGAAGGGCCATTAACTTTCTGTGAAGAAATAAATATTTTTTCGTAATAATTAGATCATAATTTCATAATAATCAACTTTTTTTTATTGGATGGATTCAGCTATGAACCATAGCCATAACTGGGATAACCAAAACAGGGCTTACCAAATTTATTTAAAAGTTATTATTTACTAATGTTTGATAAGGTTGAAAAAAAAAAAAACATAATGTAATGGAATAGTAAACTTACATATTTTCAATATACAATTTTAGAATGTAAAATACATATAACCCATAGTTAACATATAGTCTTATATAACATGACTGAATATATATTATACATATATGAACAGAAATTAATTGTGGAACATTGTACGTACATTGAAACGTGAATCATAAATACTTTATTCAGAGGTATGTATAAAACAATTTTTTTTTAACATTAATGAATATTTTAAAAATATAGATCTAATTAAACAATAATTTAGGTTTCTAATAAGCTTTGGATTGAATGGAACAGCTCGACAACCGTCAAACTCTCGGAGGTCGCCCATAATAAATTTTTTGACAAGGGTACCAAGGACCTCTTCCAAGGTCAGGAACTCATTAACCTATACCTCAATGTCTCTAGTCAGAGATTAGTTTTGTTTGTTTTTTTTATTTTTTTATGGTGCTAGAATAGGTCAAATGGGTAAATCACATGGTTTTCGATACAGAAAAAATTAACGATTTTTCTGACCGATTCATCAAATCGATCACTTATACCTCGGACAGTCGCTTTTAAATATAGTAAATTTATTTTGGTAAACATATTTGTTTATGTAACTACCTTTAGAATAGTCCTTGAGTTTGTAAAACAAAAATTAGGCACAACCTGAAACATCATTAGGACAGGTATCATTTCAAAAAATTGTTTATTCTCAAAGACAGTTCAATCTATTTCTCACATTTCTTGTTAACTTATTTTTTCTGTTCAAGTTGTATTCACTTTTGATGAACAGCTGCCCCCCATCAGGTATTGCATATAAAAACCTATATAACACCTTCCTCTATTTCGAAATCCTCTATTTCCTTGTTAATTAAGATGCTTCTTAATGATATGGAAAGGAAGAAAAAAAGGTGCTTCCTAAGAAGACGACTTCAGGAAACTCTCTTTTTTTACCGGAAGGAACTGACTATCCATGGTCAAATACATGTATGAAAATACATGCTAATTGAAGAAATTAAAACATACAAAACACTTTAATATATTCCAAAAGTAGTGCATAAGTTTTTTCTTATTGATTTAAGATTTATTTATACGAAATTAAATTAAACACCTTTCCTAAAGAAACATCACGGTACTAGGGACCACAAAATCAAAGACCAATTTTTACTTTCTACATGAGCATTTACGACCAGGACCTCTTTGTTGAAGGAAACACAGTAAAAAGGGTGGAGAACTTTCAAAATTTTGGCTCTTTAATGGAAAGAAACGATAAGCTACCAAACAGTTGAAAAGTACCAAGAAGCTCATTTAAAAATCTATAATTGAAAGCATATTGCTCTATAGAGCGGAGACATGGACACTGAGTATGCCTCAGGGAAAAAGTTGCTTGCCACTGTGATGGACAATTGGAAGCGATCTGCTAGAGTGTCCAGGCTAGAAAGGAAGACCGAAGTTGAAATCAGAGAGCAAATGCAAGTCCACCAAAATGTCCTCAAAAATTGGGGAAAAAGAGACAATAATGGTATGGTCATGCGAGAAGAATGAAGGAGGAAAGGTTTACCCTATTTAATTTTTAATTGGGAGGAGGAAGGGAGTAAACAGCGGAGAAGACCAAAGAAAAAGTAACTAAAAATGTATAGGGAAGCACGTGCGGTCATGGTCAAAGAGAGGACATACAGGACAGGAAGAACTGGAAAAATGAACTTAAAGGCATATTTGGCTGGTTTTTACGTGTTTGGTTGAAGGAAACCTCAACGTGAGGAAACCATAAAATAAAAATATCTATAGGATATCTAAATGCAATATTAAAATACTGGGGATGATTGTTCAATCCGTCCAGGACCGGATCAGAATTGTCCTGGGGTATCCTCTGCCTGTCGTTAAAGGCGGGTAGAAGAGGCGCAGCGTAGGGCCAGCAACCCTAACTGTGTAAATTTCAGCTAAAGAACCTCAAATAAGCCTCGGATCTGGATTGGAAACTGGCAAACGACACGGCATGGAAAGGACTAAACGATTGACAATAGCGACTTGGAATGTTCGCAGCCTCCTGCAGGTGGGAAAGGTTCACATTTTGGAAGACTGTTTTAGAAGATATAATATCAATATTGTGGCCCTGCAAGAAATTCGGTGGAAGAAAGAGCCAACTACAATGGAGTTAAAGGATTATATCCTCATAAATAGTGGACATGAGGAAAATGTATTTGGAACTGGCTTTATGGTAAAGAAGAGTATCAAACAGGCTATTCTGGACTACGAGGCAATCAATGAAAGAATATGCTCTTTAAGGATAAAAGGAAAATTCTTCAATATATTACTAAGTAGTCTTCATGCTCCCACAGAAGATAAAGCGGATGAGATCAAGGAGGCGTTCTATGAACAATTAGGAAGAACCTTCGGCGAAATCCCCAAATATGATGTAAAAATTGTGCTGGGAGATTTCAACAGTAAAATTGGGAAAGAAGGAAACATGGGAAGAGGAGTGGGGAAATACAGTCTTCATGATCAAAGTAATGATAATGGATATAGAATAGCAGACTTTTCCTCAAGCAAGAACCTGAAGATATCCAGTACTGCCTTTAGACATAAAAATATCCACCTAGAAACTTGGGTCTCTCCAGATGGCAAAACCAAGAACCAGATAGATCACGTAATGATCGATAGCACGCACCAAAGCGATATTGAAGATGTGAGGAGCTGCAGAGGTGCAGATTTTTCAATTGATCATTATCTGGTCTGTGTAAAGTACAAACAAATAATAGCCATTAAAACAAGAGGGAAAGCAGAAAAAGCACGGTGCAGATTCAATACGGAAAAACTGGAAGACCCTGAAAAACGTATGCAGTTTAAAGGTGGAAGAAGAACTATTAACAAATAGGTCTCCTGAAACAGAAGAACAGAATGTACAAAACAAATGGATCCGAATAAGGAACGCTGTCAGAATAGCATCGGAACAGATAATAGGAAAGACGATAAAAGAGGAAAAGAACAGTTGGTTCGACCAAGAATGCTAAATGGCAGTACAAGAAAAGAAAAAAGCGTATACAAAGATGTGCCCGAAATACCAGTGAAGAATACGGAGAGAAAAGGGATATAGTTAAACAGCTCTGTAGACGTAACAAAAGAAAAAAGGAGAAGGAAGAACTGCAAAAAATGCTAGAGGAATTTGAAAAGAAAAGAAGTAAAGCCTTCTATGGTCGAGTAAAAAATATAAAAAGAGGATTCCAACCCCGTACATGTTTTATAAAAGATAGAGAAGGCAGACTCTTGGCAGGTGAGGAGCAAGTTATTGGTTGGTGGCAAGAATATTTCAGAGAACTAACCCAAATTTAAGCATGGAAGAAATGGGCTAGGAACTGGGAATAGATCAGTAAGGTGTAGATCTGGAGCCTCCAGATCCTGAAGAAGTGCAAGATGTTATTATAAGCCTTAAGAATAATAAAGAACCAGGCATAGATGAAATCCCTGCTGAAGCGTTCAAATCAAGAGGAGAAGCAGTACATAAAGAGATCTATGAACTAATACTAGATATTTGGAGGAAAGAAGAGATGCCTGAAGAATGAAAGGTGGCTGTCATTTTACTAATTCATAAAAAAGGGGACAAGCTAGACTGCCACAACTATAGAGGCATTGCATTGCTAAGTACAATATACAAGGTGTTGGCAATCTTACTTATGAAGCGAGTAGCAAAGATACCGGAAGATGTCCTTGGAGAGTACCAGTGCGGATTCCGCACAGGCCGATCCACAATAGACCACATATTCTGCATGAGAATCATGCTTGAAAAGTGCTACGAGAGGAATGTCAGGGCAACATCACCTCTCTCTTTATAAACTATAGACAGGCTTATGACAGTATAGACAGAAATATACTGTATGAAAAATTAAAAATGTTAGGATGCCCCATGAAGCTCATCAGGCTTATCAGGATGACCCTGCAGGACAGCAAGGGAATCGTAAAAATTCAAGGAGGAGTTTCAAAGGAATTCCACATACAAAAAGGTGTTATACAGGGAGACCCTCTTTCCCCAGTATTATTTAATATGTTGTTGAAAACAGTCATGAGATCGATCCGCACAAAAACTGGAGGATGCATATGTGACAGAATGACCCAACATCTAGCATTTGCGGACGACGTGGTTAAAACAGGTAGAACTGTTAATGCACTGCTGGGAGCATTTGAAGAGAGCGTAGAAGCTGCAAGGAAAACTGGGCTGGTCATAAATAAGGAAAAACGAAATATATGGTAACCGCCAAAGGGGAAGCTGAGAGTAGATATATTGAAGGGGCTGGATATCGCTTCGAGAGGGTACCCAAATTTAAGTATCTAGGTACAGTCATAACCGAGGATAATAAAATGCTAGAAGAAATCAAAGAGAGAGTAACAGCTGGAAACAGATGCTACTGGTCGCTGATGAAAATCTTCCGTAGTCAAGACATACCCAGAGATCTGAAAGTAAGAGTCTACAGGAGGTTTCTGCATCCAGTGGTAACGTACGGTAGCAAATCCTGGACGCTTACTATAAGTGGGGAAAGACTACTTAATATTTGGGAAAGAAAAATTCTCCGAAAAGTCTACGGCCCGACTAAAGAAGGGAATCTCTGGAGAATGAAGACTAACGAAGAGTTAAAGAACTTGTACGAGGGACCAGACATAGTTGCCACCATAAAGAAGAGAAGGATAAGATGGCTAGGCCACGTACAGAGGATTAGCAAGGAACGCCTTCCAAAAATGATAATAAAAGGGAATCCAGGTGGAAGAAGGGAGAGAGGTAGGCGTGACAGCGTTGGCTGCAGGACGTAGAAGATGATCTTCGGACTCTCGGCGTTGTGGAATGGAAAAGGGCAGCAGAGGACAGGTCTGAGTGAAGAAGAGTAATGGAGGAGGCCAAGGTCCTGCAAGGACCATAGCGCCATTAGATGACGATGATGATGATGATTGTTCATTAAACAATTAATTTATAATGTTTAAACTAATTGATTAGAAGATAAAAGATTCGACCACGGCCGGGAGTCAAACCCAGGTCCTCTTCTTCCTCTGCAAGAGCTCTGCAACGTAGATGCAGAGGACCTGGGTTCGATTCCCTGCCGTGGACAAATCTTTTATTTTCTAATTAATTAGTTTTAAAATACTTATAGGGTAAAAACCCCATTAATTTAATCAAAATTAATATCTACTCAATGTATAGCTTTAAGAAAAAGTTGTGTGGGTATGTTCGCAACACATTAATTCTTTTTCAAAAAACAATTACCATACATCTTTAACACTATTGAAATGTTGAGTTTAATTCATAATTATACTGCCTTATTCTTTATCCTTAGCTAGTGAGTATACTGCTTAACTGAACTTCATATTTTTGTAAGCTAGAGCTTGTTTTTATGCAGACAATATTACCTTCAGGTTTAAGGTATTATAGAAGCTCGAACTGATTCATCGTCTTAATCCTCGAGGCTAGAAGACAATCTAGACGTAAAATAACCTCGGCTTAACGTAAGATCGCATGTTTTCATATTTCCTTATTTTGAGCTGCATTAATTAAAATTCTAAAGCCTAACATTGAAAATAAGGACTGATTTAGATAATATAATTTCTGGTAGCTATTCCATTCATACGCATATAATGAATGAGATGTCCTACCTATAGTAAAGAAGACGAATAATCAGGTCAGTAATTCCTTACTACTATATCAATGGGGTATTGTTCTCATTATAATCTTTTTTTCTCTCTCTTTAATTTATGTTTATTTTTTTTCTCTATCTTGGTTAAGATGAATCCTTATGCTAAGATATCCGCTTCTTCTTCGGATATATCTATTTCAGATATTGCTACGGATAACATTAGAAAACAGCCACTAAGTCAGTAAGTTTTTAATATGATAAATGCTTATAATAAGTAAGTAATAGTAAGTACTTAGCAGTAATAAGTATTTATTTCTTATAGCCTCTATCCGTGGAGGTCATTAGCAAATAGTAATTCTTGAATTCTTAGCACCACAAAAACTTATAATGGTCATATTAATCAAAGTCAGTCAAACTTAATTGCTTACTATGTCCGAACACGTATATAAGAATGACGACCCAAAATTTAAAAATAGGATGTATCAACATAAAATGTCGTTTTCGGAATATAAGAACAAGAACAACGGCAAAAAAGAACCAAAGACTGCTTTAGCAAAACGTTTCTAAGTGACATTTTTCTCCTTATAAATCAAAATCAAAGTTTAAAATAATATTTTTATGTGATTTTGAAAGATAATCACATAAAAATATTATTGAAAGATAATTTCTATATTTAAAAATTAAAATGAGAATTTTAATGTCATCAAAATGATTAAATTAAATAACATATATATTAAGTTAATTATTTCGAGTGAGTTACTACTCATTATAATTTTATATTAATTTTAAGTATTTTATTTTTTAAGAGAAAAGATTGGCCTGGGGCGGAGTCGAACCCAGATCTCCTGCGTAAGATGCGCGGTACGCTATCCACTGCGCAACTGAGTTCGCATCCAAGCTGAGTCAATCTCTCATCACTGATCCCTACCCCCCCCCTCCCCCCCGGTTTCGAATTTATTTTATGAATTTATACGGGGGAGGGGGGGTGGACTATTTTGTCCAATTGAAAGGATCTCTTGACATTTTGCAACCCATGGTTCCTTTAACCGCTAAACTTCAAATATTTAACGCTTTTTCTGTTTCAACATTGACTTATGCGGCAGAGGTTTGGGTATTGGAAGAATTTGTACAGGTTGAAAAGGTACTAAGGTTCTTTATAAAGAAATTGTTTGCTTTGCTACTGTTTATTCAGGTTTACATCTTACACCTTGACACTTACTTATATTATATTTATTTTTATACTTTGTCTTTAAAAGTAGATACCTACGGAAGGTTTTAAGTATGAATTTATCCAGGTTTCCGCGATTAGTTGCCGAAGAGATTATTAGAAAAAATATTTTATGGGTTCATAAATGGAAAGTTTTGGGTGAGAAAACTGGTGTCTACATTAGTTTTGACGAGGATGAGAGAGTGTGACTTTACTCTAAATTTGAAAGAACAATAGAGGCCCTAAAGCTGGGTTTTAAACAAGAGTTGATTGAAAGAGCTGAAGCATCACTCCTATATAATATTTACAAAGAATTCAATGCCAAACCTGCTGACTTGACTGGTGGCGCAAATACCCTATCGGCCTCAGCGAGATTCGTTTATTATTCAAACTAAGGGGCGAATTATTAAATTTAAATTTTAAGCCACTTAACAGTTCAACACAATTTTCCGCAGCCTCTTCCTATGCCAATTTTTAACATAAAAAATGATGCCAGAAATAGACAGAAAATAACTTTTTCTCATAAACAACAGCTGAATGAACTTCTTCGTGTCGGAGTTATCGGTGATCAGACGCCTACGATCACTTCACTGACGCCCACGTCGACTTTAAATACAGACTGCAAATACTGTAAATTATTAAGCCTTTATAATTTTTGAGCATCAAATTATGCTTCATGAACGAAAGAATCAAAAATTTGTATAGTAACTATCATCATAAAGATATCCAAAATAAAATATAAAAATATTCTTTGAACACACGAATAATGGGAAATCGAGTTTTATGAGATATTTATATATATATATATATATATATATATATATATATATATATATATGTATATATGTATAGATATATGTATATATATGTATGTATGTGTATATATATATATATATATATATATATATATATATATATATACATACATATATAAATCAAGGACAGGGATATTCACATTAATACCAAGTGATGCATTGAAACATTTAATATTTTATATGACACATGGTAACATTGTTGAATTATTATTATTGTTACTAAAAAGTGTTTGCTCATAAAAAAATCTTGTTTATATTTATCACAATTAGGCTGTTTTTTCTCGGTTTCTGAACAGTTTCCTATCGGTGATATTTAATTGGTGCCGAAACCCGGGATAAGAAGTGTCCTCAACCGTTTTTTTTTTGCCTACTCGTGAAGCTGTAAGGTAAGTCGTAAAAGATGGCTGAGGGAGTTCTAAGACCACCAATGCTGAACGTACCTGATATTCCACAGCTACCACGAGAAACATTGGCGGCAGCACACGCTAATACTCTAGAATGGATGAAGCTTAGGGTGGCAACATGTCAGGACCTGAGGAAGGCAATTTCGGATTTAGAGCGCTTTGGAGGAGAAACCGGTGAGCTTAACCACTTTTTGAAAGGCGGGGATCGCCTTATGGAAAGGATAGACACGAAAGTCACTGAAAATCTAGTCAATGCGGGGGACGCAGAAGCACTAAAGGCGGCACTAGTCTGTAGAGTAAAAAGGAATATTCTTAACCATATCCAAGCGGATGAAGAGACTCCTTGGCTAGTAGTGAAAGAAAGACTAAAGAAGGCATACGGGGGCGGAAGGTGGACCCCGGAAATAGACATTTTTCAAATGTTTAGTGAGGTTAAATCACCTCGGCAATCGAACGGGCAGTACGCTGCAGCACTATTAGCCGGATTTAACAATATTACCGAAAAGATGAGAGTGGACACCGGGAGCTCTAACACCATCATGACCAGAGGAGCACTGAAGCAGCTATGTGGTGGAAAGAGGATTCCCAAGATCCAGATATGTCATTGTAGGTTGATCACCCAAGGTGGCCTTTGTAGAGTCGAAGGGGAGTCGGAGATATCGCTAGATAGATGGGCAGCCGGAAGTGGCATGTTAGGAGTGCACGTAGTAAGCCGAATGCCCCGAGAATACCAGGCGATTATTGGATGTGACTTATTGGAGAAGGTAGGTGTGAGGGTTAAAAACAGCGGTGGAAGATGGAGAATTAGGATTGGGGAAAAAACGTATGAGTTCCGATCAGCACTTAAGAACGATAGGGTGCAAATAGGTGCGATCAATCGAAAGGAAGATTGGAGACAAATCGTAAGGAGAGAATTTGAAGACATTTTCTTCAAAGAAGGGGACATGTTAGGGGCAACAGGGAGAACCGTTCCTGAGATCCCAATAAAACAGGAAAAATTAACTTATGTGAAAGAGAGGAGATACCCCCAGGCACTTCGCCATCACATTCGGGAAGAACTAAAGAACCTAAAGGAACAGGGGATAATCATAGACAGTAGGTCGCCTTACAATTAGTTGTGGGCGGTAAAGAAAAAGAGCGTGGCAGGAGAGAACATAGAGAAATATCGCGTTGTGATAGACTATCGAAAGGTAAATGAAAATACCGTCGATGAAAAGTATCCGATCCCCAGGTTTGAGGACATCCTGGACAGGCTACACGGAGCAACAATATTTAGTACCTTAGTCTTGAAAGCTCACTTGGTGTTAATGTGAATATCCCTGTCCTTGATTTATGTGTGTGTGTATATATATATATATATATATATATATATATTTCTTTTTTTATTTCAGCTAGCTGTTTAAGTACTAATCAGTATCAGTATCTTATTTTTCCCAAAATTAAACAACGAGCAGTTATTGATGGTATCTTTATTCCACGGGTTTAGGTCTAAGCTGTTTCGTTAAAAAAATCAATATCAAACATGCACAAAAAAGTTGGAAAGTTTAAAGTAATCATTAGCCTTATGTTGTATGATGTGCGAAGTTCATAGCTTCTATCTTTAATGTATTATAGCACTCAACTGCAAGATACGAATATACTGAGCCGCTTCATAGTCACACGCTTCATTGATTTAGTTGTTAAGTAGGAGTTAAATAATATCAAAGTTCATCGCCTCTGTGAACAAGTTTTCTATCCTTTAACACGTTCACGCCACGACTGTAATTCACGCTCTTCGCCTATTGGCGGATGAGTTTAATGCTTTTCGCTCTATTCCAGGGCATTATGCAGTATTGGCAATCCAAAAATAATAAAATAAACAATAAAAAATACTATCCTACTATTTATGTTTATAATACGATATTAATTATAATTTTTATTAAAAAATAAATGTTTATAAGTTTATAAGTATATGGATACAAATATAAATAAATATAAAAATGAATGAATTGACGTTAAATTTTCATTATTTTAATATTCAGCTATATAGAAATTATTTCTACTTCCTTAACACTTTGGCTGCCATTTCACCTGAAATCGAGTAACTGTTATCTTCTCAGAGAATTAAATATTAACATTGTGTCGAAACAAGAGCGTTACTCTCAGGTATTCTTTTTAGGCAAAGTGTTAAAGATCTAATTATTTGGCCGAGGAGGCTTTCTAGTGTGAGCCACCGGTGGTACACGCCGGCCTGAATGTGTTAAGTAGCAAAATAAGTAGTTAGAGTTCTTTAATTTTGCACTTATCCCAATAAATAATCAATTCTCTGTAATCGTTTTAGAAGCACTAATTAAGTTGGACTAGTGTATACATAAGTATTTTATGAAGAGGAAAGATCGGCCTCGGCCGGTAGTCGATCCAGGGTAACATGCGGCTTACGCTATCCACTCCGTCACCGAGATCGCATCCAAGCCGAGTCAATCTCTTCTCTTCACCGATCCCCTTCCCCCAGTCTCATATATATTCGGCGAATTTTTACGGGGTTAGTCTATTTGTCAAATAGCAAGTAGCAAGATCTATGGTCATCTCGTATTAATGGTCATTTTTATATTAATTCAATTATTTTCATGCGGGTAACCACTTTTTATAATTGATTATTAATTTTAAATATTTTTTTTTTTAAGAGAAAAGATTGGCCTCTTTGGATATATATATATATCATTGCATATAGCCGTTAAGAATTCACATCACAATGAATACCACTAACCCCAAATTACCTTTTCACGTAATAATACCACTGGCGTTTAGATGATACAACAGAGCCGAGAAGAAATTATTTTTCGCCTTGATACCTCAACATTGTCATTCCTTAGACTGTTATGTAATGCTATTTTATTTCCTGTAATTGTTTAAATTATTTGCGGAAACGAAAGAATTATCCTCCGGTAGTAAAATAATTTTTAATTACCAAACCAGGAAGCAAGCGATTACGTATAATATACATTTATATATTAATTGTTTGAAGAAGCAAAATGCTATGTTTTCCTCTTCGGAATAGGAAATCAGTTGTTTTTTTAATTTTCATAGACTTCAGGTTGTTTGTATTCAATTTACATTAGCCTAGAAATTATATTTCTTAAAGAAGATTGATTTTTGAGATACCCTCATTTTTAAAATTTCAGCAATTTAGTAGTTTTTTTTTTAATGATCGAAAGTAAGAGAGATTGGTTTCGTTAGGATTATTTAACGCTTCTAATTTGGCAGCTTTTCTTTTTTCGCACATGTTAACACAATCGTCATCAAACCACAGTTCGTTCCATTTATTTTCCCTTTTTCCAAGACACAAGATAGCGACCTCTTTAATATTATCCCTGATACCTCCCCATAATTTGTCAATGTCTTCGTTATCCTCGTCAGAATATTATAAAGCCTCAAACATATTTTTGACTTCTAGCTCGAATATTTTTCTAATTGTCAGAATTTTTAATTTCTCCAATTAAATTTGTTGGATTTGAATGTTACATATAGGTTTGAATTGTAAAATAACTTTTCGAAGATTCGTCAATTTTTGGAGGAGATCGAAAACTTCGAATACTGAGCGATTTCGGTTCAGGGTGGCTAGAAACTTATGCATACAACTGTTACACAGTGGGCCAGACCTCCCTACCGTGCACCCCCCCCCCCCACATCCCTATAAATTGCATATCGTTGTGTTCCTTGTGGTAAAAGATTAAAAAAAAGCTAATGTTCCCAGAAAAAAAAGTGGCCGCACTAACCCAAAATGGCGTTCAAACATGGCGGAATGACGAATTTGATTTTAGTTAGTTTTTTATTACTGATATTCACCATTATGCTTAATTTATCCATGACTGGTCTTTTATTAAAGCTAGATAGTTCTAGATTCAGAATAAATAAACAAACGTTCTAAAATAATTAGTCTAGACAACATAAAATACCTTTAATTAATTATTATTTATCTCCTTTATTAAAAAAAAAAAAAAAAAAAAAAAAAAAAAAAAAAAAAAAAAAAAAAAAAAAAAAACCTTATATTATTTTTTTCTGTCAACAAAATACTTGCTATTACATAGGCTCGATTATACATTCAAAATAATGTCCTAAACCCGCTGTAATTATATATGAGAACTGAATGATGTGGCAGAGGACTGGATGCGCCCGAGTCACCGGCGCCTTTTCGCCGGTAAGGTCCGTTTTCTATGAACCTCGTTGATATATTTTGAAATTTGACCAGTGATTTTTAAAGAAGAATAATTGCTCCAGGTGTTTTATTTCAGGGCGTTTTTCGTTAATGAGGGCCGTTTAATCACAAATTAACTTGGAATTTTAACTTTCACGCGAGTGACTATACCTTTAAAATTGACTTTAAAGGTATTTTATGTTGTCTAGACTAATTATTCTAGAACTTTTGTTTATTTATTCTGAATCTAGGACTATCTAGCTTTAATAAAAGACCAGTCATGGCTAAATTAAGCATAATGGTGAATATCAGTAATAAAAAAACTAACTAAAATCAAATTCGTAATTCCGGCATGTTTGAATGCCATTTTGGGTTAGTGCGGCCACTTTTTTTTCTGGGAACATTGGCTTTTTCTTAATCTTTTACCACAAGGAACACAACGATATGCAATTTATAGGGATGTGGGGGGGGGGGGTGCACGGTAGGGGGGTCTGGCCCACATACTATGTAGCCCCGGAGAAGATCAGCATTGTTGGGTTGAAACGTAGACTACAATCGAATAGTTTCTCACTACAGAATAACCTCGCTCATCCGACTTTCGCTACTCCGATCCTGCCGTCACCCATACTAAGTACGAAATATTTCAGTATAATAAAGATTCTGTCCTTAAGCAACTGGGCCATAAAGTTATTTGAAAATTTTATGTATGCCTTTTATGCATATTTATGATCAATGCACAATATTATCAATGAAGTATCATAAGTAATCCATTGTGGATGGGAATTTATTTAGGGGAAAACCACAAGAAATAGGAGTCTGAGTGACTACAATCAAAGACTGGCGAATCATATTGCTATCTAATGAATTATATTTTCTTTTTTGGCCATGGAAAATGTATATTTCATTAAAAATACACACACTATATGAGGTGAAAAAAGAAAGAAAAATAATAAAGTATTTTCCTCTAATCTGGTTAAACCGATTTTTTAGCCGTTTAGCCGTTCTGAACCCTGGCCCCATCCGTAGTTGAAGTTTTCCTCCAAAAATTGACAAAAGTAATTTTGAATTTCAAATCTGTACCTTTCAAATTCAACAAATTCTATCCTTGTTTAATATCCGATCAACTATTCAATAAAAATTTATTTTCCCTATTTTTCGATTTCGGGCTTGTAACGCCCATGTAGGTCCCCCCCCTTTATTCAACTGAAAAGAAAACGAAAAATTATTTATAAACAATCATAATTTTGGGCGGGTTTTCATATTCTTTCGTTTCTCATAAGGAAAGAGAACTGTAGGCTGGGGAAGGAGTGATGGAGGGAGAGAGTGAGTGAGAGTGTGTGCGTGAGAGGGAGCCTTGATCGGACGACCCTGACTCGGTTACTTCCGCCTGCCCTTCCTTATAGACCGGATGTCCACGGCCATCCCAGCCCTCTTTTTATAATTTTTACACGAGGTGATTTTTAAATGGGATAGCTTTCAAGGCGGTCCACTCCTACGCGACCTCCTTTGCAGCCGCCGTTCTCTCGCTGCACGGAGAACTTCTCGTTCGGATCAAACGGACGAATACCTCTCTCTCATGATTTGAATATTGAATAGTTTAAAGACAAAAAATAAGATAATTGTGAACAAATTGCTGTCGAATCGAATCTGTAATTCAAGTACATATATATAACGGTAGCAGATCCAGAAATTTTTTGAGGGGGGCCGCACTTTATTTTTTACATTTCATGTGTGATAAAGGACCAATTTTGTATCAGTAAATAGTGTATTAGTACATAGTGACGTTGTAAATGACTAAATGTTTAAATACAATCCATTTTCAATTTTACAAAATATAGTGCATTTTATACAGAAATAGTAACTTTTTTTTTCCCCTTCCTCGCCTTGTAGGCTATACGGGGTTTCCCGGGCCAGGGGAGAGGGTGGGGGATTGATGCCGAGTACAATTAAATTTTCCCCTGGCTCCGGGTTTTGAACTTGCTATCTTCATATTTCCAATCAGGCCCATGGCAATGCGTATTTTCTAACGCGTTTGCCCACTCGGCCATCCCGCCACCCACAAAAATAGTAACAGTTTATTAGTCATAAATACTTCTAAAACTAATAATAGTGTATTATTATCACCTCTAAGGAGGGGGCGTGCCCCTTTCCATGATCCGCCATTGATCTACATTAAAATTTGACAATTGAAACCCTGGAATATTATTAAATGGATATTTAAAAAATCTGGTGCGTGCGCGCAACACACAACTTTCACTTACCAACTTAGATTAGAAATTAATGTGTTTTGTAAATTGCCACTTCTCAAAGTTATACATTTTTCCACATTCATTTCTTATTTTTGTTTTCATTTGCTCAAAAAAAAACACTAATTTCTTTTATTATTAAATAAAAGTTTTTATTTGAGATAATTCGGCAATGCAAGCATAATACTCCAAGTCGACTGATTTTATAATTCTCTATGTAGTTGTTGAAAATTTCATTTAGTTCCCATGAAACAAATAATTCTCATTAAATGAACAGAACATCTTTTATTATAACGCATTGGTTTGTCATTAAAGGCGTACGGTGCATGCGTGAGCTCGAGGTGTTTTACGAGTATGAGTTGACGGAATATTTTTCTTTTTTTCTCCTATACTTGTTTACTTGATTGTTTTCATATATCATATTTAGCCATTTCCTATTTTTAGGCGTGATGAGAGACAGTTAATTTCTCAATATAAACTAAAACAAAGGTACTTTATAGGAAAACAAAAAAGACCCCTTCTACATTTAAGCCCCCTCCGAAAATTTGAATACTGATAAAACTTACCTGATATTATTGAACACCTAATTTTCATGAAACATGACAAATTTTATCAAAATCATTAAAGCCGTTTTTGAGATAATCGAAAAAAAGCTAAAAATTGGAAAAAAGTTATGAAATAAAGTGCCCCTTCCGTTTGACCAATTTTTATGAAATGTTGGCTGTCACATCTTTGGCATATACATATGTCAAATACCCAGTTTGATCAAAATCTTTAAAGCCGTTTTTGAGTAAATAAAAAAAACACATGAAAATTATACAAAATTTATTAAGTAAAGTCCCCCCTCCGGTTGATCACTTTTGATGAAATTTTTACAGTCATATCTCGGGCATATTAATACATCAAATACTAAGTTTAATCAAAATCGTTAGAGCCGTTTTTGATAAAATCGAAAAAAACGTAAAAATTTATTAAATAAAGTACCCCCCACCCTTTGACCAATCTTGATGAGATTTTTGCTATCACATCACCTGAAATTGGGTATTTAGTGTATGTATATTACACTAAATACCCAATTTCAGGTTCGCACGGTTAATAGTTTTTGAGCTAGTCTGTTCACAGACACACACACACACAGACAGACAGACAGACAGACACACACACACACACACACACACACACACACACACACACACACACACACACACACACACACACACACACACACACACACACACACACACACACACACACACACACACACACATACACACACACACACCCACACACACCATTTCGCGGGATTTGGTTATTTCGACTCAGGGGACCCCAAAACGTGTATTTCCGTTGAAAACCGGAAGTCGAAAATTTTCACGATCGCAATACTTCCACTTACTATATATTTCATATATAGGTAAGTGAAAGTAAAAAATAATAATATGTTGTTCCACGTCGTAGGTTCTTATTTACTTTAGGACTGCCACATTGTTTCGAGTATATAGAGTTGTTGGATAAAAATCTTTTGACTATGCTGAGCTGATTACGAATATACCTCATATGGGGGGTCGGATTTTTTTTTTTTAATTAATCACCCGAGTAGATCTTCCTTAAAATGTTTATGCAGACTTAAAATTTATCGTTAATCAAACCAATCTCTTGTTAGATAAAAAAAGTTAAATATCTTTAGCTATTTCAGATGAATTATTAATTTTTCAAACTAATCTACACAGACGTAAGCTCACTTATACGAGATATGGCCATAGTTGAAATTTCTATTAACAAAATGAGAGATTAAAAAGAAGTGGGATAAGAGATCCCCACCTTACCAGCCCAGAGTATCTGAAACAAGCCAAGAAGGAGATACTGATATGCACCCTCCTTTCAGCTTGCATGACATTAGATTAGTAAACTAACCATAAATATCTGCTGATTGAATATATTTGGTGACAGGTGCGGATACATAAATTTGACTGTGTTAAAGCCAAAAAATAAGAAAATCAAATTTAGCAAAATATGTTAGATTTAAGGGACAATAGAGAATCATTATCATTATCATGGTTAGTCTATCAAAATTTGTCTTTAATAAAATAATTAACTAAACATTACATATCAAATACAAAAGATACTTCCATTATCTACTTATATACTAAAATATTTTTTTTATTACCTACATAAGAGAAATAAAATAAAAAGTAGAACCTTCTGGTTCAATGGAAAAAATTTCCATGATCAATGTATTTACATAGTGAATTTTTGAATTATATTATATAATTTAATCATTAATTTTATTTTAATAAGAAAATTATAGCTAGAAGAATTAACTTATTCACTTGAATACTCGCTGATGAGATTATCTCTTAACCATTGGGCCAATGTTATAAAAATCAAGTTCCAAAATTAAATGAGACTGTTTTTTTTTGTTTTTTTTTAAAAAGAAGTCCAAACTCAGTTTTATATTGTAATGCAGTAAATACAACTTCCAAACACAAATTAAATATATGTAAATAAAAACAGTAGCTTCCCTGATTATTTTAAGATATTTTTTTAAATTAGGGCCTAATTTCAGGCACTGATTAAAATGATTGATATTAGCCAATTTATTAGAGTTAAAACTAATATTTTCTATAAATTTGAGTGTAAAACATTGTCTTACGAATGGCTTATATAAATGGCATGGATGAGAGTTGGTTTTCAAGCAAGCGCTAAGTCAAACCAGCAGATGATCTACATTTGTATTCTGATTTAGTTAGATTGCATATAATAAAAGAAAGTGTCTTTTGGGGTAATTTTGTAATATCTGGCTATAAAGTGAATTGTATATCGTGTGAGAACAAATTTGTTGATACCCTTAGCCATATTTTCAAAAATGATATAAACTTTTACTTAAAATAGTAGAAATGTCGAAAAACACCACATTGTTCGACCTAACACATCCATTTGACGAAACATGGTGCCTGATAGAGATTTTCTGACTTCGGATTCGTGTTCAGTACACTCCAAGACGCAATAAAACAAAATTTTTGTTAAAGGGAGGATTTTGATGCAGACCAGTTTA
This sequence comes from Aelia acuminata, assembly GCA_911387785.2. Classification (NCBI taxonomy): domain Eukaryota; kingdom Metazoa; phylum Arthropoda; class Insecta; order Hemiptera; family Pentatomidae; genus Aelia; species Aelia acuminata. Next base: position 107,957,703 of record OU426980.1, read on the forward strand.
AATATCAACTAACTTATGATTATAAAATATTAAAATATGTTATAAACAGAATATTGATTTTAAGCCAATGTTTAAAGAAATTCTCTAATAAATAACAAAACATAATCTAAATAGGAAAAAATCGGCCATATTTGATCAGCATTTTTTCAAATGTTTCATATATTAAAACATCCCTTAACAGTTCGACAGGTTTGTTTGTAACCTAACCAGTTCTGTTTACTATTAACATAATTCTTAACATATACTCCTTCCCACATTATTACTTTAGGGTAATCTTAAGCCTCATTGTAGAAGAAAAATAAAAGTATTTTCTTCTCCTTTGCACATCCCAAAAGTTCAATTAAAATCATAATCTCAATTACTTATGTTAACAATTTCACTTCGCTATCACCACACATATTCTCGATAATAGTCCTATGATTTAATCAGTTATTGAAAAATAACATAAGAGATAACAGACGTAAAATAAAAGTAACTGGTGGTCCTATAGGAGAACTCAAGTAGTAATTCCAATACTACTAAGGTACTTCCTTCTCAATGTTATTTGCTCTAATCAGACTTTGCAGATCTTACATTAGAGGTATCTTTTTTTTTTTTTTTTTTTCTTTTTTTTTGCATTGGATTATTCCATACAGCCAACTATGTGGTTTAAATTAATTTTTATATTTATATTTCAATAGATAAATATTAAATATATTTATTTATTGAGCAGAGGTATTTTGAGATATTAATGATTTCTTCTCTTTTGTTAGTAGTAAGTAATTTTTCATATTGTGGAAGTATTGCGATTGTGAAAAATTTCGACTTTCGGTTTCCAACGGAAATACACGTTTTGGGGTCCCCTGAGTCCAAATAACCAAGTCCCGCGAAATGGTCTGTGTGTGTGTGTGTGTGTGTGTGTGTGTGTGTGTGTGTGTGTGTGTGTGTGCGCGTGTGTGCGCGTGTGTGCGCGTGTGCGCGTGTGCGCGTGTGCGCGTGTGCGCGTGTGCGCGTGTGCGCGTGTGCGCGTGTGCGCGTGTGCGCGTGTGCGCGTGTGCGCGTGTGCGCGTGTGCGCGTGTGCGCGTGTGCGCGTGTGCGCGTGTGCGTGTGTGCGTGTGAACAGACTAGCTCAAAAACTATAAACCGTGCGAACCTGAAATTAGGTATTTAGCGTATGTATATGCCCGCAATGTGACAGCAAAAAATTCATCAAAATTGCTCAAAGGGAGGGGGTACTTTATTTAATAACTTTTTGAGTTTTTTTCGGTTTTCTCAAAAACGGCTCTAGCGATTTTGATTAAACTGAGTATTTGATGTATTAATATGCCCTAGATATGACCGTAAAAATTTTATCAAAATTGATTAACCGGAAGGGGGACTTTACTTAATAAATTTGGTTTCATTTTAACGTGTTTCTTTTATTTACTCAAAAAATTTTTTCACGATTTTGATCAAACTGGGTATTTGATGTATGTATATGCCAAAGATGTGATAGCCAACATTTCATCAAAATTGATCAACCGGAGGGACTTTACTTATTAAATTTTGTATCATTTTCTCTTTTTTACTTTCACTTACCTATATATGTAATATATAGTAAGTGGAAGTATTGCGATCGTGAAAAATTTCGACTTCCGGTTTTCAACGGAAATACACGTTTTGGGGTCCCCTGAGTCGAAATGACCAAGTCCCGCGAAATGGTCTGTGTGTGTGTGTGTCTGTGTGTGTCTGTGTGTGTGTGTGTGTGTATGTGAACAGACTAGCTCAAGAACTATAAACCGTGCGAACCTGAAATTGGGTATTTAGTGTAGGTATATGCCCGCGATGTGACAGCAAAAATTTCATCAAAATTGCTCAAAGGGAGGGGGTACTTTATTTAATAACTTTTTAGGTTTTTTTCGATTTTCTCAAAAACGGCTCTAACGATTTTGATTAAACTGAGTATTTCATCTATTTGTATGCCCGAGATATGACTGTAAAAATTTCATCAAAATTGATTAACCGGAGGGGGGACTTTACTTAATAAATTTTGTAACATTTTCACGTGTTTTTTTTATTTACTCTAAATCGGCTTTAACGATTTTGATCAAACTGGGTATTTGATGTATTTATATGCCCAAGATATGACTGTAAAAATTTCATCAAAATTGATTAACCGGAGGGGGGACTTTACTTAATAAATTTTGTAACATTTTCACGTGTTTTTTTGATTTTCTCAAAAACGGCTCAAACGATTTTGATTAAACTTAGTATTTGATCTACTTATATGCCCGAGATATGTCTGTAAAAATTTCATCAAAATTGATCAACCGCAGGGGGCACTTTACTTAATAAATTTTGTAACATTTTCACGTGTTTTTTTTATTTACTCTAAATCGGCTTTAACGATTTTGATCAAACTGGGTATTTGATGTATTTATATGCCCGAGATATGACTGTAAAAATTTCATCAAAATTGATTAACCGGAGGGGGGACTTTACTTAATAAATTTTGTAACATTTTCACGTGTTTTTTTGATTTTCTCAAAAACGGCTCAAACGATCTTGATTAAACTTAGTATTTGATCTACTTATATGCCCGAGATATGTCTGTAAAAATTTCATCAAAATTGATCAACCGCAGGGGGCACTTTACTTAATAAATTTTGTATCATTTTTACGTGCTTTTTTTATTTACTCAAAAACGGCTTTCACGATTGTGACCAAACTGGGTATTTGATGTATGTATATGCCAAATATGTGATAGCCAACATTTCATCAAAATTGATCAACCGAAGGGGGGACTTTACTTAATAAAATTTGTATCATTTTCACGGGGTTTTTTATTTACTCAAAAACGGCTTTAACGATTAATAAAAATAAGATATGAATGTAGAAAAATGTGTGATTTTGGGAAATGATATCTAACAAAACACGTCAATTTCTTATCTAAGTAAGTTGGTAAGTGAAAGTTGTGTGTTGCGCGCACGCACCAGATTTTTTAATTAGGTGTTATTTAATATCAGGTAAGCGCTATCATTATTAAACTGTTCTGAGGTGGCTGTTTTTTTGTTTCCTATACAGTACCTTTGTTTTTGTTTATATGGAGAAATTATCTGTCTCTCGTTACGCCTAAAAATAAGAAATGGCTAAATATGAGATACGATAAAAACAAAGTAAACATATAGAGGAGAAAAAAAGAAAGAAAGAAAGGCGTAGTACGCCTTTAATGACAGACCATTGTTCATAATTAAAGCCGTTCTTTTCATTTAATGGAAATTATTTGTTTAATGGTAACTAAATGAAATTTTCAACAAGTACTTAGAGAATTATAAAATCAGAAGACTTGGAGTATTATGCTTGCATTGCCGAATTATGAGAAGTAAAATCTTTTATTTATTAATAAAATAAATTAGCGTTTTTATAGAGCAAACGAAAACAAATAACAAACAACAAATGAAAACAAATAAGAAATGAATGTGGACAAATGTGTAACTTTGAGAAGTGGCATTAACAAAACGAATTAATTTCTAATTTAAGTAAGGCGGTAAGTGAAAGTTGTGTGTTGTTTAATTCGGCGTTGTAAGAGTTAGGTAGTTTGTACTGTGCGGTATATTTGTACTAGAGGATGTATATTGCAGAGCCGGTATTATCATTTGTTTTGGACCCGTCTATGTAAATATTGATGTGTTGAGGCCAGTTATTTGTCAGAAATGCTTTTAAATCTGCATTAATGGTAATAGGGGGTAACAAATATAGTTCATTATTAATTATTATATTATATGTTTGAAAAAGCATATCATATTCAAGCGAATAACTGGTAGTATGTTACCGCTAAATACACTTTCGGCTACGGTTTGATATTTTATAAAACATTTGTAGATAAGAGGGACATATCTTTTCTTTTTCCAATATGACGAGGTTAAAATAAAGATGCTTAGGGATACAATTTTATTATAGTATTTACTATTCCTTGATTTGATTTTAAAATTAAATGATTGTTGCCAAACAATGTAAATGAATAATTACAAGATAAATTCAATTGAAATCAATAGTTCATTTTTGTACACTACTCGAGGCACTATGCGGTAAATCGAGTTATAGTGAGAAATCGTATCATCCTGTTTTTAATTGTTACTATAAAATTCACTAATTTAATGAATTTTTAGTATATTTTATTATATATATATATATATATATTATATTAAATATAATATTTACTTTAAATTGTACCCCTCTGCCTTTTTTTAAAACATATAATAATAAGTAAAAATATCCGGGAGTTTACTTATTATTATATGTTTTAAAAAAAGGCAGAGGGGTACAATTTAAAGTAAATATTTAATATGTCGAATATAGAAGAATTATATCATACCTGAACAAAGACATATTTTCTTCAAATGAAAACATTTTTTTAATATTTTTTTTATAAGAAATCACATAGTCAAGAGACGCTCCCCAAGTGAAACTGGCCAAATAAATTTTATTTAATTTTACAGTTTTTACTAAGCACGGCAAAGTTTAATAAGAGCTGTGCCGGAAACGTCTAGAGAAAAGATTTTTTTATCTCACTCTGCGCCGATATAGAAATACTCCTATAAGTTTTATCCTTTTCTAATAAATTTATTTTTATTTTGTTGTTTTATTTAACAAGATAAATAAACATGTAATAATAATATAATTTAGACAATAATTTATTTAATTTTACATAAGGGAATTATTTACATAGATAACCCTAATTTATTTTAATTTTGTAAATTAACTTCTTATATATATATATATATATATATATATATACATATATATAACATATTTATTAATATTCTAAAATATATTATTCAAATACCGGTACTGGATATTGGCTTACAATTAAAAAAATGATCAAACATAACAGTAATAGGTCTAAAATATAATTTTTTTACTAAACAAAATAAAAAACAGTATTGATGCACGATTATTTTTATATTATTGAGAAGGCCATGGACCCATGATGGGGTGTTGCACCGCGTGAGAATGTACTATTTATACCGGCTGATTATGAAATGGTTATTAAGATTGATGGTTATTATCATTTTTCTAACAGAATAGTTTCCAGTAACTTTTTATTATCGCTTATACGCCTAATATAACTATATTTTATTAACTATTTCAACGGATTGCGATTTATTATATAAATCATATTAAATTTTATTATTTAGCTAAGATGGAATCAACATTTTTCGAAAATAATTTTTTAAAAATGTGAATCACTTATTAAAAAGTCTTCTTATTAACTACTATACTGTTCAAATATTGGAAGTTCAAACAGGCTCCGCTGCATTTGCGATTTTATTTTTAAAAGTCGAGTTAACCTTGCTCAGTTCCCATAAATTCTTTTAGATATGGATCTTTTTATTTATTTAATTAGATTTTCATAATATTTTAATTTAATTTTATAATTCATTGACATCTGCATCTTATCCACTAATTTGTTGAAGATTTTAGGAAATATACAGCCGGTCCATTCCATTGATTTTGTTTTAGGTTTATGGTGTTTAAAAATACTTTTAGATCTTCAAGCACAAACCACTATTATAGATGGGTGATTTGGAGAAAATTAGCCCAAAATCTATTTAAAAATTTCATCCCCCTTATAGGGGGGGGGGGTGAAAAAGTGAATATTTTTTGTTTTTATTAAACAACTTTTTTTAATTTTTTTTGATGGTCTGATGTCATTTTTGTGTAAAAAAAAAATCATCTATAATTTTATAGATTCATAGCAGTTGCTTGAAGATTTAAACATGCTTTTACAATTTCATTGACCAAAACATTTCATCTTATTAGGTATGTATTCGCAAATTTGTTTTTTTCTATTTACTCGTTAACGGCTCAAACGACTTTCATTTTATGATTGAATTCGTATAGTTCTACAGTGTAATGTACATTGATATTAGCTAGGTGGTGTAGCATTAATTAGGACTTTAAGGAGTAAATCAGGGAGTTTAATGTTATAGTTAACTGTTAGAATATTTTTTTCAAATAAATGAAAAAAAAATAGGTTTTAGGTATTATCTCCTAATTAAAATAATATATTAATGGCTTTCAATTAAAAATTTTTACAATTTCATCCTCTAACACAGCATCTTTTTCGTTTATTGGAAATAATTTACCGTATCAGAGGGTCAGTAGTAATTAAAAAAACGGATAAATATAATATATTGTAGCATTTGATAATTAAATAATTTTCCAAGTAAAACACAAATTTCCGAATAATAGAGTGACAGTAGAAGTATAGTATACCTTTATAGAGCCATGGATTTTAGAAAAAAAATAATAGCTATCAGACCAAGTCATAGAAGATAGTAAAGAGCAACAAAAACTAAAAATAAATAAAGAAATAAAATAAAAAATAGTTCCCAAAGTTATTAAACCGTTGAAATCATAGTCTTAGAAGGTAATGGAGAGTAACGTTAGGTTACGTTATTCAATGTTACTGACGAAACAACTAGTTATACTAATTGAAATAACATCAATTTAATTTAATAACTTGAACTCGATAATAGATTTAAATAATTAAATATTAACACCCACATTAAATAAACTTTAATCAAAATTAGTTTCATAGGATCAGATTACTTTATATTATCTATTCCTCTTTTTTACTTTCACTTACCTATATATGAAATATATAGTAAGTGGAAGTATTGCGATCGTGAAAATTTTCGACTTCCGGTTTTCAACGGAAATACACGTTTTGGGGTCCCCTGAGTCAAAATAACCAAGTCCCGCGAAATGGTCTGTGTGTGTGTGTGTGTGTGTGTGTGTGTGTGTGTGTCTGTGTGTGTGTGTGTGAACAGACTAGCTCAAAAACTATAAACCGTGCGAACCTGAAATTGGGTATTTAGAGTATGTATAAGCCCGCGATTTGAATTTCATCAAATTTGCTCAAAGGGAGGGGGTACTTTATTGAATAACTTTTTACGTTTTTTTCGATTTTCTCAAAAACGGCTCTAACGATTTTGATTAAACTGAGTATTTGATCTATTTATATGCCTGAAATATGACTGTAAAAGTTTCATCAAAATTGATCAACCGGAGGGGGGACTTTACTTAATAAATTTTGTATCATTTTCACATGTTTTTTTTATTTACTCAAAAACGGTTTTAACGATTTTGATCAAACTTGGTATTTGATGTATTTATATGCCAAAGATGTGATAACCAACATTTCATCACAATTGATCAACCGGAGGGGGGACTTAATAAATTTTGTATCATTTTCACGTGTTTTTTTTATTTACTCAAAAACGGTTTTAACGATTTTGATCAAACTTGGTATTTGATGTATCTATATGCCCGAGATATGACTATAAAAATTTCATCAAAATTGATCTACGGGAGGGGGGACTTTACTTAATAAATTTTGTATCATTTTCACGGTTTTTTTTTTTATTTACTCAAAAACGGCTTTAACGATTAACAAAAATAAGATATGAATGTAGAAAAATGTGTGACTTTAGGAAATGATATTTAGCAAAACACGTCAATTTCTAATCTAAGTAAGTTGGTAAGTGAAAGTTGTGTGTTGCGCGCACGCACCAGATTTTTAAAGGTACCTATCGTCTCAAAAGAATGTTTTTGTTTTGGTTTTTTCGAACTTGAAAAATTGCTCAAATTCATCTGTGAATTTTTTTTTTTTTTTTTTTTTTTTTTTTTTTTTTTTCTTTATCTATCTCCTTTGTGCCCTAAGGCGTGGAGTAGCCTCCTCACACCACTTCTTATATCTTCCCCTGTCCTGGACCATTCTCCTCATTTCCACCATTGAGCAGCCCCTCTCACTCCCAAGTCTCTCTACATATCCATTATATGTAAGCCTCGGTCTGCCAACTGGTCGCTGCCCTCGTGGTCTTGCTTCCAATAGCCACCTCGCTCTCCGGTCATCACCCATTCTGCAAACATGGCCGAACCACTTGAGTTGACGCTCAATGAGGACATCTCTTAGGGGTCTCACTCCCAAGTTTTCCCGGATAGTTTCGTTTCTCACTCGGTCTCGTTTGGTTTTACCAGCAGCTCTTCTCAGGAACCTCATTTCTGCCCCCGTGATCTTACCAACATGCCTTTCAAGAGCTGTCCAACTTTCTGACCCGTAAAGTAAAACTGGAAGAAACACTGTCTTGAAGAGCCTCATTTTGGCTTTTCGGCTCAACTCTTGCTTCCCTATTAGAGTGTTGGATATCTGGTAGAATACACCATTGGCTTTCCTTATCCTGTTCAGCACCTCCTGGTCGATTCTCCCATTATTGCTAATGACAGTCCCTAGGTATTCGTAGCTTTCCACTGTCTCCAGCTTTTCACCACAGCATAATATATTTAGTTCTTGTGCATCTCTTCCAATGTGCATTACCTTGCTCTTAGCTGGGTTGATCTGTAGACCTTTCCTTCTCAGCTCCTCATACCACTCCTCTACAGCTGTTTGCAGTCGATCAGGGCTATCAGCTACTATCACAATATCATCCGCATAAATGAAGCTCTGGACGAGAACAGGGATGAGATTCCAATACCCCACTGTAGTCCGTGGAGTTCTCCTTTTACAGATCTTCCATACCTCATCCATAACTATATTGAAAAGTAGTGGGCTCAGGCTATCCCCCTGCTTGACACCCCTGCGCATTTTAAAGGGAGAAGATTTCATTCCATTCAGGCGCACTATTCCTTTAGGATCCTTATATACAGCTTTGATGGCATTTATTAAGTTTTGAGGTACCTGCTTTTGCTTAAGCGCCCTCCATATTTCCTTGCGGGGAATTGTATCAAATGCTGCTTTCAGATCTAAAAATCCGAGATACACGTTGCGACCCCGATCCCACGTTTTCTCTACAACCATTCTTAGGGAGAATATGTGGTCTTGCGTTTGTCTACCTGGTTGAAAAGCCGCCTGTTCTTCCTCTAAATCCTTATCAACATAGGTTCTTAAACGTTGTTCGAGTATCCTTGTGTATACCTTATACACTACGGAAGAGAGGCATATCGGCCGATAGTTCTCGCAGGAGGTCTGTGGTCCCTTCTTGTAAATAGGAATTATTATGTTTTCTTCCCACTCGGCCGGGATCTTCTTCTCATTCCACACCAACTGAAAAAGGTTCTGCAGGGCCTTAATTAGTTCCATTCCTCCATACTTGATCAGTTCAGGTGGAATTCCATCAATTCCAGCAGCCTTTCCTAACTTAATTCTTTCGATAGCCATTTCGACCTCCTCCTCAGAGATAGCATCTTCCATGTTTGGTGGTACCGTATCCTCAGCTCTAGGCCTCCTGCCATCATCAGCAATGTCTTCTGGTTCCTCGCAAGAGAACTTGGACTGGTAATGCTTTCTCCAAACCTCCAACACTTCTTTGTTGTTGCTTATCAGCTGACCGTCGATACTCTTTATGGATCGCACCTGCTTGCCTTTCTTACCTCTAATGCTTTTGACCGTATTCCAGAATTTCCTAATATTCTGTTCAAAATTCTTTTGGATCTCGGCTCCAAAATCTTCCAATGGTTTTTTCGAACTTGAAAAATTGCTCAAATTCATCTGTGAATTTTTTTTAGGTCGTTATTAATAAAATAAGAACATATCCAGAATAAATTTTAATAAAGAAATCGATAAGTCAGATAATATATGCATAGTCAAAGCATCTTAATGATATTAAATGAAATTTTAAAATACATATAATAAAAATATATAACACATATCTTTTAATATACATATACATATATATAATATAAACATAACGAAATGTCAAAAATATGTGATTAGTAAATTTAAAAATTATTGCCGTTCGGGAACCCTCTTTTTCGGAAACGCACCTCTGGGACATGAAGGGGTAAACATATTTTTTTTTCCGTTTTATTATTACATTTTTTAATCGAGATTAGGCATACAATACCTTTTAAAAAAATATTTTTCATAATATTCTGGAAACACCAATAATCAGTGTGAATTTCTGAAGTGTGCATATTTGAAGTTTTCAAGTTCACAAAAAATATATTTCAAAAAAACTTAAACTATCTTTCACACTTTCACAATTAATTTTGAACCTTATAAATCAATTAAAAACAGAAAAAAATTATAATAGTATTCTTACAAATATATAGATGTCAATAATGCGTAAACGCATCTCTGGGATAACAAGTGTTAATTTGATCTATTCCCAGACTCGTTTGCTTGACCGTGAAATCCATTGTTTGTATTTTATAATTTCAACAAGATGATTGCGTATTGAAAAATTACGAATTCATACATCTCAACTATAGTTTTTTTATTTAATGTTTTTGAACCAGTTCATGGTGAAAAATACAAAAAAAAAAAAATAAATAAAAAAGTATTTCATTATTTTAAACTAACATAAAAAGCCTTGTAACATTGTAGGGCAGATAGGCTTGCTTGCACCTAATAACATTTACTTATCTTTTTCTCAGCATCATATGCCGGTACAAATCATAATGAAAATAGTCCATAGCGAAATAAAACAAAAAAGACTAATTAATATAAAATATTCTCGTTCAAAACATAAACTTTCAAGTTTCTACTGATCATAAAAGTAGATTGCAATTTATTTAATTTTGATCTTTAAAAATCATAAAATTAAATAATAATAATAATAATAACAATAGTTTTTTTTTATAAATTGTAACTTTGTATACATTTATTTCATATAAATTGGTCTTATCGTAATGTTTCAATAAATTGATATTAATATCTACATTAATTTGTCCCAACTTTCCATTTTTTAAAATATATTGTTTACTGGAAATTTATAATATATTTTGTTCATTAAAATACTTTATGTTACTAATATAATTAGAACATTATTTAATGGTATGAGTTTTAAATTTAAAATGACTAATGATTAAGAAATATATTACTATCGTAGAAGTAAAATACTAAATAATTCAATCGAAATTAATGAGCATTATAATTTATTTTACGTTCCTGTTAAACTTTAGAAAGTCGTAAGGCTCATTTAGAGTTCGAAATGAGAAAAACATTGTCGTTCGAAGTCGATACGTCAGATTGAACATTTTTAGCTAAAACAACATTTCATTCTAGGTTTGGCCGTAAGTAGGTCACCGCCGAAACTGCTCTTACTTGAAGGGATTCAAGGTAGATAAAAGCAGACTAGAGGGAAGTAAGGCAAGGTTCATGACATTGAATCGCGGTGTATATAAGAGAGGAGTGGGGAGGGCGCCGGCAGTTAGTGCTGTGCGCGAGTGTTGGTGTGGATACCGGCATGCCACCAGGAGACGACGAGACGACGATCGCTCAGGCCGATCATGAACCGGTCCAGCATAAGGACAGCTTTTCGTCTGTCGATAGCGTCTCTCCTCCGCTAGAGGAAAAGGGCATACAGGGAGACCTCTCAGAAGACGGCACTGCAGAAGAATCGAAAAAATCGACAGAAGTTAATAAAACAGACAATTCTGAAGAAGAAGAATTCGTTCCTCCCGACGAAGAGCTTACACAGAAAATTATAGATCAGGTAGAATTTTATTTTTCTGACGTTAATATTACAAAAGATGCATTTCTGCTGAAACATGTTAAAAGAAACAAAGAAGGGTATGTTTCTTTAAAGCTGATTTCTAGTTTCAAAAGAGTGAAACACTTGGCGAAAGACTGGAGAGTAGTGGCTTACGCACTAGCCAAATCTAAAAAATTAGAAATAAACGAGGCTGGTACTAAACTTAGAAGAGTCGATCCTTTACCTCCTTATGACCAAACTACTCCATCCAGAACAGTTGTAGCAATAGATTTGCCTTTAGAAAAACCGACAATTGAAAATGTAGCCGAAATGTTCAAAAGCTGTGGCGAAATTGCACTTATCCGTATATTACGACCCGGGAACCCAATACCGGCTGACGTGAGGAATTTCGTGAACAAGCATCCTGAAATGAATGGGAAAATTTCGGCTCTTGTGGAATTCGAAAGAACAGAATCAGCTCATAATGCTCTTCAAAAAGATTCCAATTGGAGAAATGCTGAAAATATGAAAGTATTGGAACTGAACGCGCCTCCATCTGTTGATAAAAAGAAGAAAATGAAGAAAGTACCAAGATCCTTCGATATGGACTATTCCTCATCATGTGCTAGTGGCTCCGAAGCTGAGGAAAGGAGATTCCGCCTGCAGCGACGTTGTTCCTCACCTCACATATCAGGAAATGAAAGTCCTTGGATGCAAAGAAGATGGTCCAGAGATTCTGGTACTGACAGTTCAAGTTCATACTCACGTTCAAGATCTAACAGTGGTATGTTTTTTATTCCAGACTATGTAAGACGTATGTCATCAGATTCTTGTTCAGACAGTTATGGATCCAGGTCTAGATCCAACAGCCGAGTATCTTTGTCGGATATTCGCCGATTATCTATTTCTAGTAAAGATTCTGATTGTTACTGTTGCCATGGAGATTGCGGAAGAAGAGGCTCTTTAGGAAAAGATTCCGGATCTGAAGGCTACGGTTCATCAAGATCAAGAGCAAATAGTGGAGCATCGGACATAAGAAGAAGTTCTATTGAATATTATTGTATACCTAAAGGAAAAGAAGGAAGGATGGCACAAGATGGATACTGGGACCAAGGAAGACGTTACCCCTGTAGAGAACAAGAATCAGAGAGAATAAAATCAAGAGAAAATGTAATTCGAATGCCAAGGGGTCCTGATGGTGGCCGAGGCTTCATTCCCTCAAAGCCATCTTGTCATACATTGATTGAATAAAACATTCTCATTATTATAAATTAATATTTTTAAATTTCAATCTCAAACTTTAAAGTGTGGTGTTTTCTCACTAAGCAAAATCAGAGAAAGTATAATATTATTTTGATAATAATTTTAAAAAGTGATAAAAACCGCATAAAGCTGATGTGCAACTTAATTTTGTATATATTTATTTGTTATTTAAAATTTATTTATTTTTAGGCTTTAAGTATTGTTTATTGTTGGTAATTAAATTTTATTGTACAACAATTATTGTGTCTTTTTTCAATAATTAATTTCCTCTATTGAAAAATAACATCATGTAACTTCATCGGCATATTTTAAATTAATTATAATAGACAAATTCAAATTTCTCATTAACAGCTGAAATTGCGAGCTCAAAGTGCTTATATAATGTGATTAATCACTTTTAATGTGAATTTACTAGGTTTTATTAAATTTCAAATTTACAATTAAAATCTATAAATATTAAAAAATTAAATAATCAAAGGGCAATATAGCTGATAAAAGAGTAAAGCCAGCTATGAAAACAGAAATTTGTAAAACTTACTATTAGTTTGTAATTATTGAACAAATTTCTTTTTAGCAAATTTACTTTATTATGCAATACACAAAAATTTAAACCAAGAGTACCACAAAATAATATATTTCAAAGTAATATAGTATTCGGTAGATTTATTACTCCATTTAGAAATCCATTGGCAAGTGTATTATTTATCTGTAATACAATTGCCAACAGGGATTAATATTGAGGAAAATACATAAGTATTAACTTTATGAATAATTTCTGATATTTGTTCAACTAAATTTTATATTTTTAAAGCAATATTATATGATTTGTATTGCTAGCCATTGAAAGCCCTATTTTATTTAATTAATTAATACAAAAAAGAATTCAGTACATTTTTAATATTAATTAATAAGTTAATGACATAAATATCTCAACAGTTATTTGAGGACCTAGAGGTAATCATTTTGGAAATAATCATTTTTTTTATTTTATTATTTATTTTAAATGTTTCTAAATTTACTAAATCTGATGAGTATCATTTTTTTTATAAGGATTTGTCTTTGTAAAATGAGCAATCTTAAATTAATATAATTAAATACACTACAAAACTTTTGAAATGTTTTAATATATATATATATATATATATATATATATATATATATATATATATATATATATATATATAAATAACTTTACTTTTTACAATTAAAAACCATAAATATTCAAAAATTAAATAATCCAAGGGCAATATAGCTGATAAAAGAGTAGATATATATATATATATATATATATATATATATATATATATATATATATATATATATATATATATATATATAAACATTGCAAATGAATTTCAATCCACAATTTAACTAAATGTGTTTAATTTAACATCAAAAACTGAACTTGGAGTTTTGGTTAAAAAATGAAAAACAAAGTTTACTATTTGTATAATTATGTTAATTTTAGATGCATCTCAAGCCTCATAAGTTATAAATGATTCTCATAATAGAAGGTTGATTTTGATGAAATTCAAACTTTCATAAAGAAATTTATAGAGTATTTCATACACTTTAACAAGCTGGTAAGTAGTAGGTTAGTAAATTGAACTTACACTGAAGGGAATTCAGCACCATTTTTCGATGACATTGCAAATTCTGATTAAACTTACTTCACAAATTTCTCATTAGCTAACTGGTAGTAGGAAAAAAAAAATCAATCCCCTTAATACCAATTACGAATGATGGCGCAAAATTTAATAAAACTTGATATTCTTGCACTACATTAACATTGGGCAAATTTTGAAGAAGAAACAAACCACTTGTCATACGACTGGAAATACTATAGCAGCATGGCACGTTCTTACTTCCCTTCAACATGGAGAGGTACAAGGTTAATTTTTTTTTTCTTTTTAAATAGTCTAAAATTGAAAAACAAGGAAACCATTTATCTGAATGGTTGACTAAAATAATGTATGAGTCAATTATCCCCAATGAATCTCCTTTGGGATAAGGCTTATTAATACTTTAAACAATAAAATTATAGTGGAACTCTGCTTATATGATTCTCATGGACTGATTATACTAAAAATCTTTTGCTAAACCTATCGCAATGCTACTTTGGGGCGTGGCATATTTTGGGAGGTTATGTGACCTCTATAATATAATAATAATAATATGATATAAGTGAACTCCCATAATGTCCTTTTTAGTTAAAAAAGGTATTTGATCAGCTTCATTAGATCCCAGCTTTAGACTTCCACTCAGGGGTTGATAAACTTCCACAGGGGTATTTGTTTAACTTTTATTTATTTACTCTAAAAAAAAACTTACAGAATAAATAAATTATAAATTACAGAATAAAATAGATGTTAAAAATTATTACACTGCTAGTACTCATAATGGAAGAGCAATGGTTTCCGGTATTGCTGGATTATATTAAAATATTTCATTGTTAACTGGGACAATATTTTATGGTGTTCTGAATAAGTACAGAGAGAAAAAATTCCCTGTTATATAAATAAGCTTTAATTATAAATGGTATCTGTAAAAAGGATAGTTCATCCCTAAAGTAAGTTATAAATGATCATCAGAGGTACAATCTTGGCAATGAAACCCTTCAAAAAAATGTTTAGTAAGATTAAATAATGAAATTAAATTATTGTACTAGTAAGCTTTTTTTTCTTTTTTCCTGGAGATCTTAAACATTTTGTAAGGGGCCTAGTTTCTTTTACATAAAATTCATTGGGTTTAAGAAATTCAATTCATTTAAAATACTTTAATAATAAGAGTTAACTGTTTCATTTGACCAATGGAGTAAACAAAAACTTCTTGCAAAGGGAAGTTCCAGCACGCCTTTTGAACAGCTGGTCCATTGTTTTTTTAAACTTTAGTGCAATATATTTTTATCCATCAAATAAATAACATATTTAAATTTGGGGCGGGGGGTAAAAGTATAAAAGTATTACATATGTAAGTCATTTAAACTAAATCAATCAAGAAACTTAAAATCCATTGTAATATAGGGTGGGTTTCATTTTTATGTTTATTTTTGTAATTTAAGGTACTGTGAAAGTATTCCCTAATAACAAAAATGATTTACTAGAAAACATAGGAGGCACTAATGTAACAAGAATTTACTTACAGATCTCTTCTAGAATACAAATAAAAAAAAGCAAAATAAGAGGTTGAAAGTGGTAATTATTCTGAATTAAATAAAATCTCAAATCAAGCAATACAGTCTATAATTTAAAATAATTAATAAAATAAAATTAATAACTAATAATATAAAGAGTTTGAAACTACTAAGAAGTTTTTAAAATAGAAAAATAAGTTCTAAACAATTATTTCCTATATTGTGGAAGCTTTGAAATGATAAATCTAAACATTTAATTTTGATTAATTTGGTTACAAAATGATATAAAACTATTCAGATTAAATTATCCGCCTCCATATAATATTTAGGTGCTATGCTATGTTGATCAAAATCATGATAAAATGATGGAAGGTTAATGAATAATAATGATATTTTCCAAATAATAATTCTGTCATCCCAGTGAATAAGTTATTATGTCAAAGTTTGTCAAAAAAGAGATAAGTGATTAAAGAGGTGCTGATAAGCACTTTCTATGAGTAGAATAAGTGTCTAAGTCAGACATTCATTTTAAAGGTATTTTTTAAAATGTGGGTTTTATCTACCTTGACTTTAGTAGACCTCAAACAGTTAATTCAATTTAATCAACCACGGGAAATCAATTAAGTCAGTGAACAACTATCAAAACAGAGTTGATTAGCTTTTAGTGGCCAGTGAAACATGGTACAGTCTGGTTAATCATTCATGCACAACACATTTTTTTTTATTTTTGTCCTCCCGCCCAAATTATCTTGGCATAACCATAGGATCAGGAGGAATTAAGATTTTATTCTTTGTTTTATTTGTAGCTGTTAGGCATTATGATTCAGTTCTACTTTGCCATCTGACAAGACAACAATGCACAACAGTTTTGGAAGAATTAGAAGCGATTTTACAGTTTTTTCCAAAAGTGATTCAATTGCAACACTGAAAATATGAGTGACCAAGGAAGCTCACAGAATCAAGGTAAGCATTGATAAATTACTCGATCTATTTGCACTTGAAATGCTAATTACGTTTTTGAATCAGTAATACAAGGTCATATTACATTCATATACCTTTATTTATATTTAGACATTTTTTTCAACAATATCAAAGCTGATATGATTTTTCTGACCCAAGAAAGCACAAGTAACAATTTTTGGCTTTTATGTTCTGTCCTATAATCAGCCAAAAACCAACATTAAATAAAATAATTTCTAATGAAAGGTCACACTCACATAGAGTACAACAGGGACCACTCGGTCGTAGAAAGGGGGGGAAAAAAACATTAAATAAAATAAACCAAAAATTTCTAGTGAAAGGTCACACTCACATGGAGTACAACAGGGACCACTTGGTCATAGAAAGGGGAGGAAAAAAAGTTTTATAAAAATCAATCATCTGATTGATTAGGTTCAAGGCAAGCATTGATAAATTACTCGATCTATTTGCACTTGAAATCCTAATTACTTTTTTGAATCAGTAACACAAGGTCATATTACATTCATATACCTTTATTTATATTTAGACATTTTGTTCAATAATATCAAAGCTGATATGATTTTTCTGACCCAAGAAAGCACGAGTAACAATTTTTGGCTTTTAAGTTCTGTCCTATAATCAGCCAAAAACCAACATTAAATAAAATAATTTCTAATGAAAGGTCACACTCACATAGAGTACAACAGGGACCACTCGGTCGTAGAAAGGGGGGAAAAAAACATTAAATAAAATAAACCAAAAATTTCTAGTGAAAGGTCACACTCACATGGAGTACAACAGGGACCACTCGGTCATAGGAAGGGGAGGAAAAAAGTTTTATAAAAATCAATCATCTGATTGATTAGGTTCAGTAAATAAGAATATAAAAAAAAATCCTTTTCAGGTTGTTGTCTTGAAAAGAACCCATTTCAACAATTTTACCCTAATAGAAAAAAAAAGTGGTCCGTACTTAATTTGAAAACAAAAGACATTAATGATGACAAATTTCTCTGGAAGTCTGTCCAAGGCTACAGTTTGGCTATTTTCATTACAGAATCTCAGAGTGGAATCAGGATCAAGAAAATTAAACAGATTAACAAAATATTAATTCTTTGAAGCATTCATTTGTGTTTTTTATTAGTGAGTCATTATTCCTTTCATTTTATATGGTTTTTTTTCTTAAACTATAACTTTCCTGTGAATTTTATTTGTAAGCATTATTCTTCTGTTTTTTTTTTATTTTATTTTTTTTTAAATCTTGGTTAATAGAATAGAAAGCATTTTTTTTTTCTTCATTGTTTTATTCATCTCAACCACTTAAACTAAAATTAAACCCATGGAAATTAAATAAGACTTGTTTTGGAATGATTTCTGTAACTGCACAATTGGCTAAGTCTGTGGGGAACTGACGGTGATCACTAGGTCACCTTCAATATTTCATTACTGAAAAGAGCTATTCAGTAGAATTTATAGTAGTAGCAAGCGACCAGTTTTTTTAATGTTTTTACCAAATTTCATTGGTTGATAACGAAACCTGATTTTTCACACATATCAAACTTTAAAAGTCGAGCCCTCAAATGTAAGGTAATTCTAGTTAACCAATAATCAAAAGAATAACTAAAAAAAAAAGAAAAAATTGTGAGATGTTTACTACAACTACAATTATTTTAAAAATATAAAGTATATGTTTATTAATATCATATGTTTTATTAATAATTTTTTTTAGTAGATATACATTTAAATCAAACAATAATAACAATTTTATGTACATAATAGAGGTACCTTAATATAAAAAATAATAATAAATTAAGATGGCTGATCATTAAACTGCACTAAAACTAATGTGATATAGTGATTTTACAGGCTAAGGTGAAATTAAAAGAATAAAATCAGTAACAATACCTACAACCGATGAAGGTATTTGAAAGATTTGTACTTTTTCTTGACCAACATTTAACTAAGAAAGTGATATGGTCATTGTCTGCATTTACTCAACAAAATTGCCCTCCAATCCAAAAAATGGGAAAATACTGACATGTAAGAGGCTCGAAGGTGGTCTGTTTAGAAATATTTTAAAAATATTCAGTGATATAAATTGCTCCTTGACAGTTATCTAGAATTTAATTGTTTGCAGTTACCTAGGCAAAACATAGTAGCAAGGGTAAGAACAGATCACTGTTGAGAGACTAAATTATGAATCTGATACAAGTTTAAAATTGTTAATGAACACATAATTGTTGAATCAACTCCTGTAACCAAACGCTTAGCACTTTCTCCCTCAACCCTTACTAATTTGCACTGCTTCAATACAGGTATGGCGACTTAACTTTAGACATGCATGCCACAGAAAAATCTTCAGCTGAGGGCCACCAATGATTTTTTACCGGCGCGCCGATGCTCGCGAGATTTTTAAATCGTGGGCGTTCGCAGGGGAGGGCAATTCCCCACCCCCTTAGAAATTTTGAGAAATGAAAAGTCGTAATCATTTAATATATTTATAAAGCATTAGCTAAACATGTATTTTAACTTTTAAATATCAGTAAGTTTTATTTTCACAATAAATTGAGCCTTAAAAGGTCAGAATACCTCGACCCCTTCGAAAATTTTATCAGCCTGCCCCCCCCCCCCAAGAGGAAATCCTGCAGACGCCCCTGGGAGTGCTCATTATTATTTTATTTGTTGAATTGAATTGATAATGGGAATGAATGAATTGAATCGTAAATTAAACACAAGTTTCACATGTAAAAAACATACTTTACAACATTAGAAAAAAGAAAGAAGAATCTTTTAGCAGAAGATAAAAGAAATAACGGATCCCTTATCGATCCTCTAAACAGTAACAAGGGCAGGTAATAATCTGATTAGGGTAATCATACCGCAGAAAAATAGAAACAACTTGTGGTAAGCAATTCTTGCTGTAGCGATACGGCGGTTGAAGAGTGACATGACAGATGTCCTAACATTGTTTCATATCAGCTGATCAATTTTTCTCGTAGCTTTTTGAAAGTCTGTGAATATGCCTTAAAGAAAAACTCTATTGCCAATAACACTGGACAATAAAATTTAACTTTTTGTCTGTTAAATAATCTGAATAAATAAATTCCAGGAAAGAAATCCAAATGCGAGTCAAGAAAATGTATTTTAGAGACATATTACATCCTAAAGCCTTATAATTTTATAGAAGATCAGAAACTAGCTCTCTGTAGTTTTCTGCTTTTCTATTTCCAAGAAATACTTTCGCAACATTTTTAAAAGAAATCCGAGCTGATTTTTTGGCTCCATTCAAACATTCCTTAATGTCTTGATGTTCAAAAATCACACATATGCTCCCTTAATTGTGGAACAACAAATAAACCTTCTTTTATTTTTGCATTTGTGGCTTTTAAATATAGAAATCCAGGGCTACTTTTATCCAGTGCTTTAACAAAAATTTTCATCAAACCGAGTTTGATGTGCAATGGTGGTAGATAAACGTTTACTAGTGGTTCGAAAAGTACATTTTTTTCTCCAGGTACAAGATTTCTTTTGGGCCATTCCTTCTTGATATAATGATTTCTTCGGTCTCTGCTGTTCCACTCACACAGAAAACAACAAAATTTTTTATAACCTGATTGAAGACCTAATAAAAGTCTAACACTTTGAGGTCTCCACACACATTCCAAAAATGCTTCTGGTATTGTATCTCGTACGGTAAAATGTTCCTATTGCCATATGTCTCTTATGGGCTGCATAGGCAATGGTGATTGAGGGCTTAATGTCTTTGTCCATATGAATGAGAACGGTTTTTAAAATAAGTTTGGAGGAATCTATGAACAGCCTCCATTCTTTAGGATTATGATGATATCATAATTCACCCATTAATGCATCAATATCTTTGCAAAATATTAAATGATATTTTGCAGAGAAAAAGCGATGGAGTTCTTGTTCCCATTGGCGAAAGTATATATTTTTGTTACCTTCTCAAGTAAGTTCCAGCCTTTTAATCTAGATCTCGGCCTGATTTTTTGATAAGCTAAGATCTCGAACTAGATCATTGAGTTCAGACTGATTGATTCTGTGAGGTTATGAAGAAAAATTTAGAGGAGAGGGGATCAGACCCCGGTCTCACACTCACGTGGTGCCTTTCATCTGATAGCACTTTTGTTTTCAAACTTATTTATGAGATTATTTTCTTCAATGCGGAAAGACTGTGAGTGATCTACACAACCAAAAGTATTACTTTTAAGGTTTAGTAGCCATGTAATTGCATTTTTCATTGAAAATGGCCAAGACCGCTGTGACCTACCACCTCCCTGGATCCGTCCTTGCACTCTAGAATAAAATAGAAAATAAAACAAAACCCTAAAGTAAGAAAAATACTTGGCTCATTGATTTTTTAATTTAAATGTTATCTTGAATTATTCAACTATGTTATTAAAATATTAGATCGTGTGTTTTTTATGGGAATTCAAATACAGTTTAAAGGCATATAATTTATTTGTTTTTATTTACCGCTAAATACTACATGTTAGCCAAAAATATAGAAAAATTAGCACTTCTAAGTGTTCTAATAATTCTAAAACTAGCTATATGTACATATATGATAGTGAAAACATTTGTGAACTTTTTTTTATCTTTTTAATAATGTTGACTTTCAATTAAAGCATTAATTATAATAAATTTTGAAATATACTTTAACTAATAGTATAATACAGGTATTAATTATAGTTTCAAGTGACAAAAAATGGCACAGTAACGAAATAACTAAAATATATTTTTAGGCACTGCATTTAGGTAGGTATGTATATATAAGGATTTTACTTATTAATTTCAAATAAATATTTTTCTGTTACAAATTTGCTCAAAATCTTTAAACTAGAATGTTGTTGACTGATATTATTTGACGTTCTATGTTTTGATTAAATAGTCCTCTTTGGAAGTGATCAACCGCTTGTCCTGACCTCTATGTAGTCTTTAGCTTCGCCACATTGCTTGGGTCGGTGCGGTTCTCCGTTCTTTAGTATAATTCGTTCCTGGGGTTTTATATCTTGTCTAAACAGTAAGTATATTCATAATTATTGCTAAAATTTTCCTGTAGAATATCAATAACAAAAATTGGTAAGGCCCGTTATTAGAAATTTCTTTTAATAGTAAAAGTTGTTGAGACCATGTGGCTTTGTAAGTGCCTCAAGCTGTTAATTTGTAACTGTCATGACTTGTTAAGGATTTCATTATTTTATATTTTGATAGCTTAGATCTTTCAACATCACGTAAACGATTTATACCATGTATTTCAACATTGCCCTGCATGTGATGCCTCCTTAGATAGAAGAGTTAACGACAGCTATTAAAATTTTTAGCAGCTGTTTTAACTATTAATGTAATCCTCATTTATGATTTGTTTTGTTTTATTTTATTTGAAGTTAAAAAATTAATTTCTGAAATATTAAATTCTTAAAACTTCATCTGGAAATGGTAGAGAAGTAATGACACCATGGTTAAAGGCTGCTAAGGTTATTTATCAATATATTTTATGCATCCTTCTCCTCACTTTATCACCAAATTTGTTGACTATCCATCAATTAACACCTAATTTGATTATATCAACGTTTTTTGGTCTAGATTTTGTTAATAGTATATACCAATTATTGTTTCAGTTATTGATGTTGGGCACATTCATTTGAGTACACTGTCACATGGTCCTTGTTTTGTATTTGTAGTGTATACATTTTGTCATTATCGCTGACACTTTTTCATTAATTATTATATGATTTTGTATTTGTTTGTTTTATTGTGATTCTGTTTGGTCTGATCTTCAAGTTGAATAATCAGTTCGTGATAAACATTGTTTAGGGTGAGGTAGCCCCTATTAACGTGCTAGTAGTGTTGTTAATGACTCGTCAACATGTGTGAAAGAGGAGCATTATATGAATCTTACAATTGACGGAATAAAAAACTCCATTCTAAAATGTTTCCAGAAAAGCTTTATTTCATTTTAATATATTTCTACTTCTTTATTTTGTATGTATTTATGGCCATTCTATAAAATTATAGGTATTATTTAATCATTTTACTTGGAAATAATAAGGTATACTTTTTCAAAAGAAAAATATTATTGAATAAAGTGCTTTTCTAAAATATGTTGAAATTGGAGTTAGTCATTATGTGAGCTGAATGGCCCATGTATTTAAAGGTTTTTATAGATATAGTATTTAAAGGTTTTTGTAGATATAGTCTTGAAATAAGTCTGGAAGTAGATAAAGACATAAATTCATTACCCCTAACTAACAGAATGGTTCGGTTACTTCAAATCTCTATCAAGGTTTCTTTTTCATTTCCACGTTCAGCATAACAACTTGAACTGACTTAGTAAAATTTTGGTGTTCATTGATCCTCACATTTTCTTTGGATATAAATCCTGAACATACACATTTTAGACATTACTAAAGAATATCAATTTTATATATTATTGTAACTGAGTAGTTTTCAACTTAATAAAACAACCGCAGAACAATTCCAATATCCTGTGAAACAATTGTGTAGTTCTGATGGAGGTTATCATTCCAATCAACCAACTATGTTGCTCACTTTTTGTTTGTGTTATAAAACATTATAGTTAATTTAAAATGCCGACAATACCAATAGCTGCTGCTTTCACTTTACTATCGTCTCCTTCGTCTGCCTACTCTTGTGTTAATTATATAATAGGTGCAGTGTGTATAATTATAATAGGTGCAGTGCTTATTAACTTTTATAGAATTCATTTGTTACTTAGCTTTAATATTCCATGACCATTTTATTTGTATAACGTTGTTAATTCAGAGGTTTTATACTCTATTCAACATTGTGTAACCTTTTTTGCTATTGTGAGTACGATAGTTTAATATTTAGATTTATTACTTAATATTTAAACTGAGAAATGTGCATTTTTGGTCTTTAGCTTATTCTTAATTTTTTCTTCTATTTCGTTTTTCGTTATCAGTGACCCAAACTATCTTTAAACTTTTTGAGCCGATCATTTGATGGTTTAAATTTAGTCCTATTTAATTTACCGGAAGCGATTTAAGTTTTCGATCATGCGCTAACAAACCGTTTATGCAGTAAGTTGTGATTTTTTTCAAAATCTGGGGCCTTGTGTCTTTTTACTAAATAATTATTTGCACTCAACCATTCTTCCAGTATTTGTTATTTATTCTTCAGCACATCATAAATTTCAGTTTTGCCATATTTTAATTTCGATATAATATCCTTAATTGGCAATATGTTCTTATCACTTTCACCTTATCTGACAGTGTTAGCACAGTCACAATTTTTAACTGACAAAGCTTTTATACATGTATTTCAGCATTTCCAAAGAACTACTGATCTGATAAAAAAGGGAAAACTGAAATACCTATGTAAGGGAAAAGAAGCCATTGAGGGAAATCAACAGAAATGATAAATATTCACTGAAAATTATGATAACCCGTGGGTTGAAAACAACAGCATAGTGATCCTAGGAGTCCCAGATGTAAAGAAATAATTTTTATTCGATTATCGAGAGAGGCATTGCCTATTTACGTTTCCGTTTCCAGGCATGGGAAGTGAATTCTTTCTCTGAGTCAACCAGGACTCCATTTAACCGATGTTTCCAGTATGACAAGGTTCTGCCTATGAGGGTATACTGGACCAACTAAATTGTCGACATAACTGCAGTCAATATATATTGTCTTATCCATATTTATTTCCAGCCCCATTTATTTATCAATTTTCATGAACCTTGTATTTAGTTTTATGTTTTGTCACTTAGAAGAAAGCTTTTTCAGTACCTATCATCTCTTAAATGGCATAGCTAGTGCTAAATTATGGACATGAGAAAGTACATTGGTAGTCTCCAATAATTTTTTCTGCGTATTCTGTCATTTGACAAGTAAAAATTAATGATAATATCTTAAAACATTCAGATTAAGATTTCCCTATTGTTACTGTGATCTTTCCTCAACCCCATTTACTTGAATAGAATAACAGATTCTTTGCACTTTTTCTGCATTTTATTTTTTTTGCCAAATCTGTTTCACTTACAATAAGATTAAGCATACAATTTACAGCTCCCCTGCATATTTCATTAATTTATAAGGAATAGAATATTATCAGTTTTGTTTCCTACTTTTAAAATTTTAATATTTCTATGGATATTTCAACTTTCCCTTTACTCGGTTGATCTATTGATGGTATTAAAATATATTCAACTGGCAAAATAGGATTTATGCAGATCCTTTTGGTTTAACTGGCATACACATCGCTAAGATAAAATAAATATAAATGATGTAAAATAAGTTTATTTTATGTTTCAATATTAATTATTTAGTGGTATTATAAACATGTCAGGTGCGTTAATGGGTTCTTTTGTTTATTTAATAAGTTTTTTTGTTTTAAAAAGAGATATAAGTTGTAAAAGTCTTAATTTTAATGACTCTGGTATTTATATAAGTACTGTGTGCTGAAAGATAACTATATGCATAATGATAGTGAGTATTGCTTAGCCATTAAAGTGTTTCACTATCTTAGCCGCAGATCCTATCCTGCAAAAATGATCTAATAAATTACTTTTGTGTTGTAGGAATATTAAATACCATTTAAACAAAAATGGCCCCTAGAGGAAATAATATGATTCCTAATGGCCATTTCCATAAGGATTGGCAAAGGTTTATTAAAACTTGGTTCAATCAACCTGCTCGCAAGTATCGCCGAAGAATGAAGAGGGTTAAGAAAGCTAGGGCCATGGCTCCCAGACCAGCAACTTTATTGCGTCCTGCAGTCAGATGCCCTACTGTACGATACCACACAAAATTGAGGGCTGGAAGAGGCTTCACATTGGAAGAAATTAAGGTTTGATATTTTATAATTGTAATATACTTCAATTAACATCTTAATTCACAATTATAGAAGAGTTTTAAATGCTTTCTAAAGTTCATTAGTAATTAGATACTTAGTAAATGTAGGTAGACCAAAGCAAATTTTCATTTGTCGTGTTTTATGGGATTTGATACAATGTTTTAGTATGACTTCTCGCTGACAGAAAGATTTTGGGGAACCATCGAAGAAGGGCAGGTGGCCAATAGCTCAACGTCATTAATTTGTTTCTAAGCAACACTTTTTCTTTTAATAATTTTGAGACCATATCCTTTAAAAAGGAGTTTTTACTTTTTCAGTGTATATTCTGAACTATCACTGGCATTAATTTTAAAATTGGAAATCAAAGAAAAAACCAAAACAGCGATGTTTTGGAGCTGACTGCTTAATCTTTTTGTTAATAAAGTTTAAGATTGAAAATAATCAACCCTGTACCTTAAATAAATAAATAAAACTGGATTAGCGATTTTATCCATCAATGTTTATGTTCACATGGTGAGTTGGGAATAATTTAAAAATGGCCTACAGGAGCTTGAATTCATTCATCTGATATTTAAAAAAAAAAAAAAAAAATTACGGGCCTTAAGTAATTTAACTTAAGATAATTTTATGAGAATAAATTGTTGATACCATCTTGAATTTGTTACTTGCTTCTCAATATATTTTTTTCTCTCATGGCGAGGGAGGGAGAAATGCGGGAATCATACGGGCATTTTAGAAGCCATTACTGCTAGACACCCTGAATTGGCTTTTTTCATCAGCATATATTAAATTAATTTTTATCATTTTTAGAGAGTTGGATTATGCCCTGGATTTGCAAGATCTATCGGAATTGCAGTCGATCACAGGAGAAGAAACAAGTCTGTCGAGTCTTTGCAGTTGAATGTGCAACGTTTAAAAGAGTATCAAGCTAAACTGATCCTTTTCCCAACTAAGAGGAGCAAGAAGGTGAAGAAGGGCGAGGCTTCGGTACGAAATTTTTTAGTTTGTGAATACCTAATTTTATCAGAATAATAGTTTAATGTTAATGTTAGTTTTATGTTCAAAGAGTGAGAGTTGGGTGGTATTAATTATTAATTTTACCTATTATTAATTTTAATAGGCAGAAGAACAGGCTCTAGCTACCCAGGTTTCCTCTCCTGTTATGCCAATTAAGCAAACCGTTGTGAAGATGAAAGCCAGGACAATCACTCCTGAGGACAAGAACTTTTCTGCTTATGCAGCTTTGAGAAAGGTAATATATTTTATTTTATCAAATTATGGTACTGTCTAAGCCATGCTTAGAGTATGGATTTTATCGCTATTATTAATTAATTAATTGGGTAATATTTTGTGAATGTGATTGATATAATAGTTTTGTGTGTAATGTACAAAGCATGTACATTGTTTTGTGAGTAAATTTAAAAAAATAAGATTAATGGGTTGGCATCATTAACAATAGGCTGTGTATCTAAGCATTTTTAAAAATTAACCCTCTGTATTCTATGAAAAAATTGTAATAATCCATAATTGTTTTTATATCCATTACTTTATTAATTTACAAATTGATTCTTTTGATAACAGGAAAAATCATAAAAAAGATTATATTAGTATTCATCATGAAAATATTGCCGACAATAAAGAGAATCAAGCCCCTTATTAATACATTCAAATGTTTATCTATTCGAGTGATATTAATATGAAATAGTTTTTGTATTATTAGGAAATATTTTGTGTGAATTTGCTCTTATGTGTTTTTGTGTATATATCAATGACAGCTTTTTTTTACTTCATGAAATACATACCCTATGTAAGATAAGTATTAATTGTGTTTATTATGATTTATAAAGGCAAGGGCAGATGTGAGACTTGTTGGAATCAGAGCTAAGAGGCTAAAGGAAGCTGCTGATAACCCAGAAGCTGTCGAGAAGGCTGCTAAACAGAAGAAAGTTAAAGCTAAATAAATATTGTAAATAAATGTTTTTGATTATTTGATTTTGTTTTTATTACAAACAACACAGGTTGTTGCTGTCCACACAAGTTTCACACAATAAAATATATCAGAAAAAGTTGTATGGTCATATTTATCAGAATTAAAATTCATTGCGATCGTGAAAAAATTGTAATTCCGGTTTAACGGAAATTTACGTTTTGGGGTCCCCTGAGTCGAAGTCCCGTGAAATGGTGTGGGTGTTTCTGTGTGTGTGTGAACAGAATAGTGACAGCAAAACTTAAATAAAAATTGATTGAATGGAGGGTGCACTTTATTTAATAAATTTTGCCTCATTTTCACGTTTTTTTTTTTGTTTTTTTCTTAAAAACGGCACTAACGATTTTGATTAAACTTCTTGTGTTTAATGAGAATCAAGTTAATATCAGATATGTTTTATCATGACAATGTTTTGAGGGGGCTTAAATGGTGAAGAAAATTTTTTTATTTTCTTTCAAAGTATCTTTGATTTTGTTTATATGGAGAAATTAATTGTCTCTCATTATGTCTAAATATAAGAAATAGATAAATAAGAAATACAAAAAAAAAAAAAAAAAAAAAAAATCGAATAAACATATACCTGAGAAAAAAAGGAAATATTCCGACAACTCAAACCACATTGAACCCACGCATGCACAGTATGCCTTTAATAACAGACCATTTATAAGTAAAGTAACTGAGGTTATAAGAAAACGCGTTCTGTTCATCAGAATGAGTTGTCAATGTGTTTTGAAATGTACATTTTTAATGGAAATTATTTGTTTTCATGATAACAAAATGAAATGTTTAACGACTAAATGGAGAATTATAAAATCGGACACGGTGGTGGAGTATTATGCTTGCATTCCCGTAGTATCACAAATTAAAACTTTTATTTATCAATAAAAATTGTTCGTGTAGTTCAGAGAGTAAATATGTGATGCTCAAATTATTTAAAGCAGTTTACAGTGTGAACAAAATATGAGAAAAGATAGTCTT
This sequence comes from Aelia acuminata, assembly GCA_911387785.2. Classification (NCBI taxonomy): domain Eukaryota; kingdom Metazoa; phylum Arthropoda; class Insecta; order Hemiptera; family Pentatomidae; genus Aelia; species Aelia acuminata. Next base: position 107,986,316 of record OU426980.1, read on the forward strand.
TAATTATGTTTTAGTTTCAAACTTTGGCTCCAGAATAGATTTCTGATTGCATTATAAATTGGTTTTAGAGGAACAGTAATCATCCTCAGTTTCTGGAAAGGCATAAGAGACAAACATTTTAAAATTAATTTTTAATTTACTATGGGCCGTAAATACGCCTTGTATCGATTCACCTTCACGATATATTTACTAAAAGCAACTTGCAGAAAATAAAACTCAACTGTTGATGAAATTAGAATTTTTAGTTCCTAAAAGAACTGGCTGAGCATTATGAGGGAACTACCGTGTTAAAACCTCCATTATTCTGTTAATATTTGCGTCAATCGATTAATAATATGTAAATGACTTAGCTAGATTTTTGTTTTCATTGGACCGGCATGATTTTTTCATTTAGTTGATTTTAACTATTTCCACTTAGATTGGCGATTCGTCACAAAGTGCATCGCAACGAACTGCCTGCCACGGTCGTTTTGGAGTATAATGAGAGATAAGCCTTTTATTCATTTGAACAGTAGCTTACTTTTTTCAAGGGAAGCAGTTGTTGAATTCAAATTTAATATCTTGAGCCATTTGTCCCTGACTCGGTGGATACAGCTTTCACTCCCGTGAAGAGCTGTATGAATTATTTTGGTCAGCTTTGGCTTTAAGATTTTTGTTATAAACAACCTATCCTCCTTATTTATTATTTGGGAATCAGTTCTTTGGGTCCAAACTCTGGAAATCAATTGAACCTGAATTGCTGATTGAACCATTGAAGTTTGAGAAACCTGACATGTCCACAAAAGTAGATATCCATCTTAATTTATTTTTGGGCTTCTTGCATGCAGTGGAATATAATTCAATAGAATTAGATTACTAATTCTTATTCCTCATACGGCATGTATCAGAGAAAAAACATTAAATTAAGGGAATCTCGCAGTGCAAGAGTAAAAATGTGATTTTTTCGCTTTTCCATAAATTTGAATATGTAGACAAGTCGGGCTTTTCAAAAAACCGTTTCAGTTTTGCAGCTTAAGTGTCTTAAATTTCCTTTTGGGTGGTGTAATTTGCCGTCTTCAGGGTACAATAGAGATCTCGCTAATTTAGTTTCCCTACTAAAGTTTTTAAAATATTCAAAAGTCTCAATGATATCAGCCAATCCTAACAGTGCTTTTCTCCGGGCATCAATAATTTTTTTTCGGTTTTACGTGATTCAGAGTTTTTATATATATTACTAATTTCCAGAGCGGTCCCCCTACCTTCCCTCATATGCGGCCATGCTCATTGTTTTGAAATATGATTTATCTTTACCTAACATTAAAAAAACAAATTTATAAGCTGGTTATGTTTGAAAATGTAAATATATATGTTTACAAATAAGTTTGTTTGCTATGGGTTTAAGGCGAAAAATCCTGAAGGCATCAACGTCTAAATTGTTTTAAAGGAAGATTTATACTACTTCGTCTTTTTAATACGAAAAAAAGGGGTCCCCTGTGGTTAGCATAGCAGCCTTCAATACTAAAAGTCGCGGGTCCGTGTCCTGCTGTTATAGAGAGTAAAAAATCCTAGGCTTTGCCTTCCCTCGGATAGGACGTAAAATGGAAGTCCCGAGCCTGTACGATGTCAGGTATTCGTTAAACATCCCTGTCCTAATTATACCTGGATAGGCAAAATTTAGGACTCCAACATCGTCCGATTAGCCTTAGTGGCGTAAAGTGACATTAAACAAACATAATACAAAAAAACACCTTATAACACGGCAATAAAATCAGATGTAAAACATGAAAATTATTTAGCATGACTAAAAGACGAATTGTTAAACTTGAAATTTTCGTTTAAAAACCTAGGCAAAATCCTGTGGACAACCTTGAATAAACCCCCAAGTGGTCCTCTTCAGTTGATATCAGAGCCATACTAAACGGCGCCAAAGTAGGCCAGGTCCAGGAGCCGCACTTCCAAAGTTATATAATAGGAAGTAGGGACCAATACGCTAATTATAGAGGGATCTCTTTGCTTTGTGTAAAAAAAAATAGTTTTACAAAAAAAAAATTAGGTGATAACAAATCTGGTTTCCGCAATGGAAGAAGGAAAATTAATCAAGTATTCATCTTCCGCCAGACTATGGAAGCCCATGAATTGCACATACTCTTTTTTGACTACAAGCTGGCATTTAAGTGTTAATTGAACAGTACCGTTAAGATTCCTAAAAGAGTGTGTAGTGCCAAATACGTAAATAAGTTTGATTAAATGTTGTGAAAAAATGCAATAAAGTCAGCAAACCTTTTAATTTGCCCAATGCAAGTTAAGAAGACGCCTTGTCCCGAGGGGGGTCATGACCTCATCATGATCAAATATTTTAATTTTATTTTTAAAGGAATAATACAATTACCTGACTACTAAACCTAAAAGTAATATTTTGGTTGTTTAGATCGCAGTCCTTTATAATAAAGAATATAAAATATAATAAAAGGCATTCTAGTGCTAGCCACCAATGGTACATACATATGGCGCCGCCCGATGAGGCAGTCTAGTGCTGGCCACTGGTGGTTTGTGCCGGCGTGAATGTAGTTAAAATGAATATAGTTAAAATTAAAAAAATAAAATAAAATGAATGTACTTAAAATAAAATAAACAATATTATTAATAAATAAAAATAACATGGTTATCCTGATTCAGCAGAGATATTGTTGTTGTTTTTTCTGTTCATATATGTCCCATTCAATTGAATGTATGATACTGTATCATTTGTTCACAATGTCTATAATTTTAGGATTAGCTCAGCACTCTTAATATATGAATGATAAAGCTTTTCCACTTTTCTGCCTTACTTAAGAGAACCTAAAGAGAATTCTGTTGTAGACCAAATTACTGGTAGCGATTGAAAAATGAGGCAAAAACAAATGTTTTTCTTTATTTATTTTTAAAAGATTTTCTTTATTTAAATCAAAAAGATTTAGAATTTCAGTTAGGGGTCACATTTTGAGACACATTTTATTGATAAAGTAGTTTTACTGTTTACTTTTCTAAATATTATATATATAAAAGGTTTGTATATTTAAATATCAAAATTTTCATCTTTAATAATATAGGCTTAAGGAACACGAATGTTCGATGCCGACACCACAACTTGCTCCCTGCACACCTCTATCCACCGACCACCATCTAGACCAAACTTCGACAGATTTGCCTTAACGCAATCCTCTCACCTCCGAGACGACCTACCCTTTGGACGTTTTCCATTCGGCCCCGAGCTTATAATTTTTTTAGGAATTCGCTCAAAGCGGAGTTCCACAATTCGTTGTGCTGCTTTATGCACAATGTGTCTATTCACACTCTATACAATCACCTTTATTATATTTACTTGGTACAGTTCACACAGTTACTTGTAAACGTCTAAATTTTCTGGTTTATTTATTTCTCTTTGGTCCAAACATTCTTTGCAGTACCTTATTTTCAAAACCCCTTAGCCGTTGCTCATCCCTCAATGTTAGGGGCCAAGTTTCAAATTCCTAAAGGATCGTAGAAAGAATAGTTTCGTACATCCTAATTTTTAAGTTTCGGGACCGAAGGCGCTAGCTTAGCAATTTCGCAACTGAAAAGTAGCAAGCATTTCCGGCTTTTAATCTAGCCTTGATTTCCTCATCGATTTCGTTTTTTCTAATTATCATCACCTCTAAATACCTAAATTTCTCTATGTGTTCAAACGTATTTCCCTCTACATCAATATCAGCAAAATCGGCTAGACAGATATTTTGTCTTATCTATATTTATTTCCAGCCTAAAAACATTGGAAGATAGTAGGCAATGGAGAGGCAGAAATCAAGAAGAAGAATAATTCATATAAAAAAATAATTGAACCACATTTATTATAAATATGAACCTTTACAATTATGCAGTAATTTGAATTACAATAATATAAAATTTAATCACATAGATTCAATTTTAAGTCTACAATTATTAACACATTATTTTATATTAGTTAGTTCATCAACCAGTCTTTGACACTAAAATTTTTAATTTTTACAGCTACAATATACTGAAATATACGATGATGCTCAACCCTCTAAATATCAGAAGGGGCAGTTAACTAACCCAGGCTCAAAATTATATTAGCTAATGTCAATCATCTTACCGAAATTTAATTTATAAGTTATAAGAGCCCAGAAAGTTAATTATTAAATCTGTGAAACCTTGCAGAATAACCATTTTGAAGACATTACATCCTTTGACTAAAATAAAAGAAAGAGGTCTCCAGTTATAAATAAACTGAATTTTATTTTCATTTCAATGCTAAAAAGTTCTTCATTTTGAAATTCAAAAATAAGTAGTTGCACAGTAAAAGTAAACCCAATAGTCAACCAATTTTTGTTAAAAATCAATACTAATCATACAGCTCATAATTCTAACCCATAAAATCTGTAAAATTAAAAGAAAATGAAGTGAAATTATCACAAAATCAAGTTCATTCTTATTGCCATTTAAACAGCTGTAGTTGGAGTTAACTATAATTTTTCCACGATATTATATTAAATGCTTGATTGAAATTATTGGCATTTGTCCTGAAAAAAAAAACAAAAAACAAGCTATTAGTAAATAACAGAGTAAGTTTGACTTGTATCAAATTTTAACATTATTAATAATATTTTTCATTTACAATAACACTTCCTGTTAAATTTAGTGCTAAATAAACAAAAGGGGTATAATAAAATTTTTATCAATTATTTCGAGTTTTTTTCTGGCAATAGTAAAAAAAAAAAAAAAAAATAGTAAAAAAGAATAAGTCATAAGACAACATGTAAAATCCTTTTATAATTAGATTTAATTATTAAAAGTAATTTCAAAAAAAAAAATTAAAGAAGTAACAGATAAAGGTGATGCCATGTTAAAATAGAAATAACCAAACAAGGAATATTGAAAAAAAATAATAATACTTTTATAATTATTTTCTTTATTAGCATCAGTACCAAAAATAATTTATTTATTTAATTCTTAATTTTATTTCACAATTATGTTCCATAGCACCCCTACACACGTGTGTGTCTGTAGGTGGGTTGGTCTTATGGGGGCACATAATGGTGAAATAAAAAAAAATAAAAGATATATATATATATATATATACACACACACACAGTTAGTTAAAAAAGTCTGCATACACCACAATATAAATTCATTTATTAAATAATGTACATTATTTTGTATTAATTAAAACTATGTTTTATTTATTTTTTCTATTAAATAAAGCTCTTTAAAAGATTAAATCATGGTTATAATATCATTTCAGGATTGAATACATATAAAATGTTTCGTAATAAATGTCTGCCAATGTTTGTTACAACTAGTAAGTCTGCATATACCTTAATGTAATCCTTTGAATGTAAACAAACATTTAGTTAGTTTACATTCATATAGGTTTTCTGTGGTTTTATTCCCTAAACAAATCAGTTAGAATCAACGTCAGGTGAAAACAACTGCTAAAAATGGAAATTCCACAAGAGATTAGGCGGTTAATAGTTGATCATAAAACCGCAAGGAAAATATTATGCCAAAATTGTTTAATAAAAGTGTTTATACGGTTTAGACTGTTATTCAAAATTATAATACAACAGGTTGCATTGCAAGTAGACCTAGATCAGGATGGCCAAAAAAGCTTCAGCGTAATTATGAGCAATCTATTTTAAGAAGTGTTCATAAAAACCCTAAAATAAGTGTTCCTACATCAGCTACTAATTTATTGCAGGATTATAACAGTTGTGTAACACCTCAAACAGTACATAATTGACTAAGAAAAAATAATTTTAAATCGCGAAGAGCCCGCAAAAAACCACATATTAGCAAAGTTAACCGAGCTAAGCGGTTGGCATTTGCGAAAAGTTACCTTGATAAGCCTACCACTTTTTGGGACAAAGTAATTTTCACGGATGAGTCCAAATTTAATATTTTCGGTGCTGATGGCAACGTTAAGGTGTGGAGGACAAAAAATGAAGCCAGGAAATGGAAAAACTTATACCCAACAGTTAAGCACGGAGGAGGAGGGATCATGTTTGGGGCTCTATGGCTTCAGCTGGAGTAGGCAACTTTAAGATCATCGGGGGAATAATGGATCAATATGTATACATAGATGTCCTAAAACAAATCTGCGACCCAATGCTACTAAGTTAGGCCTAGGATCAAATTTTATTTTTTCAAAAAAATAGTTAGCATGATGAATAATTGTTTGAGAGAGGTAATAAAAAATAAAGGAGGTCCCATAGACCATTAGACAATTTTTCGTTTATTATTTATGTTTCAAGATAATCTTTTTCTAATACAATAGATATTTGCTGTGTATTCAGACTTTTCTTACTAACTGCATATATATATATATATATATATATATATATATATATATATATATATATATATATATATAATACAAACATTTTTATGAACATAAAACAGATATTAATCCTTAAGAATAAAGTATAAAAATAAATACTGTGATTACTAGTGTTGACGAAAACAAAAATACAAATCTTGTACAGCTGAATCAACAATAGCATGATGTTTGCATGAAAATGGAAGACATGTCCTCAATGCAATAATATAGTCCATCAATGCATTCTTATATTTCCTCCTTTCACAACTTACTGTCCCAGACAGGAAGCAGTTCATGAAATTCAAATTTTCACCATCTAAACAATTAAATGCAATACATTAATAATCAAAAATAGAAATATTTCCATCTGATAACTAATTTCAGATTTTATCATTTTAATGATAAGGCCAGAAAGTGTCCTTGTTTCCTAGTATATTTTTATCTGCATGAACTAATTATTCCGCATTATTGCGAATGTGTTCCTCGATTAGGAAAGGAATATCAAAAAAAAGAAAAAAACACTGATGAACTAACACTAAAATTTCAAATAACGTGGGTCGTCTGTCTACAAGAGTAAATGAAAAATTCTATTTATCCCCTTCCCTTGTTCTATCAGTAATTTTAAGCATCAAACAGTCCAATATAATCAAATGAGAGCATATCAGGGCATAACTAAAGAGGGCCATAGGAAAACAGTTAAATAATTAATAATAATAATAATAAATGATAGTGACCAATTGAGCATATTCCAATCATTGAGAAATCCCCCATATAAATAATAAAATGATGTCACTTAATGCATGGTTAAGTTTATTATATTCAGTTTATTGTTTTAACCAATTACATAAATACTGAGATGACATGCAGTTAGCTTACCTGATTTGTGATTATACCTTCTTCCCATACAATTAATGAACTTATCTGGCACGAAAGGGCTCAAAAACAAAAGAGATGTAAAAAAATTATTCAAAGTAGGCCGATGGTTAGTTAACAGATACAAATAAACAATATTTTGAATGATGCCAGTTATATTTCCAGAAAGCAGATTAAGTAACATCTGAAAATATTATCATGTTTAACTACAAACAAAAGTGATTTAAGCTAATGAGATACAATATAAAAACTGAGTTGTTAGGATACAAAAAAGATACTTAATTATTCAATAAAAAATATAAATCAAAAGCAGGTATTACTTAAGCTAAGGATATAATTGTTTTATTTTGTTTCCAACTAATTATTAATTATGTAGTTTCATACTTACATCACCAAGCCACGGCTTATCAAGAGATGGATAAGTGCCTCTAGCTGATAAAAATAGCTTATATGCTTTTTCAAAATCTGACATACTAATTGCAATGAATCCAGCATTACATATTGAAAATAGGGAGTAAGCAACTGGACTACCTAGATTCAGACTTGTGTTGAGAGCCAATACAGAACTTTTTTGAATGGTTTTATGATTATTTAAACTAGGAACAGCAAATACTATAAAAAAAAAAAAAATGCTATAGTAAATAAAAAATCCTAATTACTTCTCTATTTAATGAGATAAGGGAAAACTCCAATATTTCAAAATATTATATTTATTTAATTTATAGGGAGGATTAGAAGTAATACTAGCTACTGAAAGTTGTGTTCATACAAAAAATGAAAATAATCCTTAATTTGAATATAAAATACTTTATAGCATAGCAGGCCCACATGAATATGGAAGCAGGTAAATGAGAAAAGTTCATGAGGGGGGAAAAATAATTGTTCAATATTAAGAAAGAAACATTAGACATGGCTTCAAATTTTGTCTTAGGTTTATTAATTCATATTAATTACCTCGATCATTAATTAAAATACCAAGTAAATTCCATGACAAACTATTTTGTAAGTCAATCTGTAAACTATTGATACTAGATTGAATTCCAAAAGTTAACAACTTGTGCTTAGCATCTTTATTGCTCAAGGAACTCAATTTTCTTAAAGCAACTGAAATACTGTTCCAAAGGCAAACCATCATTTTTTTTGAACAGTTGCCAGTGTTCAGACCTGCGTAATAGCACCTGAAACAATTGCATTTTTTAAAAATTATATCACAGTAAACACAACATAACAAATTAAAAGTAACTGGGGTCCCCTTTTTTTCTAGTTCATTTAAGAAAAATTAAAACAAGAAACTGAAATTACTTACTGGTTTCTTCAAATAGACCAAAAATTACAATTAGAGAAATAATTGATACTAAATGCATTGAATTTTAATAAACAGTTGGGAATCAGCATTCATAATGGACCCTAGATATGTTCAGAAGCAACCATTTCTAAACTATACAACCTAATAAAAAAAAAAAAATAAATAAAAAAAATAAAGGAAAGAATATAAATTAATGTTCAGTCTCAAATATGTTATACATAACAGAGTTGAAGTTCAGGGACTCTTTTCACAAGTTTTATAATATTTGAGCACTAGAATTCTTCATAGAGGTTCAACAAAGATGAGAGGATCAAGTCAAATCTTTTGATTGAATTCAGGAAAGGAGATATGAAGGGACAGCTCAGTGGTGGTATTGGTATTGACCTATTGGTTCATGATGTCAATGAATTCACCATTCGCTCCTTACACACCTCCAACCAACGACCACCGTCCAAACCGAATTTCGATGTATCTGCCTTAACGCAATCCTCCTACCTCTTTCTCGGCCTATCCTTCAGACATTTTCCATTTGGCACCACGCTTTTTAGAATTTGTTCACTACTAAGTTTCACAATTTCACACCAATTTCATTCATCTCGCTGCTAACACCTCAATAACATGTACCTGGTACAGTTCGGCATTGTGTAAATGTCTGAATTCTATGGTTATCAAAAATCCTTAGCCGTCCCTCAATGTTAGGGTCCATGTTTCATATCTTCATATGGGACCATAGGATGAATATAGTTTCGTATATTTGAACTTTCAAGTTTCTGGAAAGAAGGCAAAAACTTTTTCTAGTTATACACAGCCCCATAATATATAAATTTCTAAATGTGTTCAAACGTATTCCCCATCTACATCAATATTACCATAATTTCCTCTATTTCTGCAACTAACCATATATTTTGTCTTATCCGTATTTATTTCTGGACCAAGTTTTTTACTAACTGTCATCAGTGTTGTCATATCTAGTTTTACAGTTATCATGTCTCCACCCAGCAGCACTAAATCATCAGCATGACCTACTGCAGGTATATTTCCACCCTATATAAAAATAGAGGAATAATTTGTATGGACTTATTGTATCTTGTTTATGATTATAGGAATTTTAAATATATGGTACTCAACTGAGGAAGAACTTAGTATGCATTCTTTTAGTACTACTGTTTTAGTGTGCTTAATAGTTTTTCAGTAATGAAGAAAAAAAAATCAGATTTTGATGTTTTTGGAGTCCCGCCTCATAATCCCATTACAAAAGGGGAAAACTTCAAATTCCTAACAAATGAATTAAATATCTTAATTTAAATTTTTTTTTTTCAAACTGCTAAGTAGTTACCCTGAACTAAAAAAAAACGAACAAAAAACAATTAATCATTGTTGGACATTATTTCTTAGGTACATGAATAAAAAGTGAGGGCATAAGTACATCTGAAATTGATTATAAGAAGACTTACCAGTCAGATACACAAAAGTAATTAAGACTAGTTTGTACATTAAAAATTTCAACAGGTTAAAAAATAATAATAATTTTTTCATTCGTTATAACATCAAAGCATTTTATTTCTCTTTCTGTGATACATATAAAAATTAGAATAACAAAATATATCATTTTAAAGCATATCAATGTCTACAATATGGCAGCAATAAAAACTATAGGATGATTCAATGAGTTAATAAGTTATGAAACCATGAAAATTTTTTTTAGACTAAAATTTTATAAAGCCCAATATTATCATTTGTAAGTAATCATCAATATCCGATACTTTTCTATCACTCTGATAGGGGATTTGCTCTGTAGGGCCTGGACAGTGTCCTTCGCTTCCCACACACATTCCAGCTGCTTTGTGATACACCTTCATTAATATATCGTCACAGGTTAATATATCGAATGAACCATTTCTTAAGCCAAGATGATAACAGGTCTACGGATACTGGAATTAAAATCAGAACAGGGAGCCAAGAATATATTACTTCTAAATTAAAATATTACTACTAAAGAGTTAGTTAAAAAGTAGCTCTTAAAATTTGCATATGATAAATTAAATTTATAAATAAATCTAGGCAAAAGTACATAAGGATGTAACACAACTGCATTGTTAGTAGACTTGAGCTGCAATGGAAGTTATTTTCTTATGAAGAAGGAGTAAAAGCTTAGAGAAGCCAAAGGGTGTTTTCTCTCATATGAACTACTGCTGCACCAGCAGAAAAGAATTTTTTTTTCTTTTTGCACTGTATCATGACTGGTGGGGTAAGCCTGGCAAAGGCAAATAGCCATGGTCAAAGCTTATCAGCATTTAGGGGTATCAGCACAGAGTAATTTACTATGAGCTGCTCAAACTGAATGGAACTATCATGGGAAATCGGTACTACAATCAATACGTTTGAGCCAAACTCTATAAAAAATAGGGCCAATATATGTAAACCTACCTGGAAATGTTTAAATGGAAAGTCCTGTCGTATTCACCAGATATAGACCTTCCGACAATCACTTAATTCATTTGATGGCACATGGCCTGTTATGGCCATCATAATGCCATTAATTGAGCAGTTATTCATTTGTTTTGAAAACACCAAAAAACAGGTAGACTCTAGGATAGACTTAAAAGACAAGAAGTTTATCTGACGTGAAATATATATATGTTGCCAGAACGAAGGGAGAAAGTAATGGCTAGTGATGAGCAGTGCCATGCGCTCACTTAAAGCATTATGATACTGTTGATAATGAGACTGATTTTTTCTGTATAAGAAAGTATTCTAAAGTAGAAACATCCTAATACAGAAGATAAAATATATTTTTTTTATTTGTTTTAGTGGATCTAAACAACTAGGTTGGACCAATCAATAGGACAACTTTTTTCCCTTAATTTCATTTATTTAACGATTGATTTTTGGCCACACGACCATTTTCCAGTGTCAATCTGTCTATTCTATTATTTGTCATTCTTATTTTTTCACCAATTGATAAATGAATATTTAGAGATTGAAGTGTTTCATTTTAGATCTTGATAAAAAATTTTGACAAGACCATAAAATGGTAAAATTTTTTTTTTTAAAATTTAACAAAAGCAATTTAAAAATAATAAAATAATAAATAATAGCATAATAATAGCATAGGCAGATTGAGAATGGAAAATGGCTTTGAGGCCGAAATGTCAATATTTAAATAAATGAAATTAAGGGAAAAAAAGTTGTCCTGGTGATTGCTTCAACCTAGCTATTAGATATACTAAAACAAATAAAACAAGAACAGGAAAATAGAGGACCAATTATAAATTTGAAATAATTAAAAATATATATTAGTGTCAAAAGCTAAAATATCGTATTTATATATCATAAGAACAATTCTTGATGAAAAGAGAAGACTTACGATAAGCGAAGAGAACGATTATCTTTCTAAAAAAATATAAAAATAAATTAGGGCAAAACTAATACTTCATAACAGTTAAGAAATATTTTACCTGATTGCCAATAAAGCTGCCTGATAACGTCTAATTAAAACAATTTTTTTAGAAGCATTTTCACGAAGAAACCAATGAGGAATGTAAATGAACCCTGCTGAGAATCCCAAGCAAGAGCACTGATATAGGATATCTCCCATCAGTTTCCATATGCTAGAATAGTTGGACGAAATAGAAATGGCTCTAAAATAAACCAAAAAAACAAATTAAATAAATATGTTTTCATTTTCCTAATAATTTTTCTTTGGATGATTCTTGATTTCTTTTATTTGTCTTTTGTTTCTAGTGATTAACATCCAACCGTATTTCTATGATTTTTGTAATTCAGTATGTATATATATATATATATTTATAAACGATTTGATTAGAATATAAAAGGTTCAACCACAGCCGGGGATAATAATCAATTAGATCCCGTTGTCTGGGCACTTGATCAGCCCCCCGGTTACTATTTCGCAATGTGGCAAGACCTGGTGGGTGGGATCACAGAAGAGAAAGATTCAAACACAGTTGGGAATGGACCCACAGTTAGGTCAGTGGTAAGAGTGCTGTAACGGGGATGCAGAAGACCTGGATTCGATTACCGACCATGGTCAAATCTTCTAATCAAATTGTTTAAAAATTATAAATTAATTATCTAAAAATAATAAATGATTAAATTTCAACATATATATGTATTTATATATGAATTTTATACTGGATTAAAAAATTAACTTTTAGGTGCTAGATGATGGACAGAGAGTCCGAAACGTCACACATGAGATAATAAAAATGTTATAATAGAAATATAGTAGGGATAAAATTAGGGGGATAGTATAGGGGATATAGTAGGGGTATAGTAGGGATAAGTGAAAAAAGCAATAAGTGATCCAGGGGATTGATTATTATGTTAATCACCAGAAACAAAAGACAAATAAAAAAAAAAATAAAATAAATAAATTTATTACATATATATCTGTATTTAGTAGAGATTTGAGTACTATTTAAAAATGAATAAAATATAAGAATTTGTCATTTTAGCATATGAGCTATTGATGTAATATATGAAATGCAGCCTGCTTATCTGTTTTTTTTTTTTTTTTGTTTTTTTTTTTAAGTATTGAACAATTATGCAAGAATATGCAGAAAATTTAGGTTTATATTCATGCAAATTTTTCATTCACATAAATCTTGGATTATTTCAAAAACATGATCGTAGGTTTTGTTAAGCATTTATGATCAAATATTCAAAATAACCTATCTGAACTACATATTGATAGTAAGCAATTGATGTAACTTTTTAACATGTTAGGTGCGGCGACGTATTTTATGGGTATCCTGAAATGAACGGTATCGGACGCGGAAGGGTGATGCGATCCAGTAGTCTTGTTTTATTACTCAGGGCCAGTATCGGACCTCAGATTCAGATTCTAAAAAACAAAAAAACAACAATTTCAGCTGTTAGCAACATTTTCTGCACTAAAATGCAAAATCTCATTAAAAATTGACTAAATCAAGTGTTTGAAGTGTTCGGATTTTCAGGCTTTTACATGTGAAAATCGGCTGTTAAGAGGGGAATGTAAGACATCGGACCCCGGGGACCGATACCGCACCTAACCTGTTAAAATAAATATATAAGTTGTGTTGTCCTAGTTCCTGATAAAACCTATAAAATTATTCAATTAAATGAATGAAACTTAATTAATTAAATAACTTAACTTTATTGAATAAATGAATTAAAAAAATCAATTGATAGTAGTAAAGATATTTTTTGTTGAATGTCTCCAACATTATTAAACATTTGGCCTATATCATATAATATCAAATTAGTCTCAGATAGATGACTTAGTTGTTATTTTTTACTTTATTTTTTGTTTGGTTTAAGGTCATTGATGATTTTTAGCCACCTCCATTAGTTGTTAATTTTGATTACGGTGCTGCCGATATATCAATTTATTAGTGGTTGTGGAAAAGATTTTTCAAGAATATGTGATTATTTAAAAAAACTGGTATTAATCGGAAAGGTTAGTGTTTTATTATTATTTTAAAGACAATAATAAATGTTCATCCTCATACACTAAAGACCAATCAGGAGTTTGGGAAGTATAGTAATTTTAAATTGCAAATTAAAATCATGGTTTGTTTTCTTACTACAATGTTTTTTTCTCATTTTCATTGAAAGAAATAGAGTAGAGCGTCGACTATCCAGACTATCATGGCCAGGCCTAGCCTGGATACATAAATTTTCCGGATAATCAATGCAATACACAAAGACTATATCGATGAATATAGGACTGGTATAAACAGAAATATGAAAGAATAGAAACAGGTAACAAATAATATATTTTTATTTAAACGATTACACTTTGTGATGTGGGCGTGTGGAAGTAATTAGATATAAAAAATATGAATAAAAAACAAAAAAAGAATCACTACATACACCTGAAAATCTAATCAAGGTAAAGGGAATACGATGCATAGACCCACTATTTGAATTGTGACATAGAACTGTAGTTCACAGAGTCTGAACTACAAAAACAGTAAATGATAATTAAATGAATCTGAAATGAGATTATAAAATATTATTGCACCACAGTTTGTAAGAATATGTATGATAATATGAAATAAATATTGAAAATAAAAGTAACATTTTAATCTTTTAACTTACAGAAACAGAAATATGTGTATATCATGAAGTTTCGCAAATGCTTATTTCATATTTAATTCATGAAAATACTTAACCAAAACAGTCCAGATAACTAACATTCCAACCAATTATTTGATGTCCAGATTATCGACATTCTACTGAAAATAAATGATAGCTCTGTTTCTTTGCAAAGTGTTCTGCTTGCTATCACTATCATCAGCTTCTTCATCTCTGTTAAAGTTACTTCATCACTGAATATTTTATTCTATTTGTTGTTATTTTGTTAGTGAAATCATTATCTCAAGCATGTTAATACATTGAAAAATCACTTTGGTTTTAAAAAGAATATTTAATCAAAACCAAAAAGCCCTTAACATGCAATATTAATGAATATGGTATGGTGAAATGATAAAATAAAAAAAAAATAAATAAGGAATGTCTGAAAGTCAATCGCAGTACAGTTTAAAGAATGAATTAAACCTATAAAAACAAAAAAAAAAACAGCCTTAGCAGCAAGTTAATTGAGTCTAAAATATGTATTTATGTATGTAAGAGTAGTTATTTGGCAATGAAAATGTCAAAATATCTCATGAAACTAAGAAAAATTCAGAATAATAAAAATTACAAAATAAATTAGTTAATAACCTGTTAGAAAAGAAAAATAATTTATTTAGCTGAGCCGTGGGATAAAACATTTAAGAAGATCTTATGCGAATCAGGAAGATCTAACTCCAACTGTTACCTAAGGACTTTAACCATCATACTGAAGAGAGACAAGGATATTTAGAAAAAATGAGAGGTTTATTAAAAAATCTGCCCAATTTCATGCTAAAAAAGATGGTACCACTTAAGCAGCTGCACCAGACATCATTTGCTAAGATATCTAATCATCAATACCGCTAATAAAATAACGATTATACTCTGCTTAATTAAGGAGAAAGTTATAATTGATCAGCAGTGAGATTAATAAACACTAAAACGTATTAATATCTAATGAGCTAATTGAACAGTATAATCAATTACTAGTAAACATAAATGACTCAATTTAAATGAGGCACTATTAAAGAATTTTATACTTTACCTAGGGGTGAAAAGTATTTTATAAATTATTAAAGGACTTTGTATATTATATTAATCTTAATAAACATTCAAGTTCTATTCATACAAGTGAATTTTCAATTTATTATTGATTTATTAAATGTCATTTATGCAACTAAGGCTAATAGAACGATGTTACAGATTTTTTACTTCCTTTAAACAATCCTAGGGCCACCTGGCGGGATTATTATTATTATAGAGACCTTCATACTTTTTCATACTTGAAAAAATGTCATGACAACATAAAAAATTGAGGAGCAGTTCAGAATAATTTTCCGAGACAATTTCGTAAGCTCGATGCCAATCCCTTGAAGTTCATTATAAACGATTTCGACTGTGTATGTATGTATGTATGTAATAATAATAATATATGAGTACCATAGTAAATATTTCATTAAAAATATTTGCAAGTAAAAAAAAGCACAGTACAAATCATATAACATACCGCACACAGAAGAACAGTGCCTGCTGACAGTAGATTTGAGACAAGAAATAGTAATATTTTAAAGAAAGCTGAATCGACTTGATTAAGAAAGCATGAGCAGTGTTATGCAACACTATAAAGACATCCATTCCACCACAATTGACAACACATTTCATCATTTTTAAATACTTTCTAATACCTTTCACCTATAGATAAAAATAACATTTGGATATAAAGTTTATATCAATTCTGCACAAAAATATTAAATTTAGAACAAAACTTACAAATAAATACTGTTTCCCAATCATGCTTCCTGAATACAGATGCCTATAATTATTATTAATATAAGATTCCTTGAAGCACTTCAGGCCAGAACCGATCATACCAAATTTGGAATAAGATTCAGCAAGCATCTCTTTGTAATATCTGTAGGAAAACCATGTTAATTATTATCCTTATTATTATGATTCAAAAAAGAGAGTTAAGACATCATATAGATTTTAGGGGGAGGAGTGGTATTAACCACAACCTCACTAAAGTTCAATTAATATGGCTAACCTATTATTTAGGTGAATTTTTAGACAGTGACGGAAGTATTCACAAGCCTTAAAATAATCCTCTTTCGAGGGATTATACTTAAAAAATGACAATCCTGCCTTTAAATCAACCATGAACTGAAAAGTTAACTGTTTCCTATCAATGTTGTAAAGGCTTAAAAACAGCTTACTAGAAACCTAAAAAAAAAAAAAAAAAATAAAAAAAAATAAAACAATAATTAAAAAAGTCAGTAAGAAAATCAACTAAATATTAACTTCATTAAAAATAATGATAACTAAAATTCTTATTTTTAATCTCAGAAACGAATATTTATAATATAACATTGCTTTCATCTGACTAATTGTACACCTCACACAATACGATTGATAAAATCTCTATTTTAAATAGTAAAACATACAAAAAAACTAACTGGTACCTACATGACGTGTGCCCAACCTTTTTATAAAACAAGACACAAACAAGTTTTCCCTCATATTAAAGTATGCAACATCTGCACTTTCTCATTACACCTTACAATCTTTACAATAATTTTTTCTGTATGTTGTAGATGTTTATTTAAAAAACATCTTGTCCCACCTTTTTATATTTTAACACTGCACCTACACTATAAAAACAGTATAAACTATTACTTACATGATAAGATGTATGTTCTGGGATGGTTATTTTGTCATCTATACCTTACATACAAGTCTAAAATACAGTAAACCCTCATTATTACGAACTCGGATATAACGAACACCTCAATATAGCGAACCAAAATACTATCCCCTCAAAATTACCAATATATTTCTGCTGAACCCCTCGTTATAGCGAAATCCCTCAGTTAGTGCGAACTACGAACTAAATTTGATGCCTGAGAATTATTATATTCTGTTATAACGAACTGCTAGAATTTTTATTAATTTTTTTTTTACTGCATTACGTAGAATGAGCGCGGGAAGACGAAGTAACACCAGTTTCTAAAATTGAGGTGTTTTTTTACTCTAAACTAATCCGATTTCCTTTTGCTCTCTCTCTCTGATTCCATTGACTTTTTTCTCAAAACTAGCTCAGTTCTGTTTGGTGTTCTGTATTATTCGAATCAGTGTTCTGCAGTCGTTTATACTATATTTTTTTAAATTTACAATGAGTTCGTTGGTAGACGTGTGTCACAAACGTAAATCCTTATCAATCGAGGAAAAACTAAAAATTCTCCTGGATATTGAATCGGGAATTCTAAGTAAAAAATATGGATCGCAGAAAAATATGGAATTCACAAATCAACATTGTCAACCATTATAAAAAACAAAGATAAAATAGATTCAACCGCAGCCCAAGGATTAACTTCAGCATAAAATAAACGACTGCGCTCTGCGGCTCATGAATATTTATAAAAAAATTGATAAATTGCTTTAAACATATGAGATCTCAAATACCAATCTCAGACCCTCAATCTCAACTGTAATTAACCATTCTGTATTATTCTAATTATAAACTAAGGCTAAAGAACTCTCAATAGAACTTGGCAGGTAAATTAATGAATCTCATTGTTTATTTAATACGTAGTTTAATTAAAAATAAATTACATACATGCGTTTTAATTTAACTAGTTCTAATGAATGAATTTCCTTCTAAATATGATCAAATCAGTGCGGCCATTGGCTAAAAAAAAGAAAAAAAAAAGAATCCTCGGTTATCACGAATATCATTATAGCGAACTATGAATATCAAACCCCCTAACAGATCGCTATATCGAGGGTTTACTGTATCTAGGCACAGTCCCAGAAAAAAGTTTTGGGGTGGGGGATATGTTGGCATAAAAAAAAATATATATATATATATATATAAAGCAAGCATATAGTAAATTTATTTTATTTGTACAAATAATAAGAAATTTAGTAAATCCATTCACAATCATACTACCTTACTATTTAGTAAGAATGAGATGTGCTACTTCGTTCCACTAACATTTTTTTTCTGAAATTCCAGGAGGGGGATTGATCCAGGTCATCAGCGTATAATTGGTATTGTGAATGGTTGATGGAATCAGGGAGATCATTAGGTGAGAGACGATGAGAGTGAGGGCCCCTGAGGAATGCCATATGTTAGTAAAATAGTGTTTGCGGACTCAGAGACAGGAAGGGGAGGAACAACTTTAAGATACTGTTTGAGATGGAAAGGTTTCGGAGTTTAGAAAGGAGGATTTCAAGATTGACTGTATTGAACTCTGCCAAGAAATCAAAGAGAATCAGGATGGTGATTTTCTGTACGTCTATAGAGAATTGAAAGCAATAAGTAATTCTTAACAGAGCAGATTGTGTGGAGGAGAAGTGGGAAAGAAGTTGGACTTAAGAGGACTGAGGGGAGCTGTTCTGCTCAAGGAAATTATTGAGCTGGGAGTGGACTACTTTTTTGAGTGGTTTGGATAGAACAGAGAGAATGGAGGTAGGTCTATAGTCTGAAGCTAAAGAGGGAACAGGTACTTTTTTCAACGGTCAAACTATCAAATCTTTTCATGGCTTCTGGGAAAATGGAATTTTGTAGAAAAAAGTTATAGACATGTAAAAGAGCAGGGATGTGGACAGGAAGGCAATTTAAAAATCTGGTCAGGACCATAGTCATTGACCATGGACTTGAGGACCAGGTGCTAGTAAACTGGGTTTGTTGGGTAGGTTGGTAGGGTAATAAGAAGAGGTCAAGAGAGCAGGTTGGTGTTAAACATAGGCGATTATTGCATTACTGAATAATGGGACCTAAGTAAAGAGGGCAGGGTCAAAGGATCAAACCATATGTAGGGTGGTATACTGTAACTTAAAGTAGAGAAAAGTAGATTTCAACAAAAAGGTATCCTAGATGAGGGTTGTTAGAGGAAAGGGATTCTAGAAGGATTTTAACTCTCAGGCTATCATGAACCAACACTACCACCAATTCAGTCCACATAATCATGATGGATGAGAGATTAAGTAGGGATGGATATGGAAGAAGATGGGATATTTGGTTTAAGCCAGATTTCCGAGACGGCAATATTGTGCAGCAAATAATCAAGGGAGTCATCATAATGGGCTGAGAGGTATTGGGAATTACTATGGTAGGATAATAAAATATTATTTTGGCCTGTATTATTTTTTATATTATTTTTCAAATTATTATTTTCAGTATTTATTTATAGTCAGTAACTTCTCAATTACATTGTACTTTATTTATTTTTTTTTTTTTACATTCCTCCATTGATTTTAGTCTTTCAGAGTTCTCAAACATAATTATCCCCTTGTGTTTTCATGGATGTTTTTGATCTCATCATACATTTCACTGATTTTAGTAACTATAGCGATGATAATCTCTCTATATTGTTGTTAGGGGTAATATAAAACAGTTTGTTCGAGAACACACAGCTATTAAAACAGAAATGGTTTTTGTTTTTTAATTTTGTGATCTTGGGTTCCTTGATTTTCCATGATATAGTATTTTGAATCACGCACAATAGAGTAATTGTATCGAAATGTAGTTAAATGGATTGAGTTTAGATAGCAGTGGTGGGAGATCTGGTGTGGTGGGGAATAGAGCCTTCTAATCTCTTCTGATACCAAACAACCGGCCTATGTAAGCCTATGTAACAACCTACCAGTATGAAAAAATGATTTAATTTATCAAGGCATGCAGAATCGATTGGCTAGGTGATATACAGCGCTTGCACCGAGATAGGATGCCAAACAGGCTATTGCATGCAAACATTGTGGGTATCAGAAGGAGGGGGCAGCCAAGGGTAGGTTAGATAAACAACATGGAAGACAACCTTCGGAATCTGGAAATGAAGGGCGGAGGATAGGAGTGAATGGCAGAAAATTGCTATTTGAAAAATAAATTAGAAATTAATTATCAAGGAACTCTCTATGCACCTGTAACGGGAACACTGGGAGATCATGAGATTACTTACTAATATTTTAAAGTGGGTTCATTCACGATACTAAATGAGTATTCTACCTGAGAGGTTACCTCACTCTCAATGCTGGTGCACTAACTTAAAACATTGCAAAATGTTCTGCAAAATTATCTAGCACCCAATACATAAAAAAATTAAGGTGTTATTTATAATGAACAGGGTTTTCCGATTGGCTAATGTCATACACATTAAAATAGAATGAATAATTTTTACAATAATTAAAAAATAAGTTTAAAGCAATAATAAAAATAGAAAGCTTACTGGATCTTCCAATGCTAAGATATTGGCATAATAATTTATTGATGTCCATGAATGAGGATCATAGAAGAGTGCTAATTCAAAATACAGTTTTGCTTTCAATATATCGTTGTTTTCGTAAGCATGAATTCCAAGCCACTCATATAAAAAAAAACTATCTGGCACCATTACAGAAGCCTATAAAAATAAAGTATGTTAAAAATAATCAGTAATAAACCATTCATGAGCAATTTATTGAAATTTATAAGTGTCATGCTAAATCAATGTTCAAAAAATTGTCAAACCAATAGCGATTGCTTACAAAAGTTGTAAGGAATAAATTTAGTTTCCAGTGGAACTTTTATTTAATCTGAGACCTCTAGTAATTAATGTTCCATATCAAATCATCATTAGCCATAAAGTCTCAAATCTAAAACATTTATATATCTGAGTATAGAATAATGCAGCATTTAAGCTTTATTAAGAACTAAACAATCAAATACCACAGGAGTGGGGTCAATAGACCACCCTGCGGATAAACCCTAAAATGTTTTATCTAAAGTTGAAATCAATAACAGTATGCTCCAATTCAGATTTAAGAGTCCTTTCCAGAATCAAATTGATCAATCTGGAGGTTAAAGAACTCCAAAGGAAAGACTTCTCTTACCTTTCTCGGGCTTTCATCACATTATCAAAGATACAAGCCATATTTTCTTTTTCATCTATACTTTTTTCAATTCGGAGGCTTAAACAGCCTTGGCATTCCAAGGATTAGCCAACATGATAAGTAAATTGAGTGCAATGTAGTGGCATCTCTACCAATGTGGAATCACTATACAGGCAATCCCTGGACTTACGTCTTTGTTATAGTCGGTTTGGAGTTTTGTCATTAGAAAATTTACTCCAGGCATTGTTCACTTTTAGATGAAGTAACGTCATCGAAAAATAAAAATAAAAGTAAATAGATGTTTATT
This sequence comes from Aelia acuminata, assembly GCA_911387785.2. Classification (NCBI taxonomy): domain Eukaryota; kingdom Metazoa; phylum Arthropoda; class Insecta; order Hemiptera; family Pentatomidae; genus Aelia; species Aelia acuminata. The sequence goes on from OU426980.1 coordinate 108,008,123, forward strand.
TTACCAATGCAGCTCTAAACCTCATTAATACAATATGGGTCAAAACAAATGTAGGATGTTTCCCCAATATCACCACCTCATTTTCTAGCAATTAGAGTTTGCCTGTAAGCTGAAAAGTGGTTTATTGGTCTTGCTAATGAAAATTTCTAGGAAACCCTCTATGATGAACCCCCTTGTATTACCTACTGTACCTAACCATGATCAATGACTCCTCTCAGAATCCATATTCATCCATCTGGAAAAAAATAATCCTTTAAACCATAAAGTAGATAAAGAGATAATTTCATCTACTTACTCTAACATCTTCCGCATCCTCCAATCCTAGTTTTAGATCTCACAGGTATCCGCAATTATGAATGTACCTCTATAATATTATTGTTACCCCTATTATTATATAACTTCCTTTCGTTGTTACCTTGTGTATACTCTCACTTTTATCTTATTATTGAGTCCAGATATAAAAATTGATATAATATGCCATCTCATAGACCAAAATCCCCTAAAATGTCTCCAAGTGTGGACAAGGCTTAATAGAAGAATGTCGATTATTTGTAGTAACAAAGTAATTTCATTAAAAAAAAAATGTCTAAGCAGGAAGTAAGCGATAAGAATACTTAAAGGTTTTTATTTGCATCTTTAAGAGGAGTAAAGTTTGTTTCACACAGACTTTGATACTCTACAGTTTTTATCATTTGCTATCTGAAGCAGATGATTTACAGTAGCAGCTATTAGAACATGAGTGTAATTCATATTTCCGACAATGGTGAAAATCGTCAATATCCGATAACAAAAAACTGAAAACAAATAACAAAATGGGATTCCTTGGGACTTTTTACCAGTTATTACGGGAAGGGTTATGAACAATGTATGAGAAGTTTCATGTTTTTTTTCTAGTGGTTAGAGTTAAACCCAATATTATAAATATATTCATAATTATCATCTAATAAAACAAAAACAAGCACTACTGTGAATTAAGTAAATTTGGAATAAACATATACCTTGTAAAAACTTTTAAGAACTTTGTTTTCCTTTTCAAATCTGTATGATAAAATTGCAGTGTATAAGTGTGTACATCGAAGATCCTGTATTTCCTTCAAGTACATTATCTTTTCAGAGTATGATTCAGTTTTCAAAGCATGAAGAAATATTATGTCATTTATGGCACCGAGCCTGGCAAGTTTATGTAGACATACAGTTAATATTTTATTCAAATTTAAACAAATGCATGCTATAGATGCATAAAACAGTATTCGAACATTTTCAGATTTCAAATGAATCAGCTAAAACAAAAAAAAAAAAGTTTTAGATGTAATGAGATCACATTTCAGAATGATAATAATATTCATTATGAGACTACGTGGGAGATTCTTATCCCATGTATTTTCTTAGAAGGAAGAAAAGTAGATGGATAGATAAAATCAACAGATGCAGCAGGGTTGCAAGCAGAAAACTGTAGATCAGTAGCTCATGATATGCAGAGGTGAAGAAGTGTGAAATTTTAAGTATTTTTTAACATCTGTAAGGTTGTTCTTTTTGTTTCACCACAAATTATCCTACTTTAAAAAAAATCTTTAATGCTATTTAAACAATTTCTAAAAAGAATCAAAATTACGCAATAATAGTATTTCATACTATTATTTACCTAATTATTAATTATTAGTCCTTTCTAAAAAATATCTGAGAATGACCAAAAAGCTGTAATGAACCAAAAAATGAAATATTGTGGTAAAGAAAATAGAGCAAAAAATTGGAAATTATTGGAATAATTAAAACAAATATAGAAAATAAATAATAAAATCATTTTTTCAGTACTCAAAATTAAAAAAGTTCGATAATATGCTTAGCTTCCTCACTATTGTTGCATACACAAGAAAAACATATCTATATTAGGAAACATTTTTGAATAATATTGGATTTTCACCTTTAATAATTTATTAGTAGGATATCAGGGAAGTAATACCAGAGTTGGGCATATTTATATTTATAAATACGAATACGAATTTATTTTTATCTTAATTTTAATGTGAATATGAATATAAATTTATTTATATCTCAATATTTGTGAATATGAATACAAATAAATTTGTATTTACAAGTGTGAATATAAATAAATTCATATTCACAAGTGTGAATACGAATTTATTCATATATACAAATTTTTCTGTAAATAAAAATGAATTCACAGGGAAAGTTGTGAATATTCACAAAAAATGTGAATATTTATATCTAAGTCTGTGAATTCGGCCGTATTTACAAATAGAGATGTGAATTTCTACTAAATTCATAATTTCCCATAAAATTTATAAAATTCTTTTCGGATTTCTCCATATTGGTACACATTATTGAGTTAACCCTTTTTATGAAAATCATATCAGAATTACCTGATATCGATTACTAGGTTTTTTGGGATGCTGATTATGAAAAAAATATCGATTTTGAGATTCCGCCGTCAGGTATCGATTTATTACAACTTACGCGATATAATCGATCTTGGTATCGGCTATAGGGTTATCTGAGGTGCAGATTATGAAAATGATATCGATTTTGAGATTCCGCCGTCAGGTATCGATTTATTACAACTTACACGATATAATCGACAGTTATGGACACTAAAAGACCTAAGTCAGCACATAAGCAGACTCCCCCACCTAAGCCTGTATATATACCCCCTCTATTGTAATCCCAGTTAGTAACGTTTTAGATGTCGTAATTAGTTAGTTTCAGTAGTTTTAGTATTAGTGCCTAGTGTACAAATGTTCATTGTATTCTTTTATCCAATAAAGTTTTTTTTAATCAATTTTAAAGAAGAAACTCTAACTGGCGTCCGAACTTAGGGACCTGGCGGTTCTCCAAGATAGAAGATTGAAGAAATATTCCAGTAGGCCAAGAAAACTCGACGAAATATCCCTTGAGGTAACAGAGTTTGGGACTACTTGATAACAGATCTGATTGTAAGGCCACTAAGTAGATGCGAAGAAATAACCCAGCGGTAACAGGATCAGGACTTACTACTTGAAGGTGCGTTTCAACGCTTTACGCCAGCTTCAAGAACTCTATTGGTTTCTTCTTTACATAGCTTTGAGGTATTGTGCAATTAATGTACATTAGGTTAGTGTTAATTTAGTGATAATTATAATTAATGCCAAATAACTATACCGTAAAACGAGGTGACTTTGTGACTAATGGGGTGACTTTGTGACAAGCCTATTTTTCTACAGTTTTTGAATTTCCCTCCTTAAAAAGAATCAGGTTAGGCAATTCAGTCTACTTGTCAGTTGGTCAGTAACGTGCTGCAACCTACTGGCCACATATGGACCTCTCATTCCATTTATCATGGTGCTTTATTTTAAAGTTTCAACTAATTGAAAACAATCAAACATATATGCAATAAAGCAACATGGTAAATGGAATGAAAGAAGTTATATGTGGCCAGTAGGTTGCAGCACATTACTGACCAACTGACAAGTACACTGAATTGCCTCACCTGATTCTTTTTGTAGAAGGAAATTCAAAAACTGTAGAAAAATAGGCTTGTCACAAAGTCACCCCATTAGTCACAATGTCACCTCATTTTACGGTAATCTAAGAGATAGTAAAACAAGTGAGGTTTTATTTAATAATTCTAATATTGATAGTAGCGATATGGCAAATTATTCCATGACAAAAGAAGATTATGGCCATTTGCCATACTATAATGGTGATCCGACCCAATTAATTGCATTTTTAAAATCATTAGAAATTATTTATAATAATGTTTGTAGCAAAGGAATTGCCAATAAGGTAAAAAACGAAAATAAATTAATTGAGATAGCTTTATCCCGCCTTGCCGGTGATGCCCAACAATTATGCTTGTATGAGGATTTTACAACCATTGAACAATTAAAAACACACTTAATTAATAACTTAAGAGACTCAAGAACAACATCACACTTGCAACATGAATTGTCCCAAATAAGGATGTACAGAAATGAACATCCTATTGAATATATCAACAGAACTTTGCCGTACCAAATTCTGATCCAGAACTGAATTATGGTGAGCAGAACAAGAAATAAAATCCCAAAAAAGTCAAATAATAGACCATGTTCTTAGAAATTTGCCCCCCAGACTTAAAGATACCCTTAACCATGTAATCATACGTGATTTAATAGATATGAAAAATAGTATATGTAATAATTGTAGAATCATTATGGACGATTTGTACCCTCATGGACAAAAATTTTATCCAAAGGGCCCAGTACAGAAAAACCAAAACAATAGTCACCCTAAAAATAACCATCAAAACAATAACTTTCGTCAAAATTATAACTACAACGCCCCTAATTTTAGAACTCAATATTATGAGAACAGGAATCATGATTATAGGCCGAACTATGACGAACAACATCGGTATCACAACTATGAACAAAGGCGATTTCACGATTACAAGCAACAAAATAGTTCTAATTTACCTGATCAACGAAGTCATTAGGGTTACCGTAATCAGCCGCAACACTCTAATTGACAACAGCCTAGAACACCATTCCCTTCTCAACTGTTTAATCCCAATTCTCAAAACACAGTTTCAATGAGAACGGCTCGCAGTAATAATGTCCACCATATGGAGGACGAAAATGAACAATTGAAACAAAGAGTCGCGGAACTAGAAAAAACATTACATAATTTTTTATGCTCCAACAAGCCGGAAACTGGCCCCGACATCTCCTCAAACACATAAACGGACTCACTACATTCACAGACAAATTAGGCAGCAACTGGCTTATTGATACCAGATCTGAAATCAACTATATTAATCCAAGTTCCTTAGCGGAAGGAATCGAAATTCATCCGGAACAGATCATTGTGACTACTCCTACCGGCAGCAAAATTGGCAATGGTTTTGTACACAATTGGACTTCGCCCCGCGTTTAGGACTAGACCATGAACTATTAATTAAATTTAAAATATTTCATCTTAGCGATAAATTTGATTTATTATTAGGCGAAGAAGGTATGGAAGAAGTAGAGATAGAACTTAAAATTAATAACAAAATAAAAGATTTAAAAATACATGTCACAATTAGAAATGGTAAAATAGTAGATAATCATAAATTGAATATAATTAAACATCAAAAAGAACTTAACGAATTAATTAGGCACGATCATATAGATGCCAAAACGAAAGAAAAATTATTCGATAACAAGAAATAAAATCCCAAAAAAGTCAAATAATAGACCATGTTCTTAGAAATTTGCCCCCCAGACTTAAAGATACCCTTAACCATGTAATCATACGTGATTTAATAGATATGAAAAATAGTATATGTAATAATTGTAGAATCATTATGGACGATTTGTACCCTCATGGACAAAAATTTTATCCAAAGGGCCCAGTACAGAAAAACCAAAACAATAGTCACCCTAAAAATAACCATCAAAACAATAACTTTCGTCAAAATTATAACTACAACGCCCCTAATTTTAGAACTCAATATTATGAGAACAGGAATCATGATTATAGGCCGAACTATGACGAACAACATCGGTATCACAACTATGAACAAAGGCGATTTCACGATTACAAGCAACAAAATAGTTCTAATTTACCTGATCAACGAAGTCATTAGGGTTACCGTAATCAGCCGCAACACTCTAATTGACAACAGCCTAGAACACCATTCCCTTCTCAACTGTTTAATCCCAATTCTCAAAACACAGTTTCAATGAGAACGGCTCGCAGTAATAATGTCCACCATATGGAGGACGAAAATGAACAATTGAAACAAAGAGTCGCGGAACTAGAAAAAACATTACATAATTTTTTATGCTCCGACAAGCCGGAAACTGGCCCCGACATCTCCTCAAACACATAAACGGACTCACTACATTCACAGACAAATTAGGCAGCAACTGGCTTATTGATACCAGATCTGAAATCAACTATATTAATCCAAGTTCCTTAGCGGAAGGAATCGAAATTCATCCGGAACAGATCATTGTGACTACTCCTACCGGCAGCAAAATTGGCAATGGTTTTGTACAATTGGACTTCGCCCCGCGTTTAGGACTAGACCATGAACTATTAATTAAATTTAAAATATTTCATCTTAGCGATAAATTTGATTTATTATTAGGCGAAGAAGGTATGGAAGAAGTAGAGATAGAACTTAAAATTAATAACAAAATAAAAGATTTAAAAATACATGTCACAATTAGAAATGGTAAAATAGTAGATAATCATAAATTGAATATAATTAAACATCAAAAAGAACTTAACGAATTAATTAGGCACGATCATATAGATGCCAAAACGAAAGAAAAATTATTCGATACCTTAATGAAATACCCTGAAATCATCAAAACTGAAGATGATATTTTACAAAGTACCGACTTGTTAAAACATTTGATCCGCTTAAGAACCGAAAAACCAATATTTACTAGAAATTATAGGTTCCCTCAACATTTTCAAAAGGATGTAAACTTAGAAATTGAAAGATTGTTAAAAACGGAATTATAAGAGAAAGTAACTCTCCTTACAACAGCCCTATTTGGGTAGTACCAAAAAAACCTGAAGCAAGCGGTGTTAAAAAAATTTCGGATAGTCATTGATTATCGGAAACTAAACGCAGAAACTATTCCAGATAAATTCCCTCTACCCAACATTGACGATTTATTAAACAAATTGTGCAATTCAAAAATTTTTACAACCATTGATTTAGCCTCAAGTTTCCATCAGATCGAGATGGAACCAGATTCTATAGAAAAAACAGCATTTTCAACGGATTCCGGTCATTACGAGTTCCTTCGTATGCCATTTGGTCTGTGTAATGCTCCCCCCACCTTCCAAAGAGCAATGAATGCTATGCTTGCTATGTCCCTAATACCTTAGTATATATGGATGATATTATAGTCTATTCAGAAAACGTCCAGGACCACCTAAAACACCTTGAAACCGTTTTTTCTAAATTAAAAACCCACAAATTGTCTGTACAATTAGACAGGACAGAATTCATGCGAACCGAACTTCCGTTTTTAGGTCATATTCTTACTTCAGAGGGTATTAAGACAAATCCAGACAAAATTGAAGCCATTAAGAAATTTCCTCTTCCCCAAACTGAAAAAGAGATCAAGCAATTTCTGGGTATGACTGGCTACTACGGAAAATTTATTCATAATTATGCCTCTATAGCAAAACCTTTAACATTGCAACTCAGAAATAAAGATAAAATCAATCCTGCAACTTATAAAGACGCTTTTGAAAAATTAAAAATACATCTGATGAATGCCCCAATTTTGCAATATCCAAATTTTGATCAGCCCATGCTGCTCACGGCGGAGGCCAGTAACGTCGCAGTGGGTCCAGTGCTCTCCAAACTTTCAGAAGGGAGGGATCACCCTATCGCCTTCGCCTCCAGAACCCTTTCTGCCATCGAACAAAAATATTCAACTATCGAAAAAGAACTCCTGGCTATTGTTTATTCATGCAAACATTTTAAGCCATATCTATATGGAAAAAAATTTACTATCTGTACCGACCATAAACTATTACAATGGTTGTTCACTATGAAAAACGACAATACTAGAATAATGAAATGGATATTTTATCTTCATGAATTTGATTTTGATATTAAATATGTTGAAGGCAGGACAAACAATGTCGCCGATGCCTTAAGTAGAATTCAAATTAATCCAACCTATCAGTTAAATGCAATAGAAGACCTAGACGTGGATTTAGAATTAGATAAAGTTTTACAGGAAGCGAGCCAGATGAATTTAACTCCTGCCTCGTCAGTAGATTACGACGAGTTGCTAAAAGTGTATGAATCAAGTCAAAGACCTGGAGATATGCCAGGAGCCGCTGAGGAAAGCAGAGAAGTCGAGACCAACAGAGTAGATAACATAAGCAATATCGCTACTCAGCACTCCCAAGACTCTAATCATGAGCAAGTACTAATCGCTGACGAAAATAAGCCTATCAATATAGAAAAATATCAAATATTTGTACAACGAGGCTCAGGTAAAACAATCATAACAAGACCGTTTGGAAAATTTAGATATTTAATGGAATCCGCGTATCCATGGAAACATGATATAGAAGAAAAACTGTTAGAAATACTCAAGCCCAACACGGTGTGCGGAGTATATTGTGAACCTAATGTTGAAACCGTTAGGAACGAATTTGAAGGAATTTTCAAAAATGTTTCGGAAATTATTGAAACCAAATTCCCTACCGTAAAAATCAAAAGATACAATAAAAAAGTAATAGATGTAGAGAAAGACAAACAACAAGAATTAATTGAAAATTATCATATAGGCAAATCTTTCCACAGAGGTATCCTTGAAACTTATGAAAAAAATCAAAAGAAATTATTACTTCCCAAAAATGAAGGAAGAAATAACTGAATTCATTAATCACCCCCACTCCAATCAGGCCTTTTGAAGAATTAATGATTGACACCCTACATTGCGAATGACTTTTTATAATAACCATAATTGATACATTTTCAAAAAAACTATTTGCTAGAAGTTAGGACGTCGTAAGGTTCGCAAACTTGCAACCTTGATCAACCTTTCCCTAATGCAAAAACACTGGTTACCTTTAAGGAGCTTTAAATTAAAATATAAGCTTTAATATAATATGAAAACATTTTAAAATATAATGTAAAGACTCAAACTAAGGAATTTCAAAATATAATTCCGAATGCTTTTTTTTTAAACCCTTTATTGATAAAAGTTATTAGTTAAAAAAAAAGATGAAAAAAAAAATGAGAAAAAAATTACAAATTAAATAAATATATCTATACAGCTTCTGTATAAACATAAAATAAAATTAACTATAAATGTATGAAATGTTCCAGTCAGGTCTTTTATTCTAGCTAATGCAGTCCCTAAAAGTACCAATGATTCTCCTTTCATAAGGCCCGAAAGTACTGCACCATGAGCATGATCATGAACCGGTGAGGCCATAGTTTCTGTTAAAGGAACACTATCATTAGGAGAGCCTTTTCCATCTAGGTTTGTAGTAGTATTCTGAGGCTTTAGACTAGCAGAGACCTTATTTTGTTTAAAATGAAGCAGGCTATGATGTTTATGGTTACAGTATCTGCAAGTATTTGTAGACCTGCATGTTTTTGCAGAATGATTTGGAGCTAGGCAGTTAACGCATAGTAGGTGGGTTTTGATTTCCTTAAATCTTTGCTGTGGAGTCATGCTTAGAAATTTACTGCACTTGTATATACGGTGTGGATTTTTACACAATGGATATAAGTTAATTCCTTCTGAGGTAGTAGTTGTCATAAATACTTGCTTCGATGCTCTTGGCTTTGCTGGAATAGGTGAATGAGATCTCACCCCCATAGTTAAGGCTTCTGATTGTAAGATTGTACACTGTTTGTGTATGAAATTAACAAATTCTGTAAATACAAGTTCTTCTCCTCCTATTTCAGATTCAAACTTTTCTCTGGTTTTGGGGTCCAATAATCTTAAGGCATATGAGATGAGGGTAAAACCGGCTGGGTCTTCTAAACCAAGATTTTTAAAAGCCAAGGAACTTTCCAATATAGTGTTGGAAAATTGTTCAAGTGCCAGAAGCGTTACCTTAGGCATCGGTTTATATGAAAAAATGTTATTAAGATAATTAGCCGCCTGTACACGTTTATTGTCATATTTCTTGCATAGAACATTCCATGCTTGCAGATAGGATTCAGCTGTAACAGGTATTGCTGCCAATGATTGAAGTGCTAAGCCTTTCAAAGAACTCTTTAAGTAATGAAATTTTTGAATCGGTGACAAGTTATTATTTGCATGAATTAGTGACAAAAAAGTGTCTTTATAAGATACCCAGTGGGAAATGTCCCCATTAAAAGTTGGTAGCGAAATTGGAGGTAATTTAAAAACCTTATTATTACTTGATTCGGATAGGGAATTATTGACTACAGAAGTGTTTACTCCTTCATTATAGGGAATATCGTTATATTTATATATAAGCTAGTGCATCATAAAATGCATCACGTGTTTGAGAAATCAAATTTGTTATATGGGTTAATTCAGCCGTTTTCTCCATCTGACCAGCTGTCCGTTTTGCTTTCATGGCAATAGAAAAAAATTTATCCCAGTTCGAATCGATTCGGGAGAGTTTAGCTTTAAAAATATTAATTTTAGCGGGATTTGAATCGAGTGATTGACCTAGAGTTTGAGTATCTTTGATGTCTGAAGCCAACTCTTTGATTTCTTCCATTTGTTCTTCGAGAAGTTCTACTTTATCTACCTTAGGAGCCATAGTTATAAACATTAAAAATAGCAATTTAAGAAAAAATCAAAGGAGAAATAATATTAATCACCGAACAAGGAGAATACTTGTCACAAAACCCCAATGTACATAAGAATTAAAGTAATTAATTACAACTCTGAAAATAGAAAAAAAATATGTTGATTAATATGAAAAATTATAAAAAAGAAAGTTTCAAAAAAGCATCCAGCCCGGAGGACCAAACTTGTTAGGACGTCGTAAGGTTCGCAAACTTGCAACCTTGATCAACCTTTCCCTAATGCAAAAACACTGGTTACCTTTAAGGAGCTTTAAATTAAAATATAAGCTTTAATATAATATGAAAACATTTTAAAATATAATGTAAAGACTCAAACTAAGGAATTTCAAAATATAATTCCGAATGCTTTTTTTTTAAACCCTTTATTGATAAAAGTTATTAGTTAAAAAAAAAAGATGAAAAAAAAATGAGAAAAAAATTACAAATTAAATAAATATATCTATACAGCTTCTGTATAAACATAAAATAAAATTAACTATAAATTAAAATCTGTGTTTACAAAAGTAGAAAAAAAAATAAGCTTCTGCAAACTACATAAAAAAAAAAATAAAACCATTCTGGTATTATATATTAATGTTTATATAATTATATTAATGTTTATATTCAATATCTTTTCAGTTAATGTATATTATAAGTTTTACTGAGCTCATTCAAATTTATTAATTGCGCAATTAAAATAAAACAAAAATGTCTAAATACCCTGGGTAAAGAATCAGGCGATGTTGTCGAAATCATTGATGGATTTCGTGAATATGAGTTGATCAACTTCAAATTTCGACGGTGAGTAGGCGTCCATCCCGTAGAAGATCGTAATAATATAAATTGGTGTCGTCTTGCTGGTGAACCAACCTGGAGAAAACGAAACGGCCTCCAAACTGCAGATAACCGACCGTACGATCGGAAATTTTAATCGCAATATATGCGATTAATGATATTTGAGAAAAAAAATAATAATGTTCGTTTTATAACAGTCACAGAGCACCTGTGTACCCGCTAACGACAAGTTGCCTACTGCCACTTAATCCTATACATTTAGTACACAAAAGGTATAGTAAACACCAGTGTACGGTGTAGTATACAATATCACGGTATAATAACAAACATTTGAAATGATTTTCATTAATTTAAAATACAATTTAATTTAATTTTATGATTTGATTCAATTATTTTGAGTTTCGAATCAACGATAAAAAAAGAAAGAAAATTAATTACAACTATTACAATAAAGATAAAGTAATTTTTTTTACAATAACTAAAACATCTTCGTTACGAATTTTTTAATAAAAAATGAGCGGCCGTAACAGCTAGAGTTGTTAAAGCATGTAACGCCACAAATATTTTCGAAGTACTATCAGAGTACCTGTCACTGTTCCCTAACCCAATCAGAATCAAAATGGATTGTGGAAAAGAGTATAAAAACGATTTAATCCAAAATTTCTTAGAAAGCTTAGGAATAGAACCTTATTACACGACCCCCAATCACCCTAATTCACTAGGATTATTAAATAGAGCCCATTCAACCCTGATAGAAATTTTGAGATTAGTCAAAGAGGAAAGACAAAATTCTAAATTAGAGACTAATCTTAAACTTGCTGTTATAACTTTTAATAATATACTAAATCAAAATCTGAAGCTCACTCCTAACGAAATAACATTTGGATTAATAAAAGATCCTAATAAACAAGAGGGTATAATTAAAGAACAATTAGTAAATAAATACCATGAAGATTTAGAATTAATACATAGAAATATAAAAACTAACATTGAAAAAGAAAAAGAAAAAAGGACAAATAAATTGAATACTAATCGAGAAAATCCTGATATAGAAGATAATCCTTATGTAAAAGTAAGAACTAGAAATAAAAATGAAAACCCCTATAAACCCATTCATAAATTTCAGGATAGGAATAAAACTATTAAAATTCATACTGACAACATTCAAAGGCGCAGAAAGACTAAGAATAAAAATTTATTTGTTTCAGATGAGGGTCTTATGGAAATTGATTTTAACAATGATTCTGATACAGAAGGATACTCTACAGTTTAAAATGACCAATTTAGAACACTCCTCAGGCTTAGTTACCTTTAAATTACCAGACGCAAAAATTATTAATAAATATAAAACTATTGTGCATTATCTAAATTTTTCATCGCTAATAGAAAAAATAGAAATAGTAGAAAAAGAGTTAAAACATTTTAAAATGTTCTCTATGGACAACATGTATAACATAATAAGTAAACAATTGAATTTTCTTAAAGATAAAATTTTTAACATAACACCAAAAAGACAAAAAAGGGGCCTTATCAATGGGCTGGGGAAAATGATTGGTTTTATTACGGGAAACCTCGATTCTGACGATAAGAAACATTATGATAAAATACTTGATACCTTAGAACGCAACTCGTACGATCTAGAACACAATATAGCTCACGAAGTTAGTATAAATCACAAATTAATTGAAACCTTTAAAAAAGACATCAAACTCCTAAATAATAATAATCAAAAAGTAACCCAAATAGTAAAATCCATGGACAAAGCACGGTAAACTTTACACCTGGAAGAACTATATAACATATTAAACTATATCACGATACTCGTATTAGGTATCGAAAATTCTTTGGAAACATACAGATTAGGAATAACACACTCTAACATAATCAAAAACACAGATCTGAATGACACAAACCTAATTTCCCAAGATCTGGAAACAATTTGGTTTACAAGCGAGATTTCGTGTATAATTAAAGATAACATCATTCACTATATCATCTCTTTACTGGTTAAAAGTCAAACATTAAGTGCCCTATACTTCCTATCAATACCAGTATTTCACAATAACCATTACAACTATTGCTAGAAATGGTATAATTTTGTATAATATATCAGAAACATTTGTAGGAAATTGTACATATATTAGGAATAATTATTATTGCACTAACCTTAGGACCTAAGTGACAAATGTACAAAATATGCTATACATAGTGATCTAAAATATTGTATTACTACTAACCTTATTGATACTAATCCTTTTATAAAATATATTGAACTAATAGATACCTATGTACCATTTAGAATTAAGAACATTATCATAAGGGCTAATGACTTCCACCCCTTGTCTTTACCTGAATCTGCTGTTATCAAACTAGATAGTAATGAAACAATTGTTAATCAAACCAGAAATTCATACATAGATGTAGACACCCTCTCTTTTAATCATCAGGTTGTAAAAAACAAGAAACTTAATGTAACCCTAGAAACATTTCATGTACCCTCTCATTTCCTATTGTCTTAGCAAGTTTTATAGCATATTTGTTGATTATTCACTTCTTTTCAGTATATTTTAAAATCTCAAAGATATGTCATCAGAAATCTAAATCACCATCTCCAGAACCAGCAGCTTCATCTTCATTCAAACCTTGGGAAAATCCTGTATTAAACATTTTCTCACTGAGCTCGAAATCTTCAGAAGGGAGGAGTTATGGACACTAAAAGACCGAAGTCAGCGTATAAGCAGACTCTCCCACCTAAGCCTGTATATATACCCCCCTATTGTAATCCCAGTTGGTAAAGTTTTAGATGTCGTAATTAGTTAGTTCCAGTAGTTTTAGTGTTAGTGTACAAATGTTCATTGTATTCTTTTATCCAATAAAGTTTTTTTTAATCAATTTTAAAGAAGAAACTCTAACTGACCTTGGTATCGGCTATACGGTTACCCGAGGTGCTGATTATGAAAATGATATAGATTCTGAGATTCCGCCATCAGGTATCGATTTATTACAACATACGCGATATAATCAATCTTGGTGTCGGCAATAGGGTTACCCGAGGTGCTGATTATGAAAATGATATCAATTTTGAGATTCCGCCGTCAGGTATCGATTTATTACAAATTACTTGATATAATCGACCTTGGTGTCGGCTATAGGGTTACCCGAGGTGCTGATTATGAAAATGATATCAATTTTGAGATTCCGCCGTCAGGTATCGATTTATTACAAATTACTTGATATAATCGACCTTGGTGTCGGCTATAGGGTTACCCGAGGTGCTGATTATGAAAATGATATCGATTTTGAGATTCCGACGTCAGGTATCGATTTATTACAACTTACTCGATATAATCGACCTTGGTGTCAACTATATGGTTATCTGAGGTGCAGATTATGAAAATGATATCGATTTTGATAATACGCCGTCAAGTATCGATTATTTACAACTTGTGCGAATTAATCAATCCTGGTGTCGGCTATAGGGTTATCTGAGGTGCTGATAATGAAAATGATATCGATTTTTAGATTCCGCCGTCAGGTATCGATTTATTACAACTTACGCGATATAATCGATCTTGGAATCGGCTATAGGGTTACCCGAAGTGCTGATTATGAATATGATATCGATTTTGAGATTCCGCCATCAGGTATCTATTTATTACAACTTACGCGATATAATCGATCTTGGTGTTGGGTATAGGGTTACCCGAGGTGCTGATTATGAAAATGATATCAATTTTGAGATTCCGCCGTCAGGTATCGATTTATTACAACATACGCGATATAATCAATCTTGGTGTCGGCAATAGGGTTACCCGAGGTGCTGATTATGAATATGATATAGATTGTGAGATTCCGCCGACAGATATCGATTTATTACAACTTACGCGATATAATCGATCTTGGTGTTGGGTATAGGGTTACCCGAGGTGCTGATTATGAAAATGATATCAATTTTGAGATTCCGCCGTCAGGTATCGATTTATTACAACATACGCGATATAATCAATCTTGGTGTCGGCAATAGGGTTACCCGAGGTGCTGATTATGAAAATAATATCAATTTTGAGATTCCGCCGTCAGGTATCGATTTATTACAAATTACTTGATATAATCGACCTTGGTGTCGGCTATAGGGTTACCCGAGGTGCTGATTATGAAAATGATATCGATTTTCAGATTCCGCCGTCAGGTATCGATTTATTACAACTTACTCGAAAAATTACCTTGGTGTCGGCTATAGGGTTATCTGAGGTGCCGATTATGAAAATGATATCGATTTTGATATTCCGCCATCAGGTATCGATTTATTACAACTTGCGCGAATTAATCGATCCTGGCGTCGGCTATAGGGTTATCTGAGGTGCTGATAATGAAAATGATATCGATTTTTAGATTCCAACGTCAGGTATCGATTTATTACAACTTACGCGATATAATCGATCTTGGAATCGGCTATAGGGTTACCCGAGGTGCTGATTATGAAAATGATATCGATTTTGAGATTCCGCCATCAGGTATCTATTTATTACAACTTACGCGATATAATCGATCTTGGTGTTGGCTATAGGGTTATCTGAGGTGCTGATTATGAAAATAATATCAATTTTGAGATTCCGCCGTCAGGTATCGATTTATTACAAATTACTTGATATAATCGACCTTGGTGTCGGCTATAGGGTTACACGAGGTGCTGATTATGAAAATGATATCAATTTTCAGATTCCGACGTCAGGTATCGATTTATTACAACTTACTCGAAAAATTGACCTTGGTGTCGGCTATAGGGTTATCTGAGGTGCCGATTATGAAAATGATATCGATTTTGATATTCCGCCATCAGGTATCGATTTATTACAACTTGCGCGAATTAATCGATCCTGGTGTCGGCTATAGGGTTATCTGAGGTGCTGATAATGAAAATGATAACGATTTTTAGATTCCAACGTCAGGTATCGATTTATTACAACTTACGCGATATAATCGATCTTGGAATCGGCTATAGGGTTACCCGAGGTGCTGATTATGAAAATGATATCGATTTTGAGATTCCGCCATCAGGTATCTATTTATTACAACTTACGCGATATAATCGATCTTGGTGTTGGCTATAGGGTTATCTGAGGTGCAGATTATGAAAATATCGATTGTGAGATTCCGCCGACAGGTATCGATTTATTACAACTTACGCGATATAATCGATCTTGGTGTCGGCTAAAGGGTTACCCGAGGTGCTGATTATGAAAATGATATCGATTTTGAGATTCCGACGTCAGGTATCGATTTATTACAACTTACTCGATATAATCGACCTTGGTGTCGGCTATAGGGTTATCTGAGGTGCAGATTATGAAAATGATATCGATTTTGATAATACGCCGTCAAGTATCGATTATTTACAACTTGTGCGAATTAATCAATCCTGGTGTCGGCTATAGGGTTATCTGAGGTGCTGATAATGAAAATGATATCGATTTTTAGATTCCGCCGTCAGGTATCGATTTATTACAACTTACGCGATATAATCGATCTTGGAATCGGCTATAGGGTTACCCGAGGTGCTGATTATGAAAATGATATCGATTTTGAGATTCCGCCATCAGGTATCTATTTATTACAACTTACGCGATATAATCGATCTTGGTGTTGGCTATAGGGTTACCCGAGGTGCTGATTATGAAAATGATATCAATTTTGAGATTCCGCCGACAGGTATCGATTTATTACAACTTACGCGATAAAACCGATCTTGGTGTCGGCTATAGGGTTATCTGAGGTGCTGATTATGAAAATGATATCCATTTTGAGATTCCGCCGTCAGGTATCGATTCATTACAACTTGCGCGACATAATCGACCTTGGTATCAGCCATGTGGTTAACTGAGGTGCTGATTATAAAAATGATATCGATTTTGAGATTCCGCCATCAGGTATCTATTTATTACAACTTACGCGATATAATCGAACTTGGTATCGGCTATAGGGTTACCCGAGGTGCTGATTATGAATATGATATAGATTGTGAGATTCCGCCGACAGGTATCGATTTATTACAACTTACGCGATATAATCGATCTTGGTATCGGCTATAGGGTTATCTGAGGTGCTGATTATGAAAATGATATCGATTTTGAGATTCTGCCGTCAGGTATCGATTCATTACAACTTGCGCGATATAATCGATCTTGGTGTCGGCCATATGGTTAACTGAGGTGCTGATTATGAAAATGATATCGATTGTGAGATTCCGCCGACAGGTATCGATTTATTACAACTTACGCGATATAATCGATCTTGGTGTCGACTTTAGGGTTATCTGAGGTGCTGATTATGAAAATGATATCCATTTTGAGATTCCGCCGTCGGGTATCGATTCATTACAACTTACACGACATAATCGACCTTGGTATCAGCCATATGGTTAACTGAGGTGCTGATTATAAAAATGATATCGATTTTGAGATTCCGCCATCAGGTATCTATTTATTACAACTTACGCGATATAATCGAACTTGGTTTCGGCTATAGGGATACCCGAGGTGCTGATTATGAATATGATATAGATTGTGAGATTCCGCCGACAGGTATCGATTTATTACAACTTACGCGATATAATCGATCTTGGTGTCGGCTATAGGGTTATCTGAGGTGCAGATTATGAAAATGATATCGATTTTGAGATTCCGCCATCAGGTATCGATTTATTACAACTTACGCGATATAATCGATCTTGGAATTGGCTATAGGGTTACCCGAGGTGCTGATTATGAAAATGATATCGATTTTGAGATTCCGCCATCAGGTATCTATTTATTACAACTTACGCGATATAATCGATCTTGGTGTTGGCTATAGGGTTATCTGAGGTGCAGATTATGAAAATATCGATTGTGAGATTCCGCCGACAGGTATCGATTTATTACAACTTACGCGATATAATCGATCTTGGTGTCGGCTAAAGGGTTACCCGAGGTGCTGATTATGAAAATGATATCGATTTTGAGATTCCGACGTCAGGTATCGATTTATTACAACTTACTCGATATAATCGACCTTGGTGTCGGCTATAGGGTTATCTGAGGTGCAGATTATGAAAATGATATCGATTTTGATAATACGCCGTCAAGTATCGATTATTTACAACTTGTGCGAATTAATCAATCCTGGTGTCGGCTATAGGGTTATCTGAGGTGCTGATAATGAAAATGATATCGATTTTTAGATTCCGCCGTCAGGTATCGATTTATTACAACTTACGCGATATAATCGATCTTGGAATCGGCTATAGGGTTACCCGAGGTGCTGATTATGAAAATGATATCGATTTTGAGATTCCGCCATCAGGTATCTATTTATTACAACTTACGCGATATAATCGATCTTGGTGTTGGCTATAGGGTTACCCGAGGTGCTGATTATGAAAATGATATCAATTTTGAGATTCCGCCGACAGGTATCGATTTATTACAACTTACGCGATAAAACCGATCTTGGTGTCGGCTATAGGGTTATCTGAGGTGCTGATTATGAAAATGATATCCATTTTGAGATTCCGCCGTCAGGTATCGATTCATTACAACTTGCGCGACATAATCGACCTTGGTATCAGCCATGTGGTTAACTGAGGTGCTGATTATAAAAATGATATCGATTTTGAGATTCCGCCATCAGGTATCTATTTATTACAACTTACGCGATATAATCGAACTTGGTATCGGCTATAGGGTTACCCGAGGTGCTGATTATGAATATGATATAGATTGTGAGATTCCGCCGACAGGTATCGATTTATTACAACTTACGCGATATAATCGATCTTGGTATCGGCTATAGGGTTATCTGAGGTGCTGATTATGAAAATGATATCGATTTTGAGATTCTGCCGTCAGGTATCGATTCATTACAACTTGCGCGATATAATCGATCTTGGTGTCGGCCATATGGTTAACTGAGGTGCTGATTATGAAAATGATATCGATTGTGAGATTCCGCCGACAGGTATCGATTTATTACAACTTACGCGATATAATCGATCTTGGTGTCGGCTATAGGGTTATCTGAGGTGCTGATTATGAAAATGATATCCATTTTGAGATTCCGCCGTCGGGTATCGATTCATTACAACTTACACGACATAATCGACCTTGGTATCAGCCATATGGTTAACTGAGGTGCTGATTATAAAAATGATATCGATTTTGAGATTCCGCCATCAGGTATCTATTTATTACAACTTACGCGATATAATCGAACTTGGTTTCGGCTATAGGGATACCCGAGGTGCTGATTATGAATATGATATAGATTGTGAGATTCCGCCGACAGGTATCGATTTATTACAACTTACGCGATATAATCGATCTTGGTGTCGGCTATAGGGTTATCTGAGGTGCAGATTATGAAAATGATATCGATTTTGAGATTCCGCCATCAGGTATCGATTTATTACAACTTACGCGATATAATCGATCTTGGAATTGGCTATAGGGTTACCCGAGGTGCTGATTATGAAAATGATATCGATTTTGAGATTCCGCCATCAGGTATCTATTTATTACAACTTACGCGATATAATTGAACTTGGTATCGGCTATATAGTTACCCGAGGTGCTGATTATGAATATGATATCGATTTTGAGATTCCACCGTCAGGTATCGATTTATTACAAATAACGCGATATAATCGATCTTGGTGTCGGCTGTCGGGTTATCTGAGATGCTGATTATGAAAATGATATCAATTTTGAGATTCCACCGTCAGGTATCGATTTATTAAAACTTGCGCGAATTAATCGATCCTGGTGTCGGCTATAGGGTTACCCGAGGTGCTGATTATGAAAATGATATCGATTTTGAGATTCCGATGTCAGGTATCGATTTATTACAACTTACTCGATATAATCGACCTTGGTGTCGGCTATAGGGTTATCTGAGGTGCAGATTATGAAAATGATATCGATTTTGATAATACGCCGTCAAGTATCGATTATTTACAACTTGTGCGAATTAATCAATCCTGGTGTCGGCTATAGGGTTATCTGAGGTGCTGATAATGAAAATGATATCGATTTTTAGATTCCGATATCAGGTATCGATTTATTACAACTTACGCGATATAATCGATCTTGGTGTCGGCCATATGGTTAACTGAGGTGCTGATTATGGAAATGATATCGATTTTGAGATTCCGCCGTCAGGTATCGATTTATTACAAATAACGTGATATAATCGATCTTGGTGTCGGCTATAGGGTTATCTGAGGTGCAGATTATGAAAATATCGATTGTGAGATTCCGCCGACAGGTATCGATTTATTACAACTTACGCGATATAATGGATCTTGGTGTCAGCCATATGGTTAACTGAGGTGCTGATTATAAAAATGATATCGATTTTGAGATTCTGCCATCAGGTATCTATTTATTACAACTTACGCGATATAATCGAACTTGGTTTCGGCTATAGGGATACCCGAGGTGCTGATTATGAATATGATATAGATTGTGAGATTCCGCCGACAGGTATCGATTTATTACAACTTACGCGATATAATCGATCTTGGTGTCGGCTATAGGGTTATCTGTGGTGCAGATTATGAAAATGATATCGATTTTGAGATTCCGCCATCAGGTATCGATTTATTACAACTTACGCGATATAATCGATCTTGGAATCGGCTATATGGTTAACTGAGGTGCTGATTATGGAAATGATATCGATTTTGAGATTCCGCCGTCAGGTATCGATTTATTACAAATAACGTGATATAATCGATCTTGGTGTCGGCTATAGGGTTATCTGAGGTGCAGATTATGAAAATATCGATTGTGAGATTCCGCCGACAGGTATCGATTTATTACAACTTACGCGATATAATCGATCTTGGTGTCAGCCATATGGTTAACTGAGGTGCTGATTATAAAAATGATATCGATTTTGAGATTCTGCCATCAGGTATCTATTTATTACAACTTACGCGATATAATCGAACTTGGTTTCGGCTATAGGGATACCCGAGGTGCTGATTATGAATATGATATAGATTGTGAGATTCCGCCGACAGGTATCGATTTATTACAACTTACGCGATATAATCGATCTTGGTGTCGGCTATAGGGTTATCTGAGGTGCAGATTATGAAAATGATATCGATTTTGAGATTCCGCCATCAGGTATCGATTTATTACAACTTACGCGATATAATCGATCTTGGAATCGGCTATAGGGTTACCCGAGGTGCTGATTATGAAAATGATATCTATTTTGAGATTCCGCCGTCAGGTATCGATTTATTACAACTTATGCGATATAATCGATCTTGGTGTCGGCTATAGGGTTATCTAATAAGGTGCTGATTATGAAAATGATTTATTACAACTTGCGCGAATTAATCGATCTTGGTGTCGGCTATATGGTTAACTTAGGTGCTGATTATAAAAATGATATCGTTTTTGAGATTTCACCGTCTGGTATAGATTTATTACAACTTGCGCAATATAATCTATCTTGGTATCGGCCATGGGGTTAACTGAGGTGCTGATTATGAAAATAATATTGATTTTTTTATTCCGCTGTCAAGTAAACATAAGCGATATAATCGATATTCAATCGGCTATCATTTTCATTATCAGCACCTCAGATAACCCTATGGCCGACACCAGGATCGATTAATTCGCGCAAGTTGCAATAAATCGATACCTGACAGCGGAATCTCAAAAATGATATCATTTTCATAATCAGCACCTCGGGTAACCCTATAGCCGATACCAAGATCGATTATATCGCGTAATTTGTAATAAATCGATACCTGACGGCGGAATCTCATAATCGATATCATTTTCATAATCTGCACCTCAGATAACCCTATAGACGATACAAAGATCGATTATATCGCATAATTTGTAATAAATCGATACCTGACGGCGGAATCTCAAAATCGATATCTTTTTCATAATCAGCATCCCAAAAAACCTAGTAATCGATATCAGGTAATATCTGATATGATTTCCATAAAAAGGGTTAACTCAATAATGTGTACCAATATGGAGAAATCCGAAAAGAATTTTATAAATTTTATGGGAAATTATGAATTTAGTATAAATTCATAAGTTGAATATAAAAAATATTTACATTTTTTGTGAATATTCACAACTTTCCCTGTGAATTTATTTTTATTTACAGAAAAATTGTATATATGAATAAATTCGTATTCACACCTGTGAATATGAATTTATTTATATTCACACTTGTAAGTACGTATTTATTTGTATTCATATACACAAATATTGTGATATAAATAAATTTATATTCATAGTCACATTAAAATTAAGATAAAAATACAGTATTAGCTTGGACTCCTGAGAGGAAGGATCACAGCGCTGCTACGATAAGTCTTTAACTTTATTTCATTATATTTTCTCTTAAATTAACCATTATTTAACTACGTTTAGAAAGTCTTACTTTATTTATTCTTATTCTTTTCTTTATTTAAAACAGATATTTTTTTTTATTATTATTTTTTTTTTTTCTTTTTTCTTCTTCTTATTTCTCGATTTTTATAATTAATTTAACTAACCAACCTGGTCTCCTGACTAATGGATGAACCAGGCGATGCAACTAGCCCTGTGGCTAAAAGAAGAAGACCAGATCGGGGCCGAATTAGAAACCCCCCCGATAAAATCAATATTGGTGAAAACAATAATATTAGACCAACATTTATTATAATGAAAAGAACGGATGAGGAAGATTTTAAAAAGGTTTCACCTTTTTTTATAAATAAATTCATAACTGGGCTCGTAGGAGAAGTAAAAAACATAAAAAAAATAAAAGACGGATCCCTACTGATTGAGACCTTTAAGGGTACTCAATCAGATTCCCTATTAAAAATTAAAAATTTCGGAGAGCAATTTCCCATTGAAGTAACACCCCATAGTAGCCTTAATTATAATAAGGGTATAATAAAAGTATTTGATTTTCAATATTTAGAAATCGAAGAAATCAAAAAAGAAATGATCAATGTTATTAAAGATATAGTGAGAATAACAATTAAAAAAAATGGAAACGAAATAAAGACCCATAGCTATATTGTCACATTCCCCACTCCAACCACTCCTAAATCCATTAAAGTGGGATACCAAACAATAGAAGTCCACCAATACATACCTAATCCCCTCAGGTGCTTCAATTGTTTAGGTTTCTATCATCCCACTGCGCAATGCAAACAACAAACTATTTGTATACAATGCGGAAAACCTAGACATGGGGAAAATTCCAAATGTAATAACGAACCGAAGAGTATTAATTGTAATGGGCCCCATCACGCGCTCGACCGATCTTGCCCTATCTTCCAAATGCAAAAAGAAATTAAATCTATACAAATTGCAAAAAAGATTTCTTTAATGGAAGCACGAAAAATATACAAAGAAAGATACCCCACTATGTTCAATAAATCATTCGCTAACATCGTAAAAGATACAAGTAAGATAGAAAAAAAAGAAATCGGCACACAAGTCGATATCCCGTTTATTTTTGGCGAAAATATAAATATAAATAAAAAGATTGAAAGTAATAATAATATTAATAATAATAAATTTGTTACACCTATAAAAAGTAACAAAATCAACCTCTCTCAACCTCGTGAGCCCCGGTCGGTACGAAGAGTTCCGACGAGAAGCCGAAGTAGTTCGGCGCAGACCCGAGCCCCGCCGGCCACGCCCGAGGCTCCCATCCCCTCCCTCGCCACTACCTCCACGGCCGTGGCTCCTATCATTTCAACTCCCTCCGTCGACAGCAACGGACCTCCACCTACTGTTGCTGCATCTAGACCGCCTACTCCCTCTCTAGGCACCCAAGATATGCACATGTCGCTTGACAATGTGCACCAATCAGCTGACGAGGAGGGTTTTATTAAAGTAAAAACAAAAGCAAACAAAAAAGGCACGAAGAAAATAACGTAAAACTTAGTACATCCATTGAGTAAATAAATATAAAATAAAGTACTCCCATGATACATATCGCTACAACTACCTTTTTACTAATCTATATACATACGTTTGCTTTTATACTCATTCTTATACCTCCTTGCTGGTATATGTGTAAAAGAATATTCTTTTCTAAACGCCTAAATATATTTAAATGTGTGTTTATGTTTATAAGTACAAATATATATAAGTATACGTATATATATGTGCATAATGGGTTGTGTGTACATATGCATATCTTATCTGTTCTTTTTACGTATCTGCAGTTATTCGTAAATATGTGTAGGTGGGTATTAATGTCTAAACGCTTTAATTTTTTTTTTTCTTTTTTTTTTTTTTCTTTTTTTCTTTTTTCTTTTTCTCTTATATAAAATGAAAGATTTTGGACTCCTACAACTTAATCCCTTTTACACTCTCTTTCTTAATTTCCAATATGACTCTCATTCAATGGAACTGCAATGGATTAAGAACCCATTTTAACGACTTGAAAATTTTAATACAAGATGAGAGTCCGTTATGTATCTGTATGCAAGAAACCCACCTTAAAGCTCGGGACAACATCTCGCTTAAAAATTTTAACATATACAGGACCGATGGCCCCGACGATCATGGCTCAAGAGGAGTACTTATCGCGGTTCATAGCTCTGTTTATTCACAAGAAATAGAAATAGATACACCACTCCAGGTTACAGCAATTACCATACACGTTGGCATTACATTCACACTCTGCAATATCTACTTACCCCAAGACCCACATATACAAACCGAAGATCTACTTCATATTTACTCTCAACTACCCCAACCGGTCCTCCTTGTCGGTGATATGAACGGACACAGCCCTCTTTGGGGGTCTTCAGATTTAAATTCCCGAGGAAGAGTAATAGAAAATTTTATTGAAATTTCAAACCTATTACTTCTTAATACTGGTGAAGCAACTTTTCTAAGCCACAGCTTTGGCAGTTACTCGTCTATAGACTTAGCCATGTGTAGTCCTTCACTATTTAATCTCATCGACTGGACAGTACTACCGGAACTTTACGGAAGTGACCACTTCCCCATTCGCCTTAAATTTGAAAATATAAGCAACCATATAAAACGGAAGCCTCGATGGATTCTCGACAAAGCTGACTGGGCATTGTTCTCTGCTCTCGCTGGACCACCTGAAACATTGCCATCGCAAATAAATATCGAAAAAGGATACCAGATTTTTTCAGACGTAATACTGAAGGCGGCAAAATCATCTATTCAGGACCGAAAATCATCAATGCAGGACCGCCATTCGAAACCGTCGTAGAGCTCTTAAAAAGTTCCAAAAAAACCCGAGCCAATCAAATCTGATCGAATATAAAAAACAACGAGCCATCTGCCGACTAACCGTAAACAATATAAAATCGGAATCCTGGAAACAGTATGTTGAAACAATAAACTCTTCCACACCTGCAAGCTTAGTCTGGGACAAAATAAGAAAAATTTATAAAAATTACTCGACAACCCGATACACTTTATCACACAATGGAAAACTTACAGATGACCCCGACACAGTCTCAGGAATATTTGCTGAATATTACTCACAAATATTTAATACACCCACAAACCACCCATGCTCTGAACCGACACATTCCGAAGCAGATGCAGTAAATGATGACTCAGAAGCCCATATCAAAGAATACAACCGCCCGTTCTCCATGTGGGAACTCCAAGTTACGCTTAGGCATCTGAAAGGATCCTCACCAGGCCCAGACGGTATTCATTATGCGATGATTAAACACCTCCCGCATAATAGTTTGATTTGGTTACTTGATTTTTATAATGAAGTTTGGAAAAGAGGCGAGTTCCCTAAAATCTGGTTACAGTCAGAAGTTGTCCCAATCCTGAAGACCGGTAAAGACAAACGGCAACCATGCAATTACCACCCAATATTTTTGACCAGTTGCTTATGCAAGATATTAGAACGCATGGTCAACAAACGGCTAATGTGGACTCTGGAAAATAACCACATCTTACAAAATTTTCAATGCGGCTTCCGCAAAGGTAGATCAACGATTGACCATATCGTCCAACTAGAGACAGAAATTCAGTATACTTTCATTCAAAACCAACAGGCAATAGCTATCTTTTTCGATATGCTCAAAGCATTTGACCACTCCAATAGAAATAATATCTTAAAAGAATTACAAAATCTCGGTTTCACAGGCAATATTTTAAAATTTATAAAACAATTTCTGTCTCAACGGATGTTCAGGGTTCGGATTGGAGGCACCTTATCCCAAATTAGTGAGCAAAAGAATGGAGTACCACAAGGATGTGAAGACCGGTAAAGACAAACGGCAACCATGCAATTACCGCCCAATATTTTTGACCAGTTGCTTATGCAAGATATTAGAACGCATGGTCAACAAACGGCTAATGTGGACTCTGGAAAATAACCACATCTTACAAAATTTTCAATGCGGCTTCCGCAAAGGTAGATCAACGATTGACCATATCGTCCAACTAGAGACAGAAATTCAGTATACTTTCATTCAAAACCAACAGGCAATAGCTATCTTTTTCGATATGCTCAAAGCATTTGACCACTCCAATAGAAATAATATCTTAAAAGAATTACAAAATCTCGGTTTCACAGGCAATATTTTAAAATTTATAAAACAATTTCTGTCTCAACGGATGTTCAGGGTTCGGATTGGAGGCACCTTATCCCAAATTAGTGAGCAAAAGAATGGAGTACCACAAGGATGTGTGCTCAGTACAACTCTGTTTGCCCTGGCGATCAATGACTTGGGAAGGAATCTGCCTAGAGGTATAAGAGTGATGTTGTACGTTGACGATCTGGCCGTTGTATACCGTTCTGGCGACTTAGAAGACATAAAAAGAAAGCTTCAAGAAACGTTAAACCGACTGAGTGATTGGTCACGATCGTCTGGCCTTGAATTTTCCACAGAAAAAACAAAATGCCTACACTTCAGCCGCAGAAGACGAACGCCTGCATCACCAGAGCTTACCCTAGGAGATACAACATTACCTTTTGTCGAAAACCACCGTTTTTTAGGGCTCATATTTGATAGAAGACTGTCGTGGAATTGTCACATAAACTTTCTCAAAGAAAAATGCACGCAAAAAATGAAAATTCTGAAAGTTCTCAGTAGAACAACTTGGGGAGCTGACAGATGCACAATGTTAAAAATTTACAGGGCCCTTATCTGCTCGAAGCTGGACTATGGGAGTTTTGTGTACGGCTCAGCTCGTTTCTCATGTCTATCTAAGCTGGATGCCATCCACCATACTGGTATCAGAATCGCAACAGGTGCTTTCAGGACTAGCCCTATCCTAAGCCTATGCGTTGAATCCGGACTCCCACCCTTAGTATTCAGAAGACAAACTTTAGCAACAAACTACATCGCCCGTATATATTTACAGCCTTTACATCCAACCTATAAATATCTCTTCCAACCAAAATTTTCCAGGAAATTTCAACAAAAACCGAATGTAACACTACCCGTCGCAGAAAGATTTTCGTCCGTTGTCAATGAACTAAAGACCATTTCCGTCCTAATTCCAGAAATAAATACTCCACCTTGGACCTACCAACCTCCGAAGCTATATCTAAACCTATCTAAATTCCGAAAAGATAGTACTGCCCCATCCGAATATCGTGACTATTTCCAGCAACTACTTTGCTCCATCCCAAACCACATGGTGATTTACACAGATGGCTCAAAATCAGAAATCGCAACAGCATCCGCATTCGTTACGCCTTCATCAACTCACAAAAATAAGCTCCACCACCTTTGCAATATTTACACCGCCGAATTGAACGCCATAGCATCCGCATTATACTTTACAATGACAATCACAGACAAAAATATAGAACACATCGCAATCGTATCCGATTCTATTGGTGCGCTCCGTGGTATAAATAATATGTATGCAGACCACCCCACGATAGTACGAATTCACGAATATCGAAAAATGCTAGAGGGAATCGGAAAGTCGGTCCACTTCATCTGGGCTCCCGGGCATGTGGGCATCACCGGGAACGAGATGGCCGACAAAGCTGCCGGTGAAGCGTTATCTCTCACAGGAAGAGGAACTGCTATTCTGACAGCCTCGGAACTTGCCCGACCATTAAGGGAGACCATTAAAGATAGATGGCAAACTATGTGGGATGAAAGTCCACCAAGTAAACTAAAAAATATAAAACGAACAGTGAAACCATGGTCAACATCAAACCGCAATAAATGCAGAGATGAGGTCGCGATTACTCGACTCAGAATAGGACACTCTCGATTGACCCATAGCCACCTTATAACGAAGGAAGAACTCCCACAATGTCAAACATGTAAAAATAGTCTTACAATTAAACACATCTTTGAGGAATGCCGTCGTTATAAGTCACTATTACAACAGCTTAATATACCTCCGGAACTATCGCAAGCGCTAAAAAATGACGAAGATATGATTAGACGGGTCATTCAATTTCTCCAAAAAAGCAAGCTATTTTCGAGCATCTAATTTTTACTCTATATTCTAACTATGATAAATTCCTCTATTATTTTACTCCCTGTTTCGTTTTAATTGAAAAAAATTCAAACTAACAAATAATAGTAACACTAAAAAGGACTCCGTCGGCCCGTCCCGCTGGGGGCGGGGGGGGTGTCGGTTCCTGGGCTGCTGGGGGCTTGTGCTGGGGCATCGGTGACGTCTCCGGTCTCATAGAGCATGTTAGCTCCGAGGACTTATGAGGATTTGGACTTTTCCATGATCAATAATATGTAAACATTAGTGTATTGTACTAATGTAATGAAGTTAGGTAGCAAACATGGTTTTTATCCACATCCTCTATTAAAGCCTCAGTGTCAAAAGATGAGCCACCTAATAACGACATGTGGGACCGGGGCGCCCCCTTTGCTCCTGCTGGCCCCCATCGGCCTGGGTGCCGCTCTCGTCGGTGTCCGGCGGGATTCGGGTCGATGGTTTCCTCAAGATAGATAAAAGAAGAAACCAATGGGCGTTGATGACCGCTGCAGTTTTTCGCCCCTAAACAGCAACAAACAACAACAAGATAAAAATAAATTTGTATTCGTATTTATAAATATAAATATGCCCAACTCTGAGTAATACATTATATTAGGGTCCTTTCATTGGGTATATATATAAAACACAATGGATATTGAAAATATATATGTAAAAGAATCGTGAGTAATGTAATAATTATGTGCATGTAAATACAAGTGGCTCAAATAATTGATAATCTAACAATTGAATTTTGGTTTTAGTCCAAGTTTAAAAAATTTGATATCGCATATTTATTAGTTCCATGCAAAACAGTAATTAATTTTTTAATAAAATTTAAATTTAAAAAATGAATTTTTTTCATTTGGGAACAGTCCTTTTTTAAATTATTTTTAAATAATTTATTTTTTGAAGAGAAAAGATTTGGCTCTGCCAGGAGTCGAACTCGGGTCTCCCACGTGACATGTGCGGATGCTAACCACTACACCACAGAGCTCGGCTCCAAGTAGAGCCAATCCTTCCTCTTCACTGATACCTACTACCCGATCGCGCAAAATTTTGGGAGTAACGGGAGGTGGACAAAGGTGGTCACGCGAGAGACTGGGGAGAGGAGAGGAGATTGGCTCCTGGCGGAGCCAAATCTTTTCTCTTAAAAAAATAAATTATTTAAAAATAAAAATTCTATAGTTGCAAAAGGTATCTTCAATTCATATACCACATAGGCATTCATCTATGGGTGTTAATCCAATGTGGAGCTGTCCCGTTTTCACTCTTACAATAAAGCCAGCACTGAAAGTATGGTTTTGCTGGTGGCAGCTTTATTATATAACCATTGTGGGTCCATCCTCTTGGACAGTGGTCAGGTCAATTTGTATTTATCCCGTTTATTAATAAGAGCTTGAAGACCTCCTGGAAAATAATTAGTTAAACATTCCGAAGTCCAAGTTTGACGTCAGTTTGGCTGTTTCCTTTTATAGTACCTTGAATCAGTCTGACATTTTCTAGATTTAAAGGGTTGGCTTATTAGCCTACTGCCCCGAATCAGGTGAAGGAGCTGCCTCCTGACTGGCTGCCCAGCCCTCCGAAGATGTTTTTCCCATCTTTGACGTGAGGAGCCATCTGAAAACCCTTGCTAACACCTTTGCTTACTCGGCCAAGGGGTGATTTCACTGCTTGCCGGATAGGGGAACTCTGGTCAGTGTTAGCCATTGATAGGCATGTACAGTAGATTCTTCCCTATCCAGCGTTCTGTTAACCAGCATGTTCCTAAATCGACTTCACAGATTAAGATTAGATTAATATATAGAATTTTTAGTTGTCATGCCCAAATGGAAGCAGCTAGGAAAGAGGATAAAGAAGGATTCTATCACTATGTCAAAAGGGTGTACGATACCTGTGACAGAAGTGACATTAAGGTACTATTGGGAGAATTTAACATCAAAATTAGGAAGGAAGAAGTCTAAGAACCCACCATGAGACCCCATAGCTTGCATAATGAAAGTAATGAAAACGGGAGATATTTAATAAACTTTGCTGCATCTCGAAGCCCTGTAGTCAGTAGCACCCTATTTTTTAGAAAAAGGATCCACAAAGTTACCTAAAGGAATCTAGATGGGGTTAATTTCAACCACATCGACCCTTTACTCCTCAGTTCATGCCATAGGTCACATTTGAAGAGTGTAAGGACCTACATAAGTGCTAATGTGGATTCGGACCACTATTTAGTCATGGCAAGAATCTAAAAATGCAAGGAGTTGGAGATCACAGAGGCCCAAGAAGTGAGACAGCAAAACTAAAAGACTTAGATATCCCAACTTACTTCCAACACAACCTGTGGCCCAAGATTAAAATCCTTATATTAACTTACTTTATAGATAAATAGATTAATTTTCTAAAAAGCTAAAATAATAAAATCACTGGTAATACCTTCAAACATAAAATCAATCCAAATTTTTGCATTAAAATATTAGAGCTATGAGTTAAGAAGTACAAAATAGATTCAAGATGTGACATAGCGCAAGCTTTGCTTTCATATACAACACCATCTATCTTGTTCAATGTAGCAACATGTTCAGGAAGGGAACGTAATAACTTTTTCCAAGCAAATTCAAAGTCTTGCAAATGAATAGAACTTGAAATTCGAAGTAAGTTCTGTTTCCAACTTAAACGTTCATCTGAAAAAATATATAATAAAAAAGATCATCTAAAGCACTCTCAAAATATTATAGGATAGGTGTGAAACGAAAATTTTTACCAAAACAGCTCATTTTACTTGTTACTTTCTAGCAAGAAGTGTGAAATTTTCGTCTCGAATCATAATACTATTTATACATGAATTATAGAAATGGTATAAAATGTAATCCTAGAAAATAAATACTGAATTCCCTAGACTAACTAAAGAAGTAAATAATTCTTGCTAATACAGATTCTGATATGAATGGAATATATAAGAAAGTAATAAATTTTATAAGAATAATACTGATTTTGATGGGCTGGGCATTGTATTTTGGGAAAACATAAGTAGACCAGTACATGGGGTGCACTTAGTTCCAGAGTGATAAGCCTCTTTCACCTTCTACCCACCCGTTTTTCAGGATTTTTCATGACATATTTTTTACCTGTTTACTCCTTCCTTTGAAGCAGCGTTTTTCTCAGTACACTTTTAACTTTCAAAAGGTGAAATGTGTCCTGAGCTCCAAGTTTTAAAGCCCCAGCTACAAGAACTTTTTTTAAAAAGTAAGTTCTGAGTTGTATTTTCTAAATCTTTCTATTTAAACTTAAAATATTTTATATAAATTCTTTATTTAAAATGATTAACATTTTGTCATCTCAATCTTTTCTAACATAATGCTGGCAAGAATAGTGGAACAATTCAAAATTTTAGTTTTTTTGATTGATGTGGGCGCCTACATAACTGAAATATGCTAAGTGTTAAGCAAGGGAAGTCTCACAATTATATTAGCAATACTGTTCACAGTTTACTATCATATTATAAATTAATATTTAACAATGAAACTTAACATCTTTCTTTTGATAAATTTTAATGTTGAGAATTTCAACTTGTTTAACTATTCATGCAGACCGGCGAATACTAACAAATGTTAATTAAGAAACCTGTTAGGAGAGTGGCATCAACATCTGTTGGTGGTCATTTGATATACTTGTTACAATTTTTGATTACTAATTATTATAGGGACAAATGAGTTATTACATTTATTGAAAAAACAAACAAAAGATATTCTCATTACATTTTTATACTCA
Source organism: Aelia acuminata (assembly GCA_911387785.2). Lineage (NCBI taxonomy): Eukaryota > Metazoa > Arthropoda > Insecta > Hemiptera > Pentatomidae > Aelia > Aelia acuminata. The sequence goes on from OU426980.1 coordinate 108,040,454, forward strand.
TTTTAAATTGTATTGTAGTTTAAGTTTATGTTAGTAAATTTTAATTTTATGAGATAAATAGGGTAAATGTACCAATAATTGACAGTTTAAGAAAAAAAAAAATATATTATTGACACTGTTTACTTATATATTGATGTTAGGATAATCTTTGTTATGAATTTACTAAGGCCAATCCCTCTAGAAAACTAGGAATACAAAATCCTATGGTCTACATTTACGGATTTTATAAAAAGTGATTTCTTAGAAACTTCTAAAATGAACCAATAGTTAACACAATGAAAATGTAAAGGTTTGGAAAGTTGACATTTATGGTTTTAAAGTTGACACATGCATTAATATTTGATTTCCTATGATTTTTAATAGGTAATAAGGACTACAATAGAAGTTAATATTTTTTTTTATTTATAAACTAGTAAATTCACAATGGAAAAAAATTAAATTTCCTCAATTTAATTATTTTATACACAAAAAGCTTAAATGAGACAAAATAAAACAAACAAAGTAACATATTTAAACGAAAAATGTGATCACCCAGTTAAGTAAGTATGATAAATATATTTTAGTAATGGTTAAAGTTTAATTTTTTTAATGTTGGGTTTGCACAGACTCACCAATGATGAACTTCACTCTTCCAGTGCCCTTTTAGACAATTAAAGATGGCCACATTCATTGGTTGGTTCATTGAAATGTGTAGCATTTTGATAGAGTGCGACTAACAGCAAGTATACCATGTTCTTTGCAGAATCGGGAAGTGGGGAGAGTCAGATGAGACGCTTGTCTGTATAGGAATAGGATTATTGGCAATGCAATTTTGCTCTCAACGATCCATGGATAGAGCATACTAGCTATAAATCCATAAAATAAGACACCTGTCATCCATACAGCCTCAGACTTTCATAAACCATCCCCAGATGGAACACTATTTGCTAATTCTGGTGGTAGTTGACATCGATGTCAACTATTGAAATTATGGATTAATATCTGTTCTAATAGTTGACACATACATTTAAGTCTTAAAACATTGTATAAATATATTAGAAAGGATATCAACTGATTCTCATGAAACCAACTAAAAAGCTTACTCGACTTCCACCTTAATGAAACAGGGTAGCAGAAACCAAGTTTTCAGGCCCTTAGAAAATTCGCCATTACAGCCTCTCACAAATAAGCAAGAGTTTTCATCAAACTAATGTTGATGGCAGGACAGTTAACTAGTATAACTTGGCAAATTACCGCTAAATTTTGAACCAAAATAATCAACCCTGAATCTTATTATTCACACTTTTTGTGCAAAATGTCAACTATTGGAGCACTGTCAACTTATGGTACAGTTACCCTAAACATGTAAATTTATTAAAACTAAATGTTATTAACCCTTTAACCGGGTGGTACGTATATAGACGTCCTGAAATATTTTTTGTTTTTATTATTATTTATATATGTCCATATAATTATTTATATATATATATATATATATATATATATATATATATATATATACATATAAACATAGATACATGTATCTATGACTAATACCTCTGTTGTACAAAAATATAAGTCCCACCAGTTCCAGGGTACAACATATATTTCAAGGACGCATTTATACGTCCCGTCCGGTTAAAGGGTTAAAAACATTTTTTTCTCTTAAAATAGAAACATAAATTATTATTGCCAATTCCATTATCTTAATTAATTCTAATAAAGTATCAATTGATCAATAAAAATTGTGGTAATAACAAACCAATTGAACTATAATAAATTATTAAGTTGACTAATGTGGGTTTTTTTTAAGACAATGAGCCACTGCAGCATGGAGAAGCTCCTACTATGGCCAATAATTCACGATTAGTTGTATGTGGGTTCGGGGCTCACAAATTCAAAAACATCATCATCAACGACCGATAACAGATCTGGATTCATTAGCAGAGCTTATATAGCCATACCAAAGTGCAGCAGTATTTCATTGGATAATTGATTCTCATTCTATGGCACAAATTTCTTAGGCAGCTGCCATTGTGCTTAAACCTTTTTTCTAGTAAGGTCTCAAAAGACCGCTAATCATGATTTTTCTTTTGAGATTGCACATGTGTTTTTTAAAAAAATGTAAATTACCACATCCAACTCAAATCACAAGGAATTACAGGTTAATCAAACCAAATAGTGAAATAAATAGTACAAACAAAAATATTCTAATAGAATTCATTATGAGTGTTGGAATTAAAGGCTGTTTTCGTGCACAAGTACTTTAGTTCAACCGATCAAAATATTCAATCAATCTTGACAAGCATGACAGAAACAGCTTCCTGAATCCTGGCAAAACAATCAATGCCAAAATTTACTGTCCTCAAATTAATGCTATGCACCAGATATGGAATTAATTAAGCTATTTTTGGTCAATCGGAAAGACCCTATTCTGTTACATGACAATGCTTAGCCCCATGTATCGCTCGCATGACCTCACAAACATTGTTTGAGCTTGATTATGAGACACTGCCCAATCCACCCTACTCTCCAGACCTGTCACCTACAGAGTAACATTTTTTTAGATACCTGGACCACTTTTTAAGGGATATAAAATTTAGTAATCAAAATTCAATTGCAATTTTCAGAATTAGCTGATACTGAAAACTATCAATTCTATTTATAGGGCATATAAAAGTTATTAACTCATAGGCAGAAATGTATTGCGAGTAAAGGAGAGTATTTCGATCAATACAAAAATTTTAGATCATTGTTTTGCTTTTAATTGCTTGTTTGTTTATTTATTTAACATAACTTAATTCTACTATGGCTAATCAGACAATGCTACAATGAGAGTCCTAAAAAAACAATATTGCCTATGCAGGTATAATTAGGATGGAGATCTTTAACAAGTACCTGACATCGCACAGGCTTGGAACCTCCATTTCATGTCTCATCCAAAAGGAGGGCATAAATAAGTATTTCTTACTTCCTTGAAAGGGGCTACCATATGTTACTTTGGTGGCCCATAGGATGTGTTATTTTGTTATAGACCCTATGAAAGTTGCTCATGCCTTCAGTAAAAATTAAGCTTTCAACCTGTGCAAGCCGGTGTGAAATCGCACATCTCTAACCTGATCTATATTTTAAAAAATTTTAATTTTTACGTTTTCATCATTTACAATCCCATTAGTGGGGGACCGTCACAAATAAAAAACGCATTGAAAGTGTTAAATAGGGCCACCAGCTGGGCTATGGATCTGTGACCTTAAATCACTTATTTACCTATTTATATGCAACATTTATATTTTAAAGCCATAAACCTGCATTAATTTCCGGGCTCAAAAGAGACTTCTCAGGGCAAGTTATCCCATCAAATATGATTCCAGCTATTATCAAAACCATTTCACAGAAGTTGAGCAGTTGGGAGGCCAAGACTAAGTTGGAGGATTGTATCACAGATGATGCAAAAAGAAGAGACGACTGGCTAGAGACCCAGAGCAATAGAAGGGCGTGGAATAATAATTTTAAAAATACAAAGTCAATTAATCAAACTATTAAGGGTGAAAAAGTATAAGTGTAAATTACACACAATATATAATTTATAAATTGATAGATAATTAATAAAATATTACTTTTAATATACTTCTGTCCATAGTCACGAATTCTCGTGTGATCCCCAAATGAAAAAGAGAGAATCGAAAGGAGAAATCTGGCCATTGGAGATGGTTTAAAAAGTTTATTTGCTTTTGCAACCTCATCAATCAATATTCTAGATAAATAACAGCTTGGATCCAGGTTATTTGCAAATAAAAATTGAATGATATCAGTTATGAGTTTAACATTGTCAAAGGTATAACTTCTTATGGCTTTTAATGTACCCAAAATAAATTGATCTATATGTCGGGCAGCACTAATATAACAAAAAAAACTTAGAGCATCTGAGTAAAAGAGTTGAAGGTCTTTTAGACCAGCAACACTGTCACAGTACTGGACAAATGATGCTACTGCCTGCAACAGAAAAGTTAAAAACAAATATTTTACTGATTTTAGTAAAAATAAATAAAATCTTGTCTACCTAAAATTTGTATGTATTTTATTTATGTTTAATAATCAAAATCAGAACCACTGCTACTGAAGAGGGATCTTGCATTCTGCACTTGGTAAGGAAGTAATGTTTCTTTCCCTATGGTTTTACACTTCAACTATAAAGAAGTTGAATTTGCCTCAATAAGGCTGACTCTTCTGGCTCAGTGACTGATAAAATCACATCCGGATTTCGAGGAATCAGGAATCCAGTGCCTTATCCAATGAGTTATTCATTCCATTACTCTAAAAACTTTATTGAAGAAAATTTTTCTTAGAATTTTCCGTTATTTTGACAAATTTAAATGAAAATGCCAGAATTATTTTGGAAAAATAATTTAAATATAGCATTTCCAAGTCTATTTGAACCTTTTCCAAGTCAAGTGTAACCTTTTCCAAGTCAACTGTAACCCTTTCCAATTCAAATGTAACCCGTTCCAAATCAAATGCAACCCCTTCCAACTCAATCGTCATCCAATTTATTTCAATTGTAACCGTTTCAATTTCAATTGTCACCCTTGAAAAATTCTATTGAAGATGGTAACATTTTTGGATATCTTTCGCAAGGGAGTCCAATTTTATGTTATCGGGGACGGAGTTTTTGAAAAAAAATATTCATTTTGTACTTTAGTTGAGTGGGGGGGGGGGGCACTCGGAAATAGTTTGAATTATGGATTTCTTTCACACGAGGGGTCCAATTTTATGTTATCGGCGACGATATTATAGGAAAAAATTTTGTATTTCAGGGGGGGTGGGGTATTTCAAATTGTAAATAATCTGCAGATTCGTGATGTTAAAATAGTAACTCATATGGTAGAAATCTGAAAAGTAATGAATAAATCCGGAAAGTCTTAGACTAAATAATTTATATCATTTTCTATCATATTATTGACATTGTATTGGAAATAAGAAGACGAATATTTAACTTTTTCGTAGTGCCCCCCCCCCCCACTAAAATGCAAATTGAATATTTTTTTTAAAAAACTTTCCTCGATAACATAATATTGGACCCATGTGTGAAAGAAATCCGAAAATTTAACTTTTTATAGTGAGCACCCCCAAGAACAAAATGATATTTTTTTCAAAAACACTGTCCCCAATAACATAAAATTGGACCCCTGTATGAAAGAAATCCGAAATTATAACTTTTTTATAGTCCGCCCCCGCCACCCCCCCCCCACTAAAATACAAAATGAATTTTTTTTTCAAAACCACTGTCCCCGATAACATAAAATTGGACCCCTGTGTGAAAGAAATCTGAAATTCTATCTGTCCTTCTGAAAAGGACCCATTTGGGGGTTTATTTATCTCGAGTGGGAGTCGAAAACTGGGATCTAATACAGCTAATCAAGGCCCTTTTTAACTGAAGAGGAAGCGATGAGAGTCCCCATAAATCATGGTAACATAATCTCCCGAAATAGACCACACCCAGAAGTGACATAGGGAAATCTTTAACTAAGCTTCTGAATGTAAACAAAAGAGTGTAGATTACCAAGAAGAATACATTGAGAATCGGTTAACTTATGCCATAAATATAACATTAATCAATTAAATAAAATAAAGTAAAATGTGATTTGTTATTAATTAAAAAAATAATTTTATTATTAGAAAGTAATAAGTAAATATTATTATTAGTTAATAAAATTGTAAATGTAATAATATTAATTAATAAATTGAAAAAAAAAGAACATGAGGATTTCACAGTTATTTCTTATATTAATAAAATTTACTTCAATGGAATTTTTAACGATATTATTTTATCATTAAGTTTTTAATATATCAAGAAGTACTGTAGAATGCAATACTTAAGTAATAAATAAAAAATCAACTCACTATATCTGGTATAATACTATTGTACTCAATAATAGGTTTCATGTATCTTGTCTGGTTAAATAAATAATCAGATAAAATATTTGCTAGGAATACTTTCTGGTCATAATCGTAATTGAAATCCTGCTTAAGAAGGGATGTTATAATGTTAAATGGATTTCGGGATGTGAAAGATATTTCGCTATTCAAAACATATCTTACAGTATCCTGCCACTTATCAACTTTCCTATAAAAAATGGTAATAAAATAAGTATACATAACTTATAACTTTAATGATATTGAACACTTCCTACATATTAAAAAATTAAAACATTACCTTTCATTCATGAGGTAACCCATAAAAACAGTATCAAATACATCATCACTGATATTTTCATTATTTCTACAATATTTTTGAAGACCGTCCCAAGCTGACAAGCAGTTAGGATTGGTGAGGACAGCAGATGATAAATAAAATGTGGCCAAATTGTTGTATTTTTCGCATCTAAAAGCTGATGCACCAGCAAATAAATGCCCAAGCCAATAGTTTGGATAACGCTTCAAAATTTTCTATAAACAAAAATTTATGGTAAACGCTTTAAAATGTAACTTTAATGCCAAGAAATTTTTGAAAGTGTTCAGCAATTAACCTCTAATTTATTTGACTTATGTATTTAAGTATAACATATTTTGATATTTTAGGGTTCCTAGCCCCCATCATCAGAAATATATAATTAATGTGTTAACACACACTGGTTCTAGAAGATGAACAAAATACTGAATCCACCTTATTTCCAATTTATAAACTTAATGGCTCTTAGGTATAATTTTTTTAACATTATTACATCACCCTCATTCTTTTCCTGGTTTGTAAAGCCTAATAGGATTGAATTTAGTGCTTTCATAAATTACATGACACTAGACATAATCACAAGAAACTTTAATTAGGCTGTTAACATATGATATTTTCTCAACTTACGAGAATTAGAACTCCTTTAAGGACTACAATCATTGATTGAATCGATTAGTTTTGAAAAGTTACATGTCCATTTTTTTTTTTTTCAAATATTGAGATCTTTACACCATTTGCTTTTACTATTGTGAACTTTCTCCTGTTGAAACAGCACATCTTCAGTGTGCAACACTGCGAAGATACGAGATAAATGAAATCCCTGTTCTTAAAATATGTGACACAAAGGAAGTTCTTTAATACATTCCTAAAGAAAAAGGTTTCTACAACCTCTTGATAATATGGCCAACCAACATCAGGAAGTGAAGAGAGAAACTGATAACATCATATATTTTTACATTGAAACAATGAACTGTTGGGATGTGAAACAGTTTTTGTGCTCTCCTGTAAAATTAGGAAAAGTGGGCATGGGTCCTTTCAAAACTAAACAATCCAATTCAAACTGAATCTATCTAATAACTTTGTCTAAGAAGTACTTTTGAAGAATTAATATGTTATTTTATAATTGTTGAAAAATAAAAATCTCAAATCTTAATTTTCAAAGTGTACAATATACATTTATAAATATAAAAAACAGATATGCATATGTGTGGCTTTTGAAAGAATTCACTTACCACTGCACCCTTAAAAATCTTCTCGAACTGTTTTTGTTTAAATTGTTTTCGCTTTTTTAAAATGAAATAAACATCTCTAACAACAATTTTATTTTCAAATTTAACGCCCAAAGTTTTTGTTTTTATATGTTTAAACTCTAGCAAATTGCTAATATCATGTACAGAAGTTACTTTAGGTTCATTCGTATCTAAGTCAAGGCATGTTTGGAGAATAATATTACAAGTAGGAGGGTCTATTTGCAATTCCATTCTGACATGTATCAAATCATCAATTAAAAAATAATTATTTAGTGCACCCAGTTCTTTATTGTTTACATTCACCTCCCCCAACGTCTACATGTGACACCTGAGGATTATCACGGTTATAAATCCAAAGAGCTACATCTTATTTTCCATTGTAAGTATTAAAGTTACAATAAGAGTAATTATTTGATTATATCCAAAACAAAACTGGTGTAATAATGAGGAATTTAAATACGTTGATACAAACACCTATTTATCATAAATTGGAAAGAATGAACCAAAGTAGGCGTATCAATAACATAATTACATCACTGATCCATTAATGCATATTTTATAATCAGTTATTTATTAATAATTTTGGGTACTGCTACAGAAGTGCAGCTGTCATCACTTCAACAGATACTTGATACTTGATGACGGGATCCCGAAAATGCCCGAATGAAGGTCTGGTCACACATAACTGCACCGCAGCACGGGCGTGTATCGGATCTGATTCAATTACGAAGGATAGATAGTAATGGGTCGGATGACCCGGTGTCGGGCATGTGTGACCGGTTACTATCTATCCTTCGTAAATGAATCAGATCCGATACACGCCCGTGCTGCGGTGCGGTCATGTGTGACCAGACCTTAATTCGAAAGCTGCGATCTAGTAAAAGCTAATGAGGGACCTTATTTTTACAGTCGTGCAGGCAAAGAGGGAAAAGCTCCCTGTACCGTACAAGAAAAATAGTACTTAATTTTAAAATTGATTGATGACATTGCAAGACCAGGTCCCATCCAAAATAAGAAAAGCTAAACATGTTATCTGAAAGTACTAAGGAACTGAATTCGGAGTAGGATGAAAAAAAGAGGAGATCTCTTTGGAAAAGAAAGGAAAGAGCTCATAATACTAAATAACTCATAACGAGAAAAATAAAAGAAGACTTTCTACGATATAAAAACAATGTTACAAACAATATTCTGTCTAACAACAGATCTTCTAGGAAAATTCAGAAGGTACCTTCAAAAAGAAAACTGGATGGTTTCTCTTGAGAACCAGAAAAGAAATATTGTCACTAATAGAGAACACATGAGCAGAGTGGCTACGGATTACTTCAGACAATTGTACGATTATAATCAAAGAACCACCAGTAAATTAGATGAAGATAAAAAGGGAGTAAAAAAATTAGAGGAAGTTCCACTGATAATATATAATAAAATCTTTAATTGTCTAGGAACAAAATGTTACAGAAACATATTGTCACCCCTCTTCTCAAATCTACCAGTCCATCGTGACACAGGGATCTTTGGGCAAGGGTTGTATGGTAATTAATCAAACTAAGTACTATTTACAACATTTATTATTTAAAATAAACCATCTACAGGTCCCGAATACCAAAAAGGGGGGTCACATAGCTCATAGATACTTGGCGTCGCTTATATACTCGATACTTGTAGCTACTGTACTACTCGAATCCCACTCCTGGCCTGTCGGTACCTGCCCTAGCCTCACTCTGCCTGTCCCAGACCGCCAGTCTCTCCCAGACCTCAACTGCCCATCTCAGGCTCAGACTGCCTCAGCCTGCTCCTCTCAGACTGCCTGTGTGTCTGCCTCAGATTCTCCCGTACTGCCCCTCTACTCGGCCAGCCTCTTCTAGGATTTCCCCCTCTATCTCAGGTCTCCTAGGCTCAATAGCCTGCTTAGCTTTTCCACGTGACAACTCCCCCCTCCCCTGAATACCAACGTCCTCGTTGGTAAAGTTGGGACCTGTAACAAAAAACAAACCAAGCGGCAGAAAACTTGTTTTTACCAGAATATACTTAACTGTAAAATTTACAAAAGTACCATGTACTGAACCTTAAAAACAAAACAAAAATTCGGAACAACAAAAAAGTGATAACAAAAAAAATCTCAAAATCGAGGAACCTCATTGCATCATTTTCTTTTTGCATTCGACAATCATCGGCGCACCCCTTTACCGTTCATTCTTTGATTTACCGTGCTTTTGACTAGCACATCCCCAAATCTTACCTCAGTTTGACTCTGAGAATCTTGTTGCATACTTTAGCCATCTACGTTTGACTCGTAGGATTCCACAATAAATTTACTTTACCCTCTTAGTATTTTACTTTACTATTCAAGCACTTTACTATATTCTTTAAATACTTTACTTTCCTCTTCAAGTACTTTATTCCTCTTTGAACCTCAAAGGGGTGTGGGATGCCTGCCGTCCCATTTAATTTAATTTTCCCTTAAGAGCCATAACAACCTCTATAAGGCGCAGTGACATTCCTTTACAGTTATTTCTGAACTTAATAAAAAACAAAACAAATAATCAAAAACAAATTCCAATGTTCTACTATTCCAAATTTGATCTTCAACCAGAATTGATACAAATTTAATCAATAATACACTCTAAGACTTTTACTTGCAAATTCTACTTTTTCTACACATTTCTGATTTCCACTACTAACGAATCAGAAAAATATAAGCCATTAAACTAAAAACAAAAAAACAATCAAAAATCGTAATTAAAGAGAAGGTATTTAAAAGAATATCTGCTTATCTATTGTATAAGACATCTCACCCACTGACCTACTTGTATCGCTGACTAAGCTACTAGGTTACCTCTCTTATTCTTTCTCTTATTCTTTAGAGTCCCTTCTTGGAACTTGGTAGCTGTGAGGCCTGCTTCCGTACCCGTGACTATTGGCCTTCGTGATAAGATTCTTTTAACTGACTTCTTTATGAAATAGACAATCCGAATTATCCACGCCGTCATCGATTCAATCCCAATAACTGAAACCGAGTAATGAGCTATTTCCCCCGGAATAAACCCATTTACCGGTCTTACATTCGTCTTATCAAAACCAGATAACGTAATAAAATAATAATGAACATCGGAAAGAAGACGATACTAAAAACACGTGCCAAATACAAATACACGCCGGGAGTATACACGTTATTTATAAAATTCCTACTTAATTTTGGTCGCTTGGATAAACTGTTGAAATTAGTTAATTATAGTAGATTCCTAAACCTAAACTTTTTGTTTTCTTTGAGTTGTTTAATTGGAATCTTTGATTCCGACAATTTCTTTTCTTTCTTTGCTAAGTCCTTTAGTACTCAAAGAGGGGATGAGCGCATTGACCGCCCGTTACCAAGACTCCTTAGCTTGCAGCCGAATCGGATGTTTCCTTAACGTTGCAGGATCCTCAATTGTATTTTTCTAACAATTACCTTACTATGCCCAATTTTGTTTTCGTCGTTTTTATTGTCGTTCTACCGCTCCGCGGAGCTATTGTTTCTTGGCAGACGCAAATTCAGCATTTCCTGTTCGTTAACCTTTAGATTCCGCACTTCTCTCCAAAGAAAAAAGAATATTAAACGATTTAATGAAATATAAAATGAATATGAAATCTTATAATTTATATTACAGATCTATTTTCTCTTTTTTTTTTTGTTCAACGATCAAAAATGATGCGCCCTACGTGTATCGTATCGACTTTATAGTTTTTACCCTTCTTTGTTCGAATTTCATAATTTAATGTTCATATTTGTCTAATAATTTCGGAAGGTCCGATCTATCGATGTAAAAATTTATTGCTAAGACCCTTCTTCCTAAGGGAGTGAAAACAAGTATTCCTGGTTGGAATTTAAAGTTTTTTCTTTTTCGATCGTGAATCCGTTTTTGTTTAACTTGAGCCTTTTCTATTCTTTTTCGGGCGTTTTCTCGCGTTTCCGATAGCATCTCCAAACAATTTCTAGATGTTTCTTCCATACCATCGAAAGGTTTCAATGATGTATCAGCTGGTAAAATCGGGTCTCGTCCATAAATTATTTTAAAGGGCGTTTCTTTTATCGTGTCTTGTACTGATGAGTTGTAGGCAAAGGTACATAAAGGTAGATATTCGTACCAGTCGGTTTGATTTTTATTCACGTAATAAAATTAATTAGGGCATCCGTGACAACATACTATCTGTGTTAATTAAAAATCTGCAACTGTTTTGGCTGAGACGTCAGGGGTCTCTCTAGTTTCAAGCCATTTACTTAAATAAATAAATAAATTCTTTATTAGATTGTTCCGGGACTAGTCCCTTCGGAACAATATTATATTATACATTTTATGGGCTTAAGAGTCTTAGATCAAGATTAAAATAAAACAAATTGGAAGAATAATATAAATATAAATTATAAAGAAAACTTCTTGTGCTAAGATTAAACATAATAATACATAAAAATAATTGGAAAACATAACTGGCATTGCACTACTTAAATGTGCACGTTTATACATAACTATAAATAAAATAAACAGAGCTTAAATTGAAAAATAATGACAACTTCCGCTTTAAAATTTGGATTCCGAATTGGAAGTTTCTATTTACAATGTTTCGGGAAACTGGATTGATAGGAAGTGATTGTACAGGCGGGATTTGAAGATAAGGAGGGTGTTGGAATGACGAATAAAAGGGGGAATAGAATTCCATACGGATGAGGACCTGAATATGAAAGATCTTTCGAATGCTGACGTTCAGTGGGCCGGTATACACATATCTGAAGGCCTGGACCGGTATTGCGGGAATGAACTGAGGATTTGGACTGAAGGAGTTCGAGCGTATATGAAGGACGGCGAGATCGAATAACTTGGTAAAGAAATGCCAGGAGGTATTTGCGACGGTTGGAAGGGTATAGCAACTTTAACTTTTCGTAAAAAGGTGAGATGGAGACGTCTTTTGGGATCCCAAAGATGAATCGTACGAAACAATTAATCAGACGTTTTATTTTTGCTTCGAGATCCCCGGAGAGACCCGCTATTGATATACCGTACAGCAATAGTCAAAGTGTGGAAATATCAGGGAAGTGACGAGGAGTCTACGGGTTTCAAGTGGAAGAAGATTACGGAGATGATGCAATTGCTTTAAGGTAGAAAAGGTACGGCGGGAGATATTAGAGATTAGTGGTTTTTCTAAGAAAGGGTTTGGTCGAAGGTTACACCGAAGTTTTTGACAGTAGGATAGAATTTGATAGGATCATTATTTAGGAGCAGGGTAAGGATATTAGGGATGGTTTTAAGGAGGTGAGTGGAGCCAATTAAAATTGCTTTCGTTTTCTCAGTGTTTAGCTTCAGCTTGTTAGTCTCTGCCCACAGGCTGATTCGGTTTAGATCGTCCTGAAGCTTTTTAGTCGCTGACACTTACTCGGAGGGTGGGAAGGATAGGTATATTTGGAAATCGTCTGAATAGATGTGATATTGGGAGTGCTGAATCAGGGAAGCGAAGTCGTTAATATAAATAGCAAACAGGGTGGGGGATAGAGAGGATCCCTGTGGGACTCCACAGGTGAGGGGAAGTGTCTTGGATGGATGTTGACCAGGAATGACTACAAACTGTGACCGATCTGAGAGAAAAGATTTGAACCAGCGTAAGGTGCTGCTAGATAAATGAAGGTTTTGTAGTTTGGTAAGAAGGATGGTCAGCTGTGTCGAAAGCTTTTGAGAAATCAAGGAGTATGAGAACAGTTACTTTTCGGTGTTCAATAGAGCTGTAGAGGTCATTAGTATTTTTAGGAGAGCGGATTGTGTTGAATAGCCACATCGAAAGCCCGATTGTAAGGGGTTAATGAGGGAACGTTCTTCTAGGAAGTTGGAAAGTTGACTTTGAACAAGACGTTCTAACGGTTTTGAGAGGTTGGAAAGAAGAGAAATAGGTCGGAAGTCATTCATTGAGGAGGGATTTGAAGTTTTATTTAAAGGTCAGACGAGAGCGGTCTTCCAGGAAGAGGGGAATGTCGAGTTTTGTAAAGAGTATTTATAAATATGATAAAGAACGGGAATAAGGGCAGGAAGACATGACTTTATTAACTTTACTGGGATATCGTCAGAACCATAGTCGTTGGTGTGGGATTTATGGATTGCTGTAAGTAGATCGTCGTAAGTAATGTGGTAAAAAAGAAGTTCTCTGAGTTAAAATTGTGGCTTCTCATCTCGGTAACTTGAGGAGAATGAAACGGAAAGGATGAGAAATGTCTATTGAGATCGTCTGGTGTAAATTGAAGGGAACTAGGGTTTTTGGAACCAGGTAGGGATAATTGACGGAGTATTTTCCATTTGCTTTTAGGATCGTGGGCATTGTGAAAGTGGCGGGATTTAGCACGTCGGACTTTGGATTGGGTCAGGTTTCTGAGTTTTATGAAAGACGCATAGTCGACTGCCAAACGGGTTCGCCGAAATTTGCGTCTTGCAGCTTCCCTTCTTTTTATCAAATCCTTTATTTCAGTTGTCAGCCAAGGTGCAGCGGGCGAATTAGGGTTCAGGTTTTCAAAGGAGAGTGGGTGTCTAAAATGGTTTTTAAGGCTGAGGTGAGGATATGGACCACGGAATCAATAGAATCATTGGAATATATGGTATTCCATTGGACGGAGACAAGATCGGGTTCAAGGGATTCATAGGAGAGGAGGTCTAGATTGCGAAATGATATAACCTTAGGAGCCAAACGAGTGGTGGGCATGTCATAGGAGATCTGGATAAGGTCGTGTTATGAGAGAAAAGGAACTGGGGATTGCGAAGAAGCGGTGATTTTGATGGGAGAATCGGTAATACAGAGGTCCAGCCATTTATCGGGATATTGCGCGTGATGTGTTGGAGAATAAGGAAATAGATAAAGGTTGAGAAAATACAGTAGGTCAGTTAGATAGGATTTCTCAGTTGATTCTGATAACATGTTTACGTTGAAATCACCTGTGGTAATGACATTGGAATATTGGGAGGCCAAATTGACGAGGAAGGATTCGAAGAGGTTTTCAAATGGCAAGTGAGGAGGTCTGTAGACCACAGCGAATAATAAGGGAGATGTAATGGATGGATGAAATAAATACTCAGTTGCAACCAAAATGTGTCGGTTACCTGATCTAGTTTTCGGAAAAGGAGCCATAAAATATATGCCTATTCTTTCGAATAAATGTTTTACTGGAATAGGTTGAAGTATACCCGACTTTTTACCCACCGGGTTCTTTTTCGTTTGACAATCGAGACACCCCTTCACATACTTTTCAATGTCTTTTGTCATCGATTCCCACCAGTGACGCGTCCTAATTTTCTCTAAGGTTTTCGACAGTCCGACGTGGCCTAAGAGGGGATCTTCGTAAAATTTTTGCAATATTTCATTAACTAAAATTTTGGGTAAAGCCAAAATTGGGGTAGAGGTCCCCTTTAAAAAATATTTTTTATAAAGGCGCCCGTTCTTCATAATAAAACTTTGAGTCTTTTTACCATATTTTTGGTCGGCCCTTGAAGGGTTCTCTATAGCCGAAATTATTTTCCCTAACTCTTCGTCTTCCCTTTGCAACTTTGCAATGTCCACTTCGGCCTTGCTTACGGTCATAACCAGCCCATCGAGGTCGTCTACCTCTACTGGTGCCTCTCCTATGGGGTAACGCGATAAGCGATCGGCGTCACAATTGTTCTTTCCCTTTTCATGACATATTTGAAATTAATATTCTGCCATGGCTATTGACCATCTGGCCAAACGGCTATTCAAATCTTTGTTTTTATGTATCCAACATAACGCGTGGTGGTCCGACGTTACTTGAAGCTGTTTACCCCACAAAAAAGGTCTAAAATTAGTAAGAGTCCATTTAATGCACAGACACTCTTTTTCGGTGGTAGTGTAACGGGTTTCTGCGTCGTTGAGTCGTCTCGAAATGAAGGAAACTGGTCATGAGAGTCCGTCCGCGCCTTTTTGCAATAAAATCGCCCCAAGACCTACCTGGCTCGCGTCGCACCTAACTTCTGTGGGTAGTGTTTCTTCGCAATGACGCAGAACCGGATAATTAGTCAAGGCCTTTTTCAATTGATCAAACGCATTTTGTTGTTTAAGGCTTCCATGGTCCGAATCCATTGTCTGCATTTCTTCTTCAGGGTTTGACCATGTCACAGGTTTTCCAACAGCCAAGCTTTCACTCATCTTGCTGTGGGCTTCTTCAGCCAGGTTTCTTGTATTGGCCCTGAAGAAGCCCACAGCAAGATGGGTGAAAGCTTGGCTGTTGGAAAACCTGTGACATGGTCAAACCCTGAAGAAGAAATGCAGACAAACGCATTTTATTCATTCGGGCCCAGCTCGAACCGAGAGCTCTTCCTCGTCAATAAGTTCAACGGCCTGGCTATTTGAGTGAAGTTTTCTACGAATCTTCTATAATAATTTGCAAGCCCCAAAGAGGATTTTGGTCTTTCGAGGCAGCTATCTTTTCCGGATCTGGGCTCAGCCCTTCACTGCTGACTACATGACCCAAGACCTTGATTTCCGAATAACCAAATTTACATTTTGGAGGGTTCAATTTGAAATTCTTTTCCTGTAATCGTTCTAAAACTTCTTCCAAATTTCGTAGACTGTCGTAAAATGTCATCGATGTAGACTACACACGATTTAAATTTAGGCCCGGCCAAAACTGAGTCGATGGTTTTCTGAAAACAACTTGGAGCTGTTGCGATTCCGAACGGGAGCCTATTCCATACGAACAGCTCGTGACAGGTAGTGAAGGCTGTTTTACGCCGATCCTCCTCTGCGATCGGAATTTGCCAAAAACCACATCGTAAGTCAAGACTAGAGAACATGTTGCACCCTTTTAAACACCCCAACAGGTCATCAATTCTCGGAAGAGGATAGCGATCTAAAATAAGTTTCGCATTTAATTTTCGATAATCTACACAAAACCTATAAGAGCCATCCCTGTTCTTAATTAAAACCACCGGACTCGCGTAATTTGACCGACTTGGCCTAATTACTTTTGCATCCAACATTTCTTCTAACTGTCCCTTTATTATATCCCTTTCTTTTGGTGACACATTATATGGCGGTTGGTGGACCGGGATTTCACCTGTTGTTTCGATTTTCATTTCCCCTTCCGAACTCATCCCTAAATTTCTTATTTAACTGACGAAAAGGTCTTGATATTTCCTTAACAGATCAATTAGACATTTCTTTTGATCGTGAGGAAGGTCCGGATTGACGTTAAAAGGCAGGTGGTCAGTGGGAGAACCATCGTCTTGTAAGCTGAGCACTTTAACTGGTAATAAGAGCCCGTCGTGGCTATTTCCGTCCCCTCCCTCGTCTGTCCTACTGCATTAAATCCCGCGATTACGATTAAAGGGTCAAAATAAAATTTTTCTTCCGAGCTAGGGGTTTTTGTCGATAAAGTCCTCTCTTCTAAGTTAATGTTTGACTTATATTTTTCTAAAAAATCTAAACCTAAAATACCCTGTACACACAGATTATTTACAACAACAAAATCATGAGTAAGAATTACATTATCCAATTGAAGCATTGAAGAAAGATCCCCTTTAACATGCAAAAACCTCTAGTTTCTCTTTTATTTTTTTAGTTTCTATTTTTCTTTCTAAACTTACTTTCGATTTTTCTAGTTTCTCTCGTATTTACTGTACTCTTGAGATTCTTTCTATAGTGTTTCCTCTTATGGCTATGTTTTATTTTTACAAAAAAAAAAAAAATATAAGAATTGATCTCTTTACCTAATTTATCTCTCTTCGGGTACCTTTTCGAATCTATTCTCATCATCTCTCCCGGTTGGGCCCTAATTTCGTCAACTTCTCTCAGATCCATGATGGAGTTTCATTTCTCCTGCCCTTTCGGATCTCCACCAGGTACGCAGCCGTTTCCACCTATCCGAAATTCTCCAGCAGATCCTCCATCTTCGACATAACTCTGTCAGGAACCTTTCGCTCCTCTCTCTTCTACACAACCCATGCTAGGCAACTCTCACCGCTCCCTTTTACACACCACACAATCCTTGCCCGGCGCCTCCACCAAAAATGTGTCACCCCTCTTCTCAAATCTACCAGTCCATCGTGACACAGGGATCTTTGGGCAAGGGTTGTATGGTAATTAATCAAACTAAGTACTATTTACAACATTTATTATTTAAAATAAACCATCTACAGGTCCCGAATACCAAAAAGGGGGGTCACATAGCTCATAGATACTTGGCGTCGCTTATATACTCGATACTTGTAGCTATTGTACTACTCGAATCCCACTCCTGGCCTGTCGGTGCCTGCCCTAGCCTTACTCTGCCTCTCCCAGACTGCCTGTCTCTCCCAGACCTCGACTGCCCATCTCAGACTCAGACTGCCTCAGCCTGCTTCTCTTAGACTGCCTGTGTGTCTGACTCAGACTCTCCCAGACTGCCCCTATACTCGTCTGGTCCAGCCTCTTCTAGGATTTCCCCCTCTCTCTCAGGGTCTCCTAGGTTCAATGGTTGGCTTAGCTTTTCCACGTGACAATAGAGTAGTATAATACAAATGAGGCAAATTAATATGAAAGAAAAACATATTTGAGATAGAGATAAATAATAAAGTAATCCTCTTGTGATGAAAAAATTAAAAATAAATAGAATCTCCTTATGGACTTTAAGGGCGGATTCACACTATCGCTCCGCTCCCGCTCCACTCCCGGTCCGCTCAAATATTCTAAAGAGAAATATACAGAGAATTCCACTATCGGTACCGCTCCGGTCTCGCTCCACTCCCGGTCCGCTCTCACTCTACCCCATTCACACTAGCGCTCCGCTCCAGGTCCGGTCTCATTGGCGAAATATTCTAAAGAGGAATAGAGAGAGGTTAATCACAATATTGGCACAGGTCCGGCCTCGCTCCGCTCCCGCTCCGCTCCCGCTCCACTCTCGCTCCACTCCCGCTCCACTCTCGCTCCACTCCCGCTCCACTCTCGCTCCGCTCCCGCTCCACTCTGCTAAAGTCTTTTCATATTCACATTATATAATTTTACACCGTTCACGATTGAAGCCATTAATAATCGAAGCCGTCTGTATTTGGATTTTAATTAATAATTAACTTTCAGTTATTAAAGTATTTATTTATTCATCAATTTTACGGCCAAAAAAGTTCAACTTAAAAAAAAAAAAAAAAAAAAAAAAAAAAATATATATATATATATATATATATATATATATATATATATATATATAATTATAAATTAATTTAATTAATGGTGAAGAAATAATTTAAATTTTTTTTCCGAATGTATTCGAATACGCTTGAGATGATAAAAAAAAAATAAAAATCACCAACAATACGCGCGGTTTTTCGACGTGAAAAATTCATGTTATGTTTGAGATATATTTTGCTATGAATTAATGTACTCGTAAAAAATGGTCACCGATTTATTTATTGACTACATACTCATTGCTATTATAAAATAACGTTTAATTTGAAACGAATAAAAATGCAGTATATCTGAAAAATGTCAGATCATTAACAAAAAAATATATTAAAGCAAAAAATAATTAAAATATTAATTAGGAAAAGAAGAGAACACAATCGGTAAATTTGTAGCATTTACCGATTTCAACTTGAAATTTTCAAGCGTATTCGAATACATTCCGAAAAAAATTTAAATTATTTCTTCACCATTAATTAAATTAATTTATAATTATTATTAATAATTATCATTGTGTTGCAATATATTCTTCTTATTATATTTTTTGATAATATTATCTTCTTCATCAAGAAAAGTACACTCACCAGCTATTTCTACAAACGAAAAATTGATTTTTTTTTTTGGCCGTAAAATTGAAGAATAAATGAATACTTAAATAACTGAAAGTTAATCATTAATTAAAATCCGAATACAGACAACTTCGATTATTAATGGCTTAATAGCTTAAACCTTTCAAAACTGAACGGTGTAAAATTATATAGTGTGAATATGGTAAGACGTTAGGAAAGCGGACCGGGAGTAGAGCGGGAGCGGAGCGCTAGTGTGAATGGGGTAGAGCGAGAGTGGACCGGGAGCGGAGCGAGAGTGGAGCGGGCGCGAAACCGATAGTGTGAATAAGCCCTAAATGAAAATAACTATGTGTGTGCAGTTTATAATATGTACATATTTCTTCTTCTTCTCTCTCTTCCACTCATTTGCCTCTCAGCGTGGGGGTGTCTCTAGCTAAAAGCGTTAGACATCCAACCTGAGAAGTCCACAGTTGATTAGTGAATTGATTCTATAGCTGAAGTCCACAGTGAATATTTTGTGTGGGAAAGGTTGCCTTTAGTGCAGGGGTGTATTCAGAGTTCGGCAGATTTATGTTTAAAAATACGAATAAGAATTTATTTTTATCTTAATTTTAATAAACAAGTTTTTAGGAAGAGACTATTGAATTATAGATATAGAATGCAAGGCCTCAAAGTCTCGTATTATTTCAATAATTCACTTAATCATGCAGATTACATGCCAAATTTTCGCCTATTCAGGTATCTTCAGGGCTACAAGGGTTTTGCAAGCAAGCTAGAAACAGACCTAGTTCTGTAATATAGAATATAGAATATAGAATTTTTTCTGTAAATAAAAATAAATTCCCAGGGAAAATTGTGAAGATTCACAAAAAATGTGAATATTTATATTTAAAGTCTGTGAATTCTTATTTACAAATAAAGATGTGAATATGGAAAAATTCGCAAATTGAGATGTGAATTTCAACTAAATTCATTATTTCGGAATAAATTTATAAATTTCTTTTCGGATTTTTCCATATTGGTATACATTTTTAGGTTAATCCTTTTTACGGAAATCACGTCAGCACTTAATAAATATATCGAATGAGATATTAGATCGATATTACTTGGTTATTTGGGATGCTGATTATGAAAATAATATCGAATTTAAGGTAACTCGCTCAGGTATCGATTTATTACAACTTACGCGATATAATCGATCTTGGGGTCGACATTAGGGTTATCTGAAGTGCAGATTATGAGAATAATATAGATTTTGAGATTCCGCCGTCAGGTATCGATTTATTAATACACACGATTTAATTGATCTTGGGGCTGACTTTAGGATTATCTGAGGTGCTGATTATGGATATGATATCGATTTTGAGATTCCGCCGTCAGGTAATGATTTATTACAACTTACGCGATATAATCGATCTTGGTGTGGGCTATAGGGTTATCTGAGGTGCTGATTATGAAAATGATAGCGATTTCATGAGGGAGGAATCTCGAAAAGGAAGACAAAATACATGAAGCGAAGAAATAGCACACTTATTTATTTTAAAAAAATAAGAACTTTAGAGCATAAAATAATGAATGCATGGAATAAGAAAATTAAATTCTTATGCATAAATACTACTACCTAGTAGATTTGTAAGAATTAGATGAGTCTATTTATTTCACTAATCTTTTTTTTTCCGAAAATTTTGGGGGAAATATCCCTCATATCCCCCCCGCCAGGGACCGCCCCTGGTATAGGAGGATTCGAAGTCTTAAAGTCTGCAGTTTGATTAGAAATGCCAAAAATAACAACAATATATTGACGGTATAGAAAAATTTATAACAAATTAAAAGCTTTACATAAGAGGTTAAAAAAAAAAAAAAAAAAAAACACCAGTATTTTTCTATTTTATTATCAATAATATCACAAGTTGTAATCCTAAAGATTACAAAAAAAGTGTTTAAATCTGTTATTAATTATAATTATGTGCGTGCTACATAAAGTTATTTAATCAAATAGTATCATTATAATATATGTGATTGTATTTTATTAAAATACAATTATGAAAATCATTTTACAATTCAATTTTCTACAATAAAAAAATCTTCAACTTTAAACAGTATTGTTTTGATCGTAATGTATAAAGTTATTTCTTACAAATAAATGCATTCACTAAAAAGATCATTAAATATTATTAACAGTTAATAAATAGACATTTCAACGGTTAGTCCAATTCAAGTTTCCGAAAGGTTCCTTGTATACCATAAGTACCATATATATCAGGAAGGCGTTTTTCCTCATCAGCAACCATAGTCGATGTTTTCATGAACCAGTCCCTTCTTTCTTCCAGAATGCTGTTCCATTGATCTGAAAAAAGGTTAAATGCTTTAGGGATTTAAAAATTTTGAAAAATTCCTACACAATAGAGATAACAATTCGATCTTGGGTTATAATGGTTCAGAAATTATTAAAGGACCGTCTAATAAAGTAGTAAAGTTATGATGAACGATTGCGTGAATATGTGAAACTAATAGATCAACTAACATTTAAATTTTTGGAAAGAATATGATTAAAGAGTTTGCGAAGGACAATAATTCGTTCTTCATCTCTGTTCGTACACTTCTATTGAATAACATCTCTTTATCCCAGGGCCTATAGACTTTCAAGTTACACGGAAAAAAATATATAGTCATGATGAATGGCAACGAAGTAGCTTGTTGACTTGGAGTTTAATAAATTTGTCTACTTTCAAAAGAATGACACCTTCCATCAAAATCCGTTAACGATTTTAGAAGTGGATAAATAAACGTGGAGGACATTGGCGGTTATTATTTGGGGGCTTAAAAAAATGAATAAATACTTCAACTCACAAGCCATATATTTCATATTTCTTTTTATAATCGTTGGATTGATTAACATGAATATTTTTGATCATTCAGAAATCTACAAGTTAAGATATTTATGTACGCTTACCGCTTAACACGCCTCTGGATAGTGTAGTGGTAATAATATAAGTGAAATTCGGATAATTGTATGAGGACCTCTAGAAAATGAGTAGTAATCAATCCAAAAACATATTAATTTTTATTGAAAAAATAATCTATATTTAATTAAAAAATCAAACAGTATTTTTTAAAACAATAAATGCCTAAAATATAGTACAGAATATATAAAAATAAAACGATAAAACAAAAATACGAGCAATGCCCAACCAATTTTACACGACAATAACACGAGTTTCCAACTTGTCAATGACGTTTTTTTTTCATGTGTTCTAGCTGTATTTTTAAAACATGTTAAATTCTGTTTTAAATAATAATGCAGCTCACAATACTACATTATTGTTTATGGTCCGTATTTAAAGATATACTAATAAATGAAGCGTTATTTGAACTTCAAGGCTTCGACAACTCAAATTTTAATGCATGCGTGACAGAGCTGTTTATAATTATTCATTAAAATTTTAACAAATGAAAATCAGATGAAAACAAATAAGTTTTCTAAAATTATTTTTTTGAGTACTATTCACTTTTGGTGTTTGCCCTCCCCCCTCCATTCATCTTGTATAATGATATATGCGTGATTAGCAATTTTTCGTTCTATATAAATCTGAATACATTATCATAACTTGATTTATTAACAAAGTTGACTTGCAACTACAAATTAGAGTCCGTCAAAATTACATCATGATTTATTTATGTAGTGGAACTGGCTGAAAAAATATTACTTTAATGTTGACATCACATAGGTAATGATGAAATCTTGAGTTCAATAGCTGTATTATTTGAAAAATTACTTGGAGTTTTACAAAAAGTATGTTTAAGTAACGTATTTAAAAAAAAAGGTTTAATATAGATAAATAAAAAAAAAATACGTGATACCATTTAAAAATTCTGCTGATGGCTCCTTGCCGCCATAATCAGAAGGAAGTAATTCTTCATCGATGAACTTCTTTAATGCTTTATCTCCATCTGAAGTTATTAGAAACTAAAAAAATATGTATGTAATTATTGCATTATTATGGGCCCTAATAAAAGGTTTACTTTTTTTTTAATGAATAGCACACACGTTTAAAAATACTTAAATATTTTATTAAGAATAATTAATTGAAAGAGTGAAACAGTGAAATAAAATTGAAGTTTTTTAGAAGTGCAATTTTTTTTTTTAAAGTTGTAATAAAGAACAAAAGCATCATTAGCTCATGCAGGGAATTAAAGAAAGAATTGAGAAAAGCAATTGCTGAAATATTTCCGTTCGTGAGGAGAGGCACATATTTAACAATTTGCCTTAATATATCCCAAATTTAGGTTAGTTTCTATGATAATAAAGGCTTAAATAATCCTTTAAATGTTAATTGTTAAAAACATTTAATTATTTTAAAAAAATAAACAAATGTTAATTTTAAATGTTAAAAATGATAATTCCGGCCTATATTTTCTCTTCTAATAAAATTATTTAAATGTTATATAATAATTATTGGCAAATATTAAATAACTAATGTTCAACAAATTAACATTTTTAACATAAAAGGATACCGACAAATATTTATTATTTTCGAGTCCGAAATCAATGTTGAACAATAAAATCGTGATAAGAAATATTTGTTAGAAGAGTGCTGAAACTAGCATATTTGATGAAAAATGAAAAACGAAGCACATTATGGATGGGTGAATATGCTAAACTTATTTAATTGGTTTTTAAATATTATGTCGTTAAGCGGTTAATCTTTTCTCTTAAAGCTTTTATTAGCAGTTTTAGTTTCTGTATGAAAAGAATAAACGTGTCAGTTCAAGACTAGTGTGAAATGGTATTACTATAAATACGATCTCATTTCTGATTAAACATAATTATGGTGGCTGGTAATTAATATATAATACATGGAAACTCAAACTGTTCGAACTACTACAACACCAAATGATCATTGGCGCCTAATGGTAGTTTATACTCAGTCATAATATTCTATAATTTTAAATAATTTAAACAAAGACGAGCCCTTTATTGACTTCCATAATTTATTTTAGTGATTCCTATACGAACATTTTTCCCCTATATTTTTCGTATCGGGGGCTCCGTAGCAGCTAGTGTTTGACGAATTTTTGGACATTGCAGACCCCTAAGAAGATAGCCACGCATGCACTGAAAATTTCCAATTCTCAGCCTCTACACTTCTACAATTGACTTCTTCCCACTGCACGATACTCTGCAACTTGAGCTCCATTTGCTACAGTTAGATTTCTTACTTTTGTAATCTTTTCTCACCAAAACTTTCTTCCATTCTGCTGATCGTCTTCTTTTTGTTTGTAGGAGCCTTTCTTCCGATGTAACTTTAATTTAACTTCAAGTCACATCCATTATATCTCCAAGTCGAGCTAAACGTGCGCTTGGTCAGCTTTTTCGATATCCGTACAAAACCATTCTATAGTTATAATAGTTCTAATCTATTTTCCATTGCCCATCATACATTTGAAAAGTTTCGAACTAACGAATTTATCATGTTTTGATTGTTAATGATATTCAAAACGCTTCATGAGTCGGATACAGCAGACCAGCAGTGTTTTTTTGGAATCTACTATTAAATACAGTGTGTTCCCGATGGCGCATTTATCGGTAAATATGGAGCTCAGGTTAAACAAGAGTTGCTTCTCCTTACTACTATCGCTGTAATCGCATCAGTGTCAATAAATTCGCGACCTTTTTAAATGTAATTAAAACTTAATAATCTATTTAATTGTTTTGTTAAGTAGTATTAGGTTGACATTTACACAAAGTTTATAAGTATTGAATGTTTTAACAAAATAGAGTGAAAACGGGGGGTTCAAATACATTTAAAAAAAAAATCAATATTCAGGTAAATTTTTTGATTAAAATTTTATTCAAAATCTTTTCCTTTTTAATTATTTAAGTTCTCATGTCGACGTTTCGGGCTGGTCGCACTTTTTCCAGACATCGACTAAAAGATAACATTTTCACACTATGTTTTCTCTGGTCCTCATCTTTATATTCTAATATTATTTTACATAGTCATTTCATTTACTAGAGGATATCCAAATTATGTTCTAATTCCACTTCCATTTATTTCGTTTTATGTTTGATTTCCACTTTTAATCATAAACGTCAATGTTTTTGATAAAACTAAAATAAAACGTTTTTATTGCTATAATCTGCAATTTCTAACTTTATTCAATAATAGAGACTGGCTGATGATGCTTTAATAAGTTGGATTTCATGGGCCATCTCCACAATAATTTAGTAAACAAGTTTTTAGGAAGAGACTATTGAATTATAGATGTAGAATGCAAGGCCTCAAAGTCTCGTATTATTTCAATGATTCACTTAATCATGCATATTACATGCCAAATTTTCGCCTATTCAGGCATCTTCAGGTGTATCGCAAGCAAGCTAGAAACAGACTGAATAGGCTGAAGCTGAAGATGCCTGAATAGGCGAAAATTTGGCATGTAATTTGCATGATTAAGTGAATCATTGAAATAATACGAGACTTTGAGGCCTTGCATTCTACATCTATAATTCAATAGTCTCTTCCTAAAAACTTGTTTACATTTATTCAATAATTTAAAATTCAAATGTTTTTCCCTTAGTTGTCACGAGGATGGGCATTCAGGCCAAACTTGAGACTTGAGAACTTAAATAAAAAGTAGTATCGTAATTGAATTAAACCATGAACACCCTCACCCCCCTCAAAAATAAAAATAAAATAAGATAAAATTAGAGAAGAATTTAATGTTCCATACTTACCCTGTTATATATTTTTGCTTTCATAAATGGTTTTAGGAGGGTATTAACAATAATGTTCATAAATGTTGGACAGTTGAACAGTACTCCTTTCTTTATTTTTAATGGCATCGCATTCTGAAACAATAATTTAAATTATTAAGGATCATTAGTTTTCTTATTAAAAATTAAGCACATATAAAAAGTTTGCAGTGCAATCTTATACATAAAAACACGCAAGGACCGTGTGTTTGTTACCTCAAAACTCGAAAAGTTGCGGTTGGATAAATTTGAACCTTTTATAGAAAGTTGCACTTTAGTCAAATATTTTCCATATCTACTTTTTATCTTAATATACTCAAAGGAAAAAATGTAATAAAGAATAGAAAAACATTTTTGGCCAAACTTTTCTCTATAAATGGCCCATCTTTTCTTTTTGAATACAATTATTCAAAAATCATTAAAATTAATATTCAACAAATAATGTTTAACTATGGTGATCTGTCAATTAGATCCTAACATATGGACAATGTCCAGCACCCGGTTACTTCGCTGCAATGTGGAGAGACCTGGCAGGTGGGAGCGTTGAAGAAAGAAGGTTGATATGGCTGGGATAAGCCCCACCTTTAGCTCAGTAGTTAAGAGCTCTGCAACGGTTATGGGGAGACCCGGGTTCGATTCCCGGTTTTGGCCAATCGATTTAATATTAGAGTAAGTCACAGTAAAGCGTGGCCTGGTTTAGCTAGTAAAAAAAAGTATCTGATAATTATAATACATTAAATATAAAAAGAAAAATACATTATTTTTATAGAGCAAATATTTTATTTATTATTTAAACACTTCAGAATTATAATTATAAGTCTTCTCATAATAATTATAATCTTATAATTATAAGTGCCTGTTGTGTCCAGGCATGAGCATGAAGATGGTTAGGGATGAAGAGCATGGTTAGGAATGGTGAGGCTCTCGAAGTAGTAGACCACTTTCCCTACCTAGGAAACATCATCAGCAGACCTGGTAAAGTAGATGAAGAAATAGCGGAGCAAGTATATTATCAGATCTGTAACAGCATAGTTGGCCACCGAAATGCAGGGAAAGCGACGAAGCTGCACATATACAAAGCATTATAACAACCAATGCACACATACGGTGGCGAAAGTTGGGTAATGCTGGACACACATATCAGGAGCAGAGATGAAGTACCTTCGAGAGTGGTCAGTAAAACAAGAATGGATCGTCTAAGGAATACTAGTATAATGGGTCAGCAGCAAGTGCCTAACTCGAACTAAAAACCGACATCGAAAGAAGGCAGCTCAAGTGGTTCGGCCATGTGTGTCGCAAGGATGAAGAGTGGCTGCCAAAGAAGGTAATGGAAGCTCGCCTACTAGGCAGAAGGCCCCGAGGTTGCCCGAGAATCCGATATGAGGAGTATATTCATAAGATAGGAGTGAGAAGAGGAAAAACCTTGGTTCAAATGAAAAGGATGTGTCGGGATCGGGAAGAATGGCTCCGTTGGATCGTGGCTCTTCTACAGTAAATGGGAAAAACAGTGTTGTGCCATAGAGGGAGCAAAAGAATAAGAAGAAGAATATTAGGTTAGAATAATATTTAATAAGAATAATTGGGTGCAGAACATTAGGTTCTCATATAAAATAATATGTTTGGAGCTTGATGTTTACCTGGAACCAATGGAAATAGTAGGCTATGGATGTCGGATCCATCTTTGTTAAAAACGCCTTTGGAACTCCTTTCATATCCGTCACTGTGATTAGACCAGTCATATCAGGCCAAAGGCTCATCGCTGTCTCCATAAGCATCGTCAGACGCACCATGCATTGTGAGTGCACGATATTGCCAATGAAATTTTCTCCTTCGGATATTATGAGGACACGATATCCTTCGGGCGTAGGTTTAGGTAGAAAATATATTTTACTGAAAAAAAAAATATATTTAGTGTATTGGGATTTTATGGGAAATCATAAAACCTACCCTAACCACAAAAAAAGAAAAGAAAAGCTGTTTGGTTTATTATAATGATTCCGGGAAGAGAAATGCCGCCATAAGCATTGAAATAACTAAGAGATTGTCCGAATCATACCAACATTTATCAGGAGTAATTATATACACGATTTTTATGGAGTTGACATACCACCAATCTTGTTGCATATAAAATTAATGGCTATGGTTGATACAGATGTAAAATATATACATTATTGTTAAGGTGACGTGGGGTAAGTGCATTAGCATTATTATGGAGAAAAGAAGTGAGACCATCTAACTTAAATCTACTAATGCACTAATTGCATTAGTGCATCTATTGCAAGATGTAACCTTACTGGGATGTTTCATAGTCACACCTGGTTTGGTGCGAAATTGAAGGAGTTGAATATTATCAAAGTTCATCGTCTCTGTAAACAAGTTTTCTGTCCTTCAAGAAACAAAATAATTGGTTGGGGTTCTTTGCTCTGACATACCCCAATAAATATTCATTTATATGTAATGATTTTTAGAAGGGGTGTATGCGCCCCCATTTATGTGGGACAAGTGTGTAAATCATATTTTTTTATATTTTAGGATATAGAAGCAAAGCCGTTTTCAGGATATAGATAAAGCAACAATACTACAAAAAATAAAAGAGTTTAAGGTTTAAAATGCATTAAAAATCATTATCCTAGCATTGATAGTTTTTTATGGTCGGTTGAAGTTGAACTTTACATTCCATATGAACGCATTTACCCAACTTCACCATTCTTATTTTTTCAAACTGAAATATTTTAAAATTCTATTATTTCATTGGGGAATAATACCAAACTTAACGACAATAGACATTATATATTATATTATATTGAAGGAGTTGAATATTATCAAAGTTCATCGTCTCTGTAACCAAGTTTTCTGTCGTTCGAGAAATAAAACTAGGTATATATATATATATATATATATATATATATATATATATATGTGTGTGTGTGTGTGTGTGTGTGTATGAAACATTCATTACGTATAACTATATATATATAATCATTTATAACAATTACTACAAACAGCTGCATTCCAGGAGGATAAAGGAGTTGGGCAAGGAGACAGCCTTAGCCCTCTGTTGTTTCTATGTTTTATGGATGAGATCCATAAAATATGCAAAAGGAGAACATACCAACATAATCGGGAGATGGAATATGCGTCCTGTCGTAGTTCAGAGCCTTCTCTACGCTGATGACATCGTTCATCTAGCAGACTCTAGGGAGAAGTTGCAGAAAGCCCTTATAGAATGGAAGGAGGAGCTCCAACGCAAGGGAATGACGATAAATATTGCCAAAAGCAAAGTGCTTGTGATGTCCAGGCATGAGCATGAAGATGTGCAACTGTTTTGCGGTGGTGAGGCTCTAGAGGTAGTGGACCACTTTCCCTACCTAGGAACCATCATCAGCAGGTCTGGAAAAGTAGATGAAGAAATTAGTAATAGAATTAATAAAGCGAACCAAGTATACTACCAGATCTGCAACAGCATAGTAGGCCATCGAAATGTAGGGAAAACGACAAAGCTTCACATATACAAGGCAGTATACCTCTCAACGCTCACATATGGTAGTGAAAGCTGGGTCATGCTGGACAGGCATGTAAGCCGGATAACGGGAGCAGAAATGAGGTACCTTCGCAGAGCAGCAGGTAAAACGAGAAGGGATCGTCTGCGGAATACTACCATAAGAGATCAGCTGCAAGTGCCTGAGCTGAAAACTGACATCGAAAGAAGGCAGCTCGGCCTGTGTGCCGCATGGATGAGGAATGGCTACCGAGAAAGGTAATGGAAGCCCGCACGCTGGGCAGAAGGCCCAGGGGTCGCCCGAGAATCCAATATGAAGAGTATATCGAGAGGATAGGAGCGCGAAGAGGAAAAACCTTGGCTGTGATGAAGAGGATGTGTCGAGACCGGGAAGAATGGCTCCGATGGATCGAGGCCCCTCTACGCTGAGTAGGCACAACAGAGGGAGCAAAAGAAAAAAAAAAAAAAAAAAATAACAATTACTTTAAGCCTAGGGTGCTTAAAGCCAGGCTTTGCTGGGAAAATCTTCAAGAGTTACGATTCATCAGTTACGTCACTGCTTTTTAAAGCCCAGAAAGGACTGTGGAAGGACATTATTACGGTAATCGTTACTTGTTATATTGTCCAAAAGATTACTTATTGTAACTATTTGTACAGTAATCATTACTATGTTTAGTTGTTAGTTATGTTACTAATTGTTACTATGACTATCAAAATGTGTTAAAAATAAAACTTACAGCGCTTTGGAAGCATTCTTGAACTTTTCGTCGAAAGGATCTCTCTTTGAGAAGTGAAAGAGCAGGGGTAGTTTTGCTCGGAGGGTAAAAAATGATTCCATCTTCTGCTTTGCAACTTCCAAGCTCTTGGTACCGATGACGAAAGCTGTAAGCCACTCAGGGTCTGTGCAATAGATTAATAATTTTACAAAAAATCTCCTAATAGCCAGCTGTTCGCAAGTTTACATTTTTAGACATAAATTTGTCTTGTTTTATTCAAATAAGAAAGTTTGGGCTTTTCGACCGCATTGGTCATTAAATCTAGGAATTGGGTATTTGATGTACGTACATGCCCGCGATGTGAAAGCGAAAATTCCTTCAAAAGTGATCAAACGGAGGGGGCACTTTATTTGATAACTTTTTTCTCAATTTTGCGTTTTTTCGATTTTCTCAAAAACGATTTCGATTAAACTTGTCAAGTTTATTGCGAATCAAGTATGTTTTATTATCAAGGAAATGTTCTGAGGAAGCTTAAATAGCGAACGATTTTTTTTTGTTTTCCTGCAAAGTACTTTTGATTTTATTAACGTGGAGAAATTAACTGTCTCTTATTATGCCTAAAAATCAGAATGAATAAACATGAAATATGAAAAAAATCGAGAAACAAATACAGGGAGAAAAAGAAAAATGTTAAATCCGACAAGTTGAGCCAACCCATGCGCAGTATGCCTTCAAAGACAGACCTCTGTTTGTATGTAAAGGCGTTCTGTTCGGGAGAAAGATTTGTCAAAGTGTTTTGAAACATAAATATTTAATGGATATTTTTTGTTTCCATGGTACCTGAATGAAGGTATCAACAAATAAATAGAGGATTGTAAAATCAGAAGCGGTAGAGAACTACGCTGGCATGCCCGTATTATCACTGAAAATAAAAACTTTTATTTAACATTAAACAAATCCATTGTACTTTAGAGAGTAAATACGCTCAATTTCGATATATGACAGACAAGACAGACAGACAGACAGACAGACAAATGTGTTTATTTATATACAGAAACAGAAAAAAAATTAAAATACAATGAAAATCTCACCAAAACACCACTGCAGTGGGTAACACCCGTTCGCAGGAGTTCTGATTTAATAGTAACTTAAAGTAAAATATTAATAATAATAATCGCCTCTTAATAAAAACAAATAAAATAAGTAAATAAATATAATGGTGGTACAGAAAAAAAAATAAATAAAAATAATAATAATAGCCTCCAATTTGCCATAAATAACAAAAGAATTAGCAATTTCAGAAAGAACTTCATTGTTCAAGACTGCAAATAATAGATACATAATAAACTATATTTCCAACAGAACATATTTGATTATCTTCATTGTTGACTTTAGTATATGGAGAACGTATGGTTGTTACTGAAAGGGATATTTAAAGGTAAAAAGTGGAATATTATTATTATAGGTAGTCGTGGTATGAGGATTCTGAGGATGATGAGGAGAGTGAGGATTTATTATATTATGTGGGATTTTAGTTAATAATTTACGAAAATCGTTTGCGGTATCTTATGGGAAGTTGAACTGCTCTGTTAAAAAAAGCCGATAGGAAAATGCCTCTCTAACATATCCGCTGAGCAAAGCCCAATCTTTACCATTCAAATACGAGATTACCTCCTTGTCCGTTAGAGTGTAAGCATTAAACCACTTAGCCCTATAGTCCCTTAAGATAGTGCAACTCCCAATAAAATGGCTAATTGTTTCTAACTGGTTGGCATTGCATAGGCTGCAGTTATGATTACGCTTGCTGTCCCATGGCGCATAGTTAAGCTTCAGTTACTCCCCCCTGGCTTTGATTATATTGATAATGAAGGAAAGTTTGTACTCATCTTTCATATACGGGTTGTTCAGTAAATCAATGTCTAGCTCTTTGTAAGAAAGATGAAATTTAGAGTTACAGCGGGCTTCCAGAAATTGACCTCTAAACAGCTCTTTTTCTTTTTCAATGAATACTTTCAAATTAGTTGATAAGTAGTCAACTGTGAAATTTCTTTGGCCCAAATTAAATTTATTTCTGATATATCTGACACAAAATACATTTCTTTTTATTAAAATATTTGCTAGCTGAGAGGGTAATCTGTGGTGCGGGTATTGCATGGTTTTAATAATATATTTTAAGTGCAGTTGAAGTGTGTGAATATAAATCTGGTCGATGCCTGTCTCCAAGTATAAGATGTAATTTGGGGTGTTCCTGGGCAACCGAAAGAGTTTTTTCAGAAAAAAAGTCCCTAACCGTTCTATTGTGCCATATCTTTGATATATGTCCATTGGAGCTAAATCCAAATTATATTTCCCGTTGATCTTACTTATAACTTCACAGTTTAAAAGAAACGGGGTAGTTATGGTTTCAGAACATCAATTTAAATTAATTAAAGCCGTTTAAGGAGTGAAATACATATGGTACAAGATAACCTTTAATAATTATATTTTAGTTTACAAACTTCAGTTCCATAATAGAATTCTGAATAAAATATATTCAGAAAAGATTTTAGAGGGATAGTAATCGTTCTCTGTTTCCGGAAAGGCATAAGAGTCAAAAATTTGAAAACTAAGTTTTAATTTACTACGAGCCAGTAAAAAACAAACAGCCAGTAAAAAATCTCAACTATTGATGACAATAGAATGGTTTTAGGCCCCTAAAAATGTATCTAATAATAAATTGATAAGTATTGAGGACTTCAAAACTTTTCAATAATTATAATACTCTTTAATTTATGGAGAAAAACAAACAGATTTGGAAAAAACTATTTTCTATGAAGTTGCTAAATGGCGTTTACACATTTATCAAAACACGTTTATTTCTAAACTTAAGTAGAATGGTAAGTGAAAGTTGTGTGTAGCGTGCACCGCAACAGATTTTTATACAATAGATAGATGAATATTTTTTATTTATTTAGATATAGACGACGTACCCCTGTCCGCATAACGACGGACTAACCCCATTATACAACAATTCATTTAATTTAATAATACATTTCAAGACTTCATTCCAGCATTCGATTTTTACTTCTTTTTTTCACAAAATACGAGAATATAAATGAAATATTACACCAAAACGTTTTGGTACTAGTACTGAACAGTGGCTCCTGCGCCGTTTACTATGGCGCCCTTCGAAGAAAGGCCCGATCTCCACTGAAAAGGACCCTTTGGGGGGTTTATATACCTCTGAAGAGCGAGCGTAGCGAGCGGGACTCGAGAGCTGGAATCTATTAAAGCTAATCAAGGCAGTTTGTGACTGAAAAAAAAAACGCGATGGGAGTTGGATAACATCACGGTCCCATAACCTCTCAAAACAGGCCACGCCCAGCAGCAACTCTTCAGTACCTGTACCAAATTTTTTAGGTAAAAGTTCTCCGATGTTAACAATTATTTTTCTACATATCATTAAAAGCCTGGTGTAAATTTAAAAATCCTAATTTCCTTTCATACAGATGAATTTTATTCCTTATCATTTTATTGTTTGTTTATTATATCATTGTATTGTTTATTCATGAATTTTATTGTTTATAAGTTTCTTATTATATAAAATATTAGACTTTTGGACGTATAAGCAGTTTGGACTGACTCATATATTTACCTCTTATTCATGGAAAAAAAAAACAAAAAAAAAATATCAACTTCTTATACGAGAATTAAACTGGAGGAAATGTCCAATAAAAAAAATTAAATAATTAGATTTTTTTCCTTTGAAAAATCCAATTAAAAGTCTCTCAAGTAAAAACTTATTAAAAATTCGTCAACGCTTCGCCACTTAAGGCACCTTCAGGATTAAAACCTATAAAGAAAAATTTCAGAATAAAATCGATAAGGAATTAATCAGATATAGACTGTATGTAATAATAATTGTAATAGTAATAATAAAAATGGTAAAACACTTAAAAGTTTTTAGCATCTCATTAATATGATTTGGAAAGACTCAAAATAATTAGTAATGACAGTTAAATCACCCAAGTGTATGGGGAAATTAAATTGTATAAGACATATTAGAGATCGATTTTAAAAGTACTTGTATACTATATTAGTATGGTGATAACATACACATATCGCCAATTATCATTATGAATCAGCGTAATAATAACCTATAACTAAATTTCTAGGGCTAACACTAGGAACATTGTGTAATAGATACATACACAATAGATAGACTGGATACATCTACAATAGATACATTGGCATTGTATCTAATCAATGCACATGTATAGAGAATAGGATAGGAGACCATTCCCATTATTTCTTAATAATTAAAATATTTTTATCACAACTGCATCGTGTTCCTCTAGTGGAACATTTTTTTTTTTTTATATACATAAGTGCCGTCTTTTAGAATTACGGCCAGTCTCAAACGGATCTTGTAACCATTTTTTTGGAGGTAGCAGGTCAAAAAATATTAGACACGTATTTAGCCATTCCCCCAAATCCGCCCTAGAAGCCGAAAAATAAAATAAAATTACTTTATTTCAAATCTAGAGTTGAAAAAATCTACAGGATGATGAACATGATGTCAATCATCATGTGAACCAAAATTTTATTTATGATTCTAGATTTAAGGAAATATGCAGTCGATCCATAGATTCTGTTTTAGGTCAATGAAATTGAAAAAAAAAATTAATATATTATCAAGCAAACTACCTTTATACATTGTTTTTCTCATAAAAATTATATCATATTCAAATTGAGCACCCTCGAAAACAATGAAAAACGTTTATTCAAGTATATTTTGGATTTTTATTGAATAAACATTTCAAAATAAACGTTGAAAGCGTTGGGAAATTTCTTTACTTCCAGGATTAATTTTTTCCTAGTTTCATTGCGGGTCTTTTAGATTGTGTTGGAGAAGGTTTGACATGTTTTGGAATAGTACTTCTTATGGTGACCGTACGGAATCTATGGTTGAGTATGATCATTGAATACCCACAAAGGAAAGATGAAATACTCTCAGAGGAACATTTCTGAGTATCATTTGCCTTCTAAATTGGAAACAGTTTCCTGCTGACCCATAAAACTACACGAGCACACAGAGTGGAGTTCAGTACCTATGGGAGTTTGCTACCGAATTCCCGGAGTGGCCACTAAAAAAAATGTGAGCCTTAATACCATAGTACATGTTTGGGCAATCTCGAAGCTCCTTGTATGGTACCAGGAATCCATACTGAGTTCATTTGGAAATTTGGATGCAGCTGTTATCGCTAATTACATTCTGATACGAAGGTTTGAAATCCATAATTATTTATTCCGAAAAATCATATTATAATTATTATATTTGATTTTTAATTTTAAAAATCATGCTTGATTAATTCATAAACATTTAAATATATCATTGATGTTTATTGATTTCATTAAAAATGATGAACACGCACGGAGTGATACGCTTTTACATAAATAATAACGATTGAATTTGGATTAAAAAAATATTGATCGGAAAATAAAAATCATCTATTATAAAATACATTTAAATTTTATCCAAATATGGCGTTTCATTTAATTTCATTACTTTTTGCTAATGTTCCGTGCTAGTCATGTTGTTTAACATATTAGGGAGT
Organism: Aelia acuminata; assembly: GCA_911387785.2. NCBI lineage: Eukaryota > Metazoa > Arthropoda > Insecta > Hemiptera > Pentatomidae > Aelia > Aelia acuminata. Next base: position 108,076,222 of record OU426980.1, read on the forward strand.
AGATATTATGGATTTTATTAAAATTGTTCCCCGAAGAATGTTAACATGCACCTAATAGTATAAGTAATAGGACACCAGAGCAAAGATTCTGATTCTAAAATTAAACTCTTCCAGCTCCACCAATTTTTATATATTTTTTGTAAGCCAAACCTTATTTATTCCCGAAACTAAGTTGTTCGCTTGCTAAAATTTGATAAAAACGTTCCTCGAGAATATTAAAATAATTTATATTTCAGATTTAAAAAAGTATTGCTCGAACATATTTTTGTTTTATTTTGAAATATATATATATACATATATATATATATATATATATATATATATATATATATATATATATATATATTTAAACTAATATTTTTGCAGCTGAGAATTGATAACACTGACCTTCCACTGCATACTTAAAATGTATTGTGGAGAATATATATATAAAAAAAAAAAATTATATTTCTCATTAAAAAAAGTATTGCCCGAAAATTATTATTATTTTTAATTGTAAAATATTTATTCAAAAATAATGATCAGTATGATTTCTAAAAATTTTGATCGGATTTGAATTTCTATTTTCATTTCTTTAATTACCGATTTCAAACCCTGACTGATACTATACTATATTATGATAGTTGGGTTTGATAAGAATGCAACTTATATAATGTTTAATATTTAATTTTAAAGAATGGAAACAATCCTTATCCAATATTTATTATATTTATTTATTTCAATACTAAATGTAATCTTTTGTTCAATCAGGTTAAAATTCCTATCAACTTAATGTGAAACTAAATCGTAAATAGGATGTTTAATAATACTGTTGCTTTTATTTATTTATTTTTTTAATGCAATGTGGAGATTAAGGATTGCAAATGTTTTTTTGAAGAACACAGAAAAAATTAAACGAGATCTATCATAATGCGATCGTGAATAGAAATGCTTGATTTTTCTGTGGGTGTTAGAAAGGGGAAGTGTGATAAGGTGAGGAAAATATTCGGAATGAATAACAAAAATAATTAAATTTTTTTGAATAAAAAAAATAATAAATGTTTCTTCCAGAAAGTGAATAAAATCCAACGGTACAACGAAAAAAGTTTATCTTTTAAATTTTTTTTTTTCAAAAAGATAAAGCACTGAGTCACTATTTTTTCCTAAATAATCCAGAATTGCTTTGCTTTTACTATACAAATAGAACTTGCATGAAGACTTACTAGTTTTAAATATCATTAAACCTTTACTGGTTTATTTATTTTATTGTTTAATTTATCAAGATTGATAAATGACTGATGAATGATTGATGACAACTGATCAACTTACAGTGAAGTGAGCTTGATATGAAAATAATAAAACAGATTTATTAAATTAAAAAAAAAAAATTAAATTCACATGAAAAAAGAGAATTTTGATCTTAAACTTTCCATTGTATGGCAGATTTAAAGACAATCAAAATAATGAAAAAATTGGTTCATCGCAAGTATTAGTGGCACATTCATAAAATGTGGTATTAAAGTTACTTTTATTATAAGAATTAAGTATTCGATGGGCAAGATTCATAGGGATGTTAGTTCAAGAAATTGTGTGGAAACAATGTATCTAATTAAATCATAATAACTAAGTTTTTTCTTCTTTTTCATTATTGCTAAAGTATATAGAAATTAATTATACAACAGATTCAAATCCTACAACCTATAGAAACATATAAGTTTCAAGGCTGTAATAAAGTCCAAATTTAATTTTTAAAATTAAGATTTCGTGTCGCTGAATTTGAGCGAGATCGATAAATGAAAATTGTTAGATGGAAATAATGATTAGTTTTCCGAATGGGCATAGAACATTAATTTAAGGAAATAATGACTGTACTAACTTGTAATATGTACAATCATATGTTTGTTTTAGACGATTGTATGACTTAATCACTCTGTCACAGTTTGTCGAGGATTCAGCCCACTGATAATTATTTCAAATAACAGATATCTTCTTAGCAGTTAAGTAACAGTCAACAGCAAGTAACAGTTATTCTTACCATTTATGAACAAATATTTAAATTTCTTACCTACGTCATTGGGGAGGTGTTGCTCTTGACTGAGCCATACCTTAAGCCTCTCAACATCTTCTTCAATGGCAATCCGGCTTCTGTGATGAGACGACAGCTTCTTCAGACCTTTCCCGACCATCGAACCTACTTCCGATAACTTCCATTGTCTGTAATGAGGTAATGAAAATTGAATAATAAATTATAATTTTGAAGTAAAAATGTAAGTTCTTATAAATAACACTACGATATTTCTAACCTAGCAGTCTAATAGGTTACATGAAAAACAATATCTTTTTTTTTTACTTTCACTTACCTATATATGAAATATATAGTAAGTGGAAGTATTGCGATCGTGAAAAATTTCGACTTCCGGTTTTCAACGGGACAGCTAATAAAAAAACACATAATGAAATTTTTGAATAACAGCATATATAAATTAGAAGATAATTAAGGTAGAAATAATATTTTGATAGAATTGGCGAATGAATAAAGTGAAGTAGTAATGAGTTTATAATATTTTTGAGTTTTGAATGAATGAAAACTTTAAGGTTAAAATTATGGATAAAAAAAAGTGATAATGGGATCATACAAATGTAAATATATGAAAGAAAGTTATGTAAATAAAAATATACACCTATAATATAATGATTAAAAGCATAATTATATAGGCATTATAACATGCAAGAATATGAAAATGGATGAAGGATGAAGAATAAGTAAAATGACGAAGTGAATGGATGAGTGAAAAAAACTAAATGAGATTGGTAAATAATAAATAACATAGACCTCAGTTTCTTTAATAACGCACAAAGGCACGAAATTGCCCCTAATTGTTCAGAAATTTGGCTGTAATTGAAATTTCGGAATACCCCTCCCATTTAATCTTATTTCCAAAAACGCCCCTTTCTATTTATTGACAATTATAATGAAACTAATTTATTTTTTTATTTTTTATTTTTTTTTAGGTTCTACGGACTCAAGAACACACGAACTTTTCAATGTCATATAATTATTTGATAATATTTATAGACCCGAAAGCCCCTTTGTAAAAACCCAATTAAAAAATTGAAAATGTAATCATAATAACATTATGACTGTATATTAAATCTTTTTATGAGATGATGTATCTCTATATTGATTATTGGAGATTTAACTACTGTTTTATACTTCTACGACAACTTTTAATTACAAATTTTTTGAAATTATTTTTTAATATTATCATGAAATATTACTTATATAGATATCTTAGTAATAAAATATGATATTTAATGCAGTTAGTAAATTATTAGTAGGTCGTTTAGTTTCTAACACTTTCTGTTTACACAACTACAATGGCTTAAACAATCTACAACATCATGATATATTAATTCCCTCACACCAAAAAATATTACACTTTTGTTTGTATAAATAAACAATCATTACATAAATTCATCAGAGAGATTAAAAAATAATGTACTCACTTCTGTGACATGTTAGTAAGGCATTCAAGACTGCCAGGAAAGATAGTGGTGCTATTCTCATATCTCTTGACCCTTGACGTTTGGTTTTCTCTTGATAAAGAATGTTTCGGTAAAATCCAATCAATTAGTAAATATTATCGATATAATTATATCGTAATATTGATACGATATAGTCTTAATAGGCTTAAATATTATTGAGCATTAGGTGGCTATACTGAAAAAAAAAATATTAACTCAAGATCCGTATGTGATTATGTCACACCTCTTCACGAACTTTCAATTTATTGGAATGGTTCCTTAGAATCGATTGAAAATATCTCATTGCTAAGGTTGTATTTTAGTAATTTAGGTCTTTTTATTTAAATTACAGGGTATATTTTAGTAAATATAATTTTATTAATTCAGGAGGAATCGTAGAAAAAACGTTCAAGGAGGGGGGGTTAGTATGTAGAAAAAAAAAAGCCACATATCTATATACCGTTAAAAACGGGAAACTTATTGGTAACGCTACTGCCACACAGTGGGACATCGGCAATTAGAGAAATTTCACTGGACGTCTCAAGTTTTGTCAGGTTATGCTTTTGAGAATGCAGAATCTTAATAATTGTCATTTCATTCATAATCATGACACACATGTATATAAGTAAATTATGTAATTTACGTAAATTATGTAAATATATGTACGTAAATTATGATTATAAATATTTTTTTTACAAATATAATTATAATTTACGTATGATGTACATATATATATATATATATATATAAATGCATCAGTTCTATTTCATTTACAGTAGCATGCTGTAAAAATAATAATTAGATAACTAATATAATTTAAAATGTAATTAAATAATAAAAAATGATTGTAATATACCTTTTTTAAGATCATGAAATTATTCATTAGCTTTACATTCTACCTTATGAGTAAGCTTCTCGCTTCCTGGGACATTTTACTTTTAACAACACTTTTATATTGAGGTGAAATGGGGTCGGAGTTTGTAGCAAATTTTTAAATAAATATCTGTTATAATCGATTCTTGACGTTTTACTGGAATGCTGACCATTATTCCGAAGCCAGGTCGTATCAGTAAAATCTATCTTATTTCTTTTGAAGAAAAGAAAAAGGTCATTGTTTGTTTTCATATCTGCAGCACAAAAGTCCTATAATAACTACATTTGATTTTGTTTGACAGGACTTAATAAAACAAACAAAAGGTAAACAAAATTATAACTACAGTCAATTCCAAACTGCCTACTTTAACCAAGCAACTACTGCCTAAATAATAATCAAAATATATTAATTTAAGGATCGAGAGTTGATGAAAACCCAAATCCGCTAAGAGGATATACTAAATAACCAAATTCACTAGAGTACAGTGTTCGCGCGTTGTAAAATCTCATTTAAATGAGTAGTGGCAGATTGGGGCAAGATCTGAAAACTGTTTGTAAAAGTTCAAAACTTTGCTAAAAATAGGGTATATGTAGTTTTTCGGGCAATTTCGGGCGTTTTACTGTATTGTGCCAAATAGTTTACATTTGTTTGAACCGTCGTAACTGTTGCATATGTTTTTCCAAAACTATGTTTCTGGTGTATTACAATTCATTATTAATTCATAGCTTCATCATAGTGTAAACATTCCATTATGTTTAACAAAAAAATGTAGGCACACTAACCTTAAATATAAAAAAGATGAATCAAGGGTTAACCAAACTTACAGTTTTCAGTATTTGTATTTAAACTGGCAAGAACATGCAACAAATTTCACAGCTACGACAAACTTAATACTTTTACCTTTAACTTTTTCTAAATTTCAATGCGCTATCTTGCTAGAATTTTACGAAAAATATAATCAAAATTTTTATCAGTAATTTTCAGCGAGTCTCATAACTGACCCTCTTTATTAACGAAAAAATGTTACTTACAAATTTTAAACGTATTGGTTGATATTATCAGAATAATTTCTAAGTGGAAATGTTGCTACTAAGATTGTACCCAAATAAAAAAAAAAAAAAAATAGCAAAAATAATTATGTTCATTTCTTTTTTCGTATTATGCAGCCAATAATAAACTTTATAGCTTTGGGATGGGAAATTTTACTAGCTTACAATCTAAAATAATAAACTACACTCACAGAAAACCAATGTATCAACTTTTTTTTCACTCAATGTCGCAGCCAGTGGACTCGATCTATTGTGTGTCATGTTACTTCAGGGGGTGACCTATTTCGACAGTTATGTTACCTTAATATAAGCGAACTACCATCGCGTCCTTTTCAATCAAAAAGGGCCTTGATTAGCTTTATTAGATTCAGATTTCACCTCCTACTCAATATGCTCTTTAGAGATAAATAAACCAGTTACCCCCAAAATTACTTTTCAGTTGAGAACAAGGTCACTCTAAACCGTGCCATATTGGCCACGCCCAGAAGTAACATATCAGTAGTAGTATCCACTAATTTGTTTTACCAAATAAATAGGAACTTAATTAAATTAATATACATAAATACTACTGTAATAGAAAAAAAAAATGTAAAAATTAGATTTTTTAAAAATTCTTTATTGAAGTTAATCAACTATAAATTTTTGATCTTAAAAAAGGGTTGATTATCTTCAATAAACAAATAAGAATAACATTATAAGCCAAACAAAGCAAATTCAACGTACAAATTAGATATTTCAATTTATTACACTAATGTTTGTTTTTTCCGAAAATTTGTGGATGGGGTCCGATATTATGGTCCCCCTTTGACCACTCCTGATATAAATCAGATTCTTGTCGTCAGCTTTTCCATTAAATGATGGTACGGCATAAAATCACATTTGGCTATCGTGTCTCATTTAATCCTATAATAATAGAAGTGTGAGTGCTTATGATGGATTTTATTTTACATAACAATAGGGGCAGACAAAGAGAAAAATATTGCCATGGCATTTCGTTCCAACTACAGCCTTTCCTACTCGGACCCCTAGCGAGCAACATGCCCCCTGCTGGCACCTTATATTTCTGTCAGCGTCTGTGACATATTCTTCCATTTTCAGGCACAATACGCTCATAACTAAAGTGCGGTAATGATCTTTCGGTTAAAGTTTTAAAATAATAAATGGGGGAGAAATGTCGCAACTCCTGATCGAATGAAGATAATCGAATAATCCTTTTTTCATTGAAGAGCATGAGATTTTCTTTATCAGTGAGAATAAAAAAAAATAAAAAAAATACCATCACTCTAAGTATTTCAAATTAATTTTTATAGGCATCCTTTCTTCACTTTAATTTAAATAAAATAGTTTATTAGGAACAGGGTTGTACATAGAGAATGAAATGAGCCAGTATTATTACCTATTGAGCTTTCTGCTTAAATACATGTCTTTTTCAGGCACTTGCTCCATATGAAAGATGTTTAAATAGGTAATTTAAATAATTTGATGAAGAAAAAATCCAAAAAATTAAATTAAGAACACCCTATTTTTTTAGGAATTTTAACGGAAAAAATATTGTCATATAATTCAACAAGAATTGTGTTTTATGATTTAGTCTAATTCGAGGCCGAAAATTTATTGAATGTTCAAATATAAGGATTTAAATCTTAATATCGATATCTCGCCGATCGATCGCATTTGATCGATCAAATTCGATTATGGTATTTTAGCAACCTCCACCCACTACCACAGTGAAAAAAATTAGAAGCAACTATTGCCAATAAAATAATTTATATCAATTTAAATACTTTCTTTTCATAAATTACATAGTCAACATAGATGAAATCAAAACGCATTTTTATCCAACAATTTTACAGACATTCTTCTTATTTATAAAATATGATTGGTGCATTAATATAAAAAGTAAAGCTCAATAGAAAAAAATAATAATATCAGAGGGATGAGCATGGATTTTGCTTAAAATAAATTTAAGTTTTTTTCTGAAATATGGTGAAAAACCCTTGAAAATATAAAGAGTTTAACGGTTTTGCAAAGACTTTTTCATTAACGTTAAAGAATTCAATCAACCAGTTATCTTAACTAATAGGCTAGATGTGATCATTGTCCTTAGTGATTTTTAATTCGAACTCTAGCCCAATTCTTTCATAAAAATTAGTGAACGTTTAATATTTCAATAAAAACACTACAATTTTAGCTACTTCTTAAACATTTTCAAATCCGGTTGAATAAATCTGAAGATCTCTAAGCAAAATTAAAACATATTTCTACATTATGAAGAGTTGAAGTGGCTTCATTTATTAGCTTTAATGCCATCGCAAGGATTCCCTGGCATCCTTCCTCACCCAACTGAGTAATTCAATTACGCTGCCCCAACGTGCTATACCTGTTCACAGAATCAAGATTTATATGCCCAGATCTTAGCTTGTAAATCCAAATTCTTACAAGATTCGACTTCTTCCATCAGTCACTCTAATAACATTCCCATCTTCATATCCCGCATATTTAACCAATTTCTGGCGCTACAATTAAAAAATAATTGTAAATTATACGCATTGATTAGAATTTTTGTATTTTTTATTTGTTCAATCAGTATTTTTTTAATTTATTAACATCAAAATCCGTGGGAATGAGGGATTAGGAACAATGAGGGTTGTTGGCATACTGTTCCTGTGCTGAATGTATATTTTTTCAAAATGGATAAAATAGAACTCTACTGGTTTTTATTCGCATCGATTCAATTAATGTTTTATTTTTTTAGTTTAATGAAATAAAAACTACTTTATTAAGGTTATATAATTATTTGTTAAATTTTTATAAACGTTAATTTTATTCTAAGGTTGTGCAATTTTTATGATGTAGGGATCTGTTCCGGAATAAAAAAAAATAAAAAAAATTACTCTGGTCAACAACAATTTTGCCACAAAGGTTTTCTTGGCAAAAAGTAATTAGTATTGACCTACCATTGAAGTACATAAGCAACATTCTTGAATGTTAGCGCTAGTTTTCAAGATTTGTCCTTATTTTATATTTACCCTACTTCTGTTAAGATTTGTTTACTTGAATAAAAGTAATCCTATTCTTATCTTATTGTTTGCATTTTTCTCACCCTACTTGGAATTAAAAAGGACAAAATGTGATTACCTAGGCAATAATAAGCTGTATTCCTGGTATAACAAGGTTTAAGATAAATCGACAACATTAACAGACAGTGTAGATAGCCGTGCTAGGGATTTACATTACAAAAAAAAGAGACTGGCCAGTTAGACAAAATTTCATACCAGGAACGAAAAATGTAAAGTATATTCCTTTGATAAATCCTGAGAAAGTGATCCTTCCGTCTTTGCATATAAAATTAGGATTGATGAAAAATTTCGTCAAAGCGCTAAATCAAAACGATCTAGGTTTCTTACATCTCCGTCAACAATTTCCCCAATTAAGTGATGCAAAGGTCAAAGAAGGAATATTTGTGGGCCCACAAATCCGTAAAATGTTTAATGACAACGATTTTGAAAGACTTTTAAATGCAACTGAACAAAAAGCATGGGCAGCGTTTAAGATATTACTCAAAACTTTTTGGGTAACTACAAAGCAAACAATTACAAAGAATTGGCTGAAAATCTTATAGACTCTTTCAAGGAAATGGGTTGTAATATGTCACTTAAAATTCACTTTCTCCACTCACACATTGACTTTTTCCCCTCAAATTGTGGTTCAGTGAGTGATGAACATGGCGAGCGGTTTCACCAGGAAATCTCATCAATGGAAAAACGTTATCAAGGAAAGTGGACATCATCTATGTTGGCGGATTATTGCTGGACAACTCTCAGAGATTGTCCTGGTGTTCATTATAATGGAGCATTGAAGAAACGAAGCAAAACTTAAGTATTAAAGTTATTACAACCATATTTTTTTATTTTATCGTTAAGTTAATTTTATATTTAATGTTTTAATATAGATCTGAAAATCTAGCGCTAAGTTTGTATGGAAAACTAGACCTAATTAAATGTTTTGAATATATAAATCAGTTTTAGCAGTCATTATGTTTGTGCCAAAAAAAATTGTGATTTTGTTGACCAGTGTTATTAATATTATTTTTAAAATGAAAAATTGTTTAATTCTTGTCTGCTAATGATAGTTTCAGTACTTTAACAATGCTGGGTTGATTGATTATAATACTGTTATAAAAAATAAATAAAGTTAGTTCTGTCTGGATAATATTAATTGATAAACTTGTCACTGAATGAAAAGTATTTTGAAAAAAAAAATGTATTTATGGATGGGGGTCAGTCAGTGTCCAACCAGCTGACGGCGGTTGAATAATGTACAAACTCAGGTCCAGCCCGTAATTAGCACAGTTGGAGCTAAGGCGGCAAACTTCCATAAACAACAACAATTACAAACTAATGAGCTAATTGATCATCACCTAATTGTTATTAATTATTGAAAATTTGAGGGAATAATTTATCTCGGGAAATAAGCGCGAGGGTATTTTACTAATAATTACGGTGGAGTTTATTCAAAATCTAATTAATGATTAATTATTACAACATCAATAAACTATATAAAAAAATATAAATTTAACATTTTTAGATTGTTTATTTAACCTACGTATTATGTTATAAACACGTATCAGGTAAATTAATGAAAATATGTTCTCCTATATGAGAACACATTCAATTACATTTGGAATGAAAATCAGTCACAAAATTATTTAACATGAGTGTAAATAATGTTCGTTTGAATTTTAACAATTGTTTTCATATTTTTGTTTTTAAATTTAAGAGGATTAACGGGAAACTGGGCTTTGGTCTGGGCGCCAGTTTTTAAAGGGCGGGAGAATTCAAGGTGCTAAGACAAAAGTCGTTAATAAAAAGTGTTGCAGGCTGCTATGCTACCCTATACTACACTGCAGGTGACCCCTTTAAATGGAGGTTGGTCTTAGCGTATACGCAAAAGTGATCTTTCGGATTTCTTTTTCTTCATATACCGATAGTTGAATATTTGAATATGAGACTCTCAATAACCGGAAAATTCAAATATTTAAATTTAAATAGACCTGTTCAAATAAAATATAAATAAATAATTAATGATTAACGAAATTAGGAGTCGTCAGACCATTCTTCAAAATACAGAATTCATGTACATAAATAATCCTGCATCAACCTTATTTCTGACATAAGCCTTACCTGAATATAAATTGAGAAACATATCCACCATGGTAATTAAATTAATCGATCATGGAATTCCCCAATGCTCCAAGTAATCCATTGGGATCTGACCCAGACCGGTATTTCAAAATTTTACTTCTCTCTTATTTAAGTGAGTGAGATCGCTATTGAACTAACTCTTGTTTAAATAAAGTCATTAATTTTTTTGTTTTTTTTTACAATAAAATATTTTAAGAAAACCAAAACTATGCATGATAAATTTTGTTATTTATGATACCAGCCATTGTTAAGAGGCTTCTAATATAATATTACCGATTATTTGTACCATATCACCTGCTTCACTAAGCTTAGGGTTTGAAATTGAAGCTGACTATAATCTAGAATTTTAATGTGAAAAAGAGTTGAATTTATTTTATTTATCAGGGCATGCATGATATATTTAAATTATTATATTCTATATCGCCCATTAATACATTATAGGGTTTAAATGAACATGTAAACTTTTAGAAAAAAAAAAGAAATTAAATATATATATATATATATATATATATCACATTTTAGTTCAGCTCTTATTTGACCCTTTATTGAACCTCACTTATAATACATTATTGCTCCAAAGTTTCGGCAAATTACGCCATTATCAAGGTAACAATACCTGTGACCATAAAATTCTTTGTAATTAAATAGGCTACCTTCCCTTGCCAAATAGAAAAAAGAGCTTCTGGGCTACCTACCCTTCTAGGATATTTGACAAGGATAGGAAGACTATTTATTTACAAAGAATTTTACGATCATAGGTATTGTTACCTTGATGGCATAATTTTCCGAAACGTCGGAGCAACAATGTAAGTTAAGTGAGGACCAAATAAGAACCTATACAAAATATTATTTTGTATTAGGACATAAAATGCAGAAATAAAATATTTTATTTTTTTACATTGAATTAGAATCTTTAAATATAAAATATTCCTTCAAAATAGAAACAATAATTTTATTTCATATTTTAAAATACTTTGTAAAGTTGCGCCGGTGTTCAAGTGTAATGTTCATTATTTTTTCTCTATATTCAATCCGATTTTCAAGCATAATTTATATTATGATTTTTGATCTTTTTAAAATCCCTCACATATTAGAAAGGCGCCTTTCAAGAATATTATTTCTTTCTTATTAAAATATATATATATATATATATATATATATATATATATATATATATATATACATATATATATATATATATATATATATATATATATATATATAAATAAATAAATTTAGATACTGCAGAAATCGGCTGTCTATAATTTTTAAAACCAACAGAAAGAAGAATAAATAACTAACAATTAGGGATGACGTAAATAAATATAGATTATTGTACAATAATTTATTTTTTATACTATATAATACACAAATAATCAGTAGAATGACTTTTCAAATACATTATGAAAGAATTGTTTGAGCATCTAAATATTCTCTATAACTAAACACTAAGTAATAGCATTCCATGATTATAAATGACTATACATCTAAATCATAAACATAATATTATACAAAAGTTACATAAAATCAACAATAGGATATGCAGAAATTCACAAACCTTACTGCTAGAAAAAATATATATTACATTTAAAAATTATTTGAGAGTTTCAAATAAAGCATAGGCCTTGCTGATAGATACTTTAAAAAGAGGGAAGTTATAATTTACGACCAATATCACTTTCAAATTCTCCAATCTTGACAAAATTATACAAGGGAGCTCAGAGTTCATATAAATATAATTTAATGTTAGTAACTATACATTGAAAGAGTTAATTTTTAAACAACAAAAAACTATTTGCATCAACTTAAATTTACTATACACATAATATATATCCCATATACATGATATACATTTATAAGAAAGAAAACAATTATAATACATTCTTTTTCTTTCATCTTTGGGGGTTTATACCTTTTCTTCATTTAATATGTAACAACGAGCAATTTTTTTATTTATTTTTTTATTTTTGAAACATGTACAAACATATATAATAAATCTAATAATGAAACATTCTTAAATAAAATTATAAATGAAACATTAGATAGTTATATTTTAAATTTCAAAACTCAGTCATATATACATCATATAATTTTTCATAAAAAACTATTCAATATTTTTTTCTTCATTTTGGAACGTTAGGTAATTGTTAACATAAGATGGTCAATACACCCAATACATGCAACAGTAAGTAACAATAATCTTCCATTCCAATTTTCGTACATTTAGAACTTGTCTCAAATCCTCATAGAAACATTCGATTTCAACCGATCAGAATGAAGATATATTTCTAATTATCACATTGATATAATAAATACAACATGAAATATATGTATGTTTTTTTTTTTTTTTAATATAAGAAAATCAAGTTATGTGAAATTGTCTTTCTTTTATTGGGAATCCTTTCCAGCCCACAGTATGCACTAATTATATAACATCAATAAAAGGAAGGGAAACCGATAAATGTAACTCTTTCATACATAGCCATGGCAATGAATAGGGTTGGGAACATCGACACACATATGACACCAAAATATTTTACAGGTAAAGCGAAGATAAAAGGCTACAGAAACAGTCACACTTCACATTTGTTCGGCTTATTATCCAAATCTATAATTAAGAACAAATCAAAATGTCGAAAATCTTGCCATCATTCGACCAAAACTGCAAAAAAGAGGGTTCGGATAAGCTTAGCCGAAATATTTTGTGTCAATAACCCCAATTTCATTTTTTTACCGGGAATTTCGCCCGTTTCGAGCTATGCCTAGTTACAAAATCCGCACTACTCACAACATATTTCACTAATTTAATTTTTCAGATTTGGCCCCAGATTTCATTCCTAAAAGATCCCGTACCGATTAGTCCAGCGCTATAGTTCACGCAAACATGACGTACAATCGTCAGCCGTGAATTCAAATGCGCCAGAATGGAAAACTGCCGATCCAACCCAAACATTCCTGATTATCCAACACATTCCAAAACTAATACAAATTTCTTTTTATCGCAAAGTGAGATATTATTTGCAGAAGTTGTTTTTATTTTCATTATTGACAAATATAACAAAGCAAATTTTATCATGTTATGGTCGATGATCAAATTAAATATCTACGTTTATGAATTAGATGATGTTTCTTAAAATTAAAAGATGTTTCGATTGAGGTTGACGAAGGAAAAGCTATAATGTAATGGTAAATCAAATTGACATCATAATCAGATGTTTTATCTATTAGGATGTCATAAAAAGTTGTAAATAATGAAATCATAAAAAATATTTATATGAAACTATCAGCAATTCAATAGGATCTCAAAGAAATTTCTTCTTATGCATCGTCAGTTGATGCAGTAACAGTCTGCTTTTATATACACTATAGAAATATTAGTTGCCTCAGTAAATGACATTAACATCGAAAATCTACTTTGTATATTACAAAGGTAAAATTATATAGGGAATTTAATTATAGGCCGAGAAATTGGGAAGGTTGCAAGCTTATGTATGTATTATATTTCAGACAGTGCTCACTGCAACCTAAACAGAGATTTCATTTCATCAGAAAATTACAGGTGACCTTAAGGGAGTACCGTGCTTGCAAGGATTTAAGCAATATGTACACATATACATCATTTAGGCAAGATGTAGTGTGCCTCTCTCCTAAGCCGCAATGAGAAAAAAATCAAAAGATATTGTCACGTATTTATCTTTTTTTGATATGCAGTTTCGATTTAATCACTGCGTATCCCATCGAAATATTTATCCTCCACATATTTTCACCTTCTGAGAAGTGGTGGAGTTGTCTAATATTTCGGATAGCACCACACTCAGTCTGTTGTATAAAGAATACTAAATCAATTCAAAACCGTTGAAACCTATGGAGTAACCTTTACCACCATGTTTGAATAAGAATAAATACCGAACTGCCAGGCATAACAAAGGATATATATTTCAAATAAATGTTTTATTGAGATACACAGAGTTTATCATGGAGAGGTATTTGGTCAATTCATGTACTAAATTTTTAGAATCGACAATCTAATAAACTATTTGCCACCAGAATGTTCTACTGTTTTTTGAAATAGACAGTTAAATATTTATAACCAATGTGTTTGTAATCTTATTAAAGATCTGATGGAGTAAGCTTAAGCATACAGCACCACGAGATCAGGTTAGTAAAAAAATTATAGTACTCATTTTTAAAATGTTTTTTTTATGAAATATTAGTTGATACTGCCCTTAGTAAAAGAACTGCCCGTGTATCTCAAACGATTAGTAACATTTTTTCCCACAATTGATATAAAAAAATGCAAATCTGGATTTTTAAAATTCTATTTTAATATACCAATACTGAGGTGTCGGTTATGTTTGTTGGTATTTTGGACAAAAACTAGTAATACCGTAATAATCTCAGTAAAGTGTCTGATTATTTCAAAGAGATACATATTCTACAGTGAGAGGAGTACAGTTGGGTGGAGGTGGAGGTGGCGGAATGTCATCAGCAGAGGTTGAATCAGGAAGAGAAATCGTGGAGCTACCACCGGCGGTTACCCTCGGGCCCATGTTATCATACTGAGGACCCACACGAAGCACTGGCTCTGTCTCCTTCAGCCTGGCCGCAGGTTGACGCTTGGGCAAGGTAGCAAAGTACGGCTCCGTGGCCACGCTAACACTCTTTCGATGGGGCAGGTCAAGCAAATCTGGATATCTTGGTGCATCAGGGGGTTCCTGACTTACTGATACTGATATGAAAATGTTGCCAAAAGCTCCAGGAGGGAGAATACTTGTAGAGAATTCGGGTGGAGGTTGGTAGACAGAAACAGGCTCCGCCGAGTGGCTTTCGATAGTGATCTGAACAGGATCACAAACTTCAAGAGGTATAGACTGCAGGGAGTGCTCTAATAACTCAATATCTGCCTGGGATCCTAAACCTTCGCAACTGCCTGTCTGCCGGTCGGTCGTCGTCGTAATACTAACATCCAGTAACTTCTTATCTTGATCAGTGTAGCTTTCACTTTGCTTTATCTTTCCCTGCCTCACATACCTCGAACTTCCCCCTCGGAGCCGACATACAAGGCATACAGCTAAAGTGATGAATATTACTCCTCCCGAGCCAGACCCTGCCCACACTGCCCACATGAACCAAGTATCGCTTTTACTTAATGTCGTTGCTATTATGACTTCAGGCAAAATAAGTGAAACATTAATCGCTGCTTGGCCACCGATATTCTTTGCAGAACATGTATATTCCCCGGCATCATCCTCACTGACATTCATTATATTCAGAGTGGTCCACTTTTCAGGTTTCACGTCTCCATCTTCTTCTTGCCTCAAAAGAATCTGATCCATTGTAGAATTTCCTAGTACTCTTCCATTGAACAACCAAATGACTTCTGGCTCCGGATCGCCTAAAATCCGACATTTGAGAGTGATATTCCCTCCTGGTTCTTCTTGAATCATTGTTTCTTCAACATGAACTGACGGTGAACAAGAGAATTCGAGGGGCTGGATATCTTCCCACTGCTGAGAAGCTAAAGAGGTCGGTTCGGTGCACGTCAGTGGATGTGAGTACAGATTGGACGATAAAAGCCAATTGCGAAAACCTCGCAGCTCACAATCACATTTCCAGGGATTGCCATCCAATGATAGGCTTTTTAGTTTTGTTACTGGCAGAAACACATTTTCAGATATTTGCTTTAATCTGTTACCATTAAGATTGAGGAGTTCAAGAGAAGGGAGATGCTTAAAAGCGTCTTTATGGATCTTTGCTATTTGACAGTGTTGCATCTCTAATGTCTTTAAATATGGCAGATGGGGAAACTGCGCAGATTGCAGTTCCGTCAAGGGATTACCATTGAGGTAAAGCACTTTTAGTCTGTCATTCCCAGCGAACGTGTCCTTGTGAAGTGTCGAAATCAAATTATCTGACAGATCCACTTCGACAAGTATCGTAAGTTCCTTGAACGCTTCGCTATGTAGTTCATGTACTCCTGATCCCCTTAGAAAAATTCTCTGGAGGTTTAGGAGACCGACGCTCTTAAAAGCTTCTTTATTGAGATATGGTATTTTATTACCCGATAAATCTAGTACTTGCATATCCGAGTTAAGTGATGTCGGTATAGTTGTAAAATCTGCATGAGTGCAGAAGGCAGACTTCTTCCCTGACGTCCACTTACAACTGCACGCAGAAGGACAGTCTGTCCAGTCTGGAGCAGCGAGGACGATGCAAGATGCAACACCTAGTAGCAGTAATTGGACCACCCACATCTTCGAAAGTCATCTCGAGAAGCTCAGAGACTCCATTTGATTCTCCTGAAACAGAAAAAATAAATAAAAAATACAGTAGGAATAGCGCTCGTTACATGTTTTTTTTTTAAATTACATTATAAATACTGAGTATCAATACAAGTTTTTATTCAACCGTTTAAAACCAATTAAATTTGAAAGAAAATTTCATTAGATAACTTCCATATATTGAAATTTCAGATGGTATAATCTAAGGCTTAAACATATACCACTTATACAATCTTCTTCAGTTCTAATCGTGGTCCTAAAATAACAGCTTGAGATAAAAGATCTATTTCAGATGGGAGTGTAATAGCATTTCTAAGTCTCTCTCTTCATTTTTAGCTGAGTGATATAAGAGTTGGACGACACTTACATAATTTCTTGAGAACTGACTATTATAAGCGGTTATGAACTTTAGAAAACAGAAAAGTGGAGTCAGAGTCTATATAGTTTGATAATAAATTTTTTGATGAATGTAGTTTGAAGATTTAGGATTTTTTTTAATTATAAATTACTATTACTAGAATATTAAAAACATAATAAATGTACCTCTGTAGCTAGAAGAACTCTATCTTTTACTTTCTTCTTCTCATTTGTGTTTGTGTATACCTTTGTTTACTAATATACTTCGGAGATGTATTTCTGCTTTCAAATAATTGAAAAATGAAGACATATAGTTTAAAAGAAGGAGAGAAAGATAAAATAGAAGATACCAAGTAGAAAAATAAATCAATCGCAGTTGACAATTAAAAGTTTCCCAGAAATTTTTTCGATAAAGAATCGAGGGGACAATGGAGTCCCCGACAAAGATAAGGAGGCCCGAAACCGAATATCCTCCTCCTGTAATCCATCTCCTTCCCTAATGCCGTTTAATGTGGAATTCACTACTTGTTTGCCTACCGGGCAATGCATTAGAAATTTGATCCCATCCTTAACAGCCGAACTTAGGCATCTAATAATAAAGCCACATTTAAAGTACACCGAATTTCTGAGCTGGAATCGAGTCCGCCTATATTTAGAAAACATATTAATCGGAGCCCTATGATCTCCTGTTCCGCCAGATATATCCATGGACGTCAAACGCCCAAAATTATTGTGGGGACGGCTCGATATACTCCTGATAGGGTAGGTAGAAATTCGAGAGGCTAAAAGTTGAAATAATACCTAAAAACAACTGTTGGGACATTTGATTCATCCTCCAACGATGTATTTTAAAGGTATTTATAGTCTCTTAGAACTTATCAATTTATGTCTCAATTGGTATATAGGGAGTTGCTAAGGCTTCATGTTGAAGGACGTGGGCCGAAATTTCTTGATTGTATTTTATTCACTTTCACCTTCTGATCCTGATCCTATTAATTTCATTGCTTTGCATCAACTTCTAATAGCTTCATCGAGAAATGGAAACCAGGTCCAGAGATCCAACTTTGTAAAAGAATTCACAAAACAATACTATTGTTAAATAATTAAAAGGAATATAAATTAAATAATTCATCAAATAGGCCTAACGATGCTTTTAAATATGCGCAGCTATAATCTGTAAAAATAAAGTATCATATGGAGAAATTGGGTATAATCAATCAGCAGAATATGCTGCAATTAACTAATATTTTATCTTTATATGTTATTAAATTTGATTGGTTAAACTCGGATGAATTCGTAAAATCGTATTTTAAATTAATCTTTTTCATTGGGGGGGGGGGGACAGTCCCCTACTGCCGAAATATTGGGGAAGAGTTACGTCCCCCTGTCCCTCCGGCGGTGACGTCCGTGGGTGTACCTTATGCTCCTCCCAGTAGGTACTTGTATCTCGCACAGTGGGGACTAAGACCTTTCTAGTCGGACGGACTTCGGAAATCGTCCTTTGTTATAAAACACTTGGAGGTGAGATAGTGGAGTAAAAAAGAATGCTAGAGAAGTTTTAGCCCTGTAAAATACTAACAAAAAAAGTTTTTATTTATTTTAATCTGTTCTTAAGTAATACAAAGGTCGCAATGACCTTGAAGTTGGTCAAATCCGGAACCCACAAAACCCCTCAGAAAAAAAATATGCTCACTTCCATATGCCTTCCAATGTTTCAAAGTATTCAAATCATATTATTTTATTTTGCGACGGGTAAAATTTATTCGCAGGACTCATCATTGACGTCCAGTGGAAAAACGAGGCGTACATATTTTGTCGAAAATAAGTTTTCTGCGGCATTTGATTTCTCGTTAGATGAAATAGCACACCAAAAGTTACCGAAAAACAAATCATTATTTTTCGCTAAAATTCAATTTAGAAAATATGTTGCAGAGCGGAGAACGAATGAAGAACGTTGAAACTCCAGCTTTCCCGAAGAAAAACGTATTCCTATCCATTATTGAAGTATAACGACGAATGACTGAAGTACACTGTAATGGTTCTGTAAAGCCTAAAAGGTTTTACACTCACAGATGTATATTATTGTTATTAGTTTCTAATTTTCATAATTATATGTAATGCAGCCAGTGCATTAATTGATTAATCATATCTGTTGTTTTTAGGGGAATAAATGTCTCAGAATAAAGTAATTTTTTATTTTTAATAAATCACCAAAAATGTAAATGATATTTCTTCTAGATGAGATTCATGGAGAATTCACAAAACCTGTTTCTGTATTTTGTAATAGTTTTAAACATTAATTCAAATTTAATCATATTCGTGAAGCTATCGTTGTTTTTTCTTCCTTGGTTTTCTTTTTTTTTTTTTTTTTTTTTTTTTTGTGGTTATATGCAGCTCGAAATCACCCGATCTAGATCTTGCGCGCCCATTTTAGATGTCTTGAGGGTATTGAAGAATTAGATTTAAGACGTTTGCAAATTTTAATAGGGTTTTTGGGCTGAATCTGAGTTGTTGACAGCAAATCGGTCACACCAACAGATAATATGACAAGTTGTTTTATCTTCAGTGCCACAGAATCTACACAAGGGTAATTCTATTTGGCTAAGTTTAAACATACAGCTTCTGAGTTTGCAGTGACCCGTGTATATCGCTGTTATTCTTTCAAGTGCGTGTATAGAAAAGTGTTTCTTTTTTTTTTTAATTAATAGCTATCTAAGAATAGTTAGGCATGATGTTGTGATCTGTCCTTCCTCTATTGTTTTCTCTTTGCACCTTTAATTCCCATTTCGTTTGCCAATTGGTTCGGGGTTTATGAGAATATCTCGTTCCCCTTTTATTTAAATTTGGTAATTAAAAATTAAATAAATAAAAAAAAATGTATTAAGACCTAAATTGAATTTAAAAATATATCATTATCTTGTTATTGAAATATATCCTCCAAATAAAATTATATGAAAAAAAAACAAATGTTACTAATATTCATCAAATTAAAATCCAACCTACCAGCCTCCTACGTACACGGACGCGCAATATTGAAGTATCTTAAGAGACATATATTCTCGAGGTGGTGAAAATCTTTTACAGTCGCGCAAGGGAAAATGATGTATGGGGACTTCCGTTTCCTATCGGGTTCACTACTTTTAGATGGGGGCCAGTCGCGTAAATAATACAGACCTTTTAGAGCGAAGAAGTGCCTTCAAAACGGTCAGCCAATTTATGGCTAAAAATCCTCCAAGGATGCGTGCCAATGTTAAGTGCCTTTCACAAATAATAATAAAAAAAAGAACAACCTTTAATAGAAACCAATCGCCAACTCTAGTGCTAATAGTTTTCCTATCCTTTATTTTAAACATATTTTTCCCCTACGCTCATTCTTTCTTTACCAATGAACAAAATCAACAATTTACAGTCGTTTATAATTTTATAGTTTTCACAACTTTCACCTAACCCTCTTTTTTTTACTTACTATATAAACTTCTTTACTACTACTAAAATTCTCATAGTAGAAACATATTTTAAATAAACTTTACTGAACGTGAACTTCAATTTCTTTAAACTAATTATATATTATCAAGCTGAAAATAAATTTTATAGGTTTCTATTTATTTTCCATGGATTCCCCCCCCCCCATTTAAGATTATAAAAGTAGATATTTTTATCTGCGACAATCAAAATTTTCGTCAAGATGTTTTTCGTCATACTACGTTGTCTTGTACGAATTTATTGGAATTTATATATTTCTTTTATTTAATTCTTTAGCATTTAACAAGCAAAGGTATTTATCCATATTTTCTCCTTGATTAATTATCAATGTTTAAATAAACAAAACTAAGGCTTTGGCATTTAAGCCACGTCAGACTATTTCAATGAGTGTTAAAGTCTGTATAAGTCCTACGCCATATAAATGATCTATGGCGAGCTAAATCTAAATCACGGTGCTATTTTCGAAATAATTTATAATCAATGTCTTCCGTACTTAGGTTTTTAGGCAATTAAAAATTTATTTCAGTATCGTATACACTTTTCATTTTTAAGCTATTCTGTTCACATAAACCTGCCCACAGGCCGTTTAATAGGTAGGTATTAGTTATTTATTAATTTACTTAAATTCGCTTGATATTTAGTTTCTTGAGAAAGAAAAAACTTATTTTAATTTTATTTGTTATTTGTACATAAATTATTAAAAAATTACCAAGTCAATGGGAATTTCACGCATAAAAATAAATAAAATTAATTAATATTATTATGGAATTATCAGGGATGATGATCAATATACTAATGAAAAAATATCTCGTTTAGTAGATTGATTTACCAATTTTTAAGTATTTCTGTTATAATTCAAATTTACTAACATTAAAGTCCTATTTTAAAAATATCGTTTTGGTTACTAACAAAATAGGCCAAATTTAAAGACGACGGTGTATTTTTAAGTTAAAGGATTTCTTTTTTCATTGGAGATAAATATTTTTGTTTCATATAGATTATGCTAAGGTTCATTATAAAACACCCAAAGCTGATAAGAAACTAATTATTTCATGAAAATAACCCATCAGTACAATCATAGTTTCTATCTTCACCGCTAGATGCCACTACCAGTTCCATTGTGGCACCAAATTGAATAAATATTTATACATAAATGGTCAAAGAGTAATATAAATAAAACAAAATGGCGATAATTATCATCACCAATATGTAGTATTAAATAATCAATAATTATATTACTTATTAATAAAAAATTATTTATAGGCAATAAAGAAAAAATATCATTTCATCTCATTCTTTGTCTTTATGATCCTTTGAAACGAATTAAAAAAATTACAATGATTTATTTATTGGGTATAAGACTCCTTTTATAATTGCCATAAGAATACTTCATCAGGGAAATCATTAACTAAAGAATAATTAAACATTTTTAATTTTACTTTTAGTAGATTAATAAATTAATGTTTACCTAATTTTAACATAATTGAATTTTATTAGCTAGTGATTATCATGAGAAATTCTAATAATTCCATTAGCGAAATTCATTATCAATGATTTAATGTACTAATAAAGTTACTGAAATAGAGTTTTTGACTATTGAAGAAAATATAATATCTTCTTGAGATTATTTTAATAGTAGAAAATTGCATTTCAGTAAATTTAATATACTATTAAATCATTGCTAATGAATTTCGGTAACGGATTTATCAGAATCGCTCATAATAATTATAAATCAATAACATTCAAATATGTTAAAGTTGGGTAAACAGTAATTTATAATCTACTACAATTAAAAGAAAAATAAATAAAAAAACATCATTAAGTATTACATAAATCGGAAATTAGTCAATGGATATATGTTTTTAATTATATTTTATCCATTATTTATCATGAGCTATAGGATAGCTGTTAAATAATCTTCTAATTATTTTTCCAATCGGTTGGTAAACTCATGCTTATAAACGATGTCCAGGTACATGATGAGAGCAGGTAATCGTTATGCAAAGTTAAAAAATATACTAAAAATAAAATATAAAAAACATAAAGTACACCTCTATTAAATCATACATACGAATACAAGTTTTTTTATACTTCCAAACGGTAACATTTTACTTCAAACAAAATAAATATAATGTGAGAATTAAAGTACCAACAAAATACAATTGAAGTCTCAAGAAAGGGAGAATAATAAAAAATATACTTGCTGTATCTAACCTCATTTCATTGATTGAAGGATTAAAACAAAATATAATTTACACTTTTTAATTTTAAAAAAATTAAATTTTTTTATTATATTTTTCAATGGTTTTAATTTTTTATTTAAAAATAAAAATAGTTTGAGCCAAGCAGTAGCGGTCTTTGACATTTGGCGACCAGGTCAATTACTTCATTTAGTTCCCCTATTCCTCATCCGAAAAAATAAAACTGTAATTTAGGAGAAGGAAATATGACATATGTGAAGAAAGTTTTAAAATATATTATATTACGTATTGTAGTGTTGTATTTCATTCGGTGTGTCTCTCGAATTCAGGTGTTTTATTAACAGGTTAAAATGAATTAATCTTGTACGCATTGTAACCAAGAGAAATGGTAGACAGGAGTTCGAAAGTTCCGAGTCCGCCATGCTTATTTCTCTATAATGCAATAATGTGAGTAGCGTGTTTGATGCTCACTTGCATAAATTTTGAAGCTATGCCATCCATCTGAATTTTATCGGGGAGCTGCATGTACAGAAATACGAAAGTGAGTTAATATGCAGAATTGTTGAAAATGAAGAAAGGCAACGAAAGAAAGGAAGAAAAAATAAATAAAATTACACCAGGTAAAATAAATACTGCTATTGTCTCTAGAAGTGCTGAAGTCTTTGTTCACGAGTTCTTTTGTTGTAGAAGCTTTGTTAAAAAATTCAGTTTAATTAGTCACACCATCACTTGGAACCATGGAGAAAAAAAAAAAAAAAAATGAAACTTATATGGCGTTTCTCAATCCAAAACACTTTTTTTCGTTTAATAAAATGCATACTTTTTTTTGGATGCATGAATGATGTGTACGTATGTATATTGATTTCGGGACTCATTCGTAAGTAATGAGATGACCCAGAATGAAAAAATGAAAGAACCATTTGTATAGTAGCATATGAATTTATTAAGTTTATAATATTTTAAAAAAATTAATGATTATAGGTAAAAATTAAATAAATAGAAAAAATTTCGGAAAAACACATTAGGGAAAAATCATGTTTTTTTTTTTTGGTTTATCTCTTTTAAAAATATTTTAATTTGCAGACCACTTCTTAAAATTTAAGTTATATCTTCTTATTACAAGGTCTAACTTCTCATTACTTATCTAATATAAATTGCACGAGTATAGCCGAAATATTATATGTATTATATACACTGTATAATGGTGGAAGATAGTTGAGCGTATATATTCATTAAGTGGAAATGTTTGGGGGATGCGGTCAAAAGAAATAACACATACATGAAGTATTAAATATGTAATAGTGCCGACGATTTAACCCAAATTTCTGGACCTCGTCCGTTTTTTTTTTAAGAATATCTCTAATGGCCAGTATGAATAATGCCTATGTAAATAAGATAAACTATACTAGTGTACTTATATACAGAAATATAAAATTTTTGTTTTTCACTTACATACTCGTATCAATATTACCTTAACTAAGCTTTATTGATTTATATCTCAATATTTGCATTTATTTGTTGTCATTATTTTTAAATATTTATAATTCATTTTATGTTGTGTTTTATTTGAATATGTTGTTACAAATATATTTATTGTAACTTTTTTTTATAGATAGAAACGTCGCACAGTGTCATATGGGGTAAGAAATCAAAAATCGTATTTTTTTTTTTTAACAAGGGTTATTATATTTTTAGTAACAATTATATTATTATATACAAACATGACAGAAAAAATAAACACTGAACATTACTAATAAACAAAACTTATTCCTCCTCATAATCACTAGACTGTAAAAACTACTACCATTTTCTCTTACCATTAAGTATGTATTAATATGTTAATGTTTGGTTTTAGGTGGTAAACTATGTACTAACTCTTTTTTCATGAGCTTAGGAGTTGCATCACAATTGTAGTATTTTTTTGTATGATTCGTGCCACTTTAAAAGTTATACCACTACCGTTGATCATAGTGAAAATCATTTGGTGAGCTATTCTCCAAGTACCATGGTCGACTCGAACTCCACTTGGGATCAGATTCGCAATTGCTTAGTTCATATTGTCGAGCTGAGATACAATTATTAATGACGATTCCTTTGCGAAAATAACATTTAGTAGCCGAAAAAATAACGTGAAAGACTGAGTTTTATTTCCTCTCAAAACTTTGTTATTTGCATCAATAAGACGCAACGGTACCGTAGTGGTCGACAAGAATAATGATCACTAATTTTGATTATGGACTAATCGTAAGAATTGTCTTACTCCTTAACTTCATCCGACCAATCAGATAAATTTTTTTGATGCACTAGTCTATCAAATAAACCATCGTTTCTGGTGCTTGGTTCAGTACTGCGCCAGACTTCGTACAGTAAAGAATTGGTTTTGAAATCTAAAACCACAATATCACCGAAAGGAACAGCCAGAAGCAGATAAACTAGATGTCAAAATAAATAAGAAGAAATCTACCATTTATGGTTAAAGTAAGGAAAAACTGTTATTTTACGTTTTTAGAAAATCATTTCCAAAGTTTAAAAAATGATGAAAATTTCTTATATAATATTAGACAAAAGATCTTACTCAGTATTGCACTTTTGGTCAAGTTTAGTCAATGACCAATTCACTTAAGACTGGCACTTTAACAGGTAAAAAGAGGAATTAAAATATTTGAGTAATAATATGGTAATAGCCAAAGTAAATATATACTAACTGAACCGGTTTTATACTTTGAATTTTTATCAACGATTCAAGTTAGTCCTTAGCTTTGAGCTTTTGTTTTTATATTGAAATTTCTATGTTTTCATCCTTTTCTAAGATTCTAAATTTTTATATTAGCCCTCAAAAAAAAATATTCAAACTTAATTTTGAACACTGCTTATCGTGACACTGTGCGTCGGCGCTATTATATATTTAACACCTAAATATGTTTATATTTTATTTATTTTGACAGCCCCCCTAACTGTTTCCAATTCATCTACTCTTTACTTTATAAATATCTTTTTGGATTCCTTAACTACTTGGGTGATCACGTTTTCTAAAACGAGTAGGATATAATTGGAAAATCCCGAAACGTACAGCATAGTAGCTACATAGATTTGCGTACCACCTACTTTTACTAGTTCCAGTACCAGTACTCAATAACTTGTACACGAACGTTAAATGATAAAACTTAATAAACTTTATTTTTCTGGACCCTATTATATTGTAATTGAACATGATATTGAAAATAAATCGCTTTTTTAAATATACTTAAAAAAAGGAAATAAACTCTTCGTCTACGACATTGTTTGGTTTTAGCGGAATTTCTCTAAGCAGTTATGTGCTCATTAAATATAATTTAGGGGGAAGCATCGTATTATATCTTCTTGTAGCATAAATTTATGGATAATCTACTACTTCCTTTTTAATGCTTATTTCAAAACTAGTCCTCCACATTGTATTTTATCACTACGTTTCGGAGTTTCCTCCATCCTCAGGGTTAATTCTTATTCTATTCTTTATTATCCTCTTTGCATATTTTTTTTATGTTTCTTAGTCCTATGCTTTGATATCGTACTATAAACACCGTGAACGTGATATATCAGTAGTTTTAAATGTTTCTTTTGATACTGTGACTTCTTTTCTTAAAGATTGTATTACAAATAAACATGACGAATTATTTATTATAATGACGATATTAAAGTATAGGCCTAGAAACATAAAACATGTGCAAATATGATACTAAAGGATAGAATAAGAATTAGCCCAAGGAATGAAGCAAAATCCAAAACGTAGAGATAAAAATGTTGAAGACTAGTTTTTAAATAAACATTAAAAAGAAAGTAGTAGATCATCCATCAATTTATACAACAAGAAAGAAGTTAATATATTGCTGACAAGTACAGTAATTATTTTGAATCGTAAAATAAACTTTTAGATTTTTAATCATCTTTTATTACCCCTTCTTTACAACCAATGTTCCAGATTATTGGGACTTGACTATACATGTATAATCCCCCCCACTCTAATTCTTTTGTTGAGGAACTATCTATTCCTTTGAAGCCCCGACTCTGCCGGGCATATCTTAGGATACAATAAAGGCTGCAACAAAATCAGGTTAGGAGGCTGCATCTTGGGGCTTCAATATCGATTCCCCGGCTCCCTCAGTTGTCTCTTCCCTTTTAAATATTTTATATCTCAAGATCCGACTACACCTTCCCTCCATTTCCAGTTGAAATCATATCTTTCCCCAAGAAGGTCCAAGAATATAGCACTTCATTGAGCATTATAGCAACCGGTCTAATATCCAATTGGTCAATAACAAATAAACAAATTATACGATCAACTTTTTCACATAATCATATTTATTATCTCGTCCAAGCTTACCACGATTCTCCATTATCTAAATATAGATTAACCTAAGAAATTTCACTGATTTTTATTTAATATGTTCAATTATAATTAGTATGCATTTAACTATCACTTTAAACTATGGGGTTGTCCAGAAACGAATTTAGTATTTCCCAAAAGATGATGTAAGTATTTTCTCATTATCAACTTCACAACTAAGCCGCACAATCCCATCAAAAATTGATATAGCAAGCAAGGTATGTGACAAAGTTCGATTATTCTACGGAGTGGTCTTTTATTGGTGCCGGGGTCCTTTCAAACATGAAAAGTGAAAAGTACAATTTTCGTCATATTTTACTTTTTTACAATCATAAAGGTAAGAATTCTCTTCAAGCAATAATAAAAAAAAACAAATGTGTATGGAGAAGATCTCAATGCCACAACTGGTTGGCGAATTCCATTAGGTCATTCTGGTGTTCAAGAAGCACCACTAAAACATTCAAGCTTACGATTATTACTTACAAGAACACACAGAGAGCATTTAATTAATACTATCCTCCTGCAAGGGGACGAAACCTTATGTATTAAATTGATGTATTTTAATCGTTAAAAAATCTATTTAAAATCTCAAATACATGTTATAAGATCTTCTGAGCCCAAATAAACAAGACATAAAACATGAGGACTATGAAACTTTATTTTATTCTTTCAACAATTTTTTAACCTTCTAAAATGCCTCATACGATTTTTAATGATATGTTACTATTTAATGTAAAATAAAATAATATTTAGTTTAAGGGTCATTCGATATCAAATCAACCAGTTTAAAAAGAATATCAAACTCCTAGGTCTTGGATTTAGACAATTTTTAGTTTATCTGTTGCATGCATCAGTGTTAAGAAAAACACGATTTTTTTTCTTTCAAGCTTTTATAGTGTTTGAGATATAGCCCAAAAGCTATTTCAAAAACGCCTAGTTTTTTTTTTTATAGGGGAGAGCGGGGTTGGTTGGCATAGTGGGTAAATTGGCTTTTGGCTTATAGTTTCCGTCACACCTGTTGTGAAGGCCCAACCATCGTACCATGTGACCCGCTCGACCTTAGGAGTCTTGTCTTGAGGTTTCAGTCCGATGTTAACAGTATAGAGAAGAGTCTGTTTCATTGATTGATTTTACAACATGTAAGTAAATTTTTACATTTTCAGTAAATTTGGTTCTAAGGCATGGCAAAACATTTGACTCCGATTCTGTACACAAAGCCCTAAACTCCTTTGAAAAACCTAACCTTTCAATTAACCAGTTTCTGGTTTGGGTGTCCTCCCCTCTCCTGGCAGCCATATTTCATATTATCTCTCGTGTGGGGTTAGTTTGCTCTCTTCAACTGGGGTTTGTTGGCGCAGTGGCGAACTACGGGGGCAAGACATACCCAGGAAATTGTTGATACAGATGAATTAGTCAGCACAATGAAAAAGAAGCACGAGTTTTGGTCATGGCCAAAAAAGAAAGAAGAAATATGGCACCCCTTCGTCAATGATGTTAAAATGAATTCCGCTACCGAAACTGATCTGTGATGCCAAAAAAAAAAAAATTCTTTATTGACTGGTAAGTATTTAGAGAGGGGTTATTGTTCGCCTAAGAATATTTATCCTACCTAAAGTTTTTGAAGATGTGTTGAATTCGTTTTGTCTTATGAAAAAAAATTTTACATTGTTCTAACGCAATGATGCTACTAAACCATTACATTTTTCTAACTTCTGCTGTTTGAAATGTTATATAATTTTGTTGAATTGAAATAAATGCAGCCTCTGGTAAAATGCAGCCATTTGTCATTCTATATTCCCTTAAGAGCTGTTAAAAATTATTGTACCCGCTCTCCCCTAAAGTAAAAATTTTCATCTGTAAAAACTGTGAGTAAAAGAAACACCTAACGTTTCGTAGTTTTCTTAAATTGATGCATGCAACAAATAACCTATAGGTTCAGACCCCTCGTTGATTTGATAAGGAATATCCCATAAACTAGGTACTAAACTTATCGGAAGTTTCTGATAGGTCTTAAATGCCTAACTTTCAAAGTCTCTCAAGCTAAAGAACCTTTAATCTTCTTTACTTGAACTAATTAACTGTCTCTTAACATCATTACTTATTAAAGATAACTAACTAATAAAAACCCACTATTTATTAGTTAGTTATCTTTAAAAAGGAATTGATAATTAAATAAAGGGGAGAAGAAAAAAAAAAGTATTTTCCTAGGTTTAAGGAAAATTTCCAGGAATAAATTTAATGATAAAAATGTAAATATATATCGTTGGATAAATTAGAATGTTGAAAATAACTAACCCAGAACATCGGAAATTTATTTGTCTGTAATTCCTCAGACGCAACGCTAAGGTGAAGAGGAGACAAATAATTTGAAAATTATAATAGGAAGTTACAAAAAACTAAAGTATGATAATTACTGCAGTTATTGTAATATTTTCTACTTTATATTATTGAATAAAAAATCAATCTTTCTATAAACATGTTATCAACATATAAAATGTATTTTCAGCAGGGTAAAAAATGTTTTTGTTTTTGTTTTTGTTTTTCCGGCCTTTTCTGGGGGAAAAGACTGGTTTTCGCAGGATTTGAAATATATAATATTTTTTTTTTCAATAATATAATCATTATATTTAATTTATTATTTAAAAATTATGCTTGATAAATACATAAAACTTTCCACCGACCTTTGATGCTTAATGATTTTAATTAAAAATAATGATAAACTGAATGATACTGTATTATGCAAATAATTATATACGCAAATAAATCGAGATAAAAAATACTGATCAAATAATAAAAAGATAGGAAGGTAAATTTTAATGTTATATTTAGGCGTTTTATTCAAAGTTATCACTTTTTTCTATTCTATTCTAGTTATGTTGTTTTACATATTCGGGCCTGCTGAAGGGATTTCATTAAAACTGTTCATCGAAGAATGTTAAAACTCGAGAACTGAGCACTTGGAAAAAATTCTTATTTGGAAATTAAACACTTCTAGCTCCACCAAGGCAGTTATTCTTATATTTTTTTTTAAGTGAAAATTTATAATACATTTTGGAAATAAAAGTTCTGTTGATAAACTACTATTTTCAACAACTACTGCAGACTCAATATATATCATGGAGAATATTTTAATTATCGAATTCAAACACTGATTTTTCTACAGTGCAAAAAAAAAAAACAAAAAAAAACAAAGAAGGAAATATTCAGAATGATGCCTAACTTTGATGAAACATTATATGGCGTATCGAAAAAAAAAAAAAAACCTTTCAGAAATAAAATAGTTTTTTCATATTATTTATTTCATCCATGTTTAATGGCGTCTGAAGGCTTAAGGTTTTTGGTCGTGGTTGTTTTGGCGTTACTAATGATTATAGCAGATAATTAAAAAAAATTAAATAATACAATGCGATCAAAAGTAAGGTAAATATTTTTTTACTAATAACTTTGCTTAATTAATGTACAATCTTTGTTTGCTTTTTTTTAGTTAACAAATATAAAATACAATATAGTATAATTATATAATATACCAATTATTATATTAATTACATTATACAGTTCTTGTTTATTATTATTTATTTTTATATGCATATAATAATGTGAGAAATTTTTGTTGCACCATACCCCTGAAAAATATTTATTTACATAAATACAGTATTTTTCTATTCTATTGTTTTCTAATAACGTTGAAAATAGTTTATTACAAACTGATAAAGATGGTGAGGTATTTTCTCCATGCCCAAACAAAGGAAAAATCTCGGGGAGAGGGGGTGCGTGGATCCTAGGTTGATTACTTGTGCCCCGGGGCACCAAAGAGCGATATGCTATAACTTGGCCGAATGGATACATTAACAAATTAAACATTAATCTTGCTACTAGTTACCACTACCTTAAATAGAATTCTGATCACATTTTCCGGTAAGGGAGACTTAGGGCAAAGATAAATTAATTTGACGTAACCTGACTAAGACTGGAGACAAAGCGTTATGGGGAATCTGGAGAATCCCTTGAGGGCCATTGGTTTTGCCTTCGACCGCGACTACCACAGTCTAAAGATGAAAGACTGACCCAGAACTGATGTCAGTTACTAGAATTATATTACTTATAACAAACAGACCATTATGGAACAAGAAAACGTTAATAATTTTTTATAAAAATATACTTTTATTTAGTTACCATTAAGGCTGGGCAAAAATTAAGTCCGGGTAACGGATGACGAATAATTTATGTATGACCCTGTACCTAATAAAAAAATGTATTCAAATTAAAGTGAAGAAAGGGTTCATACAAAAAATAATTTGTGATGGTATTAATATCTATTAGCGGTATAAAATATCTACGATACCACTTTTATTTCTGTTAATTTGTTTTCAAACTGGGAAAAATTTATCACCCCTATTGTTAAATAATGATTTTTTTAATAGTTTACATTTATCAATTGTAGTACAAATAAGTAAATTAAATAATTTTATTAGAAGAGAAAAGATTATCCACGGTCAGGAAATGAACCCGGATCTCCATCGCAGCGCTCCCAACTATAGTGCCACCCGTCTAGCGGGATCGATCCCAGCCAAGTCATCCTTTTCTCTTCCTGGAGAGAAAAGTTAGACCTGGCGGGTGGTATTAGAAGATAAAGAGAGAAGGTTGAAACGGCTAGGTTAGACCCCACGGTTGGCTCAAGGTTCGGAGCGCTGCGACGGAGATTACATACTATCTGTTGTTAATGTCCGCGAAAAAGTTGCTTTGACATGCCGGGTTTAATCATATTAACTTATAAAATAAAAGAAATTTAATACACAGTAATCGTTGAAAATCAATAAGAATTTCATGTTAGTTACTAAACTAAGGCGACTAAAAAAAAGTTTTGTGAGAGTCATATCCTAGTTCGCCTAGTCAACGTAATATCCCTACCCAGCATACTTATTATATATTTTTCCCATATAGCTAAGTGAAACTACTTACATCAAGTAGTATTAGAATATTAAAAAAAAGTAACTTTTTGACTTAACGCTTTGACTTAAAATTAGTCAATAATTTATGCATTATTCAATGAAATGATTTAGTGGTCATTATCATATCACTTCACGCTATGGCCCTTTTTTACAACCCCTCCCCCTAAATGACGCTACATTCCCTCTCTGTCATTACAGGTCATTAAATTTGTTATCCTGAAGATTAACAGATTAGCGCATTTATTTAAATATGGTGGGCACGTCACGGAACGAGCTATGTACCTCCATTCCACCCTATTACAGTTAATAATTTATAATATCATCCTACTGTAATATTTCTTCGGTACTTTACATGACTTAGTATTTTAATTTTAAATATGTTTACGAGTGGTAATATTCAGGGTGTTCGGATAAGTACAGACAGACAAAGAAATATCTGCAATTCTACATCAGATTTCCTATAAAAAAAGTTCACATAACAGCATGGTATATTTCCCACTCTTTTCAATTAATCTCGGTTTTCTTTTTCATCTAGTAGTTGGTTCTGTATTGAAAACCTCTATAAATAGATAGATAAATATATTTTTTTAGTTTTACCAGTTAAAGAATTACTGACTATAGTTTACACAATATATGAATAGAACGAATCTGATATGGCCGTTAAACGCTTTTGGTTGGCAAAAAACATGCAACCAATAACGCCCATTATTGTTAGGCACATAATATAACCTTTTTTACAAACTAGATAACCTTCTCAATAAAATCGGTGCTCTTTTGAATGGAAAACACCAAACATTTCTATCCATTTTTTATTACTTTTACCCCAGGGTAAACCAGGCAGTTATTGACTCTCAGTACAATTATTGACACCCAAACTTTAACTTAAAGAAATAAATAAACAAGTCCTAATTTTATTTCAAGATATACATAATCTAATGTTTGAATCCTCTAAATCATCTATGAAGTAAATGTTTAGGAAGCTAACCATAGGGAAGATTTCACAATTAAACCCACAGGGTGCCAATAACTAGTTTTCGCACTTTTTACAATAAATATTGCCATATGGTAAAACCATTGAACTTTTGACCCAAAAAAACCTCTTGAGTCTTTATAAGGATGGATAAAGAGGAGCTATAGGAAGTTTCAATTTGATCCCTTCATAAAAAGTTTTTTTTTTTAATTTCACTTAAGGGTGTCAATAACTGTCCGATTTACCCCCCCTGGTTGAAAAATCACCATTAAAGCAAATAATCGAAAAGAGTGGGAAATATACCATGCCTTCATAAAAGTAATTTTGGTGATAATTTGATCCAGAATAGCTAGTATACCTATGTACTTATCCAAAAAAAAAATTTATTTGGCCTATATATAATTTTATTCAACAGATTTTACCAACCCAAAATTATTTTTAGGTTATTACTATGATTACTTATTTAATCAAAACCTTGTTTATTTGTGGATTAGCTAATAAGCATTCAATTATTATTATCACTGACGCAACAACCCACTTAGCAACTAGATGTCTTGAATCCTTTGTGACTCCATCTGAACACCGAAGTTTCGGTCTTCCGACACCTCTGGACCCATAGATTTTGTCGGACATCATTTTCCTTGGAATGCTCTGTTCCGGCATTCTGGCAACGTGGCCAGCCCATCTAAGCCTTCCAATGCAGATGACTCTAATAATGTCTGGTTGCCCATAGAGCATTTGAAGCTCCAAGTTGTTTCGTGATCTCCAATTTCCGCCTATTTTTTTTGGACCGTAGATTCGGCGCCGAATTTTTCTCTCGAGCCTCTGCAGGTCAGAACTCAAGCTTATTCAATAGATTTATGTAAATATGTTTCAATTGAAAAATAAAATAAAATAAAGCGATTTTTTTAGTGAATAGGTGAAATAGTTTTTACCGATTCGAAACATAAAAATGATTTTTTTATTTTTATTTTTTTTTATCGCCATACACTCTAATACCCATTGCTCAAGCTCCTGATATAGGCAATAGTGTCGACCCAGAACTCGGATGATATAAGAAATTTTTTGTCTTGCACAGGCCCCTTGCAATTATATTTATACCAGCGGCGGTCATATAAAAATAAATCGGGTCGTTAAAAAAAAAAAAAGGGAAAAAACACATTTATTTCCAAAAATAATGAGAACTTAATTAAATTCTTAAAAACACTATAAAATAGATAAGATTTTTTTGTTTATTCCACTAACGTTTTTTCCTCGAAATTTCCGGGAGGGGGATTGATAACAAATATATACCAACCCCTGATTTATACATCCCTTGGTATTAAATTTATTCATTTCTATGACAGTATGCCAGGTTTCTAGTATTGTTACTCCAAATTTCTTATGATACATACTATTAAATCAAAACGAGTGCGAGCTTTGGTATCGACGAAAAGGGGTAGATAGAAGGCAGAAAGCCGATACCTACATCCTCTTTGTCTTCTAACATTAATCAAATTCACATCTCCTTCTTGTGAGCGATATCTATCATGGCCACCTATTACCACTATAGCTACTATTACACTTCATTACTTTTTTATTATACTTCAAAGTATAATTAATATCTCTCTCGCTTTCCCCTAAAAGAAAAAAACAAAAGAGGTTCCATTAGTGTACAAATATTATTTCAAACTTCAAAATTAACGGATCGTAATTGAAAACAATCATATTCTGATCATTATTTTGGAGTAGTGCTTTTTCAAATCAGAAATATCGATATTTAAATATTCTCAATGATGAAATTTAAGTTTGCAATAGTAGGTAACTTTAATTCCAAAATGCATTAAAAATTTTGGCTTGCAAAAAATATATAAAAATAAAAACTGTTTTGGTGTGATTTACATTAAAAATTAGATTTATTTCCAAGTGCTCAGATGTCGAATTTTAGCAGAATATAGACTTAAATAAAATGCTCAATACACCAGGCCCAAATTTTTTAATCAACATAACTAGTAAGGAATAGAAAATTAATCAATTTGAATGAAACGCTAAGTATAACATTTATCTTCTAAAAGGTGAATTTTATTTTCTGATCAATATTTTTTTTATCGCAATTTGATCATTATTAGTTATGTAATGTCGTATCAATGAGTGAGGAGAAAACTAAGTACCTAATGACCACTAGAGATGGTGCTTTGATGGAAAAAGTTATAGTAAGCATAAGATGGGAGACTACAACTTTCCAGCATGCAGGTCCTTTAAGTACCTTGGAGGAATCATTATGAGAAATAATAATACAGTGGAAGGCATAAAGGAGAGAATCGCAGCCGGTAACAAGTGGCTTGCCAATCCAATGCCATGTTTAAAGCACTACAATTCAAACATCTCCCCAGAAGTGAAAAGACACAGCTTTAAAAAACAATAATTAGACCAATTGGAATACAGCTGTGAAACCTGGGTCCTGACTGGAGTGAATGAGAACTTGCTAAGAACATGGGAAAGAAGAGTTCTTAGGAAAATGTTTGGGCCCATAAGAGATATGGATGGGTACAGAAAAAGAAAGAACTCTGAATTAAAAGAATTATTTCCGGACCCAGCCTTCGTTAACATAATAAAGAAAAGAAGATTGGGCTGGCTAGGATGTCTTCGTCGAGATTGCCAAGACAAATGCTATATAGTCATCCAGGAAGATCAAGAAAGAGAGGTAGACCTCGCAAAAGATGGCTAGATAAAGTGGAAACTGATCTTTAACAGCTGAATATACGACGATGGCGTACCAAAGCCACGGAAAGAGGAAAATGGAGCAATTTAATGGAGGAGGCTTTGGTTCTGAACGGACCGTAACACCAATTAAAAAGGAGAAGAAGAGTGAGTGGTCATTATTTTTTTTTTCAAATCAATAAATATCAAAAATTGATTTAGATTTTTATGTACAAATCAAGCATAATTTTCAATTAAAAAAACATAACAATCAGTATATGATTTAATAATTGGAAAACATAATTATCGACTTCGAACCCTGTACATAACAAAGAGGACATGGATATTAAATTGTAGCGTAATCCTAATAGGTCGATATGGAATAATATAAAAGAAACTATAGGAGAAGAAAAGATGAAACCACCATTTATCGGTAAGTAGCGAAACAATTTCAATTTTTAAAATTATATTAGAATATGACAAATAGCAAAATATTTTAGAGTACGTAGGACAAAATGTGACGAAATTATAAAAGAAATATATTCCCCTCCACATAACTGTTACCAAGCCATCATTGGCTTCCATAAATGAAACGGTGAGGGTCGAGGGGGGGGGGGGGGGAGAGAGAAGACACTCCATCGTCATCCTATTTATCTGACCTGGGAGAGGTTGAGTCAACACAAGTCCACCATCTACCTGCCACCATTCAATTCTCAACTCGGGACCGGTATCTGAGGAAAACAGTTTTTCTCTTTTTTTTTTCTTCTATCCCCTCATAGATCCGTTAAAAGCAAGATCTAAAGTATCGACTAGTTTATACTTCATCTAAATACTTCAGAAAACTTTAAATCATCACTATCGCAATTCTATCCGGTCTGATAATGCTATAGTTGATAAAAAAAATCGATAAATGATACCTATGCTAGAAGTAATAGGTTCAACAAAATTTACAGAGAATGATCTACTTACCCAATCTTACCAAAATGTAGATATTGTAAACGCGCCGTCGCCATTAATCATATATTCTAAGAATGTCCATTCTTTACCTCAAAACTCAAAACTCAATATATAAATGGATAAAAACCCAAAACAACCACAATCCTTGGAGACAATAATAAAACAATGGTAGCAATCTGCCATATGTATTCAGAAATTTGATCACCATATCAGAACAAAAAAATATAAGAAAAAAACTAAGTTAAAAGTTAAGTTGGCGTTGATAACCATACCAGTTTAACACCATTTAACCCAAACAAGTCGGGATTGAATTAACGGACTACAACCAGGGTTTTATATATCTACTTTTTTCCCAAAAACTTTCATATAATCATTATTATATTTGATTTTTAATTGAAAAATCATGCTTGATTTTTACATAATAATGTAAATAGATCTCTGATGTTTATTGATTTGAGTAAGAATAATTATTACTCAATGTGTGATGCGGTTTTACAAAAATAATAACGATCAAATCGGCATAAAAATGTATTTTAACCAGAAATTAAAGATCACCTTTTATAATATACATTTTGATATTAAGGCGTTTAATTAGAATTCATTTCTTTCCTATTGCTTACTTGCTATTTCGTTTAACATTTTTAGTCTTGGTGTATTATTGATTATATTAAAACTGTTCACCGTAGAATGTTAACTTACAAATACCAGTCGACACCTGAGCAGTTGAAAAACTCTCATTCTGAAATTAGGTTCTAAAATAAAGTATTATTAATTTTAATAGTAACATTTGACTCAAAAACATACAGCTACTAGTCGACACTTTAGAGCACCCGTTTTTATTATTTCGGAAATATAAGTGTTATGTTGCTAAGTTTCACTAATGGGTGAGAATATGTGTAAATTATAATTATAATATTAAACATTAAGTATATATTGCTTAGTGATACAAATAAAGGGAAAAAAAAACTGTAGTCCTTCTAAGAGTTCAGGAATAAAAGATTTTCAGTATAAAAGGTCCATTCGTTTTATTCCAAAGCACAGCAAAGCAAAGTCGGGTATTAAATTGCATGACCTGTTTTCTCGGTAAATCTATGTTTGCTATAATACGCTAGAATTAATAACAGATAAATTATAAGCCACAGTGAAGCGTGGCCGGGTCAAAGTAATAGGTACTAAAAAATATATGAATACATCGGTCTTTATAACATAAATATAAACGGCTTTGAGGAAAATAAAGATAGTCTTTTGCAATGGTATGGTATGATTTAATATTTAATTTATAGAAAGAATAATTTTTGAACCTTATCCTTCTCCTATTATTCATATATATAGTCCAGATTATAAGGAAAACAAGAATATTTTACATAAAGTATGATACAGTAGGTAATGTACGAAACATTTTAAGCAATATCTTAAGAAAAATCTTTATTGTTATTATTACATTCTGTCTCATACGAGACATTGGTAATAGTGCTAATTGAGCACATTCATACAATATTTACAAATATAAATATACAAAGAAATAAAAATAAAAGCTCAAGTAAAGAAAAAAAACAAAAAAAACAAAAAAAAAAAAAACATCTTAATCACATTCATACACTATTTACAATCAGGCTGGAGAACCCGGAGGCAGGCTTTTCCCTCTACGGAGGAGGGAAAAGCAAGCCTCAAGAGGTTCCCGCGCTTCCCTCTCAGCCGCATCACTGGTGTTAAAGCCAGTGGAGGCTGAGCGAGGGCGCAAAAGCCACAAGCACACCTGACTTGAGCGAAGAATCTGGCCATTGCCAGAACTCCGGTATGTACATATTTACAAAAGGTCACGTGGTCGAAACATTAGATATTAAAATACACGGCAATCTTTTTTATAAAAAAAGTAATTAATTGTTATATTATTAAAAGAATGAACTAGTATATTACGTCAAGGATTGTGATAAACGGAAATATAACATTTTTGATTAATATATAATAATATTATACTATATTATAGTATTTTTGATGAAACTACTAATGATATAGAGTTGGTCCTGTATCTTCAAATGTAAAATTTGTCAATAAATGCATGGAAAGTCCATTGGGTAACCACGTCATATAAAAGTGAAAGGATCTGGAAAACCCAACCCGGATATTTTAGGAAAAGCTTATCTGAACATTTTTAGTTTTATAAAAATAAATAACTAAGCCTCAATTTTTCTAATTAACGGAAATCTTTCATTTAATTGATGTAATGAGATAAAATCTATATAAAATTTAACTATAATGACTTCAAACCTTTTTGAAATTGAAAAGATGCTTTATTTAACAAGTAAAAGTCCTCTGGTAGAAATCAATGTCAATGTTATGAAATTATAATGCCGCTTTGTAGTTCAATGTTAGTAACAGGCTTTAAAAAAGTTTGTTTTTACAAGACACAGACTAATTTCCTATAAAAAAAAAAATTGAGATACTTGATAATGTAAAACAAAGTTCTCTAATTATCAAATAAATACATGAAACAATGCATACTATGTATTTATTATAAAATGATTTTTAAAAACACATTTTTAATGCATTTCTACCTTCTGAGAATAAACCCATACCATATTTAAAAAAAAAAAGAAAAAATAAAGTTGTAAAATATGTAATAATAGAAAACAAAGTTAAAAAATTGCGAAAAAAACTCATAGAACAATGCACACTATTTATGTAATAAAAATGATGAAAAAGAAAAACAGATTTTCAATTCATACCCTTCCCGTGAACACATAGTATGTGTTCCAGGCTAATAATATCTTGGAAGCCGTTGGAGATTAATGGGTGTGATTTTTTTCAGTAGTTAAGGTTTTCAAAATCTACATCATGAAGCATATTCCTATGTGTATAAGCAAAAAAATCATTTAGGCTATATAATGAAGCTGTAGCCCGGATAGGTGAAATAAAATACAGATATAAACATATTGGGATATTAGGTAGGATTAATTATAAAAATTATTGCATCTTTGTCCTTCAAATGTGGTTTTAACAATATTATTATACTGATACAGTTTAAAATAATGTGGATATGCCAACAAATGTTGATATTTTTATAAAGGTTTTAATACCGATATGAGTAACTAACTTGTCATAACTAGTAAGGAACTCATCATGTTTACAAATCATTGATTACTGATAACCTTTTTTTTAATTTTGAATAAAATCAACTGACTATTCCCATCAATAAGAAAAAAATCTATTTACACTCACTTTTACGATTTTTTGTACCTATTCTGTGCAATTGTAACATAGTTAATAATAGTAAAATTTTCGTCATTCTGTTTTCTCTTCGCAGGGAATCGAAACACATCCCGATTTCTTACGGAAATAATTTCCTGTTATGTCAATGGTTAGTTTTTAAGTTCTGAAAATCTTCTGTCCGATGGGAATATAAGCACCTTACAGGTAAGTTTTACGATGTTTCTTCGCCAAGGAACCTATCACAAACTGTTAAGTACAGTTTGATACAAAATGTAACCAAATCGGTGAAACCGTCAGTACGTGATCCGATTGCCATCGAATTTTATTTTTATTTTTTTATTAAATAATAACAAAACATTTAACAATGGTAAAGTTGCAATCTGCAAATCACTGGAAATGAGAAAATTTTGTTGTCTGTTCCTTGTGGAAACAACAAATTACCTCAGCAAGTCTCTTAGCCACCGCCTGCGTAGTCGACGTGGTGGGCTGTACGGATTGAGCATCGTTCCGTCAGAGGGTTTATACTGTAGGTGGTGAAAGCGATTATAATTTTCTTTGGCTGTTTCCGAAATTGTTCGCATGTCTAACATATTTATGGCATTGTCCTTGTATATGATATCATTACTAACATAGAATTGTGCATCAACTATTCTTCCCAACACTTTTGACTAAAAAGACTGTATTCTTTGGATACTGGACGATTTTGCAGAGCCCTACAACTCTATCCCGTACGTCCATATAGGTTTTAGTAAGACTTTGTATGATGTGAGTTTATTTATTAATTATAAATTTGTTAATTTTATTTTAAAACAAATTGTCATTTTTTTTAAATGTTTTTATACTTATTTTGCGAATCGAAGTAGAGGCAAATCTAAAAAATCGAAGACCATAAAAACCGGTCTAGCCGATCTAGACTTATAAATGGCCTATAATAAATATACATATTTATGATTGTACATAAGAACATGCAATTTTGACTCAATAACCGATATAAATGGGGCACAGCTTTCCAAAAATGCTTAAGCTTGCATAGTTAGGTAAGAGAGGGTGAGGAGAAATTGTACAAGGGGAAAGTACAACAGAGCATGTTGTGACAAAAGACCAGAGGACACAATGGATTTCCTACCCAAGCCGGGCACCACCACAGAACAAATAGTTCCACATTCAATGCGACTCCAGCTCAACAAGAGCGAGCGTCTTATTTTTAACGGAGTGCGGAGCGCCTTAGGGTACAACCTAGAAGTAGAGGACAGTATAGAAACTATGAATTGCTCACGTTATAAAAAAAGTCCGCCTATAGGAGTGCTAAGGAAAATGTTCCAATTTTGGCAAAACTGTGAAAGTTTTCATATCTTCCATTTCTTTAACATCCAACGTATTTCAATCATTGCCCCCATTTTCCGGCATACACAACGTTATACCGCATTGATGAAAAAAAATATCGTCCATCACCTGAACCAATATCATTTATGCGAACTTTTTAATAATTAAAATTAGATCATTTTATATTTCTTGATTTTTCACTAATTTAAAATCAGACATGGATATGTGTCCATGGAGTCATATATGTGTACACATTAAGATTTTTGGACTAATTACCTATGCGAGAGGTAACTAGTCACAAAAAAAAAGGCCGTATTAATTACGGTTTTTAAAATTTTCGCAAGAACTAACAAGAAATCGCATTGACAACGTTGGTCGCGGTAGTTGGGGGAATGGGGCGGAGGCCCCACCCCCCCTCCCCCACCGCTACACCACATAATAACCTAACCTCTCGCATAGGTAATTAGTCCAAAAATCTTTATTAGGTAAGACTATAGATGAGGGCGGGGGGGCGGGTTCTCCTCGACCCCACCAGGGACCACCACCGTCGCGAGTTAGCTCTCGCACACGTTAATTTTCATTAACTAATTACTATGGTTTTTTTTTCCTAGCTAATTTAATCCCGCGCGACAAACGCGACCAACGTTGTCAATGCGATCTCTTGTTAGTTCTCGCCAACTAAAATTTCAAAAACCGCAATTAATACGGCTTTTTTTTCGCGGCTAGTCACCTCTCGCATAGGTAATTAGTCCAAAAATCTTTATTAGGTAAGAGTATAGATTAGGGCGGGGGGGCGGGTTTTCCCCGACCCCACCAGGGACCACCACCGTCGCCGACTCGTTTCCCTCTGGCTCGAGTTGGCTCTCGCATACGTAAATTTTCATTAACTAATTACTATGGGTTTTTTTTTCCTAGCTAATTACCTCTCGCAAAGGTAAATATTCAAAAAGTCCTTATTATGTTGCGTAGCGGTGGGGGAGGGCGGGTGAGGATTTACCACCCCCCCCCTGACTACCGCGACCATCTATGTCAATGCGATCTCTTGTTAGTTCTCGCGAACTAAAATTTAAAAAACCGTAATTAATACGGCTTTTTTTCGTGACTAATTACCTCTCGCATATGTAATTAGTCCAAAAATCTTTATTAGGTAAGACTATAGATTAGGGCGGAGGGGCGGGTTTTCCCCGACCCCACCAGGGACCACCACCGTCGCGAGTTACCTCTCGCACACCATAATTTTCATTAACTAATTACTGTGGTTTTTGTTTTCCTAGCTAATTACCTCTCGCAAAGGTAAATATCCAAAAAGTCCTTATTATGTGGAGCATAATAATCAGTCCATGTGTACATGTCCATACATACATGTGTACATGGATTAGTCTGCATTACAATATTTTTTTAACATGCATTATCTTTTAATGTGACATTGAGCTATATATTGCAATGAAATTCAAAATTTCATTATAAAGTTACACCGATTTTGAATCTGGAAGAGCCTCGATTGTTCATGAGTAAGTTACGTCTCGCAAAATTTAAGATTTCATAAACTGTAAAAAACTAAGTAAGCAAAATATCTTATTCTTTTATTGTAGTGGAAAATCGAGAAATGAATATCAACTTCTTCTATAAAAGAAAAATATTTTACCCAACTTCACACCATCTATCTGTAAAAGTTTTATTTCTACTAATACTAGAATTAGATACCAAAAAGGGTTTTTTTCTCCAATCCGAAATGTTACTTGAAAGTGATTCAATGAAAAAAACAATGTTTATTGCTCCTACCACGTCTAAAAGCAAGAATAAGATATTTATTTGTTGTGTATCATTGTAAGATGAGTAAACATACCTTAATATATTTGTAGGCAAACATGTTGGGAATCGTTTTTAGCACCACGAAAAAAACTTTAAAAACGAATTGTATAGCAATTTAAAATTTAAAATAGTCCTGTCTGTAAAGGAAGTAAGAAAAAGCTGAAATGGGAACAGAGTGGGATGATAAAAATTCTAAAAGGAAAAAGAGAGGAAGATGAAAAGCGAGAAAATGGATGGATGAGGGGATAATCCATTTTCAACGTGGTCAATTACTGAAAGTAGCGTTATTTTTTTTAATAAAAAATGATCCTACGATTGTTATCTGGAGTTTCATCTGTGTTGAATATTTATTTGGGTTTTAA
Organism: Aelia acuminata; assembly: GCA_911387785.2. Classification (NCBI taxonomy): domain Eukaryota; kingdom Metazoa; phylum Arthropoda; class Insecta; order Hemiptera; family Pentatomidae; genus Aelia; species Aelia acuminata. Next base: position 108,119,800 of record OU426980.1, read on the forward strand.
TTGAATGAAATAATCAAATGAAGCAATTAAATGTGTATGCATTTATCATTAATTACACTTTTAATAAAAGACTTGACATATTTATTTATTATTGTTTCTCCTCTACACCAAAGGATCATTGGCGTCTAATTATTATTTATATTATGTTGTAATATAATTTTTTCCTTTTTTTTTTTAAGGAATTCATACTACGAGATGAAGTGGTCTTCATATTCTTCAAGGATTTCTTCTTTTTCGTCTTTTTTGACATGTTTTCAGTATTTGGGGCATTCTATTAGTAAGTGCTTAAAAGACTGTTGGACATTGTTGCATTCTTCGCGGGTGCGCGCTTCGAGGCCTCTTAAAGGATACCCGGATCATTACATGTCAAATCAACACAGTTTTGGGAGATTTTCAGACTTGATGTCTCAGATTTTCATTATTTTTGGTTTGCGGCAATATATCATAGACTGATGAACAAATATCAAATTTCAGTTATGTAGCACAGCTATTTTTGAAATTTTTAATTTTTATAGATGTAAATTTTTATGAAAAAAAAGAAGCATGTTTTGGCATATTTAGATGCCAATAGGATGGTAATCAGTGATGATATAAACCTGTGAGTGGTCTCATTTTAAAACTGTTGAATGAGGCTTTAATATGGTATACCACAGGATAGGGGTAACGATTTAAAAAGATTGATAGTTTTAAATTAAATTTTAAAATTTAAATTTCTCATCAAATCGCAATTTCGCAGACGTGACATGCAAAGTGGGTTCATCTCACAAACTGGCCGAAAATACAGTTTACCAAACAATGAAATGAACAAATGTGTGGGTATCTTTCAACGATTGAAGTCTCTATGAACTGATTTGTTAACCCTTAACATTACTCATAATATTGGATTTTTAATGGTAAGTGCCTATGTGATCTTTATCCATTAAAGAAAAGTAGAATTAAAAATTGTACAATTGGTAATGTTGTTGCTAGTTTCAATCAATGAACTATTCAAAATTTTCTGAAACGATAATAATTCTGGTATTTTTAACAAACCGTGTATTTTTGAAGCCCTCTATTTCCTGAACGCATTGAAATCCCATGGTAGAATTTCGCTGAATGATCTAAAGCACTGCATACTATTTTTGATAATTTTTGGAAATTTTTAAAATCACCACTTTTTGAGAAATATAAATTTAAATTTTTACAAAATGCTACATTTATTTTTTGGTATATCATATGAAAGCCCGATTCAACAACATTAAAATGAAACCACTCCCAGGTTTATATTATCACTGATTACAGGCCTATAGCAACTAAAAGTGCCAAAACAAAAAAAAAAAACATAAAAATTTAAATCTTTAAAAACTAATAACTTCAAAAATAATAGTGCTATATAACTGAAATAGGGTATTTTTTCATAAGTCTATTATGTGTTGCCGCAAACAAAAATCATGAAAATCATGTAAAATCAATGAGTTGATTTGACATGGAATGTAGGACAAAGTTTTGGAATGTAACATTTGGCTGAAACAGCTTAATTAATATTTAATTTAATTATAAGTTTTGTAATTATTATCTATAATTAGAACTGATTGTGTTGAGTTATGCAATACATAATAATGGTTTAATATGGAGCACCTCTGTATTGGGATCTAACATTACGTGACCATTTAACTGTAAAATACACACACACAACTAATAATTGTGGACAGCAGTCGCTTGGAAGGCATGGTTTGGTAATAACCAGAATCTAGGCTGTGATTCAAAACTGTAAAAAAATATGTTTGGCCTAAAATACAGTCATATATCAAATAATTTTAATTTATTGAATCATAAAATAGGAACTAAAATAGTTTGAGTGCTTATAAGGCATAATGCAATATCTATCCAGTTTGAAAAGATTCCTGGATGATACAGTTTATGCGTAAATATTTGAGCTGTATTGACAGTTTTCCAACACAATTATTCGACATATCGAAAATATATGAGCCCTCAAATTATTATTATTTGAAAAGAGGAGGAATTTGATCATGAAAATATCATTAAAAATGTAGATTTTTAAAAAAATAATTTTTGAAGATGAGGAAATGGGTTAAAATTAAAATTTTAAACATATAATAACTTAAATAGAAACTGTTATATATTACTAACACAACATTAATTATATATGAATACACAATCAAATATTATAGTTCTTGCTGATTATTACGGCTGAGGAATCGGAGGGAGAAATATACGGAAAGGATCCGTGGAATTTGATGTTGGCTCCAGGGGTCGGCGCTGGTAATTTGCTACTCGGAAGCTCTTAACCTTCTGTAATTCCTGAGATGATACGCTTTATTGGAAGTCAATAACCAATGGAAACTTGCCAATGGTTTCCAAATCTGACGATCTACGGAATTTCACCTTCAGGCCTAAAACCAACCATCCGGCTATCGGGTCACAGATTTCGTTATTATAGGATGAAGAAACAATACCCTAAAATATGATAATATCTAGTTGCTGTTTGTATTCGAGTTGTTTTAAAATTTGAAAATTAATAATAAGAACGTAAAAATTGTATTTTTTATTTTTATGTAGTTGAGAAAATATGTGTAGGTATATAAACTCTGCCCGTGTGGTAGTGGCCTTTGCGCCCCGAAGCATGGCCTGTCCCAAGCCAGGATCAAGTAGGAGGGATCGAGGAGTAACACCTCGCTAAAAAACCGGGGTCCAGCTGGTCCGGCTGGTAGCACCCTGTAAGGGCCCCTTCTACAGGGTTGCGTAGGCGGGCAGGAGGTGCTCGTAGCCGAGGTGAAGGCAGGCTACCTAGGGGACGAGGACCCCAACACGAAACCTCCTGGTGGTGGGCAGCAGCGCACCCAGCGCTTTGGTGGGGCTGAAGATGAATGACATTGGCAAGGCCCACCATAGAGACCATATGTAGGTTAACCTGTGCTGCAGGGCTACATCTGCACTGCGAGGATAGATGGGATTCTTTAGCCGTGGTGAAGGCAACTCATCTAGGGGAAGAGAACCCTGACTTCAAATCTCCTGGTCCTCCAGATTGGGGGTTGGATCGGAGAGCTCACAAAGCCCATCTGTAAAACATTTTGTGGAGAAGCCTGTCAGCTTCTGCCAGCCTGAACTGATATGGACGTGACGACCAAATATTTAGTCCCCGTAGGGACCCGATCGGATTCGGAGGGGTCCCAGTCTTCACGCACATATACTCCTTCTGCTCCAAAAGAGCGTAACAATCGCCAGTTAACTTTTAAAATTGGACTCTGGAATACACTCAGTTTATACCGACCCGGGGCACTGAAAGTGCTCTTAGACCAGCTGACCGCATTCTCAATAGACATCGCCGTAATACAGGAAATCCGGTGGACTGGAAGTGGAATATTAGACAAAAGAACTCACACCATCTATTACAGCTGCCATGACAGACTACATCAATATGGCACAGGATTTGTTATCCACAAACAGTATAGGAAACATGTCATTGACTTTAAACCAGTGAGCCCACGTATTTGCCTGCTGAGAATTAGGGGAAAGTTCAAGAACTACTCAATCGTTGGTGTCCATGCCCCCACCGAAACATCACAAGAGGAGGAAAAAGATGAGTTCTACGAGCTCCTAGAAGACACATTCGACCGCTGCCCCAATTATGACATTAAGATTGTAGCTGGGGATCTGAATGCTAAAGTGGGCCGGGAGCCAGCCTACTCTCCAACAATAGGTCAGCACAGCCTGCATGAGTTCACAAACGATAATGGTTCAAGACTGGTTAACTTTGCAGCCTCCAGGGGGTTATCGGAGGGACCCTTTTCCCTCATAAGAACATTCACAAAGGAACCTGGACCTCACCGGACGGGACCACAGTTAACCAAATCGATCACCTACTCATCACGTCTCGCAACCGATCCAACTTATTGGATGTGAGGACCCGTAGGAGAGCCAACATCGACTCTGACCATTACTTGGTGATCGCTAAGATAAGGGATCGCATGTCTATGATAAAAACCCAACGTGCACAGAGGCGTAAGAAGTACAACACGGTTGTACAACACGGTTGGTTCACGTGAGGTGCAATTTACCATATTCTTTTCTGGAGGGGATGATCGTGTTAAGCAGGTAGAGGGCTACATTTGAGTTACGGTAAGTGCCAGTGGTACCAAGTGCCCCAATGGTAGAGTATTTGTGATCAAAGACTATTTTCCCTAGCCGCTGTTAGTGGGTACATAGTAAAATAAAAGAATGTGTTAAAACTTCACATGTAATCATATTTCACAAGTTTCAACAGATTCTTTTATCTTTATCTACCAAAAAAACAGTTTTTTACTGACTATCTTTTTGCTGACGTACAATGTGAAGAATAATAAAACTTACAGACTTCAAAAAGGAACAAAACCAGCTTTAACTTCAAAAACAATATCTCTACTTGGGTTATCTCTACAGGCTCTCTACGTATAGATATATAACAATATATCAGCCTGAAGATGCCTGAATAGGATGAAAATTTCCCTGTTTTAATGTGACAATATATAAGGACTTATATACGAGAATTTCGAGGTCGAAAGTTTCTGTATCAATAATTGTGATAGTCATCTCACTTATGCAATTATTAAAACTTAAAATTATAGATTACGAAAAATATAATAAAATAATATAATATTGTCCAAATATTAAAAAAATAAAACATATTAGGTACATATATTTATAAAACCTTGGACATAAATTCATATCGTCGAGATCTGGAGAATTCACCCTAACATTTTATTGCATAAAGAATCTTGGTTGTTCGTTGTAATATTTTCCAGACGCAAAATCTGATTTTTCGCATATAATTAGCAATAACTTTTGAGAGTATTGACTGTACCTTCGGGGAAATGGTATTATTTTATTCTAACATGGAAATATATGTAAACTAAAAAAGCGATATATAACTTGTCCTTCAGTTCGACGATTAATTCACCCTCCCCTTCTAGCTTCCAACATCCTTAAAGGGTGGTTTTTCACATTGGATATGGCTTGATTTCATTCAGCCACTTAGAATTAAAAGTTTTGTCTGCTCTTGAAGGAAATTGTTTCCTTATCACTCCTGTCCGACGGCGTATTCGTCCCCTAGAAGATAGAAGAATAGTCAACAGTTAGGGATTACTGGTTTAGTAAGTACATAGTTATTATTAAATATCAGTACATTGATATTATTAAATATCAATAAATGTCTTTTATGAAGGAAGCCTTAATGTTCGATTTATATGGGCGCCAAAAACGTCAACTTTAAGGCTATTGCCGCCGCTGTTAAAAACTTAGGGTTGCGCAGTTCTTTCATTCATTACAGCACCTTCCCACTCCTCAAATAATGCAGCAAAATTACACGAATTTCAATTTTTCCTGAATCCATATTAGTATTTTAGCACAGTTTAATAGAATGACAGTGATTTTAGATTAATGAAACGCATTTTTAATTTCGTTTAGGTAATTATTTTTAATTAACTCCAGTAATAATAATTTTATATTAATAATTTCATCATTACGAACATGTGTTTGACAGGCAAAGATTACATACTCTTTTTTCGCTCTGAATTTGTATCTTGCGTAGAATATGCTGTGTGATTTTAATTGAGTTATTTTGTTGACAATCAACCTCAGAACAATAAATATCCAAATATGACGGCTGGGGCAAATTAAAACTTGAAAGGTGGGTCTCGTTCAAAAGTTTCAAGATGCTATATTCATAACCATCATCATAACAAGAATTTATTTATTTTGTATTTCATTCTTTCTACGATGGTTCAAATTTAGATTAAACATTAACTAAAACAGTTCCATATATCTCTGAAAAAGGAGCGAAGCAGGTGAGCAAAGGCCCTTGCGTTGAGGAAGGTACAGACGTGACGATTTGCTACATCATTAGAGCATACATAGGGAAACTCTCTTCTCCCTACACTACACATATAGGGCACGATAAAACAAGATTCTGGCGATTTTTTTTTTTTTTTTTTTTTTGGTGAGACTGTGTAGTAAAAAATAATTGGATACTAATGCAATATAATTCTAACAAAATAGAAAGTATTTCTATATTTTTTACATTACCTACAATATATTTGATAATTAATCCAGGATAAAAAAAAGAATTATTAAACTTTTTAACTAGAACATAAAAGATTCGATCTCGGCCGGGGATCGAACCCAAGTCCTCTGCATCTCTGTTGCAGCGCTCTTACTGCTGAGCTAACCGTGGGGCCATTACCAACCGTGTTTGAATCTTTCTCTTCTCGCCACATTGTAGGGAAGTACCGGAGGGCTGAAACATTGTCCAGACAACGGGATCTATTTGAAATACGTCAAAGTTATACATTGTATGTTGTTATGTAATCATTAGTTATCTGTTAAATCATAATTTTCAAACTATTTAGCTAGAAGATAAAAGATTCGACCACGGCCGAGAATCGAACCCAGATCTTCTGCATCTCCGTTGCAGCGCTCTTACCATTGAGCGGTTCGATTCCCGGCCGTGGTCGAATTATTTATCTTCTAGTTAAATATTTTAAAATTATAAATTAATTATTTGACAAATAACCAACGATTACATAACATAACGATTACATAACAAAAAATTATAAAAACAGTTTCATTGTGCCCCAAGCTACCCTACTAAATAGATTTTTTTAAGCAGAAAAGAAGTGAATATTAGTATTACTAGTTTTTAAACATTTTTACATTATTCCTGTTATTTTGACTTTTTTGTTCATTGTTTAACTACCACATTTGTCCAATAATAAAATTTTGTAAATATGCAGCACTGAGACTGTGTATAAATAATTCCAGCACTGGTTTTTCCGAAATATGACTCATGAACTCATGAATATTTAAGGGTTCTTAAGCTCTCCCCAGCCAAACTTCGCTGTCTTGGGGATACTAGCTTAGAAACAAAGGAGAATGACGAATCGGATTCATGTTGCCGTGATTAGTCTGAACAAAGGGGTTGTAACAGCTTTGTAACAGAGTAGTGAAACATTACTACTCTTAGACGGGCTGTCCTTTAGACTAATTCTCGAGGCCAAGTTGTCTGCAACCTTAATAAACGTGAAAAAATAACCCCGAAACAATGCATTAAATACAGAACACATTAGGCAGTTATTATATCGTCTAACTGTAAATAGGTTTGAGAACTCGATTCAAAGAAGAAATCTCGGAGTTTGTGTATCTTAGCTAAGCCATGTGTCCTTAACAGTGTTTCTGACACGATAAGTGGCGTTTTTCTGTTGTTTATTATTCTTTTTCATATTTTTTTTACTGTTATGTCTTTTATTAAGAATGTGATAACGGTTTGGGATTTCACCTTATCGTTAAGAGATATATGAATCTTATTAGATTTTTTATAAAATCTTATAAAAAAAATCTGGTGCATGCGCGCAACACACAACTTTCACTTACCACCTTAATTAGATAAGAAATTGACGTGTTTTGTTAGATATCATTTCCCAAAATCACACATTTTTCTGCATTCCTATCTTATTTTTATTAATCGTTAAAGCCGTTTTTGAGTAAATAAAAAACCCCGTGAAAATGATACAAAATTTATTGAGTAAAGTGCCCCCTGCGGTTAATCAATTTTGATGAAATTTTTACAGTCATATCTTGGGCATATAAATAGATGAAATACTCAGTTTAATCAAAATCGTTAGAGCCGTTTTTGAGAAAATCGAAAAAAACCTAAAAAGTTATTAAATAAAGTACCCCCTCCCTTTGAGCAATTTTGATGAATTTTTTGCTGTCACATCGCGGGCATATACCTACACTAAATACCCAATTTTAGGTTCGCACGGTTTATAGTTCTTGAGCTAGTCTGTTCACATACACACACACACAGACCATTTCGCGGAACTTGGTCATTTCGACTCAGGGGACCCCAAAACGTGTATTTCCGTTGAAAACCGGAAGTCGAAATTTTTCACGATCGCAATACTTCCACTTACTATATATTACATATATAGGTAAGTGAAAGTAAAAAAAAAGGAACAGTTCCATTTTGGAATGTGTATAGAAATTGGCATGCAGTGTCCTTTGACTTCAATAAAAAACCCGACATAGATTCATATCTTTGCGAAGTTATGTGGCGGCGATATTATATAAGGATGTATTGTACATCTTTATGGAATTTCGAAATAAAATGTAATGAAATGAAAAATAATTTTATTATCCTGGGACTGATGCCACATTAGAATAAATTATTTATAATACTAAAATTATTTATAATAATAATTATTCATAGTAAATAAATCTAGATAAATACCAAACAGTAGCTAGGATTTATCAGTGTGTTGTGTCAGGTTAAAAACATCCTGGCGGATAGCAGTTTCATATACACACGATTCGAAATATTTATAAAAAGGATTCTTGATTCTTCTAAAATTTTAATTTTTTTTAGTATATCGGAGAAAATAAATCAAAACAAAATGATGAAGAGTTATTTGAGAGAGTGAAGTCATTATGAACAAATTTATCATCAGTGAAAGTACCTGAGGGAAGAGGACCCAAAACATTTACTTTTTATTTTTTTGAACTGATTGTTATAATATAACGAAAAATAAATTTTTATTAACTTAAATTGTGTTGAATGTCCAAAATAAAAAACTAACCTAAACGTACTGATTCAACGGATCGAAACGAATCAAATTGGGTTTTCTAAATTGCGATACGAGCATTAAGACATGTGTACATGTGAACTAAACTGGGGTTAGTGTTTTAAAGCCCTAAGGCCCGATGCACACGGACGACACTTTTCTGCGATGCGGACTATAAGCCAGGTCTGGGGTACCTGGAGTATAATGGTAAATCCGGTCGGTCCATTGTACTCCAGGTACCGCTGACCTGGCTTATAGTCCGCATCGCAGAAAAGTGTCGTCCGTGTGCATCGGGCCTAATACCTACCATTTTTGAGATAACGCCTGGGTTAGGCCCCTCCGCCGCACGAGGTCAACTACTTATTGTATTACGTTACAGCAAATGTTAGGTCCTGTCGTGCTTAGGTTCTATAAATGTTGTTTCGTCTGATTTAGACTTAATTGTAGTGTTGGAAAATTGCACTCTCACAATTAGCAATTACAGTATACTCCCAGTTAACCGGTTCCTGATTAATCGACTCTTCGGATAAACCGATGGACGCTGTAAAAGATAAAAAATTCTTTTTAAAATCATTAAAAGCATTTATAACTTTGCCATATTCTCAATCACTGGTCAAAAATGTTGTTAAAATTTGTATTAGGTTGCGGTTCGATGGATCTTAAATAAATTAAAATGTAGGCAAAAAGGCTTTTGTCTTTTATTTTTTGACCGAATTCCAGTAAAACAAATCTCTTCGACGTTAAATTGATTTTGAAACGAAATCCGTATCCTCCATTCATTTCATTAAAAAAATTAAAAAAAAAATTAAGAAGAAATAGCTTCCTATATTTTGACAAGACCGACGAAATGACATTAAGGTGCGCTTAAACGAAAAAAAATAAATAAAAAATTTAGTGAAACTGAATAGATTGATAGTGTAAATTTTCGTAAATTGTTAAATAAAATTGGCCCAAAAAAGTTTTCTTTAATTAATATCTTTATAGCCTTTGTAAAATAGGTATTGAATTGTATTTGGGTTTTATCACAATATAGAAGTTATAATAATATATTTTGTTGTTTTTATTTATACGCTTTTCTGGATTGACCGGCTCTCTCGCTTAAACGGCAATGTATCCGTTCCGACGAGGACGGATAAGCGGGAGTCTCCTGTAGTCATTGGCGGATCCGGGTTGGGGGAGGGTGCTGTGGGGGCTGGAGCCCCTCCCTTTGAAAAAAAAATTCGTCATTTAAAGGTAGAATTTGACTTTCCTTAAAGTAAGGTAGCAAGTTAAAGAACAAATAATGTGCAGAAAAGATAGAATTTTAGTTGTGGGAAGGTGAAAAAGCTGATCGGCAGATCCAAATGAAGGGCTGTGGGCCTGCAGCCTCCCCTTTACAATCGTCTGGATCCACCCATGACTGTAGTCCAAAATATTTATAAAATCTGTTAATGGTGATTCATTAGATCACGGTGGAACAACTTTAGGTTTATCAATTTATATTTTTAATAGCGGGAATTTCGGAAAACTAAAGTATCGAAATAAGAAAAATGCATTTCAATTGTTTCCATGCGGCCTTTATGGCCCATACAGGTTCCACGTATATGGGCCAGGCGTTTTAAATCTCTAAAATTTATTGTTTTTATGAAAAGGCATGGATTAGGCCCCTCAGCTTCACGGGGCTACATATTGTTTTGTTGCCTCCGTGGTTAGAAACCTATTTGATGTCGTTCTTATCACTTAAAAGACTACCTTCCTCTCCATTGTCAGAAAGATAACCGTAAAAAACATCTTATGAACTGATTTTGAAAAAACAAAATAAGTAGGGTAGTTAAAATCAGAATGTAAAAAGATTAATTTCCAAGACTTCCAAGTGATTTCATATATTCCAGGAAGATTACAGGAAACTGTTTTGTAGAGAAAAACGTCAGAAAATGAAGTTCTTCCTTGCTGTAGAAAAAAAATTTCACCTTAAGGCCCGGGTGGTTGGGGGGGGGGGGGCGGGTATGAAAAGGCAAAAAAAAAGTTCATTTCATAGTTATGTTAAACTAGAAGTACAATCTGATACAAATCTTCGTGCGAAGTGCTTCGCACGGGTCCACCTAGTATTATATAAAAAGAAAAAAAAAAAAAAAAATAAACAACGTTAAAAATTTGTTGAATGTATAATCGTTATTAAGGAATGTAATAATTAATATACTAAATTGGGGCTGATTCATTTGTTCAAATTTGACCCATAAGACACATTACTCTTAGGTGCTTTTCCGAAAAATAGGGTTTTATTTATTTTATGCCGAAGGACAATAATTTTATTGATAAATAAGCATTAACCCTTTTTTAAAACAGTCTCTTATTTTTATTTATTGGGTTATACAACGAAGCTTACAGTGCTTAGCACCATATTCATCTACTGGACAGTCAATATTTTTTTTTTTTAGCCGCATCCCAAATGATTCTGTAGGTACGATACTTTTCATGACACTTAAGCTAGCTTTATAATAAGTTTATATCTTTCACAATAATTCATAAACGTTAATAATTTAATAAATACGATGAAAAATGGGAAAATTATAAAAATATATTAAAGAGAAAACTACTTCCCTGACGGGGGTTATGGGAAACAGATGACGGACTGAAAATCTATACATGAAGTTTGGAACTGGCGAAGCCTCTTAAGACAAAGGCAGTCAACAGCTCTGAAGGAAAAGTTTTTGTAAAATATCTGACGAGGTGATATGAAGATGATAAAGTGTGTTGACTTAACGAAGAAAATGAGATGTCTATGGAAAGAGGAAGTGTTATTGGTTTGTTGTTTACAGGCTTTTACGTCCTCACTGCATCCCATATTTTGGCAAACCACTCAACATTTTTCTATATCCTTGCACTAGTATATAAAACTATCCACTCTTATATCAAATTCAAACATTTTTTTTCTTTAGAGGCTTTACAAAGCAATTCGCCACGGACCCTAATGGTCAGGAATATTTTTTTTTATAATACATCAATAGTTACAACTGTATAACATAATATATCTAGTAAATGTGGAGAAAACAATAAAAATCACATGAATATATTTGTAAAGAAACTACCAATCGGTAGCTCTCTAACAATAATCTAATCTCCATAGGCCATCTTCTTCATCGGACGCCTCGGAGGATCATCAGGAATTGAGGATGAAGCTAGGACGGAAACAAGAGGGTTAGGGGAGTTCCCTATGAGTAGGGAGATTATTGTGAAAGGATTGGTATCTGGACTTGGCCACATCGGCAATGTAAGACGTAATTAAAATGAGAATTCAGAAAATTATTAGAACGTTTAATAAATTTAAGATCAATTGTTCTATTGCAAGATACAAATATGAGCAGCTTCAGAGCAGTGCATCAACTGAATAAATATATTTTACATTTCAATAAATTTTATGTTTTTTTAATTCTTTGTTTGAATATTAATACATTCTGTCACAGCACAGGACAATAATAATACTGATGATTGAGAAAATATGCATTTTATTCACAAAAGATATTAATAAATAAAAAGTAAATTTGGTATTGTCTACTTAAGTATTTTTTACGTAAGCCACTAGCATTTATATGATTTATAAAAAAATACAGTTACCAAAAAAAAAAAAAAAGTAACAGGGAAAATTTTTTATTCATAATTAATACAGAAGAACCCCCTTTATCCGGGGTAATGATGGGTATGGGGGTCCACGGATAATCGAAAACCTTGGATAATCGAATTAAAACATTTTATAGACTTAATGTGATAGAAAAGAAGGTTAATTAAAAAAAAAAAAATGTGCAGAAAATCACTTTTCTAACAAACGAACGTTTTAAAAAACAAACGAACTCCTTCAGAGCGTATTTGCATGGACCACTGATAGACAGCTTCATCTACGTCGTTTAATGTAGAGTTCTTCATTATTTTCAGAGAACACGGATGTTTGGGCCGACGACGATACGAAGTCGGAAATGTCTTTTTTCTTCTTCAAAATATCACGAACGAATCTTCAAAATGCTCGCCGATTCCTAATTCAGCAGACAATGTTTTAGCACTTTCATCCCCTACGTTAAAACGACAGGTTTTCTTTATTGCGACATTTTGTTAGTTCGTACATAAATGGAAATTTAATCACAACTGAGAATATTTTGTTTGGTAGTCAAACAGGCCGGAGTAGGAGTTTCCTAGAGAGACTTGAAAACAATATCGTTCCTATACAATATTAATTGGAGCCGTGTTTTTCTATTTATTACTTTATTTCGTAATTTCTAAGAACAGTAGATAATTAACTATTGTGTAATCGTTAAAATATTTACATATTCATTTTTTAAATAAATATTATACATACAAAATAAATGCCATAAAAATTAAAAACAGATTATAAAAAAAATTGGCTCCTCGGACCCCGGTTAATAGAGCCCCGGATAATAGGGGTCCTACTGTATTAAGAAATAGGTAAACTTTGAAAATAACATATGTAAAAATATTAATCGTCTGAAGACCAACTTTCTCATGGCCTGTAATATTTTCTGAAATAAATCAGACTCTTCATATCTTCAACTGCCCTGTAAATTCTAGGCGTGGACGCATTGGTGTTGATCTCAAGTGAAAAGGACAATACAATAAAGCAAATAAAGACTTTTTTTACCTTTAAAATGAAATGCACGCGATGGGTGTTCGCTAATATCACGGTCACGATAGACCAAGCCCAGAAGTTACGTAGCAATAGTGTCACCTTCCATTTTTCGTCACCTTTTCGATGCCATTTTATTTGTATTGAAATATTCATTGGAAGAATATTATTTAATTTTAACCTGTGTTTTTTTTTTTTTAATTCACACTTTTTTTTTTTAATTTCGGACTTTTACAACCTTCGGTCATATGCCGAGACCCAAAACATTTTGTTTCCAATATTCTCTATCTTCCCAATCTCCCTCTGCCAAGCCTCTTGCTGCCATCACCTCTTCAACTCCTTGCAGCCATGTTTTCTTTGGGCGGCCTCTTTTGCTTCTCTCTTCTGGGTACAAAATCCAACATCATTTTTGGCCATCTCTCGGGGCCCATTCTTCTTACATGACCATACCACTGTAGCTGCTTGGTCCCAATTTTGTGGATTATCGTTTCCGCTTTAACGACATCTCTTATAGCCGAGTTTTTCACTCGCTCAATTCTTGAGATGCGACAGCTTCTTCTCCAAAAGTCCATTTCTAGAGCCTGTAACCTTTTGCCTCTCTTGCTCCAACTACCCACATCTCCGAACCATAAAGGTTTACACCTTCAAGAAACGAGTGAAAAATCCTCTTTTTGGTTTCCAGCGAAACACTTGGGCTCCACAGTACGGAGTTCATCATGCCGATAACCTTTTTTCCTTTTGTAATCTTTTCCTTTATATCGGTCTCAAGCGTTCCATTGCTATCTATGTGTACTCCCAAATACTTGAAGAGAGCACAAATTCACACTCAATAAAACAATACTTTATGATTCAGATTATATTACAAGCTCAATGATCGAATCCTATTTGTTTGTTTAATCATATGTATGTGAAGAACGTATAAAAGTAACTGGCTATAATTAAAAAAAGAGATAAAAGCATTGGCGCTCCTTAAGTAAAGAAGACCCTATAAATAAAAATAAGGAGAAGAGATTATAAAAACAATAATTATCACCAAAAAAAGAAATAAAAAATGAAAAAAAATAATTTCTAAATATATCCTAAAAAGTATATTATATTGAAGGTAATAAAATATAATCTCATCGATTCAAGTTCCCCCATTGAAAATCGTTATCTGAATACTATTTTATCACAGTAAAGGACAATGACTGCGTACATTAACACCGTGTTTAAGCATGTAATAAATAAATAAAAATAAGAACTTCAGATTAAAAAATATAGAAAAAAATAAATTTACGTTTCTAATTTCAAAAATTATTTAATAAATAAGAACGTCTATTTTTTTTTTTATTAATGTCATGGCTTGTCTATCCGTTTCCGCTTTATGTCTTCCGAAATATGGCAGACCAGTAAAAATGCAATCTAGATGAGGTTTCATTCGATAAGGATTGCATACACGACTAAGTAGGACAATGCTTAAAGCATCCATGGTATGTATGATGGCTGTTGCAGAGAATACAGTAAGGTGATTCGTATATACAAATGATAAATATTAATAAACATTTCTCTAAATAAGATTTTGTCAAAATCTTAGAGCCAATAAAATGAAACGAACAAAATAAAATAATATAAATAAAAATTAGCCATTAGCCTGAAATGTATTTTCATTTGAAATTACTAATGAATTAAACAGAAAATGGATTAGTCATTGCATATTTTATTTGCTGTTTAGATGTCTTTAGTAATCTGAAAAGGCTCTTCGGTAATGTTGTCAGTGCACTTCTATAATTTTTACCCACACAAAAATCTCCGAATGTCGCGGCTACGTTTCTTTTGTACTCAAAGAAGATTTAGCATTTCCCACGAATGTATGTAATTTATTGCAACAGTTTTAATTTAAAAAAGAAAAAATATATATATCTATCCCCTACATTTATACACAGTGTGCTCGGTAAGAATGTTTTTGAAGAGATCATAAGTGAAATTTCCATTAAACGACAGATATATCTGTCGTATATGTTAAATTAACTATATTCACATTATTAATGAATAATATTTTTTCTTATTCTTTCCAGATGTTCCTGAATTTCCGAGGAGTTGACTGCTATTTTTATTTTGTTCGCAATGGTGTAAAATGAACAAATCTTAAAAGTATCTTAGTGTTTGGAACCTCAGTGTGCTTTAGTTGCAGCTGAGTTCGCCAGAAGGGGGTACAAAGTTTGGTTTAGTTAATGGTGAAACGTATATTTTCTCCATTGGTTTTATTGCGATAAAAAATAATTCAATGTACTGAACTGGATGTTTATTTTCTACCAAGAAAAATTACAACAGTCGTATGATAAAATAAATTGAGCAGGACGAACAGTAAGTAATAATGATACAAAGTTGTCCTTAAACTTTTTGGTTTATTTGAATGAATCGACCAAAAAAACTTTCAGCCCAGCGATTTTTCCAATCTTATTTGTTAGAACAATACGAGTCACAGTTAAAACAAAAGAGAAGGATATCGTAAAAAGAAAAAAACATACTAACAAAAGTTGGGTGGTGTTTCTTTCAATACAGGGGCGGATGGAGATTAATAAACAGATAGCCGTCCAGCAGAAACTTTATTGAAATAAAGTACCTCCCACGAGAAGTAGCGTTCTTCATCATTTGGATATAATAAAGAAAAAAAAAAACCAACACACACACACACACACAAAAATACTTTTGTCATTCCCCACTCCTAGTTTCTCAAACGATAACTTTTAACGAATTTTTTAATGGAAATTGACATGTTTTTTATTTTTTATTTTACCTTTTTTGCCTAAAGCAAAATCAATCAACCAAAATTCGATTATCCTGAAAGGGGAGCCCGACCATCAAAGGAAAGTTAATGTATGATATTCACACTGCTTTACTTTCTGTATTTAATTTTGGCTTTCATAGCATTTTTTTTATCCTCAATGTCAAAAAATATATACTATATAAAAATATACAATTTTCATACTGAAAGCCTTTAATACCATTTTAGAACATATAAGAAGATGCTTCAACGAATTTGGAAATAAAATGGTCTGATTTCTGTGAATCTGAAGACTGTTGCTTCCTATTTTTATTGTTATCTTTATGTAACGTCATTTAGATACCATGTAGTCATTAAATCATATTTAATAGACGATGAATATAAAATATTTGGAACTGTATTACAGTTGGGCTATAGTGTTTGAATGTAAAACCAGAAAGTTTGTCCGGGCAGACAACAAACAAAACAACGCCAAATACCGGGATTTTCATGTTATTTGTTGTTAACTGCTAGTTTCAATGTGAGAAAGGCATTTAATTGTTAGTTATGGAATAAGAAGTTCTTATTTATATACATTCAAATGCAACATTTAATACACACACACACACACACACACACACACACACACACACACTATATATATATATATATATATATATATATATATATATATATATAGTTTTCGATGAAAAACTTAGGTTTCAGGGACACCAAATTCAATAACATTTGATAGAAAAATCAATAAATCTGAAGATAGATCACCACCATGAACCAGTAAAATCTATCAACTACAACTAAACAAGGTAATACTATATTTAGTAACAGTTGATAGTAATTTCAGTTATTTACGATTAATAAATTATATATATAAATATATATATAATAAAAAATGTTTAACTGTTCATAATTAAATGTTCAATAATAATTGATCTAAAATTATCGCACTTTTATTACTTTACTATGTTCATTAACGAAAGCATTTCTACTATTTATTTTTACTTTTACTTTAAGTCCTTTTAAAGTATAAAATGTCTTTTATCTCATATCATTATTACACAACAATAATGCGATCACTATTAGACACATTTAGAACAATTTTTCTCTAACTCTGAAATAAAATTCTAACTTCACTCCCTCATACATTATGTTCATATTTAGCTTATGGGTTCATTTTTTAGAATAAAATAATGTGTACATTTAAAAAAATTATTATTCTATTGTATTAAAAAAAAATCCATCTTCAACTTCTCATATCTTTAATTTCTTTAGATAACGTTATATTCTTTTTTCTTTTCAAATGAATAATTAAATCGTCAAACATTAGAAGTTTTTTAGGTTTCAGGGACACTAAATTCAATAACATTTGACAGAAAAATCGATAAATCTGAAGATAGCACAAGACTATCAACTAGCACAATCCATCAATCACAACTACACAAAGTAATGCTATAAAATTCAATAGTAACTTTAGTTATTTCAATAAATTTGCAATATTGATCGGCAAAGGAACCCTTTGTTCGGAATTCTAAGGCAAGGAGTTATTAACTTTTCATCTACGAGAAAATAGCGAACTCTTCAATATATTTCTTATTTTGTGGAGCAAGATAAGAGGATACAAGGATTCTTGTATCCCGATGAACTTAGGCCATCAAAGGGAGGATTTATGAAAGAGGCTCTTCCGAACCCCCCTCCTCAACCTCAAGGACCGGAAGATGTAAGGAAGTCGAAGACCAAAAGCCTCTTGAATCGGCCGTCACTTGAACCAACTCAAGCACGGCTCCTCTTAGAAAGCGTTAAATGGAAAATTCAAAGAGAATTCTTATTAACTCGGTTAATTACACCAAACGCAAATGCCAATGGAAAAAAATTCAAGCTCATCCCGATATCATTAGATAACTTTAATGTTTTACATCGAAAAGTCATTATGAACTCACCGCGAATAGAGTACCGAGGTTAGCCATTGAATTTAATGACAATTAGAGACTGGATAAAGGTTGAAATTTATACATTAATCCTACAAGCGTCCATTTAGATTATTTATGTCTGAGACACACAGAACGGGGTCTGTTTGTTTTAATATTAACTAAAAAGCCACAGTAAAACGATATGCAATGTTTTTTTTTTCTAATTTCGTCAACCATTTGAGGCAAGTTTATGAGGGGAGTTTATAATAATAAAAATTAAACCTTCGTCAAAAACTTTTAAAATTTATGAGGCAAAACACTCCTGTCCTATTAAAAACCATTCATCTATCATAATTTAATAGGATAGGATGGTTTTGAGTATTAAAAATTCCAATTTCGTTTGACAAGGGCAATTCGCCTATTTAATTGTAAAATTTGTATGGTCACAAGACCTCTAATCTTCATAATGGCTTAGGTGCCGAAATGTCAGAAATAATATAAATGAGGGAAGCTTTAATTGTAAATTGTAAATAATTGCACTCCATATAATATTCATCTTTATTGATAATAAATAATAAGATTATTCATTTACTTTATTAGTAAGATAATATATAATTTAAAAAAAATATTTCGCAATGAAAGCGTAGTCATAAACAAACTAATGAAATCCAAACATAATTGCTTTTTTTTTTTACAGAAGAGTATTAGGTAGGTTAAAAGTTTTTCCCATAATCTGATCCACTCTGTTGATAAAAAATGGTGCCAAAGAATTAATTGAATTAATAATAATAGTTATGATTATCAATTTGATTATATAATTAGTGGAATGGCATTGTAACAATACACCTTACTCAGCCGAGGGACTAAATTTAGTTTAATCCTCTCTTTCTTTAAAAAAGGAAACAACGGGATTATAATTAAGAAAACGACCTTTTCTAGAACGGCTCTTCTGGTTAATTACCAACCGGCCTCTCATACCATATGCAAATTACCTTATAAGGGAATTTTTAGCTAATCCCTATTTTAAATAATTTCCATTAGGCTAAGCACACAATTTAATAAGAAAAAAAAAAGGTTGGGGATTATTAAAAAACACTTAGAAAATATTGCACGGAAAGAACAAATAAGCATGAACCAAAGGACAAATGATAATCTAATCCCCATCATAAGTTTACATCTTACCACAGAATATCTATACATACATACACACACACACACATATATATATATATATATATATATAGACATATATATATATAGACATATATATATGTATATATATATATATATATATATATATATATATATATATATATATCTGCCAGGGTTTAAATAATACTAAAAGTACGTTTAATGAAAGTGAGATAAAATTGTTAAGTATTAGTGGGATAATTGTTAAGTTAATATAGCCGGAATAAAAAATAAAATATGTAGGTTGGATTTTTTTAGTTTTATAAAGGAATATGATATTTTTTTTATGTTTGAGACGTTTGTAGTAGAAAAGGATTTTACTAATTATAAACAATTTTTTAATGGATATGAACTTAGATGGGTCAGCGCTTCAAAACAGGCAAGACACGGTAGAGCTAAAGGTGGTGCTTTGTTTGGAATAAATTCCCGCTTATTAACAGAAGGATTTAGTTTTCATTTGGTGGATAATATTAATTTTATAATATATAGAAAAAATAATATTACTGTCTGTATACTTCCTGTTTATATTACATTAGATAATTGGAGAGAGGATTTTAGGAATATTAGAAATTTATTGGATAAATCTTCTTTTGAGAATATTGTCTTGATCGGGGACTGTAATGTAAGAATCGGTGAAAATCAAAATTTTCTAGATGAAATGTTTTATAAAACATTTAAGGTCAGCTCGTCGAGAAAATCGAAAGATAGTGTGACTAATTCCAAAGGGTCATTTTTCCTCGAATTATGTTCGGATATGAATTTGATTATTTTAAATGGCAGGGCGGAAGGGGATAGAAATGGTGAAGTAACATATATCCGAGCGAATGGTAGTTCGGTAATAGATTTTTGCGCAGTTTCTTTTGAATTTATCAAATTTATTAATCATTTTACAATTAAATCTGAAATCTTTAGCGACCATATGCCGTTACAACTGTCGATAAACATAGAAGATTCGAGAAATGATGAAACTTTGCCGATATTACCAAAATTAAAATGGACTGCGAATGATGGTAGAAGTTTTAAAAGTAATGTAGCTAAAATTGACTTAAAAGTTCCGGAAGATCCCCAAGAAGCTGCGAATTATTTTGTAGAAATTATTAAGGATGCTTCCTTCCTAGGAAAATTAAATAAAGAGGATAAGCATAAATTCAAAGAAAAATGGTTTGATTTCCAATTCTTGAAATTGAGACAGAAAACTTTCGCTCTTTTGAATTTGTATAGAAAGAGTAAATGTAATTTCATTAGAAAACTTTATATAATCAAAAATAAAGAATACAAAGAGTTGTGTAAGTTTAAAAAACGTAAATTTTATTTAGGGTTAGCAGATAGGTTTAAGAATGTAAAGGATTCTAAGGGCTTTTGGGAATTAGTAAATGTGGTGAAAAAAAAGAAATTTGTTACTAGTTCGGATATTAGAAGTGAGGAATGGTTTGAATATTTCAATACTTTGTTAAATCCCTCCATTATAGCTCCAAAAATTTTATATGTTCCACCGCTTATTGTTAACCCCACTCTAGATAATGATTTTAAATTCGAAGAACTAAATAGTATCATTTATAAGGCGAAAAATGGGAAAGCTCCTGGGTTAGACAGAGTTCCGTATGAATTTTTTAAGCATTGTCCTGATAATTTCCGTCAAAGTCTTCTAAATTTTTTTAATTGTATATATGAAAAATCCAGTATACCTAACAGTTTCTCTAAGTCTATAATTTTCCCTCTGTTTAAGAAAGGTGCTTTGAATAATGTCAACAATTATAGGGGAATATCCTTTACAGACTGTATAGCCAAAATATTTACGGGAATGTTATTGTTGAGATTGGAAAGGTGGGCTGAGGAAAATAAAATATTGCATGAATGCCAGGCAGGATTCCGAAAAGGATATTCAACGCATGATAATATTTTTAATTTGTTGAACATTATAAAAATTCAAAGAAGTAAAAAGCGTCATAAATTGTATTGCCTCTTCATTGATTTTAAGTCAGCTTTTGACTCCTGATAGAAAAGCACTGTTTTATAAACTATATACTTTAGGTATGTAGAATAAATTTATTAATACTATTCAAGGATTGTATAAATGTACCGAGTCTTGTGTTTGGACAAAAGGAGGAGTAACTAACAGCTTCGGAACATCTGTAGGATTGAGGCAGGGTTGTCTGCTTTCCCCAGCTCTATTTTCGTTATTTATTAATGATTTCCCCGATTTTATAGGTGGTGGTATAACGATAGGGAGACAAAACATACGTTGCTTAATGTATGCGGATGATATTGTTTTGTTAGCCCCAGAACCTAAAGTTCTTCAAATGATGATAAATCGGGTTGTAGAATATAGTAATTTGTGGAATTTAAAGGTCAACCTCCAAAAAACAAAAATTATGATATTTAGAAATGGGGGAAAATTAAGGAGGGATGAAAAATGGAAAATGGAAGGGAACAGTCTAGAAATAGTAAATTATTATAATTATCTAGGAATAGGTCTAACTCCGCTATGTAGTTTGAAAAAGCATTTTTTGGATAAATTAACTATTTCAAAATTCGCAATACATACAACTTATAACAGTATTATAAGTAAAAACAAAGTTCCGATATCGAAGCAGCTGTATGTATATAATGCTGCCGTTCGATAAATTATTTGCTACGCTTGTCAAGTCTGGGGATAACAGAATTATGAAGAAGTGGAAAAATTAAATACGTTTTTTATTAAGAAGTTGTTTTCCCTTCCAGAAAATCCTCCAAGGTATATTTTGTATCTTGAATCGAATATTCACCCAATCTTCTTTCATACTCTCAATTTACACCTGAAATATTTATAAAAAGTGTTCTCTTTCCCAGAATCAAGATATCCAAAAATTGTGGCATTCGAAATAGTTAGAAGGAAAATATTTTGGTACGGGGAAAACTTAAAATTATTTGAAAAGGTAGGTGTTCCGTTGGATTACGCAGATAGCCATTTGCTTTCTCGGATTTTGACCGAATCAAAGGACCATTACAAGACTGAAATGATGGAGAGGGCAGAGCGTTCTAATTTCCATGGGTTATACAAGAAATTGAATATGGACTTGGGGGAGAAGCACTATATAAGTGATTCTAATAAAATGAATTTTATGAAGGTTATATTCAAAGTGCGGGGACAGTTAGTATATCTTAATAATAACGTAGGGAGGAGCGAAGAGCAAAGATTGTGTACCCTCTGTAATTTGAAAGTAATTGAAGACGTTTATCATTATGTTGGTGTCTGTCCTGTTCTCCAGGATTTTAGGTTTAAGTATTTTAAGAAAAATGTGTTGAGGCAAGACGAACTGGTAGGGCTGCTGAATGGTGGTGATTGGAACGCTTTGTTTTTCTATCATTGTAATGCGTATAAATACAGAACATTTTTAGTTGAGCAATACAATTCATAATATAGGAAATTACCTAAATTACTATTATGTATTGCTCTGTTATTATTATTAATTAGGATTAGATTATTAATCAAATTAAGTTAATGATTTTTAACTAGTTTTATTTTTTAATGGTGCTCATATTGGAACGGATATGTTGATTTTTGTATAATTTTATGTATCTAAATAATTTTTTCTCCTATTTTGTTTATTTATTTTATCTATTATGTAGGTATTGTATAGTTTTGTTTATTTTCATTATTATTCACACACGGAATATAATTGTATGAATCGATATATGTTAATAAGGATGTTTATTTATTTATTTTTTTTTATTCATTATGAACATTGAAAAAGACTTTTTATTTTATCGAGACAGCTCTTGGCAGACTGTGTTTAACCATGACAATGCAGGCTCTAATTTTTCTTTATAATGTTGTAAATGTATATTAATTGAAAATAAAGCTGTTTATCTATCTATCTATCTATATATATATATATATATATATATATATATATATATATATATACATATATATACATATATGTTATAAAATAAATTAATAAAAACAGAAAATTGGCCATTGAAGTGGATTATGAGTACCGATAAACTTAAGGAAATAAAATAAGCTTTCTCCAGATGAAAAACTTCTTTCTGAAGTCTAGAAGGGAAGAAGTGATAATCTGCTAGTTTTGTATTGGTTCCAGAAAGTTTTCCCATGGGTAACTCGCAACCTACTGCGAGGACTAGGAGCCCCAACTAACAACAAATCTCATAGGGTGAGAACAGTTAAGCATATACTCACGAAATGCAATGTATTCTCTAGATTAAGGAAATACCTAAAATAATGGTCAACAGAAAATGTACTTCATGCGGGGTACCCCTCTCACAGTTCTCTACATGCTAACATAATGCTACGAGTACGAGTCATCCCAAGAGCATCTCAAAAAAGCTATATTTTTCGACCAGTTTGACCTTTTCTTTTATTACTTCATTATTCAGATAATGTGTTAGCCTATTATTAGAAAAAATTATAACTTTTAGAATATAATTATGCTGCATTTTTAAAGTTTCAATAAACTTTAGAACAAAACAATAAAAAAAAAGTTGTTTCAATTTGAATCAAATATGATGGCGTAATCGTGGTAAATTAAATAATTTGTCAATGGAAAAAATACAAAATTTTTCATTTATATTTATTCTTTACTTCCCCTAAGCCTAAGATGACATGAATGATTTGAATACTATTGAAAAACGTTCTATTAAACAAAAGCATTCTGTTGAATAGGCAGTTTTCCTGCAAAGAACTGTTAGCGATTTTAGTTTTTGATTTATATTCTCAACATCTACTGTTTGCTTATTGAATTAAATATTTTTATAATAAAATCATATTATGATATTAGGATATAATGAAAATAATAAAGCATATGAAATATCTATGTTACTCAACCGTTTGAACGTGAGATCAACAGAATAAAGAATGAGAATTACATAAATTGGGATAAAAATTGCAATCACTGCAATTTTCTTCTTTTCTTTTAACGTTTTGGGTAAAAGACGGAAATCCTTGTTTTCATATTACACATGAAGCATTCTCAGACCGTAAATAAATGTCATTTGGGGATAAATATTACACTCTGGCATTCTTGTAACACATGAAAACTCGACATTAATAATGAAGGAACGGGGGAGATTTTCATATCAAACGAATGCTTTTCGATTTTCCAGGCCATCAATCGAAAATATACTTGGCCGATGGTGGAACAGGCATCCCTTCAAGCATTTTTATAGCGCTATCTAAAGCTTCCCCTTCCATGTACTTAATATTTAAAAATTGCAGGGGTCCCCTTTAAGATACGGCCACATAAATTCCCCTTTGAGCGCCCCTTACTAACAGCCTTACCACAGATATCCTTCGGTGCCGACTGTATATTAAACAGGAAAAGGGGCCGATTTACCATTGGGGGTGGTTGAAGTGTAGCATATCTATTCGATGAAGTGTAGAATAATCCCTTGCAGGGATGATTTCGCCTATAATCGCCATAGATTAGGGGTTTGTCCAGAATTTTCATCATAATTGAAATTATCTCTAGCAATCTTAAATTAAAGGAGCACAATGCAATGGTAAAAGCAGATTTTTTATACCAGACCTGGACACTCCATAATGAATGTAGATCAAAGAACTGCTGACGATTACTGGTCAATATATATGTATAATAATGAATTCAAGTATGATGCTGCATGCACCCACGCCACCATGGGAAAGCAGTAGCCCAGAAAAATAGGCTGGTTTGGGCGGCTAAAGATCCAAAAGGGTCTTGTAGAGCCAAAAAAAACAAAAAAAAAAAAAAAAATACAGTTATATTTCTTTTCTATATTAAACTTATTTACTTATTGATATGTGTATTGTATTGTATATTGCCCTACAACCCGCTAGCCAGTCATGGCCTCCTGGATCAGGCTACCCCAAGTGTCTAGGTCGGGGGCAGCCACTTTCCAGTTCGGATTCCTTACTTAGAAGGCATCTTGCATCGCGAGTCACACCATCCCGCCATCTCAGCTTTGGTCATCTTCGCCGTCTGGTACATGGAGTACCATGTACCATGTCCATTCATTACTATCTTTGGAATCTTCGTTTCAGCCTTCCTGACCACAGGCCCCGTCTATAGCAATAGCCCAAAGACTTATAATCTTAACAACATCTGGTCCCTTTGTTAAGTCATATAGCTCTTGGTTGGTAGCCTTTTTCCTACATTCAGTCACATAGCATTCACTTCCAACTCTAATTCCTCCATAAATACAGCGGAGGATGCGCCTTTCCATTATTTTAATTGAACGCATATTTATTATTTTATAACGCATCCATTGTTTTAAGTGAGCGCATATAACGGACATACAATATATAAACGGTATGCGAAAATTTCATAATTCGACGTTAATTTCATAAATTGATTTTTAGAAGAACCACACATTTTTATTATAAAAATATATTCTGTTTATGAAATATAATTTCCACATTTCGAAAAAATGCATAGTATTGTAAGCATGCATAAGCAAAGTATTATAGTGGTATGATAAGGTTTTATTTATTCTCTTTAAAAAAGGGAAAAATTACTTTCAGGCTCTGTTATAAATAAATGATAATTAAGTGGTATCACCTTTCAGATTAGGATTATAAAACAGATTTTAAAGCATATGTTCGCATAGGATTGGTAAACCACCATGGTTTAGTAATTGACATACTACGTTGAATATTTTTCAGTAACATAAAAACATATTCCTTTTTTTTTAATGATAGAAGTGTGGAATAAAAAAAAAAAAAAATCAGTAATATTTTTTATCATTAATTTCTTTTTTAAAAACCTTAAAAGCTAAAATGATAATATGTGAAATTCACAAATAAGTTATTAAGGCTAATCCGGGATAATACCGCAATGCAGATATTTTTACCATTTAATCATACCATTAATTTTGTTTTATATTGCTTATCATAATGGAAATGTAATCTTCGAAATTTTGACGTCATCGAGAAATCTACATTGGATTATAAATTAGCCTCCTCTCCGTTTTTCAATCAAAACGAAAATATTTTATAAATCTTGTTCAATGTACTCCTTTTTTATTTTCGTTATATTAAAGTTAACATTTATTTGTAATATTTATAATTATAACACCAATATTAAGTACAAGATATTTGTTCATTTATTTTATGTTTTATTCAGAAATGCTTTAGTTACATGTACCTATATTTTTTTTTAACTAATTCTAAAAAAGAACTTATAATTTTAATAACGATGATAGAATTGATTGTAATTATGATAATATTACTATATGGGATAATATACTATACTATGGGATCTTTGAATATTCTCCAGATCTGTCTTCAAAGTCACATCTCAACACCAGAGGACAAAACCAGGCGGTTATTTTGTAGTACGACAACCTGGATGGTTGTAAATAAAAATTTACTTCGTTATGAAATGATGATCATATTAAATAAAAATCATAAAATGTTGATTATATTACATTATTTCACAAATAAAAGAATCTATTGCGCGCTAAATATCTATAATATGTGTAACCAGATTTTTACTGAAGCTGGTACCTACACTTTCTTTTAAAATTTCACACTAAATAATTTGTATAGTATCTTAAAACAATCATTTGCCCATAATTTTCCGAAGATAAGAAAATGGCCGGCGACCTTTTGAACATAAAATAATATTGTCATAAATATGAATTCGCAGGAAGTTCTCAAGTGATAGCAACTTATAACAGAACTGATTGAATTTTTAAAATTCAATCGTGAATTAAAACATAAATTAACTGATCTATAAATATAGATAAATTAATAATTGTAAAAATTAAAGAATTGAAAAAAAAACAAATTAATAAAATAAAAAATGCCTCATTGAATTTAAATTAAAATAATATACATAAATTAATGTAAGACATTAACATTGCTTACAGTAATGTTAATACCGGTTTGCAATGTATCAAGTACACTAACAGTCTTAAAAATGTTTATTCAAAATTAAAATATAAAATTTAAATCTTTAATGGTATATTTTATTATTACAATTTACCTATACATAAAGATAAAAAACGTAAAATGTATACGCATAAACTTTAATTGGCCACTAAGCGGTGTATCTTAGGGTATTACGATTTAAAATACAATTAGGGAAGCGTGTGTAGATTGGCTTTTAACCGGGAAAACTCAAACAAACCATAATATTTAAGTTATACTGGGAAGTTTTATTTGACTTAAATCTCACCCTTAAGAAGACCACTAACTCTTTAAGAGGATTATTTCTTACTGCGGCTATTGTGTTAAAGCTTTGTATTAAATTTAATATTCAAACAGAGGGAATACAAGTTTATAACCTCATATTAGTTTATATTCCAATCGGCACATCTGTTTTTTTTTTTTTTTTTTACTATTATACACATCTATATACATGACTTATGTATATATAAAAAAAAATACACTTCGACATTTTTCTCTTCTTAGATATCAATAGATTTTATTGAGACTATATTTATCCACCTATTGGACTACTGGATGAATATCACCAATCCTATTAAAAAATAGTTTTTCGACATTAATTCCTAAAATCTTTTGAAAAAAAGTCAATATCACGAACTTAATGTCCCTTTGTTCTAGATCTTATCTTAACGAATCCACCAAATTTCAACAAAACTTTACCAATCATCCGAAGCCTCTTGCATTACCCCTACTTTGTTCCTCCATTCCCTTCAATGCTCCAAGAAGATTCTAATGTCAGTTGCCCCGAGACCTTTTGTTACATTTATTCGTTAAGATGTTTGGTAAAAAAATAATTTGGTTCGCCTCAAACCGTTTCCTTACATTTTTAAAAATAAAATAAATTTCTATCTACATTAAAAATAAAATAAGAGTGACTAAAGAATAATTATTAATTTGTCCAATAATGTCAGTCGAAGAAGTTTCACCAACTTAGGAATGAAAACTCACGAACAATCTCATTGGGATAAAGACAGTGATATAATCGTCTACACACAGGATCCTCACATTTTTAAACTAGGAGTATACTCAGGATAGTTATCCGTGTCGCAAACACTGTTGATTGCGCACGACGGATAACACTCGCCATTAGAAGCTACGAAGAAGGCAGGGATAGCATACGATAAAAGATAAGTGTTCAGTACACCAATACCACTCTCACATTGTTCACAAGTTACCGCCAAAAAAAAAACATTTCGGACGAAACAGGATTTAAATTCAAAAGTCTGTTATGGCGCCAAATATGTTTTTTGAATTCCGGTAATGGACAGATTCAAAATTCATGAACGCCAGTGACAGCAGTTCCCTTGTTCTGCCTACACTAGCCATGACTTTAAGTAGTAGTGAGAAGGTCGAGAAATAAGCGCAGGGATCTCCTTTAGTACCTCTTTCCCGACCAGAAGTAGAGGCCAAATAGTTCTCCTGCCTGATTGTATATACGATTCGTTTTTTTTATAATTTATTTAACTTAAATTGTTTTTTTCTTATTCATATTTATTATATTTCTATTTATAATTTCTGTAAATGTGGCTAGATTGAGAATTAATATAGTAATAACCAAAAAAAAAAAAAAAAAAAACATATCATGAAGGTAAACAAAAAAGGTGTTATTATTATTATTATTTTTTTTTTATGAACGGGTTTAATAAGCATTCACTGAAAAGCCTTTGCTATACCAATGCTCTTTGAGTTTACATTCATTTCTTTTAACAATAGGAGTTTCAGGAGTTTCTTTTTAGAAATATCTATTTTAGAATATTCTCATCATTTAAATATTAATGTTCCAATCACAAGAGACCACTGTAATATGGTTGAATTATAAGCTAATGAAATGATCAGTGGCGGATCATGGGGGTTGAGGGAGCGGTACTTGCCCCACTTACTAAGGGGCCAAATAAAATATTTATTTCTCATTTTCATTCGAATAGCATAATCACAAGAGTATATTACAATTGTGGTTTTAATTTGTATTACAATAATACAGGTGCTTTTTTTTCAGTAGGGTTATAAAATACTTTGAATGAGGGCTCCAAAATATATAAAAAAATACCTACATAAAAATGATCGAGGTACCCCATTGGTTTCTCGAAAAACAACCATTATTTTCATTATCCCTAACATGGATCATTGATATAGGGATGATAATGAATGCCTGACAGTCGGAAACGTTTTGAAACTGCCACTCCCCCAGCCCGGTCAAAGCGATTCGGATATCAGTATGCATTATAGAAGAAGAGAAAACTGCCATCTTTTTGATATGAGACAAATAGCTTTGGAGGAAGAGAAGCCAGGATCAGCCTATATCCTCTTTTCAGCTTTTAGAAAGCTTTGATGAACGATCCTGTCAAAGGCAGTCCAAGGATGGGAGGCATGAAGGCTCCTCATCTTCAAACTATGACACAAAATCAAAACTTACACTATAAGATGAATCTTACACACAAAATTAAAGTTACACAATGCACTTAATTTATTACTTAATTATGCTAGTATTTAAGCATTTGCAAGTCACTCGTATATCAAATCACGGTTAATTACATAGTCGATGAATCGTTTTATTCTGTAAAGATCGTTGATGAAATTTTTTGAAGCATGATGTATGAAAAGTTTTTTATCATTGATTAGATGTAGCCTCTATACCGTTAATAATAAAGATGCTTCTATTTATATAAGTATGAGAAACCTAGAGTGTTTAAGTGTGTAAACTGAATTGAATACTTCGGGCTAAGTAATAGAATCGAGAGCGTTATCAACTCAAAACAGGGGATTATTAGTTACATAACTATATAAATTTAATGTTGAAATACTAAGTAGGTATCAACCTAGGGCTTATGCGAGGTGTCCGGGTAAGTAAAGGTAAAAAAAAAAATTAACATCAAATCTACCAAAAAGGCCCTATAAAGGTAAGCCTACATTTTCGATTATTACTTTATTTTGTGATTTTTTCAAGAATTATGTTGTTGTTTTTTATACTGCAAATCTCTAAGAGAGTTTAAGTAAAAGAAGATAAAAAAATTCTGTTTTACCATTGTAATATCACTAATTTGTTATTAAGAACAACTAACTAACCATGTTGTAAAAAAAAAGTTATATTAAGTGTCTGATAAGAGTGTTTCAAATCGATAATTATTATATTTAATTTATAGTTCGAAAACCGTGCTTGATTGATACAAACTAATTTAAATCGATCTTTGACGTTCATTGATTTTATTAAAAATAATGATTAGTTACTGAACAATAGGGTATTATATAAATAATAATGATCAAATAAATATAAAATTTTTTTTTTTGTTCAGACAATAAAAATCACCTTTTGCAATATAGGTTAACACTTTAATGCTATATTTAGGCGTTTCATTCAAATTCATTACTTTTTCTAGTCCATATTTAGTTAGGTTGTTTAACATATTTGGGCCTGGTGTATTAAGGATTTTAGTGAATGTGAACATAACAGCTACTAGTCGACACCTGAGCACTTGGAAAAAAATTTGATCTTGAAGTTAAACTCTATCAGCTCAACCAAGGCAGTTTCTATTGTTAACTATTTTTATAAGCCGAAATGTTTTAATGCATTTCGGAAATAAAAATGGGCTGTCGCTTGAAATCGATAACAATATTCTTTACCTACTGCTGAAGAATCAAAATATATCATGAAGAATATTAAAAAAATATATATTTTATTTAAAAAAGTATTACTCGAAGATTATTATTCGTTTTAATAGTACAATTTTTATTGAAAAATAAGATCGGAAAATGATTCATGAGTCATTTACATATTTCCAGATTATTTTCCTAATTATTTTAACACATCAAAGGTAAAGGCAATAGCTTATACCAGGTTTTATAATATAAAAACTTTATTATTATAATACTTTTATTATAAATTAACTAATCAGGCGATCGAAAGAAAAAAAAAAAAATTGAAACATGCGCATGAAGTATATGCAAACGAATTTTCAAGTGAGGTCGATATTCATCGTGTCGACAACTGATACGAAGGAGTTTTATAAGATGGATGAGGAAGGATGTATCATCGAATATCGCGGGTGCGAGAGATATTGGATCTATAACTTAGTATTTTAGATTTTACTAAACATTATTATTCAAAGATATAGTTGAATGTTATAATATTTAACCATATATAACATTTAACTATTTCTGAAAGACTAGGATTCAGAAGATTACAAATGACCCACTTTTTTTAACCCTAGTTAATAATACGTCTTCAGTTGGGTGGACCCTTTATCTTTCTTTTTTTAGATTATTTTATTTTCTAATACGTTTCAGGGTTGTCTATCTACCACGGGTTGCTACTCCTTTATAAACACCCATGAAACTGAAAGAAACCTCTCCTGTCAAAGAAAAGTACTACACAGGACTGTACTGGAACCCGCTGCGCCGGTGTGGGTGTACGGCCTGTAACCTTTCAGCCTTAGAGGGCCTCAATATATTGAAATAAAATCTTATAGAGAAAATTATTAATATTAATTGCTCGTGGCTTCGTTTATAACATCATTAATAGTTAGTGTAAACGTCTATTTTTCAGTTCCCCTTTCGATGCCTTAATCTTAATAAATAATAAAAATAATGTTTTATTACTTACATTTTATTTTATCTATATTTTTCTTCCGGATTATGCAACAAAGGTCACATTCCGGTCCTCATCAAGCAATTTCTCCAGAAGGTCCTGTCTATGCAGTCGTCCACGGTAAGACCTCTGGAAGCCATGTCTTCTCTGATATCTTCTATCCACTGTTTGCGTGGTATTACACGTTTTCGTCGTTTTTCAGGATAATAGTTAAGAAATCGAAGAGGCCAATGTGATTTGTCCATTAGCAAAACATGCCCATACCACATTAGTCATATTTCACTGATGTCGTTGAGAATGTTTAATTTTGCCCCTAGTTTATTCCTTATCACCTCGTTTGGTATCTTTTGCATCCTGGTTACTGCAAAACTCCTTCTCCGATAGACCATCTTTAGGGCAAGTTGTTTGTCTGCATGCGCCTTTGTCACTGTCCATGACTCTGCCCTGTAAGAAGTTGTGGCAAGCATTTTATAAATTTAAAAATATATTTAGTATTATGGTTGTTTCACATGTTTTCTAATCCGAAGGACCAAACAAATAATTTCACAATAAGTATTTTCGACATCTTCTAAGTATCTCTTGTGTCAAGTTAATGAATAAAGGGCAAAAATATGGGAGAAGCAGACAATGGGGTCATTTAATGCAATTAAATATTATTAGGATTTTAGTTAAGATACGACATAATTACGGTGGTGTTGGAAAGGAAAACAATTGACCCCTAACAGAGCCAGCTCGTGGTCTGGGGGGGGGGGGACTCACCGCCCCCTAAGCAAATAATGAACGTTAAGAAGGTCAGAGAGTAACAAGAGGGGCCGGCCATTTGAGCCGAGTAATTTTCTCCTTTATATTTGGTCTCACAACAACCTTCCCTCTTATTACTTTTCATAATTAATGCCCCTCATGCATAACAAATCCGACTTTTGACAAATAAGTTGCTACCTCCACCTCTACCCAAGCCATGAATTTCTTAGCTAGTTCAATTTGAGGGGCATCATTTTACTTCTAATTTTTTCTCCACTAGGCTAGGCTCTCGAGATAAGCGCTGATCCATGTGCCAACACTAATACATAAATAAAAATATTTTAGATAACATTTCCGGCTACCAGAAAAAAAATATGAACAAATAAAAGGACTGGAGGTGGGGTCCAAAATTTTGACGATGGTAATTTCGATGGATGCGATTCAACTAGATGAAATTCCATAAAGGATATCGCACGTCGGTTTCAGAAGACGGTTTCAAATCAAAATATATTATTTTGAGTTTTTCAAATCGTTGGAATCCGTGACTTTTGCAGGAACATTTGAAATAAACAGTTAGTACCAGTGGTACTAAATGCCCAATGGTATTTGTAATCAAAAACTATTTTCCCAAGTCGCTGTTTGTAGGTACATAGTAAAATTAAAAATACATTTGAAACTCCACATGTGAGTAACAATAAACAATAAAACACCACCAATTTTTTTTCGATTTGTAAACATCTCCTTGCCGAAGTGCGAAATGATTAAAGGACTTTTTAGTAGACCAAATCTTTAAATCGTTTTTTTTTTCCTTCTGAATTTTCATCAAATTTTGCCCTATTAGAAAAACGTGTTTCACAGTTTCAACTTGTTCAAATGTTTTGAAAATAGATTTTTTTTTCTATTAGGAGTATGTAGTAGTACGTAGTATTAAGAGGCCTGACAGAAGGGTGGTGGTGGGGATTCTTAAAGCTTGAATTTTTCTCTGATGTCCCATGTACTTCATAACAAGATCACAATTGGAAAGGACGGTCTTGATAACCCCAAACATGTAGAACTATCAAAATGTTCGGATTATCAAAGTTTACATTTTAAGTGATGGAAAAATTGCATATATTATTAGTTAAATATAAAAACATTGCAAAAAAAAACATTTCTGAAAAAATCACATAGTTAACGGTGAGTTTCGTAATTTGACAACGCGTGATCTCGCAAATTCCTTAAATTACCAGGACTTTGAAGTCGATGTTGCATCCATTTGCACACTCCCTAAATATTGATCAACTTTATGGCGTTACTATGTTACTATTACTATTACTAATTATCTGTGATGAAGAATAAAATGGCTTTGAAGAAATTTTCCAGGCTAATCTGACTAATGGAAGGCTTTGCGCCTTAGTCACATTCGTTCTGTTTGTTTACTTTTTGAACGATTCGTCGTCATCCAAGATCCCACAGCTTATTCCTTCATCTTCATTCATTCATTATCCAAATTAACAATTTCTTCCATGGAGACTATCGGTATTTTTTAAAGGATCTCGGTCAGCAATGTTTCGATGTACTGTATTCTGCAAAATTTTGTTCAGGCCCTAAAGGCGGGTTCACACGGGGTCATGAATTGGGCGAGAGCACTACCTGCCGGCTAGTCAGTCGTGATCACAACCACGTGTGAACTAGTGGTAGTGGGAATGTTGGTAGTGCACGACCTTGAAGTGACGGGTCGTGAAATCTCCATTTAGTTGGAGTGAGCACGCCCGCTTAAGTCGTATATCGTCGCTAGAGTGCTTGAGAAACAGGGTAGATCTGACTCTTAACTGCCTCAACCGAATAGGGGGCGCTTTCTGGGGCCTCAGATACCCGGCTACAATGACCATAAATAAGGGAGTAATGTTGGGTATTCTGAGGTATCCGTCCCTTAATAAACGTAGTAAATGAATACGAATTTATTTAATTGGTAGTTTATATTTCTAAATTTCTGGGGGGGGCAGCTGACACGCCCTGCCTCCCCCCCTAAGGACCCATGAATATATATATATATATATATATATATATATATATATATATATATATATATATATATATATAGAGGCGCCGAGTGAATTCCGCCTCTTTACCCAGTCTCGAACCCACACTTTTCTCTTCTTGTTTTGAACCTTTTTCAAGCGAATCCCCAACTCTTGCACTAATAGTTCGCATACAACTTTTGCGGCTTCATATTCTGCCATAACGAGAACAAGCGCGAGAGAAGCACGACCGGACAAAGGCACTTTACCGTGTGAACTAGATAAGGTCGTGAGCTCCTATTGGGAGAAAGCAAGTCGTGTGACATGCGCATTACTGGTCGTGTTCTCGCCCTGTTCTACTAGAACAGTGTGAACCCGGCTTCACTTATTCGATGAGGAAATTAATAAATTTATTCAGTCAGTCAACTTAAACTTCTTATTTTTATTATTGTTTGGATTACCGGGGGAGATTACTAGGAGTTTGATTATAGAGACCGTTCTTTACTTCGTATTTCAACCTTTAAAAGAGGTTACAGGGGGTCACCTGTGTTGTAGTGGTTAGCATGGCAACCTGCAATACTAAAGGTCGCAGGATCGCGCCCAGTGGTGGCCCTAGGATTTTTTAATGGGAGTAAAAAATCATTTGGTCATGCCGTCCCTCGGATAGGACGTAAAATAGAGGTCCCGAGCCTGTACGATGTCAGGTACTCGTTAAAGATCCCTATCCTAATTATACCTGGATAGGCAAAATTTAGTAATCCCACTGGAGTATCGCTCGATTAGCCTTAGTGGCATTAAGTGACGTTAAACAAACAAACAACAAACAAAAGAGGTTACAAATCGACAGTTTGCATTAATTGTTATTAATAGTTAATATTGTTAATAATGCTATGGTACAATGTACGACAGTATACACTTTAAGTACCCACGAGTTGGAAACCATCGGTCTGAATGGAATAATAAACTAATAGTGTTTTTTTTTCTTATGGCATGTGGTGTCCATGGATTTCGTAGCTCCACTTTCATTTAAATATTAAAAAAAAAAAAAGGACTTAATTTTTTTTTGTACGTGTACCGAAGTAGGTAACCCTGGTATGTATGAAGAGTGAGGGGATGGGTCGTGTGGGTTGTTAGCATATTGCAGGAGCCCTAAGGGCATTATACTGATATTTACAGTGGCCATATAAATCACAGGATATAATATTGTGCGGAGGTAATCCTCCCTGATCCCGCACGACACCGACTGATTGCTAAGGCTGATATCTACATCAAGCCCCAACCTTCTGCCTCCTCTAGCATCCTAAAAGCGAATAAATCTAGAAAAAGAATTATCTCGAGGAAGGATTAAGGAGATAAAGAGTTTGATTACAATTAATATTATTTTTATGAACAGACATCCGTCCTTCAGGCCAACGAAAAAAATAAACATAAAAGTAAAAAGGTACAATCATATTTTACGGTGACTAATCACCCTATTATAACCTAAACTCTTTCTTTCTTATCGCATGCCTTATAAAAAGGAAAGTGATAAGAAACAACTTGTGTTTCAAAATGTCGTGACAAAAGTTTGTTTTGTTGTTTTACAAAAAAGTTGTTATACATTTACCTAAAGGATCTATCTAAAGGACATAGGGTAAATTACAAATACAGATTTAAATTAAAAATAACCAAACTAATCAATAATGAATGTACACACAGTTAGGCTTAATACATACATTACTATTGAGTTTGATATTTTTTTTCCTCGTCAATTAAATTAAACTAAAACTTTTTTTATTTATGTTTTCAAAATATAAAGAAAATTTTCAAACTACAGCATATTTATTTTAGCTGCTTCTGTAATGTTAAGGAATTATTTATTTTTTTTGGTTTAGCCTGAAAGATAAGACGAAAGTGCTTCATATTCAAGACATGCTCCGAGAATACATCGTGTTTCTATACACATAGCATACTTATCAGTCTATTTTAAGATATTATATTAATACAGTTTTCCTCCATTTTAACCATTTATCATAACATATAGCTATTAATATTATTCATAAATTATGTTAACGCAATAGTTGGGGAGTTTTATTGTTTATATTTTTTGAATTAATTGAGTTACAATTTTTAATTTGTATTTACTTTTTTGGTCCTGCACTTCTTTATTGAAGTCCTATGCAACCTATCAATAAGAATTAACAATGGGGATAATAAAATTTTAAATAGCTAATACGAAAATATATTTATCATAAATAGCGATGTATGATTGTTTTAAAGATAAACAATAAAGCGAGGACTGTAACTATTTCGACTTCAGCCATGTTTCTTATTTTATAAAATTTTATATGTAAACACTAAGTCTAATTATGCTACATAACTTTCATATTGGGCGAGTATTTTTTTTTTCTTCTTTCCCAATTGTTATTATTAGTATACATATGACATAGAGAATATGTCACAGAATAAGTTTATATTCTATTCCAACATACTCCTGAAAAACAAATGTCACATTTTGGCGTATTTAAAATTTGTTTTCGTCGTGGTTTGTCTTAGAGCTTAATACACTATATTAAAAACAATTGAACTTCCAATTATAAAAAATAATGTTGTAGAGGGTTTAGTGTTGAAAGATTATCTTCCATTTTTTTTTCTATTTGAGATCTAACAATTTTTCTGTTTGGAAACTATAGATAAATCGTTAGTGCCTCAAGGGCCATTTACCGAACACTGGCGAATAACTATGCTTGAAACTGAGAAGAACTTGCAACTAGTGCTTTGTCTGCTCGCTTCCGTGTTTTGTGCTATTCTGTAGCTTTTATACAGTTATATTTATCGAAATTAGCGATGTATGTTTTGTTTAAAGATACCTATATAATAAAACTAGAACTGTAATTACTACAACTTCAACCAACTTTAATTACACAATGCAGGGAAAAAAGTAATCAATGTCACATGATCGTAGTTCACTGTGTGTCGAGATATTTGTAAATGCACCTTAGGTCCACACTTAATCATTTTGAGGAAAACTCAAATTTTAAGTCTAACTATAAATCAAAAGATCTTGATAATAAATCAGAATATTGGAAAAAACGAAATTTAAAAAGTAAGAAAAGGGACAGGGTGACTTGGTTGCCAACTGCAAATGTAAGACCAGATGGGAATGACAGCAACGTCAATACAAAGGCGGTGAAGTTGTGTGAAATGGAAACTGTCACCAAGAAGTTAGATCTAGTTCCATGGCCTTGTCTGTCACTAGTTCCTTCCAGCAGTTTTCAAAATGACGAAGTCCAAGAACACTTTCTTTGGACGAAAACCTGTCCTTCTTTCCGCAAACTATTAATTAATTATGAAACATAAATGCATAACATCAACAAAATATATTAACACCTTCACGCCGCCGTGTACCATCGGTGGCTCACACTTGACTGCATCATCGGACGGAGTGTACCACCGGTGGCTCACTCTAGAATGCCGCCTCTGCCAAATAATTAGATCTTTAACACTTTGACTGCCGAAAAATAATACCTGAGAGTCACGCTCTTGTTTCTACACAATTTTAATATTTAATTCTCTTACAAGAGAGCAGTTACTCGATTTCAGGTGACATGGCAGCCAAAGTCTTAAGAAAGTAAAAATAGTTTTTATATAGCTGAAAATTTACCGTAAATTTATTCATATACGTAAGTAAATGAATAAATGTTTATGTTTATTTGTATCTATTTATATTTATATTCATATACTTATAAACACTTATTTTTTAATAAAAATTATAATTAATATCGTATTATAAACATAACTAGTAGGATAGTATTTTTTATTGTTGCATTGTATTGTTGCTGAATAATGCCCTGGAATAGCTACCGCCCGATAGAGCGAAAAGCATTAAACAGTCCCGGCGTGAACGGGTTAATATGGCTTATTTCTTACTTCAAACGAAGCTCTCTTGGTGCATTTTTTTAAAACTTTATATGAGGGTTGACTTCTTTTCACCGATGAAGTCACAGCTGTCCCAAAATATCAAATTATAATTTAAATGATTTTCCAAGGACAGTTGAATAATCCCCAACTGATGACTAAAACACTCGGGACCGATTAATTTCATGGCAACCTGGAGTCCGGGTGAAGGTGTTACACACAGGCCAAAACTGAACAAATGCTCTTTCCAATCTTGCCAAATGGTAGAGACTTTTGGAGTAGATCCAGATTTGGTGACGGATAGCCGCTGCAGTTAAGTCTATCCTACGATAATCCACAAGCGTTGTAATGCCGAAGAGGTTAATTCACAAAAAAAGTGAAGGTTAATTCACTAATGAGCGAGAACGAGGCTCATATTGAGCTGAAAAAAAAGGACAATGGATAACAGTTCTGTATAATTTTGAATCTTGTTTACTTAACCCAGATTAAAGGTCGGTTGCATGAATATTCAAATTTTGTAAAAAAAAGAAGGTAAAAAATTAGGATTCTTCTTCAAACATTATAAATCGTTAGTCAATTTTTTTTTGTGATCCTTATATTAACCTCAACTTTTACAATTTGTTGTCCAAAATTTCAGTAATGACGCCATTATTAAGATAAACATCTAAAATTAGAATTTTTAATATGTTTCAACAATTAAATAATGAAACTTTTACACCCACCTGTGACCAAAAAATATTTTCAATAAAATAGGCTGAATGCCCTTGTCATAAAAATTAAAAGTTGTTATTAGTTAAAAACCACACTCCTATTCTTCTCAAGCTTTAAAAAAGTCAAATGGATTAATATATCAACCCCCTTATCCCCTCCAACATGTAAATACATTGTTACTTAATTTCTTTTAAATATCCAAATACAACCCCTTGTAATACTCTAATAATCAATTATTTATTTTACCTAAAATCTCTGCAAAGTATTTATTTAAATTTTTAGTGTCATTTTTGAAATTTACTGTCTGTATTTAATATCTGTCTAGCCTCAAATCAATAAAGAATTATCATAATTATAAATCATAGTGTAGTTCTGATTAATTTATTTTTTCAAAAGCTATTTTTATAAATTACCCTTAGCTGATCAAATGAAGGTAACCAAATACAAACAAAATGTTCCTTGTTGGACTCAACACTGATCCTTATAATTACTTACACTAGAGAGTCGATTACTTCTTTGTTAAAACTAAACAAAAAAAAAAAAAGTATCTCCAAGAACTCCTGTAAAACAGATTATTTTAGGAGGGGAAGGAAAATTTTAGTATCGAGAAAGAACAAGTAGCCTGGTGAAGTGTTATGTATCCGGGAAAGAAAAAAGGACCTACCTGTTCCTAAATTGAATTTTCACGAAATTTCCTTAAAAAAGGAAATAGAGGACTTCTTTGCTTTAGAAGGTGGCTGTAGAAGAGAATGCAATCTCCTTTAACACAATAAGCATAAAAGCCTACGGACACTGACAGCTTTAGTTATTTAGATTTGAAGGCCGGTGCTTTCATACGCTTTGATTTTAGGCTTATAATAAAATAATTCAGAGGTCGATAATAGTCGACTGTTTTTTTCTCTTGAAGATTCTCAGAGTCATAACTTCTCATAGTCAGGAATATCAGTCACAAAATATTTTGTATTGTTGAAAGAGCCCTTGAAAGACACTACTTGAAAGATTCCATTTCAGGAAAATTAAAAGGTTTTTCAATGAAGCTAAATATATCTTGAATAACAAATGAACTTCAACTAATACAGTTAGGAATTTGTTTCAGTGCGATGACCGCTATCACAAAATCCCTTTCCCAATTATACGTGGATAGACACAATTTAGGACTTACAATTTATATGCACAGTATGTATATATATATATATATATATATATATATATATATATATATATATATGTAGATAAAATGAGCGTAGTAGCATAAAATGACGTTAAATACACAAACAAACAAAATAACATTCCGATAACTAAAAGTAAAAGTACTAAAACTAAGGGGTGGCCAGGCAGGTAAAATTCTTATGCCTGGGGGAAGAGTTAGAGTTATTCTGACTTTGTTAGGCTCAATTGATTTTTCAAGTAAAACTCATTGATATTTAAAAGATAAAATATTTTTTTATGCAATGCTTAATAAATATAGTAAGTAAATTTATTTAATTTGTAATTTTTGTTTCTCAAAATTCTCAAAAAGGGCCAGGTACCTGCCCTCCCCTTATGGACATCCATGTCATGTATAAAATTGTGTTTATTTTTTATTGACGAACAAAAACAGGACAAGATTCTTTGAGTTTAAAAAAAAAT
This sequence comes from Aelia acuminata, assembly GCA_911387785.2. Taxonomy (NCBI): domain Eukaryota; kingdom Metazoa; phylum Arthropoda; class Insecta; order Hemiptera; family Pentatomidae; genus Aelia; species Aelia acuminata. The sequence goes on from OU426980.1 coordinate 108,160,352, forward strand.
ATTTGAGTGTTTCTTGCTTTTTTAATTATTACCTATACTAATAAAAATATCTCATGTAAATATAATGTAGAAAATAATGTCATATACATGCTTGTAGAGGAACTAACCATTGATAGCACCCAACTCATAAATCTGCCCTGAAAAGTCAAGAGGCCATCTTCTTTTTAGACGCGTAGGATTGCGAGGCTGGAAACAAGCGAGTTGTGATGGTTAGGGTTTTTATTCCAAACTGTCTGGTATCTGGATTGGGCCTAATCTGTGACGTATGGAACACTAAGGGTCTTTATGTATGATTTTAATTGTAATTAAATAAGGGGCCTAAACGATTTTGCGAAGGGTTTTGATTTGAAATGATTAAATTCGAAAGGAATTAGAAGCTTTGGTGGAGATCTTTTCCGTAATGTCATATGAATGTGTCTCCTGTAATGGATTTGGAGTTTTGAGCGTTTGTCTAGATACTGTTGTAGTTGTCGATAGCATTGAACATTTTTTGTACCGTTTAATTTTACCAATTGAGAATTCCAAGTTAAACGTTTGTCCAGGTGGAGTCCTAAGTAGCGGACCTGTTCAGCAGGGGTAAGTGTAGAATTTTGAAGGTTACTGTGGGACAAGTGGTCGTAGGTTTAAGACGCTGTTCAAAGGTGGTTTGATGGGGTTATTCCGGATCTATTTTAAATCTCCATTTTAGACGCTGTTCGTTTTGGATATGTAATTGCAGCGTTTTGCGTGTAATATATGAATAAATCATAAAACACGGCACACGCGTGGATGATTAGCAGTAGTTTGGTTTGCACTGAATAAAAATTCTGAGAGGTAGCAGTGTATAATAAGGAAGTGTGAAGGAGGTAGGAATTTTAGGACCTTGTGAAGTAGGCTCTCGATGCCAGACTCGACCAAAATTCTTACTTTAATCGATTATTCATTGATTCATATTAATAAATAAAATTATTCTTAGGAAAACTAATGGGAATTTCAAATTGTATTATTTTAAAATAAATGTGTGAATGTTTATCATACGATGGTGTATATCGACCAGACCAATGTATTAAATTCGATTTAAGCTGAGTAGATATTCAGGAAGTAGTCGCTAAGCATTCAGAAATGGATTAGTCGAATCGGAAGGCCCAAGCACTCACATCTTCTTTAGATCCGGAAGAAATAAAGGTAAGATGGATGTGGAACCTGTTTTATTGTCTCTGGGCTGGGAAGGCGTACGTGCTCAGGCACCTAGATCTCAAGGCGATGCGAGAAACCACCCACTGCCCCAGGAATTACTTCTCCTATTTCATGATCTGAAACTACGGACACGAGTGACTAGGTTCATGAACAAAATTTTTAAGAGGAATATTACGTCGGACATTTTATCTTTCGGAGATTGAAACATGAGATGTTTCTCAGAAAAAAAACGATATGTCGTAGAAGGTTATTGTTGAGAACCCCGGATGAACAAGAAGAATATAAAAAATAAAAAAAATACGACTGGTCAAAATAAAATTAGAAGAATATACAGTCTTTAGGCAAAATCCTACAAGAAATTTGAAATTGCTCAAGAAGATTATGATTGCAAAATTTGCATGGATATTTGACCATTTATCATTTTAAAAAATAATTTGTTTTCATTTTGACCCTCAAGTCAAAATAATAATAATTCCCCTCTTCGGCATATAATAACATTGATCAATATTCTTGGTTCAGTCTATTAAACTTTGGCTAATGACTTATTTAATTGACCAAACATGAATGGCCTTAATATTGGGGCTTATTATTATATGCTGATAAGTTGGACGAAGGGTACCTAAAATGATAAAACTTAGTAATATTAAATTAAAACCGTGTTGTTTTAATTATTATTTTGACTTGGAGGCAAAACTGTGTGAAAATAATTAACTTTTTATAACATTTTTACAAATTAAAATAAAAACAGTTAGGAATATTGACATAGAATACATAGAATTCTTTTCAGTAGGTTCGTCACGTGTTAAGTATAGTGAAAACGGTTTCTTGAATTTTTCAGATCCACCTATGGCACGGAAAGAGGACGGATTAAATTTTAAACCTCATCTGTAAAAGACGGTGCGGTAAGGCAAGCACACCGGTAACACAGTCGACATCTGTACTTTTTTTCTTGAGCAGTATTAGAATTTTTAGGATAGCTTACAAAAAAAAAGTTCAAATTCTGTCTTATTTGAAAACATTTTTATAAACGTAATAAATATGATAATGTAATTTACATAAACGTATTTCACTTATAACATAAAACTTTGTAATGAATGGAACAAGACAACTGCGCGCAAAATGATTAAAAAGGTTTCATTGAGAATAGTTACAGTCATTATGAATTTTAAAAAATATAATACTACAATAAAGCAGTTGATTGCCCTTTTTTTATACATGAAAATGTGTGTGTTTTAATGAATAAGTGTAATAAAAAATAAGCGGCATCCTCGCTTTTAGGCTTATGTTTTTTAAGGAAAATTAATATCTATTGGTTTATTATAGATTTAAGAAAATAAGAACCCTCCTTTCACTTAGTTTTGTTGCATATGTTAACTCTTATATATATTTTTTTTTTTTGTTTCAAGATTTGTTTCCCTTAACATATTAATTTACATTTTAATATATTTTACACTTGTGACATTTAATTTAACACGTTTAAAAAGAGGTTCAAGCACCGAAAATGTCTTTTTTTTTCTTAAAAAATTATTCGCAGAACAATAAATAGAAAAAAATTGATTTTTATAAATTCTATTTTAATGAGGAAATCTTTACTTTTTCATACATAGTGAATTTTTGAGAACAAGTTGGCGGTTTAGATGGTCCCCATAATTATAAAACATCGCAAATCAAAATTGATTTTAAACATTTTAAAGGAGGGACAATAAACAAAATAAATAAACTTGATGCCACGTTTGTGTTTATCATCCAAGCATCTTACATATAATTTCTAAAATGTGTTTTTTTTCGATATGGCATAACTTTTTTGATACTTGATTATATTCGATGATTGAGGTATCATTTTAAAGATTTTCTTCCCCTTCAGGGGGGGGGGGGGTGTGAATATTGTATATTCAGATATCCCAGATAACTCGAGAGAAGAGCTATGAATAAAATAATACTTTATTCGTACATAGTTCAAACATTATCGTGCTTTTTTGGCAATTATGTAAAAAAAACCCGCATCAAAACGGACAATTAGTTACGATGTTACAGCCTTTGAATCCTGTTCATTTTATTGTTTAAATAGAAAAAAAAAATCTCTTCTTTATACTATGTTTGCTTAGTTCACAAATTAACACTTTAGGTGCGGCATCAGTACCCGGGGTCCGATGCCTTACATTTCCTTCTTAACTGCCAATTTTCACATGAAAATGTCCGAAAGGCCGAACACTTCAAATACTCAATTTAGTCGATTTTTAATGAGATTATTGCATTTTAGTGCAGAAAATGTTGTTAACAGCTGAAATTCTGTTGTTTTTTAGAATCGGACTCCGAGGTCCGATTTTCGATAAAGAATGAAGTAAATCCTGTATCAGCCTGTCCTGCGCCTATTATGTCTAGTTCCAATCCTTACCAAGAGATAATGCCCTTGAGACGCTCATTCCCTTTTAATCAAAAGATAATGGTTTCGTCATAGTATTCCCATCGGACCCCGACGTCCGATATCGTCTGTGGCTCATGCTAGCAGTCGGACCTCGGGGACCGATACCCCTAAAATACGCCGCCGAACCTAACGTGTTAAGCAATAAGGTAATTGATTAATGTGAATGCGAATCATTGGCACGGGCATTAACTATTTAACTTTTAAAAGATTCATTTATAAGACTTTTACGATATACTGCATTTCACCTTGCTATGTATTGTGGATGCTGCCATGATAGGAAAAGTAAATTGAATTAATAATTTAATATCAAAATTTGTAAAGTACTGTATATGGGCAACCCGGTGGTCAGTTTTACCTGAAGGCTGGTAGGTCTTGGAAATACCCCTTGTAAGTATTGGGGCAATAAACCTTCTGTTAGAAATTCAAAATAAGCAAAGCTTAGGACCGACAATGCTGCCGACAAACACCTAGGGAAATACCTAAGAAGATTGCTAGAGAAATTTGTAGCCATAAACCCTGGTTTTGCCCCGGCAAAGAGGCCGCTGGGAAACACCTTTAATATAGAAAGGAAGGGAAATTTTAGGCAGCCAGCCAATCAGACGAAGTCTGGAACCAACCAGCCAGCCAATCAGAAGAAGTCTGAAGAGAGTGGAGGAAAGAGGACTTATACGGTGAAGAAGGAGGCTCGAGGAGTTCGGGTGGAGAGTGAGTTCGGAGGTGGACAGAGGTCGGGGGAGTGTGCCAAGAGGGCGAGAGTGGAACGAGAAGGGCAGAGGACCAGATAGGCAGGAGCGGAGAGTCCAGATTTCCGAGAGAGACCGAGATGGGATGCTGTGCTGAGTCAGAGAGCGTCAGAGATGGCAGGGACTGATCCAGCAGACAGGCCAGAGACAACACCAGAGAGTGCCCACCAGATAAGGTTAATACATATACAGTACTAGTTGTAATATTGTGTGGTTATTATTTATTAAAATAATGTTAAATTTCCAGTCAGCATCCATTAACTAATTTGTGTCAGTAAAATATCCTTATATGATATATTAAGGGGGTATAAATAATTTACATTATTGGTCAATAAAATTAAAGATATAATTCAATTTAGATTTGTTTATTTATTATCATTTACCCTATGCCACATGTTTCTTAGAATAATATAGAATTGGTAAACACGTCACCTTTGGAAAAGTATCCAATTTACATTAAGGCGAATTAAGTACATTAATTACAATAATAATTAGATATATGCCGTTTCTGGTAACCCCCACCCGCCTTAGAAAAGCGGGAGTCCAGAAACGTAGCAACCTGCTCACATGCGATTTAGCTTATTTCCTAGTCCGATGATTAAACAACTCGTGAAAAGTTGTGGTGTTGGTGCAATAGCTTATATCAATAATGGTAGCTATAGCTAGAGGTAGCAATAAATTTGAAAAAAATCTAAATTATAGGAAACGACTTAAGACTTCTGTTATAAAATTTTGAATCTTATCAAAGATAAGACTAATGAACGAAAAATTCGGTTTTCGAGAAATGAAATAAATGAACAGAGGTCAACAATTACGGTGAACTTTCAATGTTTAAAAAAAGAAATAAAAAAAATGTTTTGAAGGAAAAATTTATTCGCGATGGATTGTTGTAAGTCAGCAGTTGTATAACCAATGTCAGCGACTCCTGAATTCACAATCAGCCCGGATATTGGAATTTAACTCTCTCCACAGAATAATTTTCCATCGAAAGGATGCCCTACCAAGCAGAAACTCTTAATAAATAGTTAAATTTCAGCGAATAAAGTGGTATATAAGGGAACTTATTACTTCCAGCATTCTTATACTTTGATTATTAAGATTAACAAGATGTAATAGACACTAGAAAGATGGATGGTATAACTATCGTTGAATATTGAAGAAATTGGAATAAAAAAGAGCTTCTCTCTCTCTCTCTCTCTCTCTCTCTCTCTCTCTATATATATATATATATATATATATATATATATATATATATATATATATATATGTGTATGTATGCATGTTTGTATATAAATGAACCTGAAAAACGTAAAATGACCCCACTCTTAATGTGCCTTTTGTAGAGAACCTGTGAGGTGTACTTTTCATAGAAACCAATAATAATCCAAACTTTGCACTATCCTAAAGGCGGCAACTAAAAAGCAACCCACTCCAATCGTTTCAAGCAAGAGAGAACGATTACTTACCATTAGTTAGAGAATTTTAGTAGTGATGCGGAACGTCGGACCTAAATTCCATTCATCCAAACCAGTCCTACCTCACGAGTGTAGTGACCAGATTGAGTGGAACGATGGATACTCAAGGCGCTTATTAAACCTGTATATTTCATCATATAAAACTGCTTCCTTAGAAAATGACCTTATCGTTGGAGTTTAGTTTATTTCCATTGGTAATACCCAGTAATACCTGGGTAATACCTTATCAATCTTCATCGAAAAACAATTATTTCTCTAACTCCTTAATTAAATATTTTTAGAATTTAAGTAGGAACGTTGTACAACCGTGTCCATTCCCTCCCCCAAGGATGATTAAAAATATACATTAAAAATAAAAAAAAGAGAATAAAAGACCATGTATCCTTCTTTTGGACATCCCTTTATGTGTAATTTTTTTTTAAATTTAATATATTTCAAAGATAATCAAAGATAATTTATAATCAGATTTAATAGATTAATTTAAAATTCATGACTAAACAACCATTATGCAAACATAAAAAAAAAAAAGAAAAACATATAGAAGTATATGAGTACGTATGTAGGGGAAGGTGGGGTAAGATGACGGATGGGAAAAGATGACGAATTCAGAATTTCTTGCAGTCAATCCAAAAAATCTCTCTCTCTCTCTCTCTCTCTCTCTCTCTATATATATATATATATATATATATATATATATATATATATATATATATATATATATATATATATATATGTATGTATGTATGTATGTTTGTATATAAATGAACCTGAAAAACGTAAAATGACCCCACTCTTAATGTGCCTTTTGTAGAGAACCTGTGAGGTGTACGCTCTAGGAGCGAAATGGTAGCCATAGGAGAGGGGAGGTTTCAACTTCCGAGAGCCAGTTGTCCACGAGCTCTCAGCAGGTAGCCGCGACCCTTTTCTTGTTTACATTGTGATAATCAGAAATTTCCAAGCCCTGAAGAGCAAGCCATCACAAGTCTAGACTAAGCTTTTATGTTATTCTCCTATATATTATGAAAGTACACTAAAGGACCTACGAATTCATGTGGGATCCTTCTTTCTACCTAGACTCTTAGTCGGTAGTAAACATGTGCTCAATAAAAATGGCGAGTCGGGGAAAGATGACGAACAGACCCATCCCCTCAGCCCCAGTCTCTACCGCCCACAACTCTTGTAGATGCGACAGAGCCTACTCCATATACTTCTTCAGCTCTTCCTCCACTTTCAGTAATTAAAAAAAAGACTGCTAGAAAACCAAAGAAGAAACTGCCATCCCTCCTATTATCGAGAACTCCTGTAAAACAAGCGTTAGAACAGAAAATGAAAATACAAGAAGATAAGGAGCAGAAAAGACAGGAAAAGTTGGCAGAGAAAGGAAAGAAAAAAAAAAACGGAACCAAAATCAAGACCATAGACCTCTGGTCTTGATTTTGGTTCCGTTTTTTGTCTGCCCTTCATCTTATGACGACGAGTCTCTATGTAGACATTGATGACAATATGGAATTCGATGAGGATAACTTCTGTATCTTATGTGGGGAAGAGAGAGATGAAGTATGGTACAAATGTTTTAAGTGCCTCAAATGGGCTCACGCCGAATGCTCAGATTGGGACCAAAAACAAGCCGACCAAACACCTTACAATTGTGACTTTTGTGCTTATAAACAATGTTTAAAATAGAATTTGATGTTTCAATGTTTCATTTTTAAAATAAAGATAGTTTTTAATGTGTTCATAAAACAAATTTTTGTTCGTCATCTTACCCCATGACCAGGGTAAGATGACGAATAATATATATATATATATATTTTTAAATTTGGATCTCCTCATTGAACCTTAATAACACAATTTTAAACAAGGCTCACATCAGGTAATATATTGACAAACTTTTCATAACATTTTCAGTTCTCTCATTCATTCAGAGTGGTCAGAAAAAAACATGAAAGCTTAACATCGTCATCTTACCCCACCTTCCCCTATTTATATGTATTTGTATCCACTTACACATATGAGTGCATTTTTGTGTTTATACATTTATGTACATTTTGTTCAGATTCTTATTAATTATTTAAGCTATGTGTTAACTATCCGGTCATAAGCTTTTCATAAATAATTTATTGTTTAAATTTCCATAAAATTCTTATTGTTAAAACTTAATTCTTTAAACCATAAAATTGCACGATAATAAGTCATCAATTTAATTTAATTTTTTATCATAAAGATAATGATATTTATGATGATAAAAAAAAAAATTATTTTTTGTTCTAATCCCTTTTGATTTTAAGTACATACTTATTATTATTTTTTATTTACTACTCTCCTAATTTTGTATTTTATTAGGTATATATTTTTTTTTTTTTTTTAAGTTTTATGTTTATTTTTTTTTCATGTATGCAGGTTTACATGATAAAATATTATTCAACAGGTTATCAAGAAGGGGACCAAATTAGTCTCAACTATACAGTTTTTTATTTATAAGACGTTTCGGCTCTTTTGAGCCATCTTCAGAGCCGAAACGTCTTATAAATAAAAAACTGTATTGTTGAGACTAATTTGGTCCCCTTCTTGATAACCTGTTGAACAATATAGTCTCAAGAACTTAATGTCTTATAAGTGATAAAATATTATGTTACTTGACTTTAATATGCAATTAAATGAGTGTGATTTCGCAAGATGGTACGCATATAAATAAACTCGTTACATGGTTCTTTTAACGAGATAAATTATAATGGAAGCGTTATAGGAACATATATGTTTATAATTCTAAAGGGATTCTGGATGTTTAGAGGTCTAAAAGAGCGAAATTGAATATCCTTTCATGTACTTATGCTTTCGGTAATTTCTTTTAGAGATGATAACTTCATCAAATTATAATAATTTAATCAACATATCATTAATAATTGAATTAATGATTAAGTACAAGTTTTATTAAACAAAACACACATCTTGTAAAAACTCGACTGAAGGAGACCTTTAGGATGCTATACAATTCCTCATGGAAGTCTCCAAGGAGATCGTTAGAATCCTTAGTTCCATTGGGAGCATATTTGTCGGTAAAAAAGAGTCACCAAGAGAAATCGAACGCATAGGAGGGAAAGGTATACTATCTTACAGAAAAGGGAAAAGAAAAACTCTTATTCTTTAGTCAGCTCTTTGAGAAAGGCAATGTTATTCAATATAAGGGAAGCTTTCAGGAACTTCGACAATGCTCCACTTCTAGTGTAGAAACTTCCAATACTGCATAAGGAGGTTATTGGGGGCATCTGAAGACATTTAGCAAGGACGAATATACGAGCAAAAACAGTTGGTGATAGACCTTCATCGAAAAGGGAACACTAGTGATTTCGGCTGGAAGGGCGTTAAAAACCATTCTTCTAGGTTTCAGACCTATCAGGTACAATACACCTTATTTTCGGTTTAAAGAAAAAAAACTGCATCGTTTGTGTGCCATGACCCAAACACTCGTTCACATAATCCTTAGTATATAGTAACTGCACAGCAGTGGCAGTTCCAGAAATTTTCTGAGGGGGGGGGGGGCGCATTTTTTTTTTTTTTTTTGTACATTTCATGAGTAATAAAGGGCCTAATTTAAAATACATATTAGTACATAATGACGTTGTAAATGTTTAAATACAATTCATTTTCAATTAGTGGACTTGAAAAATTACTAAATATAGCCCATTTTATAGAGAATTAATAATACTTTATTAGCGTCCTCCCCTCTCGGGGGGGGGGGGGGCGCCACTGGATCCGCTACTGCTGCACAGCAGAAAGGGTCGCGATTAATAAATGTTAGAACATTATCTACTCAAATAAAAAATAAAAATAAAACTTGTTATTTTTAAGAACGCCCTATCAGCGCTACTCAGCCTAAAAAAATTCTCCTCAAACTATACCATCCAGAATATATTATTTACGTTAAAATCAATAAGTAGAAAGAATATCTCAGATTTCTTTGTCTTGGTCGCTGGTTACTGTGATATAGCCGGAAATGAATTAGCTGATCGGGCAGCCGAAATAGCAATAACCAATGGTATTCCATATCGTGCAATTCCCGTCTAGGACTATATTTCCCACATAAAACAGCGAATAAAGACAAAATGGGAACAAATGTGGTCTGCGATAAAATAAAATTAAACGAATAAATAAACAAAATTTGTATTTCTAAAAATTATATCCACTGGAAACCCTCTTTTAGAAACAAACGCAGAGAAGAAGTAAGCTTGACGCTCTTACGTATACGCACCTTACCCATGGCTGGCGATCCCCACTTTTAATCTCAAACCTACGGCAATCCACTAACTGTCAGGCACATACTTAGAGAACGCAGTGCATACGAGACAGAGAGAGAGCTATTTTATAAATTTCAACTTATCTGAATTCCATTATAAAAAAAACAAACGTATAAATAATAGACTATCTTTTCGACTTCCTGAAATCATAAAATTTAGTGTAAAAGTTAGTGGAAAATAATGCGACACCTCAAAAAAAAAAAAATAAAATAAAAAAAAATCTATACAGGTATATCATTAAAATATTAAGTAAAATTGTACGGATGGCTGGTAATTCGTTTTCCCCACCTTAAGTACGAATAAACATAGAAGTAAGCTCGATATTATTAAATCTCGACACTGAAAAAAAAAACAAAAAAAAAAACCGTTACATATCGTCTTAAAATTCAAGCAACACTTATATCCACAGTAGAGAGTGATTAACAGAATGGGATTAAATCTTGTAGAGAGAAATGGGGTTTTTCATGAAACATCTCCGTCACAACCGCTAAAATTCTTGATCTAAGCACAAATAATGAGGGAGATTAATTTTTAGGTATAAAGAAGACCAATGTTATACGGTTTTTTTTTCGGACAGATCAGCTCTTGACGTGAGACAAAATGCAGGAGCTAGGTGTCTACTCTAAGTTTACAAGAACCGGTCGAAAGGATCACAACGAACTACGACGTAGAACTAAGGGCTATATCTCTGGCATTAAAAAAGCTCAAAGACAGAAAACATACCCAGAATTGTTATCTTATTAGATTCCAAGCAGCTTTCATGACTGTGATACAGATATGACTGGACATCACATGGAACTTTGTCTTGCTTTCCAGGACATAAGGGACTTCTTCCGAGGAACGCGAAAACCTCTAGCACAAGATAAGCCAACCTTATCGGACAGCATAATCACGAATGGCTCGAAAGCCAATGTTTTAGTTTGATGCAAAGAAAAAAGTGTCTTTTTTCTTTAAATTCGGTTAAATGTTGGAAAATAATTCACGACACCGCCACAAATATTATATATAGTGACAACTTCTTCGGAAAGCTGCTTAATCATTATGAACTTTAGTCTCTTAAACTAAAATATAAAATTGTTACATTTGTATTTTATTTCAGGTAATAAGCATCCAACTTACATTCTTTAAAACATTTATTATTTATTTATTACATAATGTATAGCGAGGTTTCGGGCCTAACTGTTCATTAGTAGACTTCTAAATAGTTAACATCGTTATATAAATATTTTTAGAAAAATGTACTCATAAATAAATATAAAAATAACTTTATATAAAACCATATAATATATTTTCAATATCTCATAGAACGGTTTTATATTATTTTGAAAGTTAACAAATATCATCAAATTAAAATACATCACTGACACTTCAAATTTCTGTATTGAACACTATATAAAATGTGTCTTCTCATTTTTTTTTTCCCATGAATCCCTCTTTTTTCCATAGTTTTAAATTAATTTTTATTTTGTAATTTAAAAAAATTATATTTATGATCGGTGAGAGCCTTATATAACTCAGTTTCAAAGTAAGCTATATAATTTTACACACTATTAGGAATGTATTAATAAAGAGCTTCATAACTAAGAGTAGAGATGGACATAGCTAATCGATAATATTGATATTTTTTTTCGATATCCGATATTTTACCATCGATAGCATTTACCTCGTTAATATCGATATTTTAATATAAAAGCAAAAATTAAACCAACCGTTCTCGGAAACCTGTAGGTCCAGAGTTTTTTTTTTTTTTTTTTTTTTTTTTTTTTTTTTTTTTTTTTTATTATGGCCAGGGAAAAGAAATGGAAAATGGAGAAAAGAAATTGCATAAAGGACAAGGAAGGGGAAATCAGGAGGTGATTGCCTGCTAATAGAGCACCCCTAGTAAGAATAAAGAAGGAGATGAAGAGGAGAGAGAGAGAGAGTAATTGGGCCGGGCACAGGGGTTTGTTTAAGACCCCTCAAGTAATTTCCATTATAAAACCTAAGGGCAGATTTTACACTGCCTTATTATAAACCTTTACCCGAGCCCCCTTCAGAAGGGATTTAAACGGAATTTAAATAGTCCAAGAGTATATTGCGTCACTCTGCGAGCTGAAGCATGAGTTGGAAGAACGAGAAAAAAGAAGAAAAAAAGTAAACATATAAACGAAGCATGAAATTTTTAATTACTAAGACAAATAAATTAAAAATATTGAGGAAATAACGTTAACACGTCCAGCCTATGAGATTTTTATGCGTTTCTCGGGGGACTGTTGTTATTTTTCTCTTTTATAAAATTAAAATAACCTCAACATATCGTATAAATTATTTTAAAAAAATTATATCAATTTTAACTTGCACGAATTAACCTCCTGTCACAGGAAATAAGAAGTTATTTATGTTTTTTTCTCGCCAAGATATTACTTAAACCTTAATAACTTTCATAAAATTTCCGAGAAAAAACAAGGCCTATGACACGTAAGTCTGACCCCGTGAGGTTAACAAAAGAATTTCACAAAACCTAGAAAAGCCATTTTACCCTTATTTCCAGTCCAAATAAAAGAAATAAAATAACCAATATTATGAGAGCCTATGTAGCCATTTATTTCTTTAATTTACATACATTTTAAATAAATTTTAGAAGATAGATTTAAATTTTATAATTAGGCGTTCCATTTAAATTCATTATGTTTTTTATTCAGTAGTAGTAATGTTGTGTAAAATGTTAACGAACTGATACAATTTGACACCTGAGAACTTGGACTCAAGTCTAAATTTAAAATTGAATTCTAACAGCTCCACCAAGGCAGTTTTTATTTATTTTATATATATTTTCGTAAGCCTAAAATTCTAATTTCAGAAATAAAGATGTTCTGTCACTAAAAGTTGATAACAATATTCTTCACCTACAACTGCAGACTCAAAACATGTCGTTGAGGATATTAAAAAAAAAAAATAATTCTGATTTAAAAAAGTCGTATTCAAAAGTATTATAATTTTTAATATAATATTTTCACTCAAAAATACTGATTAGGAGATGATTTTTTTTACTTATATAAAAAAATTATTTTTTTTGATTGGATTTGATTTTTTATTTATTTTTTTTTTTTTTTTATCGATTTCAAACCCTGCTATTAATATAGGGAAACAACAGAAAAGCGGTCCCCTGGGCCATGAGAAAAGTTGAGAAGATGGTGAAAGAACTAAACAAAATATTTTATTACATATATTTAAAAAAACAAAAAAGCATATTGATGTTATATGTATTACTAATCTAATGTTTCGGATAAGCTATGTCCCAGTATGTTATCAGTCCCAGAATTTGTATGTTGATACAACTTATCAATATTATTTCAACTATTGTTCAAATTCATTCGTTCACAAAACACATACATTATTAGTTAAAGTAGTATTGTTACATAATTATCATCGTTAACATGACCTTAATTATTACCTGATCCATGAAAAATTCTTTGATTTTTCCCTAAAACCTAATACATCATCCAAATCCTCCTGTACAATATCTATCCAACGCCACCCATTCCTACAACCTCGGCAGCGGGCTTTTAATGCGTCCTTGCTATGCCGCCGTGGCTTTTAATGACCATTATACTTCTGAAAGATTAGTGTTGGGATCTCCAATGGTCTTGTTTCCCCTACTGTCTTATTTCCCCTCCAATGGAGATGTTTCGCTTTATTTGGATTAAGTTTAACTTTTTCCCTGTTTTCAAAAAACATAAAAAATACTTTTTCCTTATATTGAAGTTATTTCTATTACTAATATTAGTATTGTTTAATATATGAACTTCTATATAAAATATAAATAAAAAACATTTTCAATTTCGAATTGTATTTGATAGTTACTAACTAAATTTTGAAAACAACAGTAAAATCATGTGTAAACATATATTGGCAGGAAATATCTCAAACAACTTCAGAAGAGAAAAAAAGAAAAGAAAATTCTTGAGGGAGTCAGGATGAGATCCTTACTTTCTCAGAGAAGTTAGCCAAAGTTGTTTTCTTGATAGATGCTGCTTCCGTCCTAAATATATTTCCAATCTGCAATAGATCCTGTATTTGATAGAGTATCTATTCAGGGAATAATTATTGTATGATAGGTGAAAATGGTGTAGTAAGATAAAATTTATACATCTTATATTTTGCAATTATAGCATTTATATAAGCTAGACTTCCCTCAAACAGGATCTTTGGAATTTTCCACATGCTTGTAATAGTTGCGGGGTTCAGTTAGGTATTTTCATATTTTTTATTAGGAATCGTACAGTCGATTTATTTTTAAGCAAACAACAATAAGTATATGGTCAAAATTATAGATTCTTCCCTAAGACTGATGAACTTAAAAGAATTAATTAATATGATAATTTCTAAACCACGTTTATCTTTAGCCGCATCAACTGCAGTGAGAGGATTTAAAGACTTTTGGGGAATATCCTCTGCCATCTTTTGTTTTTTTTATTCCACGTAGTCACTTGCCATTTGTTGCTGAGTAAAAATTGTCCGATGTATTACTTCTAGTATTGGGGTGGCACAACTCATCGATAAATAACAAAGCTGATATGGTCAAGGTCCCGAGTTCAAATCCGGCTATGGCAATAAATTTTTTTCTATTTACACCGATCGTCTCTGGGGCCGGAAGACCATCTTAGAGCACACACAGCCTCTATAAAGTGGGTATTCTTAATTAAGTAATGAAGAGGGAAATCCTGGTGCTGGAGCGTGAGCACGGTCATATCACTTCCTTGCACAAACATCCTGGGTTGTTGTGGTATACATTAAATTAATTGCTTCAAGTTGTATGTCCAATGGAGAATTTTTTTCTTGATATAAAAAAAAATAAATGTATATATTTAGAATACTTCAGTCTTTTAAACAGTTAAACCTTCAACGTGTCGCAAATCCACTGTCCGTCATCAGGACAAAATAAACAAATACATTCACTTTCCAAAAAAGAAGCATCAAATCAAGAAATACATCACTCAAAGATACCCGAAACTTGTTCAACATGTTGATCATCTACATTACTCTATTTCAATGATTCAAAACAGGGATTCGAATTTTTACAATTCTTTATGTGCTCTTCCACTATATTAACTTACACAGGGGATATGAGGTTGAGGAATAGTATAGGCCTACAGGCTTCTTGTTCATCAACAATTCTTTAGACATCAAAGAGGTAGCTTTGATGAGAGAGGCTCACACATCGGAAGCTAAGATCAAACGGAACTGTGGATGACAGGACTTAAAGGTCGTACTGAAAACAGAAATTAATTCTGGAGTCATTAAAAGTAATATTGACAAGGTACCGATATTCATTGCACGAGGAGATTTACTCAAGCATAAACTAATATTCACACACCAAGGGAGTAATATCTTCTCACCAGGATCATTGTATAAGTTACAAGAAAGATTCAAAGTAACATTTTAGGTGATATCTAGCGTATATTCTGAACATTTTAAAGAAATCGGTCGCATTGATTCGAAATAATTTAAAACTATCATATGAATATTCGAATTATTGTAACGGAGGACCATTAGATAGATGCCCTAAGACCATTTCTGCAGCCATTTTTTCGTATATTGGGGCCTGATAGAAGAGCAAATTTCTCAATTACTTATTATAATAATTAAAGGAATTCTTCAAAATGGTTGATTTTATAAATAACATGGATTCCAATTCCTTAGCTCCCACTTCTAATACATATTCGTGAACGTCTATGGGTACACGATACAGGACTCAGGACTCACAAATATATCCATACATGTCACATTTTTTTTTTCTGGAATTAGACACTATAAAAAAATCAACTTATATAAAATGTGGATATATTTGCAATACTTAGATATAAAAAACATTTGTCTATCCTAACATCGTCACATCAAGAGTTTGTGAAAGTGAGAAATGTTAGAATAGAATGTGAGAAATGATAGAATAGACACATCTTTTTGAGATCTAAGTATTGCAAAAATATCTTAACTTTCATATAAGTTGATTTTTATAGTGTAAAATTAAAAAAAAATGTTACAAAATACTAATTTTTTTTTCTTTTGCTCCCTCTGTTGTGCCTATTCAGCGTAGAGGGGCTTCGATCCATCGGAGCCTTTCTTCCCGGTCCTCCACATCCTCTTTATCACAGCCAAGATTTTTCCTCTTCTTGCTCCTATCCTCTCAATATACTCTCCATATTGGATTCTCGGGCGACCCCTGGGCCTTCTGCCCAGCGCGCGGGCTTCCATTACCTTTCTCGGTAGCCGTTCCTCATCCATGCGGCACACATGGCCGAACCACTTGAGCTGCCTTCTTTCGATGTCAGTTTTCATTTCAGGCACTTGCAGCTGATCTCTTATGGCAGTATTCCGCAGACGATCCCTTCTCGTTTTACCTACTGCTCTGCGAAGGTACCTCATTTCTGCTCTTGTTATCCGGCTGACATGCCTGTCCAGCATGACCCAGCTTTCACTACCATATGTGAGCGTTGAGAGGTATACTGCCTTGTATATGTGAAGCTTTGTCGTTTTCCCTACATTTCGATGGCCTACTACGCTGTTGCAGATCTGGTAGTATACTTGGTACTGGTAGTACAAAATACTTATGTATGGATATAATTATGTAGATGAGTCCTGATAATGGGGTAGTGTACCACGAAAAGTTGACGGATATGTAATAGATACTGGAAGTTAGTGAATTGTAATTCATTTCTTAATATTCCCTTAGTTATAAAATAAAAAGCTAATTTCTCGTATCTCATTTTCGTCTTCAGACTAACAAAGGGAGTAAATCGTCAGTCTCTCATGGATCTCGATGAAACATTTTTTTGAGGTTTCTAGTTAAAAATAGTAGTAGAAACGTATTTTTCAGTTCGCGCCAATTGGACCAGAAACCGAGAGAAAAAACAAAAATGCATAGAATTAATTTATTATACATCTTGAATTAAAAAAATGATTTCGTAATTTACGTAATTGAGTTCTTCTCAGAGGTAATTATCAAAGTCCCGAACGGCCATTAAGGACATATCACATTAAAGGTGCATTTACATACAGTTACGTTGAACATTGGCGAACAACCATTTTTAAAATCGACTCTAACACGCAGGTAGCATTTTTTCTGCTCGCTACAGCAGCGCTAATATCGATTCTTATTAATATTCAACTCCTACTATTTCGATGAATTTTCATCATGTATCATCATTGGGATACACGATGTTGATACATCATAGGGACCCGAGATCAGGTCATTATTTTGCAATAATATATCTAGAAAATTGATTGATCTAAAAAACATATTAAGCCATTTATTAAAAAGTTGGAGCCAATATTATCCTATTTCTAAAGTAAGAATGTAGTCAAAATAATGTAAAATCTAAAGCTAATACAATTAGGAACATTGAACCATAATGTTGCTAAAAATTAAAATTTTATGGATTTAAAAAAAAAAAAAAAGAAATAGCATTTTTAACAAGAGCATTTAAAATAATTTTCTTAGTAGATATAAGCAAACAATTTCTCCAGGTTTACCTCCTTTCTATTTTTATGCAGTAGATAGCCATATTTAAGACCTTAAATACGATTCATTTCCAATTTTCAAAATGAAAATGGATAATTTCGGGGCATCATCACATTCTTTAAAAAAAAGGAGAGACACGTATCTTACCATTAACGCCAATGGGCCCTTCAAGCCTAATAAATAAAATATAATTAAAGTTGTACTCTCTTTTTTATCTTGAATTTTAAAAATTATATCGCCATGATTCTAGAGCCACCTTTTCAATTTTTTAGTGTTGAGTTAAGGAAGAATGCAGCCGCTCCATAGATTTTTTAGGGTAATGGAATAGTACAAAAATGACGTATTCGAATTCACACCATCGAAAAAATTGGAGAACGTGTATTTTTTTTTTTTTGTTTGTGACTGACCGTGTCCTTACCTTGTTAGTATTTTAAGATAGAAGTAGATCTCTTAAGAACTAGTTTCCCTTAAATGGAATAAAAAAAGGATAAATCCTTTAAATACTACAAATAAATTAAACCCTAACCATCATCTTCTTTTACTGTAAGCACTTCTATGCACGTTAACGTGATTTTTGGCCAGTATTCAAGGATCTTCTATAGTAATATAAACTATTTATAGAATTTTTTTAACATTTTTATTATATTTTTTAAATGAAGTTTCAAAAATAATTTAAGGACATAGAAAGAGGATTGCTCTTGGTAAATCATATTATAATAACACGAGACACTAAATTAGTAATAACTTTTTTGTTTGTTTTATTTGCTTTTCAAAAGTAAAAATATAATAAATATAAACGTAATATCCATAACATTTAATATCATATAAAATTAAATGCTAATTTATGTCCAGTTAAACAGGGATGAGTGAGATATTATAAACAGATACAGTAGGATATTATGACATAGGTTCACTTTTTAATTATAATTAAGCTTTTTTGTTATTTTTATATTAAATACGATGGATTTGTTAATAATTATGTCATTCTG
The DNA here is from genome assembly GCA_911387785.2 of Aelia acuminata. Lineage (NCBI taxonomy): Eukaryota > Metazoa > Arthropoda > Insecta > Hemiptera > Pentatomidae > Aelia > Aelia acuminata. Next base: position 108,178,956 of record OU426980.1, read on the forward strand.
ACGCAGCTGCCATGATTATAGGACAGCTAATCATTTAAATGGCATGATAGAAACTTATACGGAAATCTTATTACTCTTGGATCACGAGATCCAAGACTTAAGATTTATAAATATATAAATAAAGATTTAAGGTGGTGAAGGCGGCACCAAATTTTTAATGAAATATAAATCGATGTACGGCCTTATAGGGAATGTATGTTTGTGTATATATATATATATATATATATATATATATATATACTTACTATATTTAGTAAGTATATATTAGTAGTATATATATATATATATATATATATATATACTCACTAACAAAAGACTCTGCACACCCTCAAGCTTTTTTTTTTATTTTACCTAAAGATACCTTATGAGCCAGGCAGGCCACAGAACCAGGCAACGAAACTCACATATTTTTAACATAATTTAATCTATTTTAATTAACAACAATTACATTTAATATATTTTATTTAACTTATAATTTATGAGCAAAATTACATAAAATGTCAAAATATTGATGCGCCAAAAGTCTCTGCACGCAGTTGAATTAGCCAAGATACTGATATGTATACAGTTTACACATTATCCCATCATCCTCCGGCTAATCCTAACTTGTCAGTGTTAATTTGGGCCCAAACGGTTAAGAGTGTGATAAAAAATGGAGGTTCCAACACCGATTCCCGACTAAATTGTAAATTTGAGGAAAATCATACGACTCATACCGGTAAATAGGACAAATCGTCAAAGGTGCTATAATACGGTAAGGTATGTCCTAAAACGGTATGAAGAACTGGGTACAATGTAAAGTAGATACCGCTCTGGCCGCCCCCCCGTACTCCAAGCTTATCACAAGAGGGCTATCATAAGGACTGTGGCCGAAGAACCCCACACAAGTGCTCTAAATTTAGCAGGTATGGTGTAAGAAAATTACAAGATTGGGGAATCTGCACAACGATTAGAAGACCCCTAAAGAAAGATGGCTATAATGTGCGTGACCCTAGGTGTAAGCCATTCATTAGTAAATAAACCGGCAATTGAAACTGCATTTCGCAAAGGAACATGTAAAGAAGCCCTTATAGTTCTGGGAACGTGTTTTATTTACTGACGAGAGTAAATTTAACATTCATGGATCCGATGGAAGGGGGAAACTTTTGAGAAAACCAAACAAAGAGCCCCTGTAAAAACACATAGTTGGTACTGTGAAACATGGTGGAGGGAGTGTTTTGGTTTGGGGGTGTATGTGTGCTGCTGGAGTTGGTAATTTGAAATTTATCGACGGAATAATGGACCAGCACGTTTATATAAATATTTTGAGGAGTAATTTACCGGAAAGTTTAATGAAGTTTGATCTCCAGGAAAAATTCATTTTTCAACAAGATAACGACAGCGCGGAAAGTTCAAGAATAGTTGCTCTACAATGCTCCACAGCAACTTAAAACACCTACCCAATCTCCTAATCTTAATCCAATACAACATCTGTCGGATCAACTAGGCCGTCAGAAAGTAAAAATTAAAATTAATTAAAGAACAAAGACCACTTAAAAAGAGTACAAAAGGAATTGTGGGGTAATACTCCAGAAACTACAAAAAACTAGTTCATACCATGCCAAATAGATTATGAGAAGTCATAAGAAATAAGGTAGGAACGACTACCTATTAAAGTTGATTTGGCATCAATAATTAAGCTTCATGTTGAAGAAAAATGATGTGTGCAGGGACTTTTGGCGCATCAATATTCTGACATTTTATGTAATTTTCCTCATAAATTATAAGTCAAATAAATTTGATTATTGTTAATTAAAATACATTAAATTATGTAAAAAATGTGTGAGTTCCATTGCCTATATCTGGCTCATAACCTATCTTTAGGTAAAATAAAAAAAAAGCTGGAGGGTGTGCAGAGACTTTAGTTAGTAAGTGTATATTTGTATATATATATACTGTATATATAGGTCATATAAACTGCCAAATA